>CM051234.1:291083894-291683894 GCA_027917425.1 Gastrophryne carolinensis
ACAATATTAGGGAACAGGGGTCTCAGCCAGTCCTGAACGAAACCTTGGTGGATTTTATTGAGGAGACGGCCCTCCCTCCCATTCCCCTGGAGGAGAGGGAATCAATGTAGGCCCCCTTTAAATTGGAAGAGGTCAATAGGGCTATCAAGGGTTCCCCAGTGGGCAAAAGTCCGGGTCCTGGTGGATTTACCCCTAGGTTTTACAAAACACTGGGGGTCCTGGTTGCCCCCTTCCTGACCAAGATGTTTAATTCGGTCTCGAATGGTTGCCCTTTTCCGAGACAGGCCCTGGAGGCTCATATCACAGTTATTCCGAAGCCAGGTAAGGACTGGACCCTGCCCGGAAACTACAGACCAATCTCATTAATAAATATTGATATCAAACTTTACGCTAAAATCATTGCATCCAGGCTACAGTCCTTGCTACCCTCTCTGGTCAGTAAAGACCAGGTGGAATTTGTCACTGGGAGGGAGGCAAGGGATAATGTGATTAAAACGATTTCCCTGATGCACCACGCCCAGACACGGGCGATCCCAGCTTGTATTCTGTCTGTGGACGCGAAAAAGCCTTCGACAGGGTGCACTGGGGATTTCTCGGGGCCACCTTGACTCAGGCGGGGCTTGGTCTGGTTATGTGGGATAGAATTATGGCCTTGTACCATGACCCCACTGCGAGGGTTAAAATAAATGGCTCCCTCTCAGCCCCATTCAATATAAGGAACGGGACTCGGCAGGGATGCCCTTTGTCTCCCTTGCTCTACGTCATGGAGCACCTAGCCAATGCTTTAAGGGCTAATCCTTCCATTAAGGGTATCACCTGTGGAGAAGGGGAACATAAGCTGGCGCTCTTCGCAGATTACCTCCTTATGTATATATCCTCGCCACACACCTCCTTGCCCTCTATCTTGACTGAATTCGAACGCTTTAGTGTACTCAGCAACTTCAAGATAAATTTTTCCAAATCAGAGGTCCTAAATGTCTCTCTGGGTATGCAGTCCCAAAATCTCCTCCAGGCCAACTTCCCATTTAAGTGGCAGAAGGAGGCCATAACGTACCTGGGGATCCAAGTATCCTCGGATCTGGGTAAACTGTTCAAACTTAACTACGCCCTGTTCCTGAGTAATACAACGACTAACCTAAAGTCTTATAGTAAAAAACAATTCTCATGGTTAGGGCGAATCAATATTCTGAAGTTGGATATCTTACCTCGCTTTCTTTACCTGTTTCAAGCCCTTCCGTTTGCCCCAGAGCGAGGTTTCTTCAAATTATTACAGGATGCCTTTTTCAGGTTTGTGTGGGACAATAGGAGGCCCAGGGTGAGAAGAGCTACCCTATGTAGACCCAAATGTGATGGGGGGCTGTGGGTCCCCGATCTTAGGGCGTACCATGCTGCGGCCGTATTGGTGTGAATGTCGGACTGGTTCCATAATAAGGAAAATAAAACCTGGGTTAGAATTGAAAATTATATGTCTACGATCAGTCTGACAGCCTTGCCGTGGGTGAACCACCCCCCAGCGGCCCAGGAGGGACGTGCTTCCTTACTTAGCTGGCGCCTTGCTGACAGTGTGGGACCGGCTCCTGAGGCAGGGGTGGCTTTCTCACAGGCCTGGGCCTCTCACCCCTTTATTTGATAATCCGGCGCTCCCCCCGGGTGTGGGCTCTAAGACGTTTCTAACATGGGTGGCCTCCCAGGACACAAGAATGGGAGATGTGGTCTCGGGATCTGGTCCTCTTTCTCTCAGTGATCTCCGGATGGGAGAGAGAATCTCGTGGTTTCTTCATGCCCAACTAGTAGCTTTTGTTAACTCGCACCTGCCCGGGACGGACTTCTCTCGGCCCCTCACGGCTATGGAAACATTATTAAGGGCTTCAACCCCTCCCCAGCACACCATTTCCTTGTTGTACAAAATTCTCCAAAAAGGGGGGGGGGGGATCGGGAGTTACCCCAATTTTGTAAGAGGTGGGAGGAGGAGTTGGGTCAGACATTTGAGGTGGGTGATTGGGAGAAGTCCTTCGCCCTGACTCACAAACTGTCCATGGAGTGTAGGACCCAGGAAAGGAACTATAAAATACTCTCCAGATGGTATAGGTGCCCGGCAGATCTGGTGAGGTTCGGGGGCGCGGAGTTGGGGTTGTGCTGCAGATGTAATGAAACTGAAGGGACCATGGCACATATTTGGTGGGGATGCCCGGGGGTGAAGACCTTTTTGAAAGGGGTTTTGGGAATTTATGAATTTCTGGCACTTGAAAGTATCCCGAACACACCTCAGACGAACCTTCTCTCAATGGTCCCGGGGTCGCTGGTGTCTAGTAAAAAGGGTTTGTTGAGACACCTGCTTACGGCTGCCAGAACCGTGATACCGAGGCATTGGCGGACTAATGTCACATCTTCCCTGACAGAGTGGTACGGGGAGGTGGAGAACATAAATAGGATGGAGGAACTATCATTAGACAGGGTTGAAGGGGGGGCTGAGAGGTTCTCCAGAACGTGGACATTGTGGGAGGTATCGCTGGTCTCCCCGGGCTTTCGGGACCTATTGGAACATGACTCTTGAAGCCTGACTCATGATGGAAATTGGTTGGTTGGGTGACGGGTGGGGTGTGAGCCGGGGGTCTCGGGGTCCTGGGTCTTTCTTACTTTCTAACTTTCTTACTCTCTCTTAGTTCTTACTGTTATGAGTCTATATGTTACTATTCTTTACCTCTCTTGCTTTTTCCTTTTGTTCAAGAGACAGGCAGGGTGGCGAGGCCGGCACATATTGCAGTTTTGTGCTCGCGGGGGCTGCTTGGGAGCGGGGGGGATCCTCGCCGTCGATGTCTGATCAAGATTAGTTTACCTGCCTTGGCGTTGATGGGCCCAATTTGGGGTTCGGGGCAAGCTCCGGGCTCTAGGCGCTCATAGAATACCATTAAGCGGCTCCCAGTTGTGTAGTCAGGATGCAAAGAGATGTATTGTGTCGGCGAGTCGCCTTGTATACTTTGTCCCAGCTTTGTCTTTTGTATCTTATGCCTTACTTGGTTGCAAAATGTCAATAAAAATATATTTAAAAAAAACTGCCCATCCAACGCACCTTAAAAAGGGTATTTCAACTGGACAATTCTTGCGAGTAAGACGCAATTGCACAGGGATGGATGAATTTGACAGACAAGCTGCGGACCTGTGAGAAAGGTTTCGGGGACGTGGATATCTCAGAACAACCATGACAATGGCACTTAAGAAGGCACGGGCATCCGACAGAACACAATTGCTACAACCGAAGAAAAGGAAAGAACGGGATAAATTCTGAGTGATAACAATTTCAATCAGCGGTGGACAGCTTTAGGAACCATCCTGGCACGACACTGGGGGGTGCTCAAGAGTGACAGGGATTTGGCAGAATGGATCCCGGATGTACCTAGCTTGATAGCAAGACGCTCGAGAAACATCAGGGATCAATTATGTCATAGCCACTTTGCAGGACAGGAGGGCACATGGTTTAATTTTAAGGGATCATCACCATGCGGAACGTGTTCCATATGTAGATTTATGATCAAAGCCCTGGAGGTAATAATTCAACGTACGGGCCAGACATGCAAACTTCAAGACTTTATTAATTGTAACACCAAATCGGTAAATTGTTGAAATGTCCTTGTTCCAAATCCTTTATAGGTAAAACAAAAAATATTTTGAAGAATAGGATTTAATCAGCATTTAATTAAGCATTTCCTCTCCCAACACCATTCCTGGGTTGAGGGCCTACAAATAGTGGGATTGAAAAAAGTAGGCTTGGGACCACGAGGCGGGGATCTCAAGAGGAGACTCCTGCAAGAGGAGCTCAAGTGGATATATGCTTTGGACACTTATGGCCTAAATTAGGATGTTTCTTTTGGACCCTTCATCAATTAGGAGGCAATAGTGGACTCCCTGGATCTGGCCCCTAAGGCAATTATTCCTTTTTTTTTTCCTCTCCCCTTCTTCTTCAACCACTCCTTGTTCTTCCCTCCTCCCCTGCCCCAGCCTCTATATATGGGCACTTTTACCCTCTCTTTTGTTAAGGGCTGATTTCACAGTATTATTAGTGGTTGGGCCTCGTTGGCCTGTGGTGTAAAAATTTTTTTTTTTTTTCATGGGTGTATAATTAGGCTGTTTATTGCTCACACTAGATTAATATATAACATTGTTTTCACGTTTATTATGGATTGTGTTCACTGTTTCTCTTTTCACTTTCATTATATATATGGCTGGGATTATGGGATGGTCAAATAAAAAGAAAAACTTTGAAGGAGTGCGGCACAAATTATATATGGCAGTTTGAAACAAAGAACATCAAGGAATGAAATGATGGAAGAAAGAAAAATCGAGTAGAGAGAAGAATAATGATTAACAACAAAAAGAAAAATGAAATTTTAAAATATATATATTTTTTTTTGAAACCTTGATACATTGATTACAATTATCTAAATCTTGTTTTTTGTGTAACTTACATAATTAGATGTTTTTTCTTTAATTTATCATTTATTGATTTAATATTATAGTATCCTTATATGATTAATCGATTATTTAGTATAATGTATTTATCGCCCTATAAGACGCACCTGCCTATGAGACGCACCTAGGATTTGGGGTAGGAAAAAAAAATATTTTAAACCAAAAACGCACCATTACAGACAGTGTGGCATCCCCCCTCCCATTCCCATAGGCCGTGTGGGATGCCCCCATTCCATTCCCCATATAGGCAGCGTGGCATTCTCCCCCCCTCCCATTCCCCATATACCCAGTGTGGCATCCCCCCTCCCATTCCCATATAGGCAGTGTGCACCCCCATTATCATAAGCAGTGTGGCATTGCCCCCTCCTATTCCCCATATAGGCACTGTGCCCCCCCCATTCCCAGAGGCAGTGTGGCACCCCCCTCCCCCCATTCCCATTGGCAGTGTGCCATCCCCCTCCCCCCATTCCCATAGGCAGTGTTGCATCCCCCTCCCCCCATTATCCCCCTATTAGTATAGGCTGTGTGGCATCCCCCTCTCCCCCCATTAGTATAGGCTGTGTGGCATCCCTCTCTCCCCCCATTGGCAGTGTGGCATCCCCTCTCCACCCATTGGCAGTGTGGCATCCCCTCTCCCCCCCATTGGCAGTGTGGCATCCCCTCTCCCCCCATTGGCAGTGTGGCAACCCCCTCTCCCCCCATTGGCAGTGTGGCATCCCCTCTCCCCCCATTGGCAGCGTGGCATCCCCCCTCCCCCCATTGGTAGTGTGGCATCCCCTCTCCCCCCATTGGCAGTTGGCATCCCCTCTCCCCCCATTGACAGTGTGGCATCCCCCCTCCCCCCATTGACAGTGTGGCATCCCCTCTCCCCCCATTGGCAGTGTGGCATCCCCCTCTCCCCCCATTGACAGTGTGGCATCCCCTCTCCCCCCATTGGCAGTGTGGCATCCCCCTCTCCCCCCATTGCCAGTCGGCATCCCCTCTCCCCCCATTGACAGTGTGGCATCCCCTCTCCCCCCATTGGCAGTGTGGCATCCCCCTCTCCCCCCATTAGCAGTCGGCATCCCCTCTCCCCATATATTGCACAAATAGTATCTAGTAGGTATTGTAGTTAGGCTATAATTATTTTTGTTTTTTATAGCACTTTATATTAGGCACTAGTCATCTATTTAGCACTGTCACTTTATATATATAGTGTGCATTGTTATTAGGGGTTACTAAGGATTAATTAGTCAAATTTTTTACTCTTGTGTTTTGTATTTAGGAACTATTATGGGGTATGATGCATTTATAATAGGTTGAGAAGCCGCACATATTTTGTACTCATTTGACTTAATAATACTGATAGCATTGTGATTTATTTATTATTGATTAATATTATATATGTATTATAGTCTTATTTGCCCTGGGTGTTTTAGTGTTATGTTTTAAAGTGTTTTGTCATTGTGTCATTTGTGTTTTTTATACTTTTTGATGGCTTGGTTTATACAATAAATATTTCAGTTAATGTTTTATGTGGTTGAGTGCCCCGGTTATGTTTGGACTCCCTGGTTGGGTTGTTCTTTAGTTTGCACTGTATAAATGTGGGGAGCCCAGGGTGCACCTTCTGGGTGTAATACAGTTTTGTAATTGTTAGTGGTGCCCTCACCTGCTTTTTTCTTCTTGATTCAATAAGAGTTAAAAAAAATTCACTTTGTGAGAAAAAAGCATGAGAATGTCATTGCAGCTGAATCATCAAATAGGAAGACAATGAAAGTCAATGGCCCGTTATACTACAAAGCAAAAAACATTAAAAATGTTTGCCATCTGTAATGTTTTGACTAGCCACCTTACAAATATCAAAGTTGCCCCAGTCCCTCTTCTTTTCCTCTCCTTGTACCTGATTCAAAATCTTATTTTTCCTCTTTTGCTTATGTCCTCTTTGGCTCTTCTTTTGATTTTTATTCTTTCATTTTTGTTTTCGGTCTAAATGTTAGTGTTCACCTTTGGGTACCCACTCTTCGATGCTCATCCAGTATCTTATTGATATCCCTTGAGTTTGGTTCTTGTAGAGACATGAGCTGATTAAACGGAGGGCTTTCTGGAAGTAACTACTGTCATGCAGTTGTGTACCTAAAATGCTGATCTATGCTGATTCAGAATCTGCAATAAGATTTGTATCTACATTATGCCCCTCAAATGAATGTGTCTTCAAAATCTAATAACATTTGTTGAAAAAAAAACAAGCTGTGTTTTTATTGTTGCAAATCTGTAGAAACAAACACATCAACAAAACAAAAAGCAAACTACTATAAAATTCAAATAGTAAGAAACATCTTAATTTAATTAAGTCAGCAGCTTTAAGTGGTATTTAAATACAGCTTCTGTCACTTCATGTATATTTATTTGCTAACAGAAACAGAGTTCTTAATGAATTTGTTTAGATCACAAATTGTGCTATTTACATTTTAAACAGTCTATCACAACAGCATCCAAAAATGTTTAATTCCTCCCCAATCTCATGAAAGGCAGCACTGGCCAAGCATGATAAGAAGAAGTTCAATACTTTGATAAAGGTTAACCGAAAGATGACATTGATTTCTTGGTTTTATGCGGAGACGCTAGAGCCAGTGTCCGAGGACACTGTGCATCCCAGCCAGCTGACCACTTGGCTGGACACAGCAATTGGGAGCCAATCACAGTTCATTATACCTACATGTCCCCCTCCTCACACCCTTTCTTGTTGCTTGGTAACCTCAGCCCGCAAGAAAAGAGATGGATTTCAGATAGAAGCACAGAGGACGGATCAATGGAGGAACAAGTACTGCAGTGGTCAAGTAAAAGCTTCTCCCCTGGCAGTATATTGATCCAACCGTGCCAGACCTAGCAAATCAGCTCCAACAGCCACAGAGCTTCTAAAATACCTTTCCAAACCTCAATAATCATACAGTTAATGTAGGGTAACCAACTGACTGCAGACAGGACAGCTTTAGGTAGTTCTATGTTTTAAGTAGGACAGGGTGTTTGCAATTTAGATAATATATACATGGATTATGTTTGTATAATATGCTATATGATACATATATGCAATTGTATAAATAAATACCTTGAAAGCAATAGTTGTTTCTGATGCAAAAAAAAACAATATTAGCTTCACATGTGTTGTCTAATAGACATAGAATTCCTTATTGCTTTTCATACCCCTTTTCATTTTGAAACCAAATTTAAAAACCTTTCTTAAGACAGAGAAGAGGAACAAAAAGAGTCTTAGGGCCTTATTTATGATGGGCGCCTTTTAGCATCCTTTTTGTGGCTATAGTGCATTCCCATCTTATCTGGCACTGTGCTGTTGACAGCCATGGTTTGGAGTGCTACTAATTAGCTTTTATTGTTGCACTTATGTATTGGCCAGCCTATGTCAGCATCTTGTTGGACTTGCCAGACGACTCTCCCAGCACCAGTGAGCGCCACTTTCTAAAAATCTTTTGCGCTGTTTTCTTCCTGTGCTGTTCAGATTTTTCTTTACAGTTACAAGAAATCCCTGCTGGGGACAAAGAGTGTGTTTAGGTGGCGTTTTAGTTGTTGGTGTCCTAATTACACATCGTTAAGCAAAAAAAAAAAGCAATTTTAATAACCCCCCCCCCCAAAAAAAAAACAAACATTTCATCCCATCTAGGTCCTGTGTGTCAATTATTGACAATTCCTAATGGAAGTTCTGTACAAATACATGTGTGTAGCATTAATTATAAGCATTAAATGCTTCAGTCCAGTTCTGCTCATTGTGCTCTATGGGATATTGCGCTACATGGCCAGGCTTCATTTGGCTCTGCTTCAACAAGAGTGCCCAGTACTGCATCATTTTTGGCGGGCAGACGAATTGGCACTGCTGTTTTTTCTTTCTTAAATCCCACCCTGAGTGGCGCTGAGGCCAAAAATTTGGAGCTGTGTGGTGCTGGCGCTGAAGCAGTGGTGTTGTTGGTTTTCTAGGTAGAAGACATTGACATCAGGAGGCTCCCCAAACTGATGCACTGTGTGTGGCCAGAATCAACCTTTCACCTAGCAGATTTTTGAGCATATAAATTAACTGCCGAGCTATCTAACTTGAGCTGAGAGACTGAATACTAGTATGGTGTGTCTGCTGGCACAGGAACGGCTGTCCTGCAAAATAAGGTACACAACTTTGTTGCCTGTGCTAAGCACTGGTACAAGATGCCTTACATCCTCCGTATCCTGTACCATCAAGTGACTAAGAAAGTCCCTTTTGTCACAGAATACTTTACTGCCAGGGTTAACCAGACTACTGAAACCTCTGCTAGTAAGCATGGCCAAAAGAGACACATTCTTAACCAGACACAGAGGTAAACTTAATGGAGGCTCGGTATCAAGTTGAAAGTGGTGCATCCTTTTATTTTGTGGTAACAGCCAGTAATGTAACTAAATAAGATAGGGTCCTGGTGCAAACATTAAATGGGGCCCTTTCACGGCTCATATTATTAATTTTAATTCAATCAGATGCAGCTAGACAATTAATGTCTGAAACAGCAGAATGATGCTTCATTTCTCTAAATTAAGCCAAGTGAGCACAAATATGACAAATAAGGTGGAGGAGCAACAATGATAGGGTTTCCCTGACCTTCTGGGCTCTGATGCAGTTGCATCCCCTGCACGTCCTCAAGTGACAACCCTGGTGACAGCAATATTTAAGGTTTTTTCAGGAACACTTTCTCTACATTGTTAACATCACTAACTAGATCTATTACTCCTGCTAGGCAACGTCATTTGTAACATTGGATTTGATTTGCTGAAATCCCTTTGCCCTGTACACCTGACAAATGTATCTAATAACCTGCTAGATGAGTGCTTCCTGACCAAATACCCAGGTCTTCAGCCACTCTTAGATAAATCCAGGAAAGACTATTTTTATTTTTGCCATTTTTGACCAGCCACTGCTTGTTTGGTAAATCTGCAGCTTACCACATAACAGACTTATTTCTGTCTCAATGGACTTTCATAATCTGTATGCTGCAGAGACTTTGCCAGTATTGCAATTGCACCTTGGAGCATGGGTACATGACATCAAATCATGGTTTATTGGTCACATACTGTACACCATACAGGGCACAACATATGACATATGACGTATTTGCAGTGAAATGCTCTTTTGACTGCATTTAAAGTAATCCATTATCTTAACACAAAACAAGAATTGTTTTAAAAGTAGGCTAAAAAACAATGTATTAAAGTGGACCAAAACCCACTGAACTTGTGAATTAGTTTTGACAATATTCCCTTCTTAGGGTGCAGAGCGAGAAATGGATATTTTTGCTTTTGTAATTGTCCTGGAACACTTTTTTTGCTCTCCCTCTCTGTAGGATAGCAGGTGATTAGTCATTGCACAGGTGTGGCAATTATATCATTGCTACACACAGCAGTGACAATGAAATGAGGAGGTGGCGCTTAACAGCTAAAACAGGCGGCATTATCTGGGATTAGAGAAAAGCAGGAGCAGAAAAAATAGGCAAAAGTTAGTATTCGTGGGGGTACACTAATGTACACAAAACATTACTTTTATGTATAATGTACATACAACAAATTACATATTTACATTGAGCATTGACAGTCACTTACGTGCAGTATTATTACTGTTTGTGCTAAGAGCATGTGCCTCCAACTGCATAATGTTGAACATTCATTGTGCTTGTTAAAGCAAAGTGGTAGCAGGTCCTTTTTAAGTATCCTATGGCCTAAGGAAAGAAGCTTTTCCGTGTTTGACCTCAGGTAACAACAATCCTCCCCTTAATGCAGCATAGAGAGTAGGTGTTTGCTGGGATGGTTGGAGTCTTTCACCCAGGCAAAGAGATCCCAAATATATATGATGTTTTAGGTGCATTAAAGGAAGAAACAAAAGTAGTCAGTCAGGATAATGCATTAAAGTGGACCAATATCCACGCCCTTACGGCCCTAGAATCTATAAGATTCCAGGACAGCTAGATTCCCTCTCCCTGGGGCATCCAGAATCGGGATGCCCCACTGTGTGAAACCCCCCAGGTTGCCCCGAAACTCAACTTTTTTCCCGGTTCAACGGTTCATGTGCAAGCAGCGGTCACACCGCCACTATCCCTTTTGCAGGGCACGTGTCTGCACCAGGCATTTGTGAATGGCCGGTGTGGGCACGTATCCTGTTAGGGGGCTGCAGGGTATGTGGCTAGCAACAAGCTCGGGTTGGACAAGAGGCTGCACATGCGCCGCAGGACTGGGGAAAGGTGAGTTAGATCGGACAACCTGGGGGGTTTCACATAGCAGGGCGTCCCCGATCAGGGTGCCCCGGGGGCAAGGACCAAAACCCATGATGATTTAAGGAACCAGACACCCTACTAAGAAAAAAACACATGCCAGCCACTAAGCCACCACTGTGGAACTGCAACATCCAGCATGACCAGCTGCTTTGGTCATTAAGAATAAACAAATAAGTCACCATACATCCCAAATGTCACCAACACATCACCTTCCCAGATCAATCAGTGACAATACTAAGGATTAATATACAAATCTGGGACCCCAGACCCAAATATTGATATGTAGAACAAAAGTGGATTCCAACCTCCAGAACCAAAAATGTTAGGGTTGATTCAGAGCCTATAATAGTTTTCGTTTTTGTGCATAAGAGTGTTTGCAGAACGTAAATTACACTGTTTGTGAGTGCATTCGCATGATTCAGAGCCTTCATCGGGAGCACTTTGTTCTGTCCTTGTTGTTGCGTAAGCCAGTGTAATCAATGTGCGTACAGCTATCACGGCTTTAGCAATGGACGACAGTTACGCTTACACGAAGTGGACGACCCATACTCCTCCTTTAGGCCATTTTTCAATGTACCCTGCTGCGCAAAGTTTCAGTGTCCAGTGAGGTCCTACCAGTTTCCTTTGGAATAGAGCTGTTTTTTTCCCTTAATTTACCATGTGAAATCCATATTTGTACGTATATCCGTAATTTGTACGCATACACTGGCTTGTACGCATATGCGAGCCTCTCAATAGTATTTTCTATTCTTCATCCCCTGGACCTGGTATTCCATTACTTACTTATTGCTGTGCCACGTCTCTTCTGCTCCAAAGTGCTTAGCTCTACCCATCCTTCTCTCCAGCGTTGCCCCCCCCCCTTCTTGCTTGGTCTTAGTTTAGGATGTCCCATGCAGTGTCTTTTATTCTTCCTTAGACTTACCTTTACCACTTTCAGTATTGGTATGCAGTGTTCTTCTATTCTTCCTAATGCTTACCTTTACCACTTTCAGCTCTCCAGTGAAGCTCATTCTCCTTCATATTTGTATTTTTGGGATGCCCACGTGTAAATAATGTAAACATTACTATGGTTGAAAATTAAATTAAACTCGTCACCTCAGGGTGGGCCGCACTCTTTGGCTGAAGACTAGAAGAGAATAGCATTGCATTTAATAGCATTTAAACACAGGCCTGCCTAATGTGATTGTAGTAGTGGATGTTTAGGCAAGAATTGTCACTTACTTGGAAAGAGTTTTCTGAAAAACCTCCTCACCCAGGACTTGTTCCTCCTCTTCAGGTCCAAGCAGTGTTGCTTGATGATCTGTGTGAAAGTATAGGTGGTGTGGTACTCCTCCTCCAGCGTTGCTACTATAGCAAGTACCAACATCCTCTTGGCAAAGATGTTGGGCAGGAAGTCATAGCGGTAGGTCATCATCATCTAAAATGTAGAGCAAATACTTAATAAAAAAATGCCTAGCAGGTTGTTACCAGTCCCCCTCCAACAATAGCTCTGCATTAATGTGTTTGTCCTTGTTTTACAGATCTTAGTGGCCGGTGTTATTACCACCTGGGCCTCCCCCTGGTATCTGGCTGCCACACCCAGCTATGCACCAATAGATCCACCCTGCCCCAAACAGTCTCTGCATGGTGCCCATGTGCGCACTAGCTTTCACCTGTGTTAGTCTGCAAATGGCGGCGTACTTTCCACCCTGCCTTCCTAGACACTTGTGCCCCTGAATTGCTATCCCCAATCGGACTGACTGCCTATACACTTGCAACCCTGATTAACTAAACCTATTCCTAATCGTGTGCAAATGCAGGCATTTCTGTACTTACTTGCATGATAGTCTCCTGCTAGTTGTGGGTGAACTGCGAGGGTGCCATTTTTGAAATAGTGTCTGCGTCATCTGACGCACTCCAGCGGATCCTGGAAGTTGGTATACATCTGAACTTTGGTGCGTAGGCATACTGAATTGCGTATTAGGGAAGTATAAATTGTTAAAGAAACACATTGACATGTGGAGAAGGCAACACTCTGTAGTTTCTATTGTGAGATAGGTCCAGATGGCAAGAAAAAAAAGTGCACACACAAAAGCAGGTCAGCTGAACCAAGCCATGCCCTGCTGGATAATCGCAAAAGCCTACAGAACCACAGTCCTCCTTCAAGCACATTCCAGCACACAGTCAGGCAAAGCCAGCACAACCTCAGCCAAAGTCAGTCAATAGCAGGCAAAGTGCTAGGGCAAGTCAGAGCAGCCCCCCCCCCCCCACAGTGCCTGGGTAAGCAGGAGTAGTTCCAGCAAAAGTGCTAAGGCTAAGCAGAGCAGTGGCAGGCAAAGTACTAGGGCAAGCCAAAGCTCCTCCAGCAAAAGTGCTAAGGCTAAGCAGAGCAGTGGCAGGCAAAGTACTAGGTCAAGACATAGCAGCCCCCCAACAATCCCCTCTCCCAATGGAGCTTGCACCCCTACTTCTCATTGTGTCAGATGCAGCAGGGGTCTAGGGCAGCAGCAAGGCAGCTCTAATCTGGATACCCCCCTCTCACCAGCAGCATCCACTCCAGCCTCATCATGGCTGACCCCAGGTCAGCCCCCCCGCCAGCCCTGTCTGGTCACCAGCCAGTGACCAATCTACCCCCTCAGTTTCTTCCTCACCTACACCCATAGTGCAATTGTCCCCTATTCCACCAAGTACACAGGGAGATGATGGCCAATCCTATGTTGGGTAACACCTGAGGCGGAGCACCCTGATTGGCAGGTTTAATGATGCCCAATGTATGGCTTTAGTGGTGGTGTGTCTGACCATTTTGATCTGTACAGATGCAGTTTGAGAGCTACACCAAAATTTGAAAAGGACCAGAGTGAAAGGATGTGGAACACGTGCCAAGGAAGGTTGCTGATATGAAATATGCAAAGAATCAACAAGTGGAAGGAATAAGGGTAAGGTGCTTTGTGCTGTTGTTGATGTTGATGTTGGCTGTGACTTTTGCATGAATACATCCTTGGTGTATTAGTTTAAGCACAAAAACTGCAATTTAATTCAGTAGAAGAAATGGTGTATGGCCTGTTGAACCCATCTACACTCCAGGGCTTGCCATCGATTCAGTCATGCATGCTGCTGCTGTAATATGTAAGTTGTTCAACATTTTGGGCTGTTTAGTTTCAAAAGATATATGACTCATTTCAATGTCATCAGGTCCTAAGTGTTTGGTTAGGTTAGATTGGTTAGCCATTGCTTAGGCACACAAGGTATGTGGCTTTACTTATCTTAAGTCCTATTCACATTGCAGGACATAAACAGCAAACACACGTACTCAACTAAGCACGCAAACTTCATCAAGGATTGCATATTCAAGGACTACACACATTGAAGAATTGGATCTGAAGTTTAATGTGCCCAAGGTGGTGACCCCTGGAACCCCATGCAGCTCTATTTTGGTGTACTGTGTGTATATCTAAGAGCAACAAGCTAAATGATTTGTCTGGCCCTAAAGACACCCCCACTACTGGCTACCATACAGGATCTGGAGAAGGATGATCCACTGCATCAGCCTCTACAACAACAGCAGCATCAGCACCCTCTGCTGCACCAGTTGCTTCCCCACCACCCTTAGACACAACATCTGCCTCTACAGCTGCCACTGCACCAAGCAGCAGCAGCTGCCTCCCCTACCCTTCTGCACTAGCAGCAGCAACAGCTGTCTCTCACACACCTTCTGCAGCAGCAGCTGCCTTCCACACTCCCTCTGCACCGACAGCAGCTGCTTCCCACAATTCCTCTGCACCAGCAGCAGCTGCTTCCACACTCCCTCTGCGCCAGCAGAAGCTGCCTACCCCACTCCCTCTGCACCAGCAGCAGCTGCCTCCCCCACTCCCTGTGCAGCAGATTATTCCCCCACTCCCTCTGCTGTCACAGCTGGATCCACAGCTCCAGCATGACCAGCAGGTGGAGTGTGAGGAGCAGCGGCATCCATCACCTCCATGGGCTTGTCCTCTGTTGCAGAGTATTTGCCATCACCCACATCAAGCCCAACACATGTGTAAAGGGTAGGTACAGCTCCAGCTGCAAGTATCCCTACCCGGGGAAGCAGACTACGGGTGAAGGCACGTCGCCATCTTCCCCTGGTGTGGCGGGTACAGTCGATAGATAGCTGTAGATAGGTACAGGTAGCAGAGTCTTCAGTCAAATTTGTGCCCGGTTCTGCCAAACCATGGGGAAAAATATAAGGCAGATCCACCATGAGCTCCATTCAGTGGTGTAGGAACTACGTAACAGCTACCGTTAGAGGAAGGCAATGCTAGGACAGTGGTAGGTGCTACATGAGAACCTGGCATGGCTGGTGGAACCTGGCATGGCTGGCCACCCACCCTACCAATGATGAAACACACTTTTTGTTGTAAGTTATTGATTATAACTTTCATTAGCCTAAGATTAATGGCTCCCAGTGTTCACAATATATAGTATATGTAATAGTTTAGTGACGACAAAAAAAACAAAAGCGATTTTGTCTTTCAGTTTAATCTCACTGAATACATGGAAAGAAGGGTTCAAGCATACAGAACAAACCTTAAATAGCAAGGCTTGCCTCAAATCCAAAATGAGACAAAACAAGGTGGTTCCGCATAGATTGGTCTGAAACACTCTGTGTGTCCCGATACAGCTCTGCAGGGACCTCCATCATGGCTGCAGAGGGGGCCACATCCACATAATGTGGGTCCTGCTGCTGGATGGAATAATTGTGTAGAACCAAACAGGCCACTATTATTTTGATCACCTTCTGTGGCTGGTACTGAAGGTTCCCCCTTATGGTCCAGCTTCTGGAATGAGCTGTGCACCAAAAAATTAAGGCAGCCAACCAATTTGGTCATACCCACAGTTGCATGCCCGTTGCTTGTGGTGGAGGCCAACCATGGACGCAACTCAGTATACAGTTTCACGAGGGAAACATGGTTAAGTTGGGTCAGCTTGAATAGCTCAACGTCATGCATGTAATCAACATCCACCCATGGCCGATGCAATTGAAAGTCCAAGATGCACATGCACAGAATGCTGCGACTCAGCAAGGTATTCCTTGGAGGGCCCCAATACGCTTTTCTGCACACCATGACAACACACTTCAGCCAGGAAATAGAGCCTGTAAGTGGAGTGTGAAAGATCCTGTTTTATTGGCCCTCTTGAAGGCTGAATCATGCATAATCAAGGCTCATGTGCAAGCCCATACTAAGCATGTATTTTAAAGAAATACAAAAAAAAAAATACAAAAAATATACACACACTATTTATTAGTGCATTTAATAGTGCATTTAATAGAGGCTGTGAATCATCCTAATTATTTTTTATTTATTTTTATTATGTCTCTATATATAAATACATTTATAATGTAAAAAACTTAAAGAGGAACAACACACCCGATTTTTACTTTTTGGGGTGTTGTTCCTCTCAGTGAAGGTATCCTGATTAGGTTTTACACAGCAGGGCATCCCAATTCAGGATTCCCCTAGGAGTGGAACTTGGATGGCCCTGAAATCTAAAAGCCTCTGATGTTCCTCTTTAAGCAGTCACCAGGACAAAGAACCAAACAGCGAAATGCAGAGTTGATAGATACCCCCTGCTATTTATTCCATGAGCAGAACTAAATAATGGCTGCCCCTGTATTATCTCTATTGAGCACGGATGGAGAAAACATGCAGCTGCTTTTCTTAGTTTGGCCCTGTGGGACCTACAATTCTTGTAACAGGGATTGACGGGGGGGGGGGGAGGGCAAGGCTGGGAGGAGAGGGATGTAAGGGGCAGAGCTGGGAATAAGAGGGAAGGATAAGGCAGAGTAAGAAATACGAGGGATGGAAGGGGACAGAGCTGGGAAGAAGAGGAATGGAAGGCGCAGTGCTGGGAATAAGAGGGATGGATGGGGGTAGAGATGGGAATAAGGGGATGTTAGGGGGTAGAAGAGGGAATAAGAGGGATGGAGGGGGGCAGAGCTGGGAATAAGAGAGATGGATGGGGCGGAGCAAGTAATACGAGGGATGGAAGGGGGCAGTTCTGGGAAGAAGAGGATGTTTGGGGCAGATATGGAAATTAGAGGGATGAAGGGGGAAGAACACGGAATAAGAGGGATAGATCAGAGCTGGGAATAAGTGGGGTGGATGGGGGCAGAGCTGGGAATAAGAGGATGGATGAGGCAGAGCTGGGAAGGGAATAAGATGGAGGGATGTGGCAGAGCTGGGAATAAGAGGAATGGCAGGGGTCAGAGTTGGGAATTAGAGGGAAGGATGGGGGCAGAGGTGGGGATAAGTGGGATTGGATGGGGCAGAGCTGGGAATAAGATGGATGGAAGTGGACAGCTGGGGATAAGAGAGATGGGAGGGGCAGAGCTGGGAATAAAATCAATGAATAGGGGCAGAGCTGGGAATAAGAAGGATGGAAGGGGGCAGAGCTGAGAATAAAAGGAATAGCAGGGGCAGCGCTGGGAACAAGAGGGAAGGATGGGACTGCAGAGCCGGGAATAGAAGGATGGATGGAGGCAAAGCTGGGAATAAGAGAGATGGACAGGGCAGAGCTGGGAATAAGAGGGATGGAAGGGGGCAGAGCTGGTAATAAGAAGAATGGAAGGGGGCAGCGCTAGGAATAAGAGCTAAATGAAGACACAGCTGCACTTATTGGCTAATAAACAGTGTGGGTGGACCCGCAGATGCAATAATTATTAAACAGAGCAACAGTGGATGCTCCAGATTCAATAGTTTATATGCACAAGCAACCCCCCCTGGCCCAATAAGCAGAGCGTAAGCACTGACACGTACCGAGTACAGCTGGAATGTTTCCACATTCTTCTCTCCATCCATGGAAAGTCAGAGAAGTGACATAGATGTCTTGTGACAGCTTCCGTCACTTGTCTGAGCCACGGAGAATAGAAGTAAGAATGCATGGGCCTAGGGGCTAGTATGACAACTGACAGTACAACCTGCCTTCTACAATCATGCAAGGCTCCCCTAGGACACATCATGTGGGAGGAGCCTGACAGCCAGGGGGGCTTTAATACATTACCTCCAGCCTTTCCTATAGGCATGTACTTTATAATTAAACACAATGCATGGAGATGCAAAAAAAAACATTATCTCCCTGAATACAGATAATGAAAAAGCAACACAACACATACAATCAGGGCCAAAACATGAAAAGACTACACTCTAAAATACATTAATACTTGAATCCCAATCCTCCCTCATTACGTGTCATAGAACATAGTACAAAATAATTTATTTTGTTATTGACTGTATTATTATTTGCACTGTATTACTCATGTTCACCAAAAGAGCAATATTTTTTAGTTCTAGATTACTTGGGTTGGCTGACCTTTTTCTTAATTGTCCTGTGTTTGTCCTGTGTTTTATATGTTGCCTGGTCTATTAAGTAACAAATATTTATTATTATAATATATATTATTAGTTTAGGCTGTGCAACCTCTTGGCTTACATGTTTTGCTGCCTAGTTTTCAGTATATAACATCTACTAAATTGTATACAATAAAGCCTCCCTTGTTGCCTTTTAAAGCAGGTTTAAGAACAAGAAAATTGTCATTGTATGTTAAATCTGTGATGACCTAAAGATACTTTTCCATCAGTCATTCTCCTAATATTTATCCCCCTAGTTTATATACTGCACCCATGTTTTGAGTCTTCCAAAACAAAGCTTTCCATTTGTCTACAGTTTATGTGGAGGCTGATTTAATACTAGTGCCACTTATCACTATGTGCGCGTCTGTATAGTGGCTCTTAGAGCGACCGCTAGTAAACGCTGTTAGCGGGTGTCGGGCGCTAAAACCTAGCTTAGCAGGACGTGGTGCTGTACTATCCTGTTCAGCACTGAGGAATGTGGTATCTGGTGGGCGCTGTAGAAGCGCTCTCCCTGATTCACTGCAGAGCCAATTGCAAGAGCTAGGTGGTGTCCTAAGTTCATAGTGCCCAAGGCTCAGCTACATCTAACATCAGGACAACGCTACAGTGAGCGATAGGTAGTGCCAGTTAAGTGAGTCCAGCCCGTATTGAAAAAAAAACTACACACAAGCAGCGCCGGTGCTTTAAAGCTGGACGCTCTATCATACAGCGCCAGACGCCGTGTGAAAAGAGTCTGTTTCTCAACACATACACACCAGCACCAGAGCGAAAACATGGAATTACATTGTTTTAACACTGTGACAATGATACTGCAATGTCAGACCTGCACATACAATTCTGCATAAATGAATACAAAAACAAACAATAAAAGTGTTTGTTTGCAGGGCAGGAGAGGCCGCACAATGATTTGAGCCAAAAAAAATAAAGTTTCCTATCCTATAGCAAAACGCTATTTAAATACAACCAAATGAAACACCACTGAAATGTATGGCAGAGAGCTACTGAGCGAAAGGTACTACATGGCGCTCCTGAACCTAGAGCCGACACTAGTAATACATGTGACACTACATGGCGCTGTTAGAGGCGCTCACCAGATTGGCTTTCTTAAATGTGGTTTTCATATACAGCACTCAGCGTTCACCCACCGCTACGTGCCGCTACGTGGCACTACCTGGTGCTAGCGTTTCTTAAATAATATTTTTCCTATTCAAGGGACCACATAAAATGTAGGCTGCCAACAACGCCAAACCATTTACTGGAAGCACGCTTTACCCTTAATGCACTGAATATGTCTCTATGTATTTGCAAATGTGAGACAGACCGAGGTGGGGTAAACAGAAGCTGAAGAAATTAGGTGAAGAAGTAAGTTGAGAAGAGGTGAATTTATGTGGGTAAGATAGGGAGAGATGGGAAGAAGTGGAGAAAAGGTAAGGCAGGGAGAGGTACACTGAGCAGAAGTGAGGTGGGCAAATTTGATATAATAAGAGGTAAGCTGAGGTGGGTAGAGGTAGGCAAAGATGAAGTTAGGTGAGGTGGTGAAAATGTTCTGAAAAGTGATGGACAGAGGCGAGGTGGGAAGAGATGGTTAGTGATAGATATAGGTGAGGAGAGGTGAGATGGGTAGGGAGAGCTGAGTTAAACAGGTAAAGTTTGCACAGATAACGATCAAAGAGGTAAGCAGAGCTGCGATGGGCAGAGATGAGCTGGGAAGCTACATAAACACCCAACACATACAATAGACCAGTAGCACATGTGTGTCACCCTCCTCTACAGAGACAATCATAGTTGCCCGACTTTCTGCTTTGGGAGTTAAAGATGCACTGCCCTCAACTGGCCAGCAGCTTGCACTGCTCTGCTCTTCAACTTTGCAAGGGGTACTGGGGGCCGCAACTGAGGGCAGTGATGACCATAGTTTGTGCATTCATGCTCTAGAGTGTCTAGGCCAGCCCGTAGGCTTGCTTTCATGAAATTTACACTCTTTAAATGAAAACAACTCCCTATTAATACACATTTCTTTGTGTGTATTAATGAAATATGTTTTTTATATCAAAATGGCATTGAAAAAGGACAGTCGAATTGGATAACATTATGTGTTTTGTACTTTACAAGTGAAAGGATACATGAAAAATAATCATTTCAATATCAATCATTTCAATAATCATTCAAATGAACATTTATTATAAACATTAAAGAAAAACTGAGGAAATAATGTGTGTAAATATAATAATTAAGCAATGAGGGCTGCAATGGAAAAAGGCAAAGGGTCAAGTGACTCAGAACATAAATCAGAAAAAATCACTAGAGAAAGATGCTAATATATTGAATGTACAGTGAAGAGGGCAAGGAAATTGAGAGAAATGTACATTATGAAGGATATTAGGAAAACAAAAGATTATTTGCCAGAGGCTCGGCTATCTGCTTTCTCTTCCCTCATGCGCCTCCACCTTCACCGAGCCCCCCCCCCCCCCATTCCCGAACACACAGTTACGGCACAAGATGTACGAGCAAACTTATCAAGGCAAAACTGTTTAAATCAATATATGTATTGAACAGTATTCAAGCATGTTAAGTTTTATGAACTTAGGGCAAAACTACCATACTAAATATATCTCGCACCAGAAATGCATGCATCTGAATGTTCGCAGGCGCTATATATAAATATATAAGTCTCCAGCCAAATTGTTCTAATGATATCCTATGGTAGGAAATGTGCAAGAAAACTTTCACATGTGTCTTACCATTCGCAATGAAAGCAATGCCATTTTATCAAAACATAGAACATTCGTTCACATATAGATTCACTTTGGAGCAGGGCAATTCCTAGGCTAAACAGCTTGAGTGTGAGAAGGAAAAAAAATGTTCCTCCCTTCTCCCCCATCTTATGTTGCTGCTGCTGTCCTGTACTGTTATGTACCATGCTGTGCCTCTTCCTAAGCAGCAGGAAATGCTATGGGCCTTATTCATCAAGTGATAGCGCCAGGTAGCGTCTCACTAGCGCCAGGTATCGCAAGCTTTCGGTGGCTACCGACTACAGAACGCCAGGCTGCGAACACAATCACGCATTTATCACGCTAAATGAGGCTAGCGCCGGCGAAAGCGTCAGCTAGCGCGGGATTCATCATGTAGCCGACTGCAACGAACAGCGCCGCTGCTAATCCCAGCCCAGCGCCAGGTATGACCTCTCGCTACCTGGCGCTCTCCCATACATTTCAATGGCAGACACTGCAATGTTTTTTTAAAGTGGTTTTTGTGTTCTTTTCTTTTTCCAAAAATTAACACATGTTGTTTAGGATATGTTTGATTAATCTGTCTTGTTTTTAATGTTTTTTTGGTGAAAGATGTAATTTTTACACTGGAATCTTGTGAGTGAAATCTAAAATGCATCTCCTCCCACAAAACACATTAGCCTCAAATTAGCTTGCTTTCACAACACACATGGCTTGTAAAGCTACTTTTTAGTCAGTCATGTTTGGCGCTCACGTTCGCTCATTGAAATTGTCAGCGCCCAAGCTATTCGGCAGCCCTGTCCTTGTTGAATCTGTGGTGGTCAGTGTTTGTGCAGTCGCTGTTGTGATTCGCTATGTGCCGGCGCTAGTGTCGCTGTGCTGCGCTGTGCTGTTCATACATGTGCCTTTCTGCATTTTTCCCTGAATTCACTTGCAGCGACCCCAGTCGTTCTTAATGAATACACTGTAGTTCTGAGCGTGCATATGTCCACATTCTGCTGGATTTGTTCAGGCGTAAAAGCTCATAACAACCCGTTATGCATTCTCCTGTGTGCCACATTATCATGTTGTTGGATAGTTATATTGTGTTATTTTTTTATTAAGGAATCAGATTGTTATTTGTAAGCAACCAGCTCTGTTTTTGCTCTGACCTATGCATTACAGGATATTGAACACCCAGCTAAATCAAGCTAATAATTAATGGCGTCTTGGCCAATAGCTTGTTGTAATGTGTAAATATCCTATTACCGCCACTTAGCTTGCACGTAGCGGACATTAGCTGGTTCCTAGTGCGCGGAGCGTGTTTTTTTTCGCTTTCGTCATATCCACTTCCGGTTTGCTCCTTTGCGTTTCCCAGCTAAATCAAGCTAATAATTAATGGCGTCTTGGCCAATAGCTTGCTGTAATGCGTAAATATCCTATTACCGCCACTTAGCTTGCACGTAGCGGATATTAGCTTCTTCCTAGTGCGCGGAGCGTTTTTTTTTTTTTTTTGTGTCGCTTTCGTCATATCCACTTCCGATTTCCTCCTTTGCGTTTCCACCATGCTGCCCAGGAGATGTGTGCTGCGCCTCCCCAGCTCCTCCTCTGACTCTGGCCCCCCCACCCCTCCACCACCTCCCCCACCTACCTCACCTTCCCCACCTAACCCCCTCCACCCCCTCCCCCCCCTGGGCCAGCCAAGCTAAAGCGGAAGAGGGTGGATAGCCGCGTAAACGGCCAGGTGGTGAGTATATTTTCCTTGGATTATATGTTTCATCTGTTCTCAGTATAAATGTTTAGGCCATTGTTCTGATGTCATGTATTGATAACCTTTTTTTTTTCATTTCTCATAGGATTTCTGCATCCACCAATATGACTATGCCCGTGGGGGCAAGAAGTGCATTGCCCTGGAGGTGAAGGCCACAGTGTCCCAAGCTATATCGTTGTGTAATATCCATTTATTTTTATGGTTACATATGTAAATTTTTTGTTCTTAGTCTCTCCTGGTCAGGGCTCCCCTACAGGCACACACTTTGTCTGTCTTTAGTGACAGAAGCTGCGCCCAGAGCCTGTTTAGGCTCTTGTGGGCGGACGTCATCATGTGAGGGCTTCACTGCCCTCACTGTGACGTCACTTCCGCCTCCTCTCATTGGAGGCCTGGCCAGGCTGTTTTCCTAGCAACCAGCCTGCCAGTATGAGTGTGTTACCAGCTGCTGCTGCCATACAAGTAGTGCAGCACAGCGGTTTTTGCCTGGGGGGGCTCTGCCAGTGAGTATTTTTGATTATTATCTGTTTGATGTGTTTATTATAAGATGCCACTGTCAGTTCTGACAGCAGGCACCGCTGTGACGTCCCTCTGACGTCAGGTGGGCTTTTCTGACTCTGCTATTGGTTACTCATGTATATAAAATGTACTGTGTCTGTGTGCCACTTGTTGTGTGTTGACCCTGATGAAGGGGGCCTGCTGTAACCCCCGAAACGTTGGATTGGATTGAAACTCACTAATATAGTTCTATTTGTGCTTACTACTGGAGTGCTGGTTTTCTCTCGATTTCCGGCCACAGTGTCCCGGGCGCTTCAACACCAGCCTCAGTGTGAGGTCCATTATGCAGAAGTGGTCCGACTTTAAGCGCCGGGACCCTGAAGGCGTGTACCGCCTATATGATGCGTACGCTTCAGGTAAGTGGAAGTTTATGCTATGTTTATAATTTTTGGGAAATAATATTCTAAGCTGTGTCCATTTTGGGCAGTAATTGTAATTTTTTTTATTCACCCCCTCAACACAGATAAGCGTCCTCCCCTGGGGAAACGTGGGAAGGGATTCCTCCCCCGAACGAGACAGGCGGACTCGGGGGAGTCATCGGGGGAGGGTCCCTTTCGAGGGTCCTATTTAGAGGACCCAGGGGAGGAAGGGGATGACGCTCCAGAGGAGTGTGTTGCTGGGGGGCTGGCAGGATCGAGCCTCAGCTCCTCACACTCTGACTCTGAGGCGTCTCACCAGCCAAGGGGCCACTCTCAAGTGGGGAGTCCAAGTGGGGTGGAAGTAGTGGACTCTCCCACACTCCCTGAAGGAGCAGGGAGTGAGAGGGAGGAGGGTGGCCCTTTGGGTGGGGGATCTTTGGATCAGAGTGTGAGGAGCCGAGGCTCCACGCCTCCTCCTCAGAGCCCTCCCTGGGCTTCAAGTGGCAGCTCATCCCCTGGTGAGTGCAGATTTAGTCAGTGTTAGTCTGTGACAGGTAACATATGGCCATTTGTACTTAGCCCTTGCCATTCCTCTCTAATTTGCAGCGCATCATATAGGCGGCACCTCCAGGAGCTTTTTACGCCTTCTCCACGGGCATAGTCATGGTAAGTGTTTGTTGTTATACCTCACATTCCATATGTTATGACATTCCTTAAAGTGGACCAACACCCATTGTTGATTGGGCTTGGAATCTATAAGCTTCCCTGCCCAATCACCTCCCTCACCGCGGGCCCCCCCCCCCAAAAGCCCACAAACTCCTTACCTCATTGGGGGTGGCAGAAGCCACCGCCGCAGCCTCCTGCGTGCCCCTCTAGATGTGTGGGCGCCCGCGCTCTCCGTTTGAGAATGGCCTGCGCGGGCGCACGCACTGGAGGAGTGACGCGCGGAAGGCGGCGGCGGCGGACGGGCTCTCTCTCCAATTGGTGTGCCCTGCCAAAGTGGACCAAAACACAGGATAGTATAAATCCTGGGTCTTGGTCCACTTTTAACATACACATGTTTCATGGTCCATAGGCCAAGCTGGTTTTCTAATGTACATTAACATCACAAACCCCACTACAGTGCAATCCAACTGGCAACCACCCCTATGTTTCAGCCCACACCATGATGGGGGCTAGCAAATGTGTTATTTTTGTAAGTTGTTCCGGCTTTACAATGTACCTATGTGTTTAATAAACACACATCTAGGTTACATGTGTTTGTTCAACAATCCTAAATGCATGTCTGCATGCTTGATTGTTGGCTCACATTCTTGTTTTCGCCACATAGTGTAAAATTGTGGTTTCTTGCAAACAAAATTGGCCTGCTAAGGTGGGGACCTTTAAGATTCTTGGCCAAACCAGTTTACTCGTTAGGACTTAGGCCCTGATGTTTGGCTGTAACTAAACAAATAAATATCCACACTGTGACTTAGACCTTATTTTATTCCCAAGAGTTAAGAGTAAATGTATGCTTGGGATGTTGTGGCCACATTTAAGGCAGCCACTAGTACTCATATAATGGTAACACCTAAGGGCACAGTGGCCAACAATGTGAATGTGAGCGTCAGCTAATTTCAGCCACTTACATTACATTGCTACATCTGTGTCTGTTGAGGTCACATTCTATCTTTTGAATATGGTTTTTCTCTACTCTCTACAGCTTGTCAAAACCAGCATCGCAGACTGTGGCGGTTGATCCGGCGTCTTCGCCTTATGCTGCTGGCCTTGAAGAGGCGTCGTTAGGGTGGGGGGGGGGATGTTTGGAGCCGCTGTGCGGCCAAATGTTGGGCCTGTTGGCCGCCTTGCGGAATAAATATTTTGTATTTTTTTAATTACAGTGTGTTTTGCCTTGTCAAGCATAGTTTAAGTGTCTAGCAACCCATTATTTGTAAAATGTTGGTGTACCTTTGTAGCCATTTAATGTGTAAACCATAGTAAGATATGGTCACCAATGTGTGTCATACATTTCTGGCTACATGTACATATCTAGATCTAGAGACTCATCCCTGACTGTGTTCTTAGCTATTGGCTTGATGCAGAGCCTCCCCGTTCAGCTATCCCGTGCGTTTTCCCGTTGGTTTTGGGCTTTGATCGGGTCAGGAAAGGGTGCTACGTTGATTTTAGTGTGCGTTTATGCACTCATGTGTGCGCTCAGCCGCCTTTACGATTGTCGGCTCGCACGAGGCTGTTTCCCGGCAAAACGGACGCCTCGTTCATTGTTCCGTTTTTTTCAGTGTTGCAGAGCCTTGTTTTCCGATTGAAATCAGCCTAATGAAACGGGGCCGCCGAGCCTTCACTTACGGCAAGTCAGAGCAGCCGTATTTGCACTCGGGCAATAATATGCAGTCCTCTGTTGGAGCACATCAGCGGCGCCAGCTCCGCGGTCTTGTCCTGCTGAGTATGGCAGAAACCAGGCTGCACCTATTTGAGCTCACCCACCTTACTGGGTATGTGTATGAAACTTGTATTGCTTGCCCACCCTGTCTGACTTTTTTCCCTTAACACACTATTTGGTAATTTTTTTGTTAGTATATTTTTAGCCAAATTTTTTAACGTTAAATTAAATGGGTTAAGTGATAGAACCCTATTGCGTCATGTTCTTGCCCTCATATGTAAGTAGTATTCCCCAGACTTTTTTAATGAGTGTACAGGTTGGATGTGCATGTAGGCTCATTACAAATGTCCTTTCCTCCAACCCTACCCCGCTCACCTATTTGTCCCTCTTTTCTATTGTTGCAATGCACACCTTTTTTTATTTTATTTTGTTTTTTTAGTTTTTTTTGTTTTTGGGCAGGAGGCTCTGGCTATCCTTTGCTCCCCTGGCTGCTGACCCCAATCCTGCACCCATCTTCACAGGCAGAGGAGCCCTACAATACTGCCCCCAGGAGGACTCACTCTGTGGTGGAGCGAGCCTTTGGTCTCTTGAAGATGAGATTCCGTTGTCTGGATCAGACTGGTGGGGCACTACAATATACGCCTGCAAAGGTCATTAAACTAATCATGGCTTGTTCCGCTTTAAGAGAGGGAATCTGCCATTTCTGAGTAAAGTCTCTTTAAAAAGGGTTTCACACAGTGGGGCATCCCGATCTGGGATTTCCAGGGGGAAGACCAATGGCCGCTCTGGGTTTTGTTCTGCTTTATGTGAGGGAACCTGTGTTACTTTAAGAATAATGTAAAGGAGGTGGGTTATTCCATCCTAACCTGATTTGGTCATGATGTTTTAAAGCAGGCCAAAACCCATGTAACCCAGCCCTTTGGAGTGTGAAGAAATCCAGGGCTGGGTTACAGGCATCATGTCTCTGGGGCATTCCAATTTGGGATGTCCTGCACGTCACTGCGGGGGAACGTCAGAGCTATACCAGGAGCTATGCCATCTTTACACAGGAGCAGGACGACATCATCATGGATGTGAGTATGCGAGTGTGCGTTTATATGCGCGCACACATTCCTTATAATAAAAAAAAAACAAAGCGCAAGAATAGTCTGAAACAACTTAGTTTGTCACGTTAAATACAAGCCCACCTTAGTTTAACACAATGTACGCAGCTACAAACTAGGCTACATGCAGATAGAAGAACTAGGGCAATGTGAGACAGCAAAAGGTTAATAAAGTGACTTTAGTTAGGCCAGGAAACTTGTTAATGTATTTTGTGGATTAATGGTGAGTCCTTGTATCTTTTTTTTACAGATGATGCTGCGGAATTGTTTTTTTAGAGTTTGGGCTTTTCATTAAAGCATGCTGAATGTCCGGTTTAAAAAGGGCCCCAATACAACAACGCCCAACCAAACCATAAAAACAATGCTAAACTAAGGTTGTTTTTCAATCACAGATCAAAGAAAAACACAGCCACAAGACCCCAAGGCCTAATTTTTAACATGTTTAATTCAAATTTAAATTGATATTTACTTTTGTTTTATCAAAAAAATAATCTCAAAACCGCAAAAGCAAAAAAAAAAAATTTGATTCAAAAAAACATAAACAGATTTTGTGAGTTGTCTTTCTCACAACCAATTATGGTAAACATTAAAGGCAAGGAAGAAGGAACACCCAAAAATAAATTTGACAATATATATATGTGTCAAATTGGCAGTTGGTGCCATATGCATATTCCAATGGAGGTTTAGGGATGTGCGCTTGCGTGTAGCCAGATTGGCAACTGAAGAGCCATGGAGATGTAAGTATACTTGGAAAAATCACCAAAATGGAAGGTCAAATATGACGGAAACCAAGCAGGTACGTTCAAAAACCAAGGAAAAAGCAGGGAAAAACGGGCCCCCCGTGTGAACGGGAACGGAAGCCCCAATCAAATTGAAGGCACCCGAGGGAGCAAAAAAAACTTCCCGAGTAAAGACAAATTGACGGATCAGTTAGGGAGCCATTCCGACGGAGGCTCTGCATCACATTTGTTCCACGATTCAAACGGGAGCCCCGGACAATTGGAAGGTTTTAAGCTCAGACCGGGGGAGGCTCTGCATCAGGCCCTATGTATTTGAAAAAACACAATTTAGAGGTGGGGGTACTCAAATGTATTAGAAACAAATCAAACACAACAAAAATAAATTCAATATTCTTGGCTTGGGGGCCTGGGAGGTTGCGAGTCATTGCTAGGGGTGGTGTTGGGGGCCAACAGTGCAGTAAAAAAAATAGACTGCTGTTGTATCAGCTGATGCATCAACAACAAAGTTTGGTCCTGGCGCTGTAAAGATTGCTCCATCAGATGTGAAAGGCGAGCCAGTTCCCGGTTTGTTTGAAGTTGGTGTCCTTCTCTCACATCCTGGAGCTGGCGCTGCAGGTCCTCAATTTGTTGCCGAGACATCAGCACCTGATTTTCCAACGCCGCAATGCGCTCATTATTTCCATCACGCAGCTGTTGGCGACTGTAGTCCTCCAGCATCCGGACCCCTACCTCATAAAAATCGGCACTGGTCGGTGCCACACCTCCTCTTGTTGTGTGTTCCGGCTAAAAAAAATAAAGAAAAGATTGTAGTGAAGGTGAAACAATGCAGGTATGCCCCTACCAATCATTTACCCAAAGTGTAACAATCCAACTTACCCTTGCTTGAGGCTCTGTAGCTTGGCCACATGGCACTTGTGAAGAGGTCCCAGCTTGGGGTTCAGGTCTGGCCTCCTGGCAAAACACCAAAGAAATAACATGTTACATGTTGGTTCATGGACTACCCACAAACATGTCAATGTGGTTATTGTTCCCCAAAATCAGCCATGTTACCTCAGTGCCGTCCGCCCGAAGTAGGTCCGGGGTCTGGCTACCAGAAAGGGGCAAATCCACATCTGAGAGATGGGCCAAGTTGGCATATGCTAAACAGGAAAGTCATGTTAGTAGGTCAGTGGACCAAACTCAAATGTAATATGGATAGACTATCGAGGCCATACCTCCACAAAGTTGCAGATTACACACTAGCCAAAAGTGATCTTGTAAACTCAGATTGCTAACATGTATGTAAGAGGAAGATGAGCCAATAATTGGGCCAAACAATAACAGACACTTTGCTCAAATTACACATACCCGCAATCTCCCAGATGTCCGGAGTTTGGCCCTCACTCGAGCTTTGCCCTTGAAAAAACACGTTTAAACACAAGTTGGCCTACTAAATTACCAAAAAAGGTTTACAAAAATCCTTACAAGATAATCAAGCAAAACAAACTTACCCTCATCTTTAGCAGCCTCAACATGAAGGGCCCTTTCCGGACAGCCACTTCCGATATTCCGGCCAACTAAAAAACAAAATTAATGTCTCTAAATATTCCTAACACTACTCTGGTGAATGTTTGTCTTTTAATATACACAAAAAATGCATTGCAATCACTCTAAACAGTTTACTAATGAGCCTGGGGATGGCAAATCCACTAAAAAAAACAATCTTCAAGTTGACCTAGCAAACATGTAGATTATTAGATTAACCAAATAGAACCAGTGTAACATAAGCTGCATAAAGGATACATTGTTTTGGTCAATACACACCAACAGGGTCCTGTTGACCTGCAACATCGGAAGTGGGGTCCAAAGATGAAGCAGTCACTTGGCCTATAAAGAAAAAAGATGAATGAAAGACATGCACTTGTGTTAAAGTGGCTAAAGCAAGGTTGACACATGCACCTACCGGCATCCAAAGAGTAGCTTGGCTCCTGAGGAGATGCTGGTGCCCATGGCGGTGCAGCTAGGCAAATTAAAAGAATACATTTAGCCATTGGTAATGTGCGGGACCCAAAAAAAAGAAAGGTGTGTGTGAGCAGCTCAAGCAATAAGATTCCCTAATCAAGGCCATGGTGCCTTCCACATGTATATGCAGATATATGGCCACACATCTCTGGCTTCCCACATAGCTACACATGTTAGGGCCTTGTAAGTTAGTTGCTGAGAGGGTTAAAGTGGGCGTGAAATTAGTCCGCAGGCCCATATTAGTAATCCTCAACAGTGGTACAAGCTATTGTTTGAGGTGCTCCCACACCCATTTTGTACAAAAACAACCCAGCCCATAAATTAGTGACAAATACCTTCAATGCCAGACTGGGTTAGGCTTGAGGTTGGTTGAAGGGCAGGAGTTGTGGTGTCCTCAGCCAAATTCTGGACAGCACCATGTGCACCTATGCAGGAAGCAACAGACAAGAAAGGAAAACATTAATGAGGTATAATGTACTACTTCACAGGTCCTACTGTTAGTTGGCCAGAAAGAGACAAAGCAAATCACATACATTAACTAGAGATGAGCGAACTTTTGAAAAATTCGATTCGACTGATTCGCCGAATTTTCCGACAAAAATCGTTTCGACCCGAATAAATTCGCGACGAATCGCTATTAAAAACGGCTATTTCTGAGCCTCCTAGAGCCTCAATAGGGTTGTAAACCATTCTGCCTTGCTGTAACACGCACAGGATGCGTGCTGGGTTAGTTAAATAATACTTTGAATAAATATCACATGCAGATCAGAGGCATCGCTAATAGAATCGCAGAGCGGCACAATTGCAGAGAGTTGAAGTGGCATCACTATGAGGGGCAGAAGGAGCCCAAATATACACTGGAGTTGGCCTCAGGAGCCCAAAAATTGGATGAATCACACCCTGGAGTTGGCAGGAGTTGACAGTAGCAGCAGCAGGAGCCCAAATATACACTGGAGTTGGCTTCAGGAGCCCAAAAATTGGATGAATCACACCCTGGAGTTGGCAGAAGTTGGCAGCAGCAGCAGCAGGAGCCCAAATATACACTGGAGTTGGCTTCAGGAGCCCAAAAATTGGATGAATCACACCCTGGAGTTGGCAGAAGTTGGCAGCAGCAGCAGCAGGAGCCCAAATATACACTGGAGTTGGCCTCAGGAGCCCAAAAATTGGATGAATCACACCCTGGAGTTGGCAGGAGTTGACAGTAGCAGCAGCAGGAGCCCAAATATACACTGGAGTTGGCTTCAGTAGCCCAAAAATTGGATGAATCACACCCTGGAGTTGGCAGAAGTTGGCAGCAGCAGCAGCAGCCCAAATATACACTGGAGTTGGCCTCAGGAGCCCAAAAATTGGATGAATCACACCCTGGAGTTGGCAGGAGTTGACAGTAGCAGCAGCAGGAGCCCAAATATACACTGGAGTTGGCTTCAGGAGCCCAAAAATTGGATGAATCACACCCTTGAGTTGGCAGAAGTTGGCAGCAGCAGGAGCCCAAATATACACTGGAGTTGGCTTCAGGAGCCCAAAAATTGGATGAATCACACCCTGGAGTTGGCAGGAGTTGACAGTAGCAGCAGCAGGAGCCCAAATATACACTGGAGTTGGCTTCAGGAGCCCAAAAATTGGATGAATCACACCCTGGAGTTGGCAGGAGTTGACAGTAGCAGCAGCAGGAGCCCAAATATACACTGGAGTTGGCTTCAGGAGCCCAAAAATTGGATGAATCACACCCTGGAGTTGGCAGAAGTTGGCAGCAGCAGCAGCAGGAGCCCAAATATACACTGGAGTTGGCTTCAGGAGCCCAAAAATTGGATGAATCACACCCTGGAGTTGGCAGGAGTTGACAGTAGCAGCAGCAGGAGCCCAAATATACACTGGAGTTGGCCTCAGGAGCCCAAAAATTGGATGAATCACACCCTGGAGTTGGCAGGAGTTGACAGTAGCAGCAGCAGGAGCCCAAATATACACTGGAGTTGGCCTCAGGAGCCCAAAAATTGGATGAATCACACCCTGGAGTTGGCAGGAGTTGACAGTAGCAGCAGCAGGAGCCCAAATATACACTGGAGTTGGCTTCAGGAGCCCAAAAATTGGATGAATCACACCCTGGAGTTGGCAGGAGTTGACAGTAGCAGCAGCAGGAGCCCAAATATACACTGGAGTTGGCTTCAGGAGCCCAAAAATTGGATGAATCACACCCTGGAGTTGGCAGAAGTTGGCAGCAGCAGCAGCATGAGCCCAAATATACACTGGAGTTGGCTTCAGGAGCCCAAAAATTGGATGAATCACACCCTGGAGTTGGCAGGAGTTGACAGTAGCAGCAGCAGGAGCCCAAATATACACTGGAGTTGGCTTCAGGAGCCCAAAAATTGGATGAATCACACCCTGGAGTTGGCAGGAGTTGACAGTAGCAGCAGCAGCAGGAGCCCAAATATACACTGGAGTTGGCCTCAGGAGCCCAAAAATTGGATGAATCACACCCTGGAGTTGGCAGAAGTTGGCAGCAGCAGCAGCAGGAGCCCAAATATACACTGGAGTTGGCCTCAGGAGCCCAAAAATTGGATGAATCACACCCTGGAGTTGGCTGAAGTTGGCAGCAGCAGCAGCAGGAGCCCAAATATACACTGGAGTTGGCTTCAGGAGCCCAAAAATTGGATGAATCACACCCTGGAGTTGGCAGGAGTTGACAGTAGCAGCAGCAGGAGCCCAAATATACACTGGAGTTGGCTTCAGGAGCCCAAAAATTGGATGAATCACACCCTGGAGTTGGCAGAAGTTGGCAGCAGCAGCAGCAGGAGCCCAAATATACACTGGAGTTGGCCTCAGGAGCCCAAAAATTGGATGAATCACACCCTGGAGTTGGCAGAAGTTGGCAGCAGCAGCAGCAGGAGCCCAAATATACACTGGAGTTGGCCTCAGGAGCCCAAAAATTGGATGAATCACACCCTGGAGTTGGCAGAAGTTGGCAGCAGCAGCAGCAGGAGCCCAAATATACACTGGAGTTGGCCTCAGGAGCCCAAAAATTGGATGAATCACACCCTGGAGTTGGCAGGAGTTGACAGCAGCAGCAGCAGGAGCCCAAATATACACTGGAGTTGGCTTCAGGAGCCCAAAAATTGGATGAATCACACCCTGGAGTTGGCAGAAGTTGGCAGCAGCAGCAGCAGGAGCCCAAATATACACTGGAGTTGGCCTCAGGAGCCCAAAAATTGGATGAATCACACCCTGGAGTTGGCAGAAGTTGGCAGCAGCAGCAGCAGGAGCCCAAATATACACTGGAGTTGGCCTCAGGAGCCCAAAAATTGGATGAATCACACCCTGGAGTTGGCAGGAGTTGACAGTAGCAGCAGCAGGAGCCCAAATATACACTGGAGTTGGCTTCAGGAGCCCAAAAATTGGATGAATCACACCCTGGAGTTGGCAGAAGTTGGCAGCAGCAGCAGCAGGAGCCCAAATATACACTGGAGTTGGCTTCAGGAGCCCAAAAATTGGATGAATCACACCCTGGAGTTGGCAGGAGTTGACAGTAGCAGCAGCAGGAGCCCAAAAAATGGCCTAAAGACATAAATATGTTTTGCACCATTTGGAAAGTGTAAAACGTGGCACCATGCTGAATCTAGTCGCATGCATCAGGCATTGGTGGGTGGAAATCCTGGCTGATCCATCCCTGATTCATTTTGACAAAGGTGAGTCTCTCCACATTTTTAGTTGACAGACGAGTTCTCCTCGCCGTAACTATGGCCCCCGCCGCACTAAACACCCGCTCAGATGGCACGCTACTTGCCGGGCAGGACAGCTTTTCCAGGGCAAACTCTGCTAGTTGCGGCCACAAATCAAGTTTGGCTGCCCAGAAGTCCAGCGGATCCTCAAGGTGTGTTGGCATGGTCATGTCAAAGTATGACATGACCTGCTGGTTCAGGTCCTGCTCCAGGTCTTCCTGCTGCTCATGAGTAGCCTCACTATGCGGGTGTAGAAAGCTACTCATTAGCGACTGAAGACTGAGGCTGCTGCTGCTGATGGAGCTGCTGCTGCTGCTCCTGCCAACCCCCACAGCGGCCATGGCAGTGGAAGGTGAGCGCAGAGGTCCCCTCGAGTCAGACCTGCGAGAGTATGGACCATGGCGCAGATAGGCATCGGCCAACTGCCTACGTAGAATGTCTTTGTAGTAGTTGAGTTTGTCCTCCCTCTCGGTGGGTTTAAAAAATGCCCCCATTTTGTGCCGGAAGCGAGGGTCCAATAAGGTGGACAGCCAGAAGTCATCCCGCCGACAGATGGAAACAATTCTGGGGTCACTACGCAAGCACGTGAGCATGCTTCCTGCCATTTGCGCAAGTGACTCGGATGGACTACCTGTCTCCATCTCCACTGCATACTGCCACGGTGTGCCCGGGTCCTCTGTCTCGCCTTCCTCAAAAACCTCTAGCTCCTCTGGCTGCTCCTGCTCCTCCTCTCCTGTCCGCTGACTAGATAAACCAGCCATTTCGCCAAGCCTAAACTGTGTTTCGCTGGGCAACTCCTCCTCCTCCTCTTCCTCCTCCTCCAGTTCAGCTCCAGCGGGGTTCATGTGGCCGTAAGATGTAAACGCCATGTCTCCAGTGCCCTGACCAGCCATGGTTTCCAACATGTGCTGTAGTACATGAAGCAGTGGAATCACGTCGTTCATCCCGTAATCCTGCCGACTGACAAATAAAGTGGCATCCTCAAAGGGCCTGAGCAAACGGCAGGTGTCACGTATGAGCTGCCACTGGTTGACATTGAAGTTACACAGGGGAGTCCCCCTATCTGCTTGGATCATCAGGAAATCCGTGATGGCTTTTCTCTGTTCATATAATCGGTCCAACATGTGAAGGGTGGAATTCCAACGGGTGGAAACATCGCAAATCAGACTATGTTGGGGGATACCATTCTGACGCTGTAGCTCAAGAAGGGTGTGTTTGGCGGTGTAGGAGTGGCTGAAGTGCATGCAAAGTTTCCTTGAAGTTGTTAGGATGTCTTGCAGATGGGGGGAACACTTCAGAAACTGCTTGACAACCAGATTGAAGACGTGAGCCATGCAGGGGGCATGGGTCAGGCTTCCTTGGCGCAGCGCAGACAAAATGTTCTTCCCATTGTCGGTAACCATGATTCCCATTTTAAGTTTTCTCGGAGTAAGCCATGTTTGGATTTCCTGATGAATACATTTAAGCAGTTCCTCCCCTGTGTGACTCCGTTCGCCAAGACAAACCATGTGAAGCACTGCGTGACACCTCCGTGCCCTGCACACATGGTAGACTGGAGGGGCACTGAGACTTGAGCCTACAGTGGAGGGTGAGGAGATGGCGGAGGATGAGGAGGCCGAGTCGCACGGTGTCACAGGCCCAATGGGCAGAGAGCGCGGAGGCCGAAGCGGCGTGACCTGTCCAAGTTGCTGCTGCAAAGGGACCACATTCACCCAGTGGGCCGTAAACGACATGTACTGCCCCTGACCGTAGTTACAGCTCCAGATGTCGGCGCTGCCATGTATTTTGCTACACACCGACAGGCTCAAGGACTGGCCCACCTTCTGTTCAACAAAAGTGTGCAGCGCTGGTACTGCCTTCTTGGCAAAGAAATGACGGCTTGGGACTCTCCACCTCGGCTCGGCACAAGCCATCAGTTCTCTGAAAGGTGCAGATTCCACCACCTGAAAAGGGAGCGACTGCAGCACCAGCAACTTGGACAGGAGCACATTCAGCTTCTGCGCCGTAGGATGAGTGGGCGCATACTGCTGTCTCTTGGACATGGCTTCGCTGATGGATTGCTGGCGCTATGCATGACTTGGAGGAGGAGGAGGAGGAGCAGGAGCGACAGAGGATGGGTATGACGCACAGCTGCCTTCGGCTGAGGTGCTGGAGCCTTGGCTGGCAGAAATTGGGAGCTCACTTGGTGAGGAAGCAGACTGGACCACCCCTTGGGAGCCTCGGTTCTCCCAGGTCGTTTTATGGTGACGCATCATATGTTGACGCAGGGCCGTGGTGCCAACATTTGGACCCTGGCCACGCTTCACCTTTTGCCTACATATCTTGCATGTGGCCATGTTACCCTCCTGCGGATGCCTCAGGAAAAACTGCCACACTGCCGAGTAGCTACTTTTCCCACCCCCTGGCCTCACTGATTCACTGCTGCTGTTGCCAACTCCAGGAACCCCTGCTCTACTACCTCCCGATAAGGTAGACTGCCGCACAGCAGGTGCTCTACCCCGGCCCCGGCCCCGGCCGGCTCCAGCCTTTGGAATTGTGCCCCCATGCTGACTGCTACCACCTTGCTGCCTCAGCTGCTGACTCCGGGGCAACCTGCGCCCCTCTTCTCCTGATGATGACGATGAAGCCCCTTCATCACCCGGCTCCCAAGTGCGATCGGCTTCATCGTCATCATCATCATCATCACCGAGTTGTGGCTGTACGTCACTGATGTTCGTGGATTCGTCAACAGTGTCTGGCGCAGGAGCTGGAACGCTCGCAGCACCCACGACACTGTCCACATCACTATTTGTCTGCCTAGCTAAAGAAGCCACCTCCATTTCTTGGCTGGGCAGTAGCTGCTGACTGTCCTCCTGTATCTGATCGTCCTCCTCACTAAAGAGTGGAGCTGAACCCAAAGCATAGGATACGTCGCTGGGGGAGGGAACGGCGTAGGACAGAGGCAATGGGAGGACAGGGACTGCTCTCGGGGCATGCCAACTCAGGGTTGTGTCAGAGGAACCTACCGACCCTAGACTGGGGGTCTCAGATGTAAGTTGTGATGATGTTGTTGATGAGCGCGTCAGCCAATCTACCATGGCAGATGCGTTACTGGTGGAGACCCGACCGCTAGCAGATACTGGCAGATTAGGTCTCTCAGCGTGACTCCTGCTGCTACTGGCCCCCAGTCTGATGCGAGCTCTGCCTGCGGAATCTTGGCCTCTGCCACTCCTCTTTTCACTTCCAGGCACTTGTCTGCCCGACATAGTCTAACTGGCGTGGTAGTAGGTGATATTTAAAAAAACCCCGGGCAGCGGTGGGTCTATATGAAACATAATATAATGCACACCAAAAGTGAGCAGTAACACTCAGCCTCCAACAGGCCTGCTTAGTGTAAATAAGAGAGCTGCTTAGTGTAAATAAAGAGGGGTATGCTATGTTACAGAATGGGATGCCTCAACAGAAGTGCACCTGGCAGGCAGCAGTAAGCCTATGCCCAGCAAAAGTGTCTTATAATATAAATATAATAAGAGCAAATGCTTATATGGTCTTAAACAGAGGCTGCTTTAGTCACAGAATGGGATGCCCTGGGCAGGAATGGACCTGGCAGGGTCCAGTAGTGCTTTGCCCAGCAAAAGTGTCTTTATCAGGCTAATTTCAAATATGATAAGAGCAAATGCTTATATGGTCTTAAACAGAGGCTGCTTTAGTCACAGAATGGGATGCCCTGGGCAGGAATGGACCTGGCAGGGTACAGTAGTGCTTTGCCCAGCAAAAGTGTCTTTATCAGGCTAATTTCAAATATGATAAGAGCAAATGCTTATATGGTCTTAAACAGAGGCTGCTTTAGTCACAGAATGGGATGCCCTGGGCAGGAATGGACCTGGCAGGGTCCAGTAGTGCTTTGCCCAGCAAAAGTGTCTTTATCAGGCTAATTTCAAATATGATAAGAGCAAATGCTTATATGGTCTTAAACAGAGGCTGCTTTAGTCACAGAATGGGATGCCCCAACAGGAATCGACCTGGCAGGGTCCAGTAGTGCTTTGCCCAGAAAAAGTGTCTTTATCAGGCCTAATTTCAAATATGATAAGAGCAAATGCTTATATGGTCTTAAACAGAGGCTGCTTTAGTCACAGAATGGGATGCCCTGGGCAGGAATGGACCTGGCAGGGTACAGTAGTGCTTTGCCCAGCAAAAGTGTCTTTATCAGGCTAATTTCAAATATGATAAGAGCAAATGCTTATATGGTCTTAAACAGAGGCTGCTGTAGTCACAGAATGGGATGCCCTGGGCAGGAATGGACCTGGCAGGGTCCAGTAGTGCTTTGCCCAGCAAAAGTGTCTTTATCAGGCTAATTTCAAATATGATAAGAGCAAATGCTTATATGGTCTTAAACAGAGGCTGCTTTAGTCACAGAATGGGATGCCCTGGGCAGGAATGGACCTGGCAGGGTACAGTAGTGCTTTGCCCAGCAAAAGTGTCTTTATCAGGCTAATTTCAAATATGATAAGAGCAAATGCTTATATGGTCTTAAACAGAGGCTGCTTTAGTCACAGAATGGGATGCCCTGGGCAGGAATGGACCTGGCAGGGTCCAGTAGTGCTTTGCCCAGCAAAAGTGTCTTTATCAGGCTAATTTCAAATATGATAAGAGCAAATGCTTATATGGTCTTAAACAGAGGCTGCTTTAGTCACAGAATGGGATGCCCTGGGCAGGAATGGACCTGGCAGGGTACAGTAGTGCTTTGCCCAGCAAAAGTGTCTTTATCAGGCTAATTTCAAATATGATAAGAGCAAATGCTTATATGGTCTTAAACAGAGGCTGCTTTAGTCACAGAATGGGATGCCCTGGGCAGGAATGGACCTGGCAGGGTACAGTAGTGCTTTGCCCAGCAAAAGTGTCTTTATCAGGCTAATTTCAAATATGATAAGAGCAAATGCTTATATGGTCTTAAACAGAGGCTGCTTTAGTCACAGAATGGGATGCCCTGGGCAGGAATGGACCTGGCAGGGTACAGTAGTGCTTTGCCCAGCAAAAGTGTCTTTATCAGGCCTAATTTCAAATATGATAAGAGCAAATGCTTATATGGTCTTAAACAGAGGCTGCTTTAGTCACAGAATGGGATGCCCCAACAGGAATCGACCTGGCAGGGTCCAGTAGTGCTTTGCCCAGCAAAAGTGTCTTTATCAGGCCTAATTTCAAATATGATAAGAGCAAATGCTTATATGGTCTTAAACAGAGGCTGCTTTAGTCACAGAATGGGATGCCCTGGGCAGGAATGGACCTGGCAGGGTACAGTAGTGCTTTGCCCAGCAAAAGTGTCTTTATCAGGCTAATTTCAAATATGATAAGAGCAAATGCTTATATGGTCTTAAACAGAGGCTGCTGTAGTCACAGAATGGGATGCCCTGGGCAGGAATGGACCTGGCAGGGTCCAGTAGTGCTTTGCCCAGCAAAAGTGTCTTTATCAGGCTAATTTCAAATATGATAAGAGCAAATGCTTATATGGTCTTAAACAGAGGCTGCTTTAGTCACAGAATGGGATGCCCTGGGCAGGAATGGACCTGGCAGGGTACAGTAGTGCTTTGCCCAGCAAAAGTGTCTTTATCAGGCTAATTTCAAATATGATAAGAGCAAATGCTTATATGGTCTTAAACAGAGGCTGCTTTAGTCACAGAATGGGATGCCCTGGGCAGGAATGGACCTGGCAGGGTCCAGTAGTGCTTTGCCCAGCAAAAGTGTCTTTATCAGGCTAATTTCAAATATGATAAGAGCAAATGCTTATATGGTCTTAAACAGAGGCTGCTTTAGTCACAGAATGGGATGCCCTGGGCAGGAATGGACCTGGCAGGGTACAGTAGTGCTTTGCCCAGCAAAAGTGTCTTTATCAGGCTAATTTCAAATATGATAAGAGCAAATGCTTATATGGTCTTAAACAGAGGCTGCTGTAGTCACAGAATGGGATGCCCTGGGCAGGAATGGACCTGGCAGGGTCCAGTAGTGCTTTGCCCAGCAAAAGTGTCTTTATCAGGCTAATTTCAAATATGATAAGAGCAAATGCTTATATGGTCTTAAACAGAGGCTGCTTTAGTCACAGAATGGGATGCCTCACAGCAGACTTAAGATCAGTTCAGTATATATGCACAGTTAGTTACTATAAGCAGCCTGAAAACGCTAACAAAGGCTGGATGAAAAAAAAAAAATCTCCCTGTCACAGCCTCCGTTTTTCCTACCTTTCCCTGGCTTTCTGTCTGTCTCCTGTCTGTCTCCTGCCTGTCTCCTGCCTGTCTCCAGCCTGTCCCTGTCTGTCCCTGCCTGTCTAAGTGCCTCAGCTACACAGCGTTCTGTCTGTCACGAATGCAATAGAGAAATGAGGAAAAGCAAGATGGCCGCCGTTAAATACCGCTGTGTGACGTCACCGGGCTTGCTGGCTGCTGATAGGCTGCATGTGACTGCCCCAGCTTGCACTGGCGCGGGATAGATGTCCAGACATGTCCCGTCCGCCATCTTAGAATGCCTGTAAATGTAAATGAATGGATGTTAAAGGAATACTTCGAGTGATCGAATCGCGGGGAAATTCGGATTCAATCCGAATCGAATTTTTCCTGAAATTCGGATCGAATCCGGGTTCGTCCGGATCGATTCGCTCATCCCTAACATTAACATTACCAGCCAAAAATATGCAGAAAATATGTACCTTCAGTCCAACCTGTGGTGTCATCCCCAGCATCAACACCCTGCTTCAGCATCTCCTCATATGGCCTGTAGGTACTCTTTGGACCCTGGATGGTCCCACTCTCGACATCAAGATCATGCTTCATCTTTTGCATAAGGGCCCTTCTCAAAGTGTAGAAGCGTTTATTGCAGGATGGGCCACTACGTGGGTATTGAGCACTGCTAGTAAGCTCTTCCCCAATGGCATCCCACAATTTGTTCCTTTCTTGCTTGCCTATAGACTGGCTTTGGGAGCCAAATATTAGCTCCCATTTGGCCAGGATAAGGCGCACAAGAGTATTGTTCTCAGCCAAATTAAATTCTGGCTCCCTCTTGGCAAATGGGCGGCTGGCCTTGGGTGCAGGCTCACCTTGGGCCTGGGCCCTTTTCCTTAAGGGAGGTCTGCGCACAGCACCCAACACACTCCTACTTGGGCCAGCTGTGGCCGGCAGAGGTCCAGAATTTGGCTCCATCCTGTAGCTGCACACACACCACTAGACAACACACAAGCACGCATACAGACTCTGTAGCATGGCATCGCCCTCTTTTTGGGTTGGCCAGTTTTTATGTGCTCTAACAACCAATCACAAACAGGTCCACTTAATTGCTGCACACATACTGGCCAGGTGCTTGTAGCCACAGCTCCACTGCACTGATTGAACCATGTTTGGTAGGCAATTAACTAATTACAGAGCTCATTAACCAAACAACACACAACCAAAGACAACAATGTACTCATGTATATGAAACACTTGTGACATGTGGCTCTACAAACGGCTATTTAAATAAAGAGCAGCTTACCTTTCATTGGTCCACCACAGAATGTTCAGCCATGTCCGTTAATGCACGCAAGTTTAGGCTCACGTACGCTAGTAGTGCTAAAAGCGTGCGCATGCGCAATCCGTTTCACGCACACCTGGGTCAGCTAATTGCAGACAGGAAATAGCAGAGCAACGCAAAAGGCGGCAAAGCGGACCTGTCCTTTTTCAAAGTGAAGTATAAATGGCTGGATTTGCCAACCTTCTGGTATTGTTACACTGTGGCAAAGGCTGTGGTGTGGTGGTGTGGTGGTTTTGTCCCTTAGCTCATTTGAGTGTCTGGCTGGGTTGGTTCCTTACTCTCTGTGGCTTGTTGGGTGATTTCTGACATCAGTGCTGTTTCTTTAGGAGATTGATTTTGTTGGCATATGCAAATATTGTGGAGCATACAGCAAGTGAGGCTTGATTTTGGGGCCTTTTGTGGGCTGTGCAGCAACTCCCCTCTTGGTTGTGCCTAACTTAGAAAGCAAACTTTCAGCAGTCTGGTGGGTCAGACCACTATACTTCTGGTTTTGTGGTGAGCTGCATTGTAGTGAGTGTGTGAGGAGTGTGCTTGCTTGTGTGTGTGGTGTGTTTGTGGATTTTGGATTTTTTTTGCTTCTTTGGTATATCTGTTGAGTGTGAGATGGATAAGAGGGTGATGTATGGGTTATGGGTGCAGGGATGTGTGAGAATGCTGGAAGAGCAGGAGGCCAGGGAGGAGGGTGCTGTGAGGCTTAGGGCACCCCGATCCTTTGGAATCCGCCTTTCAGTGTGGGATTTAAGTGACGAGCAGATCAGGAGCCGCTTCCGTCTGAATCGTGCAGCACTACAGTCCCTATTTGATCAGATTAAGACCAAAATCGATCCATCCACCAAACGCACCAGATCCATTCCAGGCATAGTACGCCTATGTGCCAGTCTTAATATTTTGGCACGAGGGACCTTCCAGGCAACCTCTGCCCTCCTCAGCGGGATAAGCCAGGCTACAATGAGCCGCATATTTTTCCAGGTAGTACTGGCTATTTGTGACCTGATCCCTATTTACATCCAATTTCCTGAGGATGAGGTTGCCAAAATAAAACATGCTTTCTATCACATGGGAGGGATCCCGAATGTGCTAGGGTGCGTGGATGGTACACATATCCCTTTCCGCCCTCCCCGTGCACAGGAGCTGCATTATCGGAACCGAAAGCAGTTCCACTCCATCAATGTCATGGTTGTGTGTGACCATGACATGAAGCTGCAGGCTGTGAGATCTGGTTTCCCCGGCTCATGCCACGACTCTTACGTCCTGCAGCGGTCATTCCTGTGCAGGAAGTTTGAGAACAACGAAATGCCAGCTGGCTGGCTACTGGGTAAATAAGTAACCATGTCAAAGTATTTTGCATAAAATATGTGGCCTAGTAAGCTATATTTTTACAAATGAAACCAAAAACATGTACTAGTACTAATTGCTGTCTCTCTCATTTTGTTTCTTTCACAGCGGACAAGGGATATGGGCAGAGAACGTGGGTGATGACTCCGGTCAGAAACCCACAGACCTCTGCCCAAGAACGCTACAATGCAGCACATCGCAAAACCAGAAGCATTGTGGAACGAACCATTGGACTGCTGAAAGCGCGCTTTCTGTGTTTGGCACGGCCAGGAGGAGAGATGTTGTACAGTCCACAAAAGGTCTCCAAGATTATCCTTGCATGCTGTGTGCTCCACAATCTTTGCATATGCCACAGAATCCAACCCCCTGAAGAAACAGCACTGGTGCCCGAAATCCCCAACTTGCCCGCAGAAACGAGTGAGGACACCCAGACTGGCTTTGAGCTAAGGGAAAGCATGATCACTTCGTTTTTTGCGGTAAGCTAAGTATCCTTCACTCTAATCCAAGTACTGGACTACAGGGGAAAAATGTGTTGCCTACAATCATAATTTGTCACAAACTACTATAAGGGGTGTGTAAGATGACCCAAACCACTATAAGGCCTGTGTAAGATGAGCCAAACCCCTCTAAGGCCTGTGTAAGATGACCCAAACCACTCTAAGGGCTGTGTAAGATGACCCAAACCACTCTAAGGGCTGTGTAAGATGACCCAAACCACTATAAGGCCTGTGTAAGATGACCCAAACCACTATAAGGGCTGTGTAAGATGAGCCAAACTACTCTAAGGCCTGTGTAAGATGAGCCAAACCACTCTAAGGCCTGTGTAAGATGAGCCAAACCACTCTAAGAGCTGTGTAAGATGAGCCAAACCACTCTAAGGGCTGTGTAAGATGAGCCAAACCACTCTAAGGGCTGTGTAAGATGAGCCAAACCACTCTAAGGGCTGTGTAAGATGAGCCAAACCACTCGAAGGGCTGTGTAAGATGAGCCAACCCACTCTAAGGCCTGTGTAAGATGACCCAAACCACTCTAAGGGCTGTGTAAGATGTGCCAAACCACTCTAAGGCCTGTGTAAGATGAGCCAAACCACTCTAAGGGCTGTGTAAGATGACCCAAACCACTCTAAGGGCTGTGTAAGATGACCCAAACCACTTTAAGGGCTGTGTAAGATGAGCCAAACAACTCTAAGGCCTGTGTAAGATGAGCCAAACCACTCTAAGGGCTGTGTAAGATGACCCAAACCACTCTAAGGGGGGGGGGGGGGAGTTGACCAACATAACAATTTGGGGTGTTGTGCAAGTTGGCAAAAACTGTCCCAAAGAAAATTTAAAAAATGTCAATAAATGCGAAACCAAAAATTTAATTCTAAATACTAATTCCAATTTTTCTTCTTTTTTTTTAGACACCAAGATAAAAAACCTCTGGACTGGTCACTTTCCCCCCAAAAAATTTAAAAATAAAACAAAATTCACCAAAGAAACATGTTGCAATGTGTTTACTACTGAAGGTACTAACATTGATTTCAAGCCAACAGCAAACCGCAGGCGCTGTGTGGAATAGCGTGTGTCAAAATGACAGCGCCTACAAAGCTGATCTGAAACATCATATTTACCAATGTAGGCATTGTTCACAACAACGCCAGGTAGCGACTGAGGAGCCTGCTATAGCGAATCGCAGCCGCCCGCGGCGAACGCTAGCGGCGCTCATAGCGCCATACTTCAGTCGCTCATCTGTCGCTACCTGGCGCTATTACTGAATCTACCTCCCCGTCTTCTATGTCCTATGTCTGAGTCCAATTTGGGGGGATAAGGGGCCTGGTACAGCTTCAGGATTGCTAATAGTGGCCCTGATCCATGTGCAGAAACTAGGATGGCTGGGATAACGAAGCCCCCCCTATATAAATACAAAATTAGCTTGGCACACAGGGTGATCAATCTGGTTTTTCAACCCTAGAATCAGCCCTGACTAGAATGCTTACAGTCAAGGTTGTATTTGGCGTTGGCCTACCCTAACTGCCCTTCAGCATGTGCACAGACAATACCCCTCTCCTAACATAAATATGCAGTGTACATGCACCCAGAACTCAAAATTATGCACAGGTACCCCTTTAGCACCTCTCTTCTTTTTTGCAGTGTGTATGTCTATCTAATTCTTATAGCCCATGGGGGATTTATCTGGATAATGTAAATGATGGGAAATGATGGGAAACTGCCCGGCCCAGGAAACAGGTTTTATTTCAAGAATTTGAAACGGCTATTGGCAACTGCTTTAATTTTGCCCGATGTTTGTGTGCTGATCCTTCAGAACCCCAGAAAACCTTTCTACATTTTGCAGAAAACAATCTTGGCTTAGATAGCCTAAAGTGTGATTAAATGTATTGCACTTCATTGCAATATTATTGTGCATATATTTCCTACTTTTATATCTATTTGTGTTTATATATGCAACTAGTAAAGTACCAGTGCTGATTCAAAGACTGTATTAATGTTCTGATTAGTGTACAATGGAGGATTTAAAGGGTGTCCGTTGCCATTCCCTTTACTGGCAATTGGTAAGTTTTATCACAGCGGTGCAGGACAGAAGAGCTGTCTGGGGCAAAAGTTTTTTTTTGGAACAGACCCTTTAGTTTAGAAATGCTTTATGTTACAGTAAAATACAGAACTGTACTGTAACTGTTTCTGTGTGTATAAAACAATGCTTTGAAGAATAAATAGACTTTTGGTGAACTTACAATGTGTCCTAGGGGGCATTCTAATTAGCAATGCCCTGCAGTGCTACCCCATACTAAAAATTGCCAGTGTAATTTTAGCCACTTAAACATTAATAAATCTTCTCTTGCTTGTATAAGAGAGGTAAAGGCACTGGGCATCTAAAGTCTACTTAAGCGATGGAAAGAACTTTATTTCAATGTTTTTGAGAACTGCAAATTGAAAAATGGCACATTTTGTGTCATAATTACTGAAAGGGTACATTAACATTTCCCCACTTTTGTGTAATGCGCTTTACCAGCATAGTGGTTAGGTTTCCATTAACAGGCTGGTGGGCTCTGTTCCATCTATGCCTGGGGCAGGCTTAGTGGCAGCAACAGGTGGCAGTGGAGGACCCTAAGTCTGGTGGCAGTAGCAGGAGACCCAGCAGCAGGTAGAGCACTTTGCTTGTTTTACACATTGCATTTTATGGGCTGCATTGCATTCCAAATGTGGTTTGCTTGCCTTTCTCTTAGCTGAAATGTGCTGCATATTTCTAGAGCCATGTAAGTCCATTTGAACAGCTCATTTAGATCGATGGCCATACTTGGGTTAAATCCAAATAAGGAGGACACTTGAGGTAAAAGAACCAGACAGGAATCCATTAATTTCATCATCTCAACAAATAACACAAAACAGGTAAGCTTGAAGATCAATTCACTCTAACAGCAACATATTGGCTAAATTGATTTGTATTTTTATGCAGAAAAGTGACAATCAATAGAAAATGCAGATTTAATACCACATTTCTATATTCCTGCAGCAAATGTAGATTTGTTTAATATACCAGTCAATTCATTGGATGAAGTATTTAATGTCTTGGGTGTTGAAATAGTTTCTGTGTTTTCTGAAGATATATATTTTAAAGGAATAACATAATAGAAAAGCAAAGCCGACCATTGCTGACCACTTTCTAAAAATGTTACTTGCCGAGCTGTAGTAGTATTGACAATTAATTTACAAGCAACAGCTGCTAATAATTTAGCAAAAACAGAAGAATACTCATAGCTACTAGCGGTAAGACTAAAATTATTACATTTTTTTGCATATAGGTAAAAGCAAACTGTTATATGTTTCTTTTAGGTTGCCATTGTATGCTTGCGCACACATAGGGGTGATTCCTGTGCATTGAACCCATCCGTGCAGTGAGTATATACAGGTCCAGAGCAGTGGGATGCCCTAATTACGGCACACGGTTTGCAGTTGGGGGGGTGGGTGCCTTGCTCAAGAGCTCTTCAATCATGTCCCATGGCCTGGGATCGAGCCAGCAACCCTCTGGTCACCACGACTGCCCCCCAAATTATTATTATATTATATATAATATATATTATATACAAATCACCACGTTTCTGTATTCCCTAGTTTGTTAAAATATTGGGGGTAATCTAAAGTATTTGGTGTTGCACATTTTAGGTGTGCCTTGTAATCTGCTTCTAGTCCGTGTACAGTTAGTTGCTCATATACTGTGGGGGACAAACATCTGCTAATCATGGCACGGCTAGAGACAGGCTGCTCATATATTGAGGGAGGCAAACATCTGCTGAAGTGGGTTTTTTACTTAACACACAAAAATGTGCAACAAAAATTTTCTATATTTTTCTTCTAATGTTTTTTAAAAAATCTCCTGAGCCTGCTACTCTCCACTTTCTCCACTGAGGAAGGGGTAATTTATAAAATATGTGATGGTGGGTCTGGAAGTGGGCTTTTGACACCAATTAGTATTTAATAACATTTAGTCCTGGTCTGGCAGTGCCAGGTGGGCCAATCTCCAAGGTCAGCCGCTTGACTGTACCGAGCATCCTGACCCCTGGAGTCAGCCAAATAACAACATTTTGTTATTACACCCCCCAACACACAACCATCTTCATAGATAAATGTTAAGCACCCAATTTGCAAACGTATGTTATCCGTGCCCTTTGCACATATGTCATTCATTGGCTAAACTGGGAGCCTGTAGCCTTAAGGCTACATTTCAGCGGTACCCCTCTGGCTTGATACATTTATTTATAAATAAGTAATCCACTGTTAACTAGGGCCTTCCAGGCCTCAAAGAAGGTACACATGGGTGACAATTAAGTAGGAGGCATTTCCTTGCATAGAACGTCATTAGTAGAAGAGTTTCTGTGCATTCCCTTCTAACAAGTGCTCATCCATCGTAACATGCGCAACTCTGCAGACTTATGGATTGGCAGCTTCAGAACTTCTTTTGTATATTTGACCACTTCATTCAAGAATTGTGTGATTGCTGGGTTTTCCTATATCATGACATAGTGTTCCTAGACTCCCCATGCACCTAGGGCACTTGTCCAACTCCAATAGTCCCATTCTTTTTAACCTGACAGGGGAAAGATATGTTTGGGGAAGTCATTTAGATGCGCCTATCCCTGGAATCAATTACTGTCGAGAGAAGATTCTTGATCGCCTCTTCCCAGTCCTCCTCATCAAGCCCTGGGATTAGCACCTGCCATTTCTCAAATGCTTTGTCCAGAGCCGAGGGAGGGTCAGAAATCAGAGCATTATATATTGTTGAAGTAGGCTTCTGGAGTCCAGATCGCCCTATCAGTGATTCCAATTGATTCCAACAAGTGACAGGAGGACTAACCAGGGTGTGGTAGGAAGGAAGTGACATTTGTCGCCCTGATGAAGTAGTGTGTGGTCACTACGACACGCGTTGGCGTCTTATCCTTTCAGGGGTATCCCGGTTGGTCCGTATAAATGCACTATAATAAGTTTTTCTTTGGTATCATATTTTTTTATCTTTTCTATTTCCCTTGCACACCCTGGTTAGTCCTCCTGTCACTTGTTTGAGATTTTTTTGATTTTCTCTTTGTATATACTGTTGTTACGCTTGGCACAATTGTATGGTTTATTGCAGATTTGCACATATTTTAGATTGATTACTTGGTGCCTGCATTTCAGGATGATTTTTTGGGGTCTTTAGGGCCACTTTATGAATTTGGCAGACCTCCGGTCCCCCTGATGTTTTTATACTTGTCTTGCTATGTCTATTGTGTTTATGTAAATTGTGTCAGTATGTCATAATTGTTTAACCATTCAGATTAATAAAATCTTTTCTATTTTTGTATACTTGTGAGTAGTGCCACTCATTTCTAGCCCAGCACATTTTCTTGGGGGGGAGTGTGGGTACCCCCTATCTTCTCAGTTTAGGTTTACATTTTTTGTACTGGGCTGAGTGTGCACACAGACATTGTTGTGATTATATTTGTTAGTGGCTTCTAGGCTGGTGCTGCCCAGTTAGCTTAGTCTAAACTTGTTCAAATGCCACAACAATTTAAGGTGATAAATCAGCAGTGGCTGGGGGGGAGGGTTAGGTGAGGGGCTTAGGTGAGTGACTGGGGAGGCAAAGTTAGGTGTGCAGCAGAGGAAGGGGGTTGATGAGGGGTTAAGGTTAGCAGTGGAGGGGGGTTGGGTAAAGGGTTTAGGTCAGCAGCTGGTAAGGATTGTTTAAGGAGTGCTGTCACATTGTACACACTTATAGCCTCCCACACCCCACATCCACCAGTACCTGTTTTTTTTAAAACTTTAATTTAATTTTAATTTTTAGATGGTACAAAATAGGACAGCAAGAAAACATTTCGAGCATACTTTAGAAATAGAGTACAGCGCAACATGCAGGTGCCCACATCCCTTATAACCACCCTCCCAGTGTTAATTTCACATATCGCCTCCCGTTGCCAGAGCAAGGTTTCAATTGGGTTGATTCAAAGAAACATGTAACAGCTTTGATTTTGGTGCCGATCATCCTATTTTTCCCGAACGCTCGTGCGCTCGTATGAACTTGCGAGTGATTCTATAAGCTAATACGTTTCTATCCTAAAATTTACGTCCGTTCGTATGGCAGTTCGCGAATCAGACCTATGTCAGTTTCCATCCTGAATTTTCCGTTTCATTTCTCAGGTTGCAACATTGGTTTTGCCCTTTTTCCTTTTTTGTCTGGACGTAAATCCTTCTGATCTTTCGCCTGCGCACTACAAACTTACCTCATTAAAGTGCATTCTAAATATTTGTTTTTTTATTTTTCTTTATTTCATTCATTTTGTAGTAACCAACCATTAATGAATGCATTTGCATAAGTAAATCTTACTTTGTTTAATTTTTAGTTAACTTGCATTTTTTACTTGTGGATTTAATTTTAATATTTTGGCTTCAAATGGTACAACTTAAAATGTATGGTGTGGTTACCCACACCCTCTACATACAGATTGCTCTCAAAAATTAAAAAACACCCAACAATTTCGCCATGTTATGAGCCTAGAAACAGCCAAGATGGCGGGTCAGGTATTATCGGGCAGCCTGCAAACAGAAAGGGCCTTGTGACTGTGTTGCTCTGCATTCTTTGATTTCTGACCTTTCCGTGCCCCCAGCTCTGCTGTGTCTGTGCAAAATACAGCAGTAACCCACATCCTGCACTTTATCCCGCTCTCCTCAATAAGTGTGATGCATCTGACCAAAGATGAGCTAAAATAATTAAACAAAGCAAAGGTAAACAACTACACCAATAAATTCAAATTAAAAATATTATTCTAGTACATCAATTTAAAAATAAATAACAAAGGACATAAGTTTCTTTAATTAACGCAAATATATGGATGTATTGCAAAATAAAGGTTTACATGCAAAGGACTAATTAAGGTCCACATTAAAATGCTTTTATAAGGCATACATGAAATGTATTGAATCAGGTATGCATTGCCATACAATTTATGGCCTCGGCCATGCTGATACATGCAGTTCATTGGAGCTCAAGACGCGCAGACTCCTCCACATACCCCTCGATTCAAAGAGCAAAAGTTAATTGATTTCGGATCGAGAATCGTAAGTTTGGGTGGGTGTTTGTCATTTTTTCTTGTTTTTTTGCCCATTTCGTATTCGCACGATCGTTCGCGCATAGACGTATATGAACATACGCATTTCGTACGGGAATCATATATTTTGCGTTAGTTCGTGTCTTTTTCCCGTCCAAATCGTATTATTTGCGTCAGATCCTATTTTTTACGTCCTTCACATGGGCTTGCGACCAATTCAGAGAGGTGATTGCTAATTGTTTTGAAGCCCATTAAAGAGCTGCTTTACGAAATGTTTGCCGGCAGCTATTTGGCCTCGGGAGTAGGATGGAGAGGAGCGAGTTTGTGGCACATCAAGGGCTTATGCTTTTTGGCATTGAGTTGATCCAGATGTCTGAGAGCAGATTGCCCCTGCGTCGTCGCATGAACATCGATAGCATGAATGATGTTGAGCTGTTCGAGCTGACCAGGCTTAATCGCGCTTCCCTGCATAAATTATATAGTGAGCTGCGGCCATGGTTAGCCCGCACCACAAGGAAGGGGCAAGCAATTTCAGGTATGACCAAGATGCTTGGCTGCCTGCAATTTTTGGCGAACGGCTCGTTCCAGAGGCTGGGTGCCCTCTCCGTGGGGATGTCCCAGCCTACGCTGAGCCGAAGGCATGGCTGCCATAACTCCAAAATATATATTTTTTCCTGATGATATGGCAGCCAGAAACGCCATTAAGCTTGGTTTTTATAATGTGGCCGACATGCCCAACGTTATTGGTGCTGTTGACTGCACACATGTGGCACTTGTACCTAGGGCAGCCGACGAGTATATATATAGGTATTGATATTTTGTTTTAGCTTATTATGTTGCCCAACGTGTAATGTAACCTTTTTTCCTTTGCGGCAGCATATTTTTTTTGGCCTCATTTGTGTACATGCCTTATTTAGGCTTTTCATTAGTAGTTTCCAATAGAGTGCAGACATGTTTTAAATTTTTGATCCTTTTTTCAATTATCAATTACCCTTTTTGTATGCTTTTCCCTTAAGGAATCGAAAAATGGGACACTCCCTTAATGTCCAGGCCGTGGTTGGGCCAGACATGCGTTTTCTGAGTGTCCTTGCCGGCTACCCAGGATCGTCTCATGACTCCTATATACTCAGACGATCTGGGTTGTTTCGGAGATTTGAGTCAGGTGAATTTTCGGGTGCATGGCTGCTTGGTAAGTGTGTCCTATTTATTTGGTATTACATTTCAGACTAATCTGTTATTTGTGGATATTTCTGTTTTGGTATTCTTTACATAAGCCTGAAACTGCATTTTAGTTGGGTCTTCTTTTCTGAACTCCCAACCAAAATGCTTGCCTCACTTTGTCCTTCAGAATGTTTTCCCTTTAGTTAGGATGTCTGTAAGTTCCATGTCCCAAAATATATTGGTTGTGAGTTGATCCCCAAGTGTCTGTTAGTTTAGGTTCCTTTTGTAGTATTGGTCTTTAAATGTCAAAGTGGACTTAAACTGCATACATTGTATTCTTTAGATAAATGTTGAGTGGCCCTAGTTCCATGTCCCAAAATATATTGGTTGTGAGTTGATCCCCAAGTGTCTGTAAGTTTAGGTTCCTTTTGTAGTATTGGTCTTTAAATGTCAAAGTGGACTTAAACTGCATACATTGTATTCTTTAGATAAATGTTGAGTGGCCCTAGTTCCATGTCCCAAAATATATTGGTTGTGAGTTGATCCCCAAGTATCTGTTAGTTTAGGTTCCTTTTGTAGTATTGGTCTTTAAATGTCAAAGTGGACTTAAACTGCATACATTGTATTCTTTAGATAAATGTTGAGTGGCCCTCAGCAGCATCCTAATTGTAACATGTCCGAAAACCCAAAATATCGGTAAATTCTACCTGCCCTTGCCCGTGCAGATGTTTTATAATTATTTTGTATATTTAAGCGGCATTTTTATTTATGTACTCCATTAGTGGCAATAGTTATTTTGCAAATGTGCCCTGGGTGTATTTTTTCCTTACATCATTTGGATATATGTCAAATTCTTTGTGTTTGTTCTCTTGCCTTTTTAATGTTTATGAAATTTCATTGTCTTGTTAAGGTGATTCCGGGTACCCACTTCTCCCCTGGCTCATGACGCCTGTGCTGCGGCCCCAGGATGCCTCTCAGGAAGCGTACAACCGTGCGCACCGCAAGACCAGGGCTGTTGTGGAGAGGGCCTTTGGGCTGTTGAAGACCCGTTTTCGTTGTTTGGACCATACTGGGGGCGCCCTGCAATATGATCCCAAAAAAGTGATCGACATCATCATGGCATGTGCTGTTTTGCACAATTTTGCTATACTCGAACGTGTACCACGTTATGTGGATAGTCTGCCCTCTACAGCCCTAGAGGATGATGTGGAAAATTATGTTGGCCCACCCAGTGAGTCTGGACAATCAGTTCGAGCAAACTTGATATTGCAGCATTTTAGTTAATTTAGTTTCGTTTTGCAACATTCTGTGTGTCTGTCTTAGCCTTTTGGTTCAATATGTTGGTTTGCCGTAATGTGGCATTACCTTAAATAAAAAAAAATTTCCCTTAATTGTTGCCTAATGTATTTCATGTTGTTTATTTAGCTTGATATTTGCATTGTTACACCTCTTAAACCAAAAAGGATCTGGTTTAGCCCAAGCTGATTTAAACTGTGTTTCCAGTAAAAACGCCACAAGTATAGTAAATTTAAATTTTGTTTTACTTTGTATAATTATAGTTATTTGGCTTAACATAAAACATTCCACATACAACTGTGGTTAAAAAGGCATGAGATAACCAAACAAAAAAAAACCACATCTACACCTGGAAGTGAGTGGCACAACCAAACAAGGACACCCAGTCCAAAGGCCAGCCTAGTCCAGTCATTAATATTGCCTGTGCCCAGGGATATTTGGGCATGGCCATAATGTCACACAAACATGTCTGCAAACAGGAGGAGCACAAACCAAATACATATTTAAAGCCATAAGTGGCCAGATACACTCCACATAGACCTATGGCATTGGCTAGTGGCCTTAATCATTACTCTAAGGAGCTATATGGGAGCAAATACAAAACACAACCTGCATGAGCAACACAAAATGGATTGTTTGAAACCTCAAAGGACAAGTAAATACAGTGGGGGGTAAGAGAAAAGATGTCCCACACAATCATGGCTTAATATGGTGGCTGCCCATAATACCCAGGTGGAGGTCCAGGTGGAGGTCCATGTGGATGGGACCTAGCCTGGGCCATGGCAGCATTGTGAATTTGAAACTGCTCCACAATGTTTCTCTGCATATTGGTCATCTCAGCCATGGCTGACTGGATGCCATTACTTGCAGTTACCATGTTGCTGTTGAGGGTACGCAACTCCGCGAGGATGCCCTGTAAGCTGGTATTGATGGTGACCATGTCGGCATGCCTTTCCTCACGCTCTGTAACGAGCTGTGCCTCATAAGAGTCCCTTTCTTGGGTCCATAATTGAAGCAGGGCACTCTGCCTCCCCTGGGAAATTGTGGGGCGGCGTAATGGAGTCCGCCGCACAATTACCCTGGCTCTTGGGCGTGCCCTGCCGCGTGGTGTCGTCCCCTCAACAGCAACAGGCCTGCTTTGCAAATCCTCAGCAGCAGAGTGAACACTGGGGACTGTTGTGTCAGTCTCCCCATGTGCCTGCACAATGGATGGAGATTCACTCTGCTGCTGAGGATTGGCCAGAGAAACATTAGGGAGCAGTTCCAGATTGGGACCCAGGGGGAGGTCATCGGACGTGCCCTGCAGGGAGACATCAGCTTCCTCCATTTCCATGATATCTTCCATGATTGTGCGGGTCTGTAGGGACATATAAAAAAAAAGGGTAAGTTGGCGTCCAAATTTGGGATTCCATCAGTTTAACACATGCATAAGCACTTGGTAGTATTTATGGTACTAAATTAACTTACCGGAAATCTCGGATCTGGGCTCCTATGCTGTACGGACCTGGTAGGCATAAGCAAACTGGGGGGTGAGTTTACCCTTGCTGAGGGATCATGCTGGGCTGAAGAAGAGAAAACCAAACAAGGTAAACACACACATAAGCATTGTTTTTGAAGTTAATCCAAAAAACCACTATTTGTAATATTAAGCAACTCTACAGCAATGGGGACATTTGTTAAAAGACACGCAATTTTAGATAGGTGCAATGGCTCGAGAAAACTGCTAACTGACCTCAGTTCTAAGTCAGAAAGTGTACCCAGTCAGCATACAACTTGCACCGCCAATATTTGGATTTTGACTACCATTCGCTAGGTCAGGGGTACTCAAACACTTCTTGTAAAGGTCCATTTAAAGGTATGTGGTGAGAGGTGAATGTCTGGCCATGGGGCTGTCGCAGGGGGTGTCTAGTTAGAAATAAACACACTGGGGGAGGGGCTGGAGATTGCCAAGTGCAAACTAATAAAGGCTGCTTGCCCTTGCTGGGCTGGATGGGGCAGAGCTGAGGGGACATGGATTGGATGGCTAAAGGGGGGAGTTCACGAATTGATGGTGATGGGATGGATGGAGCAAATCTGTTACAAATGTATGGGGCTTATGTGGGGGGGGGGGCACATGGGGGGACTGTGGCAGATGGGGCAGAGCTGGGGCAGCGGGACACGATTGGACCAAGAGAAAGATGCACCAAGTTACTGTGTACCTTGCAATGCCAATTCCTGTGCAGTACTTCATATTGCAATGCTATGTTTCAGGGAGCCATGACATTGGGCAGGAGAACAACCACTACATCGCCGATCAAGGGGGCAGCTCTGAGCACGTCAACACAGAAGTAACTGAGTGCAGGGCTGTCTGGCCAGGGGTCCTGGAATCTGGTGCCAAGGTCCGCATTGGTACCCCGGGCCGCCAGTTGAGTCTCGCTGCTCTAGGTCCGATATGTTTGGGGGTGGGTAATTAAATTGTTACCTCAAACACAACTCACACAACAAATAGCCAACCCATCCATAATGATGTGTGTTTTGTGATTGAGTCAAAATATATCACTTTTCAGGATAAACTTCGTTACTTGACCAATAAATTTGGGAAATTGATCTTTTACATAATGGATGTGGTCCTAAATGTGTGGTTCACAGGGACCAAAACAGGACACAAACAGGCACAGTAGTGCGAGGCCAAGCAAGGCAAACAATAGGGCCATCCCGTCATCTTGGTACTAGTGAACTTTAGATTATTTACCAAACAGGCAAACATGCAGATTTAAGAGTACTCACCGTGGGTACGGGTCGGTGAGTCCGTGTCCCTTAGACCAGCATGTCCACCGACCGCGACCGGATGGAGAAGGCCCAGCACAATCTCCTCAGCAGGGGTAAACTCCAGTTTGGTAGGAAAGCCACCTCCAGTTTGCATGCTGAAAAGAGAAAATCGTTTGGTACTCAGAAAAGGTGCATACAGTACATCCTAATCCTTATATTTGGAGACATCATTTATTTACCTGTAATTATGCCTTTTAATTTCTTTTTGACGTACAGCATATTTCAGATCCGAGATTTTCTTCTGAATTTGGGACACATCTTTCCTCTCTTCCCCCGCTGCATTTACTTGTCGTAGGATGGTTTCAAACAATTCCATCTTGCGCTGCTTTGTGGTGTGTTTTGATTTGCTCCCATAGAGCTCGTCATAGTATAATGTAAGGCCACTAGCCAATGCCATATTTTGGTCATGGGAGAATCTCCCACTCAACTGGCCGCGGCGCAATGTGCGGCCAGATGGTTGGCTTGGCTGCTCCTCCATGTGTGCAGACACATGTGGTGACATTATGGCCTGGGGCTGGGTAGGGGAATGGACGGATTGTTGGCTTCCCAATGACTGGACTGGACTGGCCAAGGGACTGGGTGTTCTTGCGTGGCTGGCCACCGAACTTCCAGGTGTAGATGTGGTCAGGGTGGCCATTCTTTGGCCTCTTGGGGGGCTATGTTCCCGGCTGGTGCCAGGTCGGGGGCTCTGTTCCCGGCTGGTGCCAGGTCGTGGGCTTCTGGCCCTGCTTCGGGGCCTGTCTTGGCTTCTGGCCCTGCTTCTTTCCCTTTCTGGGGTTCGGGCCCTGCTGCGGGGCCTGTAGGGGCTTCTGGCCCTGCTTCGGGGCCTTGCTGGGGTTCTGGGCCTCCGTTCTCGGCTTTCTGGGCTTCTGGCCCTGCTTGTGTGGCTGTAGGGGCTTCTGGCCCTGCTTCTGGGCCTTTCTGGGCTTCGTGCCCTGCTTGTGTGGCTGTAGGGGCTTCTGGCCCTGCTTCTGGGCCTTTCTGGGGTTCGGGCCCTGCTTGTGTGGCTGTAGGGGCTTCTGGCCCTGCTTCTGGGCCTTTCTGGGGTTCGGGCCCTGCTTGTGTGGCTGTAGGGGCTTCTGGCCCTGCTTCTGGGCCTTTCTGGGGTTCGGGCCCTGCTTGTGTGGCTGTAAGGGCTTCTGGCCCTGCTTCTGGGCCTTTCTGGGGTTCGGGCCCTGCTGCGGGGCCTGTAGGGGCTTCTGGCCCTGCTTCGGGGCCTTGCTGGGGTTGTTGCCCTGCTGCGCGGCCTTGCTGGGGTTCTGGGCCTCCTGTCTCGCCTTTCTGGGCTTCTGGCCCTGCTTGTGTGCCTGGACGGACTTCTGGCCCGGGATGGGCTTCTGGCCCTGGATGGGGTTCTGGCCTTGCTGCGGGGCCTGGGTTGGCGAACTGCCCTGCTTGAACCCATGGGCGGTGTGTCCTCCCTTGGGCGGCCTCTTCTGGGGGCAGAGGTGGTGGGTGCTGCTGTGGCCTGTTTTTTTGCCGCAGGGGCACGTGCCTTGGGGCCCCTTTTTTGGCTAACGGAGGGTCCAGTGTCCCTTGGTGGGGCAGAGGTAGTACTTGCCGTCTTGGATCGGAGTTTTTTCCTTCCTTGCTGGGACCTGGTGGTTGGGCCCTCCGAGGTCTGGCTTTGCTGGGCACGTTTGGATGCTGGCTTTTTTGGTGCCATTTTCCACAAATGCTCAAAGAGAATGAGCTTTGGGTGCAGGGACCTTTAAATAATGAGCCCAGCGTGTGACGCCTATGCGCACGACTACGCGCTCGTACGGACGTACGTTCGAGCGGAACCAGGAAACCGCTGGGGTTTCACTCATCTGCTGCCTTGAAGAAGCATAAAGATGGCGCCCACTATCTTCACCCGTCAACAGGAAGAGATCCTCATGCTGGTAAGTGCCTGCCTCTGCATTTTAATCTAATAGTCAATGATGGCCTAAATGTAAATGATGCGTTTGTAACTAGTTTTGGGTCTCTTAATGTTTAAGAACTGGCTCCTCACACTTCATCCTCAAGGGCCGAGCCTGGCCACGTTTTCACCTGTCTATGCTGATGTCCGAATTAGGGCAATTGCTCAGGCTTAGCACCAGTTAATTAACCTGTGGAGTAGCGGGGCTAGCTGTCAAACCTGGCCTGTCTCGGACCTTGATGCGGATGTTTGAGGAACACTGTTTGCCTAAGCCCGCAAAACACAACGGGAAGCCACACACGTGGGCCAAAAGCCTAAGCATAAGCCTACATCTTGGATGTTTAAAACATCCTAACATGCCATAGATGCAGGTGGCCTGATTTTTAATGTTGGCTATTATCTGTATGTACATGGTGTGTGAAACATATAACATAAGACCAGACTCTCATTCACAGTCAACGTCCGCTTTAAGGCACTCCCCAAAAATGGCTGCCACTCTAAATGTGTGTGTTAATGACATGAAATTCTCAACTTGTGATGCAACACATATGGGTCTGTGTGTAAAAGTAAAAGCTCTGTGTCCATTATGTTTTTCAGATCATGCTTCAGCGCCGGTATGACTTCGCGCCCAATGTGTGCGAAAAAAGGGACATCGCCCGGGAGATCATCACGGAAATCCACCGTGTCACCAGCACCACCTTCACTCACACCCAGATAATGCAGCATTGGTCGGACCTGAAACGTCTGCACATGGCCCGGGTGCGGAGGTTTTTTGGGATCCATTTCCCAAGTAAGTACCAAGCGATAGCATGTGATATGTAGGAAATGTATAAGCTATACCTTTATTTATAATGACTTTTCTTTGCTAGTGTTGGAAATGGATTTCAGAATTCGCCGCACCCGGAGGCGCACAGGCCGACCAGTGCTGCATGAGTCTGCATCTGTGAGTGAAGGTGGTGGATCTCCCGGGCGACGGACCTACCCCTCCTCTGTGGCCTCCTCAGACCAGCCCCTGGACCTTACCACAGAGGAGGGGCCCAACCGCGTGGGCGTGGAGTCATGCCCGGCCAGGCATGGGGAAGGCTCTGGTATGTCACTCTTCATGTATAGGCACAAAGATATACATGGCAGGCCAAAAACTAAGTTCTCCTTTATTATGTATTTGTAGAATCTTCGGGAGCGGGTGAAATAGTGGAGGAGGAGGCAGCAGAGATGCTGGAAGGAGATCCTGACGAAGGTGAGTGATGTCAGCCAGCCTGGGAGCCAGATCTGTTTGGAATAGTGACTCTATACAACTACTAACCAAATGTCACATGTTTCTCCAGGGACTTCTTCACAGCATAGCCAGGACCAAGGGCAGCCTGTTGGCCCCAACCAGCCATCTGTCGGCCACCAACTCCGTAAGTCTCCATGCCATTATTCATATTAATGTTTTGTTAGCTAATAACACACACATAACTAAAGGCGTAGCCAATGTGTAGTTAACACTTTCATGTGGCCACTTCGTTAGCTTAAAGCGGACCCTAACTTGTATTAAGAACATAGCTAATAATTAGCCAACACACTGTACCTACAGATTTGAAACATTGAAAAACAGCCTTCAGCCATCTAATGCATGTTAGGAGCCTGAAAACATCCAATATTGCGGAATATGGAATGCCCAATATTTACAGGCAGCATGGGATACAGATTTAAAAAAGTAAGGTGCTGCAATGCATTGTGGGAGTGATGACCTTTCCCTCAACCCAGCTATGCTCTGGCTTCCCAACGCACCACTGTAACCTACTCCCCTGTACTTTATCCAACTCTCCACTCCTCATTAAGTGTTATGCTTCAGAGTCCAGATGGCGGCGCTGTAACCAAAAAAACGCCAAAATGTACTTTGATCTGGTGCAGAATCATTTGGGAATAGTTATTGGTTTTCATGAAATAATGTTGAAGGTCCGGTTTAAGGAGTTTAAATACTTACCTGTGGGAAATGCATTAACTTTATCCCTTGGAAGAATGACATATGTCATGCATTTACATTTATTTGATTAACCCCAAATCGATTTCCAGCATACAAACCGGTCTGGTACTCCTATTTATGTTTATTTCTCTATTGCTTACAGGGATTATCCCAAAAACCGTGGCAGAAAAAAAAAAAAGAATCAAGGAGTTGGTGGCCGAGCTGCTGGCCATACAGGCGACGTTGGGGCCAACAGATGAAGAAGAGGAGGATGATTAGTGCCCTTGGTCCTGGCTACTTTTGTTAAATCGTTTTTAAAATTTTGTAATTGTTAAACATTTTTAATGTTTTAAAAAACAAAAAAAAAAACAAAACATTTTACTATGTTTTAAAAAGAAAAAAAAAAACAATTTTAATATGTTTCTAATAAACAAAAAAAAAAAATGTTACTATGTTTTCAACAAAACCAAAAAAAAAAAAAAAAATATGTTTTAAAAAATAAACCAACCAAACCAAATAATTTAAATAAATTATATTTTAAGCCTTCATAAATGTGTCTTTTCTAATATGCGCACCAAAAAACAATTACACAAACAAGAAAAAACACGCTTATAAACATATAGACATATGTACATTATGTGGTTTAGGTAAGTTTTAGGGACCGAGAAATGAAGAAGGATGCAAGCGCTAAGGGGTTTAGGTAAGTTTTATGGACCGAGAAATGAAGAAGGATGCAAGCGCTAAGGGGTTTCGGTAAGTTTTACGGACCGAGAAATGAAGAAGGATGCAAGCGCTAAGGGGTTTAGGTAAGTTTTAGGGACCGAGAAATGAAGAAGGATGCAAGCGCTAAGGGGTTTAGGTAAGTTTTAGGGACCGAGAAATGAAGAAGGATGCAAGCGCTAAGGGGTTTAGGTAAGTTTTATGGACCGAGAAATGAAGAAGGATGCAAGCGCTAAGGGGTTTCGGTAAGTTTTATGGACCGAGAAATGAAGAAGGATGCAAGCGCCAAGGGGTTTCGGTAAGTTTTATGGACCGAGAAATGAAGAAGGATGCAAGCGCTAAGGGGTTTAGGTAAGTTTTATGGACCGAGAAATGAAGAAGGATGCAAGCGCTAAGGGGTTTAGGTAAGTTTTATGGACCGAGAAATGAAGAAGGATGCAAGCGCTAAGGGGTTTAGGTAAGTTTTAGGGACCGAGAAATGAAGAAGGATGCAAGCGCTAAGGGGTTTAGGTAAGTTTTATGGACCGAGAAATGAAGAAGGATGCAAGCGCTAAGGGGTTTAGGTAAGTTTTATGGACCGAGAAATGAAGAAGGTTGCAAGCGCTAAGGGGTTTAGGTAAGTTTTATGGACCGAGAAATGAAGAAGGATGCAAGCGCTAAGGGGTTTAGGTAAGTTTTAGGGACAGAGAAATGAAGAAGGATGCAAGCGCTAAGGGGTTTAGGTAAGTTTTAGGGACCGAGAAAGGAAGAAGGATGCAAGCGCTAAGGGGTTTAGGTAAGTTTTAGGGACCGAGAAAGGAAGAAGGATGCAAGCGCGAACGCGCGAATCTAAGAGGCCAAAAACCAATGAAAACCAGAGGCAAACGCAAGTAATTGGAAGAGGTGGACGATGGAAGCAGCAGAAAAAACAGGCTGCCGCCGCAACAAGTGAGCACATGAACGTGATTTTTACGATTGTCAACTGACTGAGGCAAGTTCGGGAGATAACATACGAACGGACGTATATTTTAGGATAGAAACGTATTTGCTTACTGAATCACTCGCAAGTTCATACGAACGCACGAGCGGACGGGAAAAATAGGATGATCGGCACCCAAATCCAAGCTGTTACATGTTTCTTTGAATCGACCCAATAGCCAAAAAACCTGTTCAAGAACAGCAATCCGACTGCTAAAAGGTGTCGGCAGTGGCTTTCTTTTAAAACGTATTTAGAGGTTGGAAAACTGCTCTCTGAATCACACGTAAACACATCCGATTATCCTAAGTTTTAGGTTTTGATCCTAAGTTTTAGGTTTTGATCCTAAGTTTTAGGTTTTGATCCTAAGTTTTAGGATTTGATCCTACAATTTAGGAACGAACTTCCGATGATCGTAAGAGCATATACAAAATCATACGTAGGCTCGTGCGAGTCGGAAATGGCCAAAAAAACAGGAAAAAATGACAAACACCCACCCAAACTTAGGATTCTAGATCCGAAATCAATTAACTTTTGCTCTTTGAATCGAGGGAACCACTCAATCCCCCACCGTACCTGGTCCATCAGGGGGTTTGGCTCCTATTCATCCCAAATAGTACAAAACCCGTGGAGGCACACACAGTCACCACTCGGGTGTAAGGTTAATTGGGGGGTTCTTTCATATTTCAGGTCAAACACCTTGGAGACCTGGGCAATGTACGGCCCGCGGGCCGTATACGGCCCTTTGCTAGGCTCTTACCGGCCCGGGCTGAGCTGGCCAGTAAGAGATGCAGAGGAAGGGAAAACATGCCAGACTCGACGAGCCGAGTGGCCGATCGGCTGCTGCTTAACTTAGGTGATCGCCTGTGTACAGTGTGAGAGGCTTAGGTTAAGCAGCAGCTGATCGGCCGCTCGGCTCGTTGGGTCTGGCACTTTCTCCCTTCCTCTGAGGAAGCCAGACCCGATGAGCAGGTGATAGAGACCTGGGGACTTTGGAAGGACAGAGTAGGAGCTCCAGAGCATCAGTAAGTCTGCTCAGAAAGATTATGTAGTTTGCTTGTGTTTTCCCTTCCTGCCTGCTGTCTCTTTTTCACCATGTACCTGCCCACCATGCTCTCACCATGTCCCCTTCCTGCTGTCCACCATGCTCTCACCATGTCCCCTTCTTGCTGTCCACATGCTCTCACCATGTCCCCTTCCTGCTGTCCACCATGCTCTCACCATGCCCCCTTCTTGCTGTCCACATGCTCTCACCATGTCCCCTTCCTGCTGCCCACCGTGCTCTCACCATGTCCCCTTCCTGCTGTCCATATGCTCTCGCCATGCCCCCTTCCTGCTGTCCACATGCTCTCACCATGCCCCCTTCTTGCTGTCCACCATGCTCTCACCATGCCCCCTTCCTGCTGTCCACATGCTCTCACCATGTCCCCTTCCTGCTGTCCACATGCTCTCACCATGCCCCCTTCCTGCTGTCCACCATGCTCTCACCATGCCCCCTTCCTGCTGTCCACATGCTCTCACCATGTCCCCTTCCTGCTGTCCACCATGCTCTCACCATGTCCCCTTCCTGCTGTCCACCATGCCCTCACCATGCCCCCTTCCTGCTGTCCACATGCTCCCACCATGCCCCCTTCCTGCTGTCCACATGCTCTCACCATGCCCCCTTCCTGCTGTCCACATGCTCTCACCATGCCCCCTTCCTGCTGTCCACATGCTCTCACCATGCCCCCTTCCTGCTGTCCACATGCTCTCACCATGCCCCCTTCCTGCTGTCCACATGCTCTCACCATGCCCCCTTCCTGCTGTCCACATGCTCTCACCATGTCCCCTTCCTGCTGTCCACCATGCTCTCACCATGCCCACTTCCTGCTGCCCACCATGCTCTCACCATGCCCCCTTCCTGCTGCCCACCATGCTCTCACCATGCCCCCTTCCTGCTGTCCACCATGCTCTCACCATGTCCCCTTCCTGCTGTCCACCATGCTCTCACCATGCCCCCTTCCTGCTGTCCACAATGCTCTCACCATGCCCCCTTCCTGCTGTCCACCATGCTCTCACCATGCCCCCTTCCTGCTGCCCACCATGCTCTCACCATGCCCCCTTCCTGCTGTCCACCATGCTCTCACCATGTCCCCTTCCTGCTGTCCACCATGCTCTCACCATGCCCCCTTCCTGCTGTCCACCATGCTCTCACCATGCCCCCTTCCTGCTGTCCACCATGGTCTCACCATGCCCCCTTCCTGCTGTCCATCATGCTCTCACCATGCCCCCTTCCTTCTGTCCACCATTCTTACACTTTGCCCCAGCTGATATGAGCTCTCCTTCCAGACTGCCAGAAGCCAAGGGCTTCTCTGATTGGCTGGGAAATTATCACATCAGAACGTTTGAAGTGGACCAAAACCCTGCTTTATCAGCCTGGGAATCTTATAGATCCCCTCCCCGCGGGGCATCCAAAATCGGGATGCCCCGCTGTGTGAAACCCCCCAGGTCGCCGATAAACTCACCTTCTTTCGCAGTTCAACGGCGCATGCACGAGCTGCGGCCGCATGCCCGCTATCCCTCTAGCAGGGCGCGTGCCTGTGTCAGCCATTTGAGAATGGCCAGCGCGGGCGCGCTCCCTGTTAGAGGGAAGCTCGAGATGCAGCCGCCAGCGCACTCAGAGCCGCTGAGCTTAGATGTCGCTTAGACGCCCATAGCTCAGCGGCTCTCCACAATATTTTTAGTTTCTCATGTGGCCCCATGGAAAAAATAATTGCCCACCCCTGCCTTGGATGCTAGTTCTAGAGCTCTAAGAAGTGTACAAGTGGGCTGGGCGTACTGCTCTGCTGTACAAGAAGTGAATGAGTAGAGAGAAAGAAAAACAGCAGGATAGTTCAGTGGGGAGAGGGGAGGAGGGGAGGCATAGGGCTTGGGGCTAGGGGGGGTCTGAATCACAGTTAGAGATATGAAAGTAGGTAGGTAGAAGAATGCCAGATAGGGTCCACCATCAAGCGCCAGAAGGGGAGAGAGGGGAACCCGAGAGCCGACCAAAAGTTGTGGAGCATTGAAATAGTTATTAGGGGGTCCACACCACCGAAACTGCTCCTCCTTATCTTGGGCAGCCGCCATTAACTCTTCCATTTCCTTCATTCTGCTGACCTCTTAGATCCAGTCCCCCCAAAATCTGGGAATCAGTGCCCTAGATGCATTAATAAGATGCATTAGCATCAACTTTATATATCCTGCGATGCTGCTGGCACTGTGGTGTAGGAGCACATGAGCCGGGCAGCACGGGACATGTGAGCTGGTAACCTCCGCCATGATCGATGTTACACTAGTCCAAAATGACCTTATCTTAGGACATGTCCCGAGAATATGGAAGAGCGAGTCCTCCTCCCCCTTCCACCTCCAGCAGTTAGGCGAAGTTAATGGGAAGAATGACGCCAGGCGTTTTGGGGTGTAATACCATCTGGAGAGGTATTTGTAGTTTGTCTCTTGCATTTGGACTGAAATTGATGATTTGTGGGCGAGGGTGAATATCCCCACTGCTCTGTGAACTCCCTCCCCAGGTCTCTCTCCCACTCCTGACAGAAAGGAGGGCCCAGTCCTGGTTCCAAGCTCAACATTTGGTATATCTGTGAAATCCTGTTGCGGGGTCCCGTCTCATAGTACCTGTCTATTGATGCTGGATCACAGCAGTGCACTGTCCTCATACTCATTCTGTGCTCATACTGACATTTGAAATGCGTGCAGCTGGTTCCTGTCGACCACTCCTTTCCACACGTCACGTGTATCATGTCTGGCAGGGGGGAGGGGGATGGGCCTCTGACCCGATGTATTAAATAAAAACAGTGAAAAGCATGTGCTGGGTCTACTTGGCATTCCCAGAGATAGGGTTCTCAGTGACACCTCTGCCTTAGGTTTATCACCTATAAATAAAGTGTATTGCTCCAGGGATGAAACAGCAATGTAGATTATCCATGTTATCCGTATGAAGCAACTTGACACAGACTTGATTCCTGATAGGGTTGAAGTTTGCAAGTATTGTGGCTACACCAGGAGTTTCTCTTCCATTGCCATAACAAAGAAAGAGGTATTCTTGGCAGAATAAGATTTTGCTACGGAAAGCACAGTTCTTTTTATACCATGGAAGAAATTCTGATCAGTCAGAAAATCTATATACTTTCCATACCCACAGGGACCTTAAAGCGACCAACCAGCTCCCTCTCCTTGATCCTGGCCCAAGACAAGCCACTTCTTAGCTGACGTGACAGCCTAGTTGGGAAATGGTGGCCATCCAGCAATGATCCATCACAACCATTCTTGGTTTTTACAGTACTCATTAGCAAATGTGCTGTCAAATCAGTGGCTAAAATTAGTCTTCATGTATATATGATCTCAATCCAACTATTTCTGTTTGTGGACACTGGTTAGGGGTGACCGAAAAGCAAGTTTATGCACAGCTGCAAGCTTCTGGGGGATCTACATCTTGAGGATTGCAGAACTCCTGAGGAAACAACAGCTTCACAATACCTGTTGCTGCTTTGTAAAGTCAGTTTAAAAGCTGCTCTCTTATTCTGATTAAGTTGTCTGGCAGAAACCTTTCTCATTATGCCTTTATCTGCACAAACCTGTTTGTGCTCTGAATCAGTCAAAAATGTCTTAATAGTAGGATGAATATGCTTACGTTTTTGGGAAATATCTAATGTTTTCATACCTTGTCCAAAACATTACACTATATGAAACTGTTTGGCAGCAGAGATCCTTTTTCTTTCCCATATTGCTAGACACTTGTGGCCTGCTTAATAATATGGAACATCAGTCTTTTTTTATTTGGGCTCACTTGGCAAACTTATTATCTCAGGTGTTTAAGTAGGGTCGTTTCTAGGCTAAATAGCACTCAGAGCAAAGGAAAAAAATCTACTATAGTAGCTAGCACCACACCACAATGTTATTAAGCAGACTGCCAGCGGACCCTCCAGATCCAATCATTTTTATGCAGTGTACAAGTGGATCCCTCAAAAACAAAAATGCATACATTCTGAAGCAGGCGCAACGCTTGTGCAGATTGCAGGAAGGAAAGCGTGTTCTTACATACACTACCTGCATGCTCCTGTATTTTGCTCCCCATAATCCAAATCTCAGATGGGTGACTTGACAGCTTATGTCACTAGTCTAGAAGCAGATGCAGGAGCTGTGGTAAGTATGACAGCATGGATACCAGCCACACTGATTTCAGTGATCCAAAGAGCCCTGAGACAAAACACATTCTAATATTTTATTTGGAAACCAAAAATGACATCTGAATTACACGTCTGCATTTACCACTATTATGGTTGGACAAGAGCTTGTGCATGTGCAGTGAGAACATGAATCAAGGTATGCAAAGGTATGCAAAAAGCTGATTAGGAAATTAGGATGCTCCTTTAACGCGGACCAAAACCCAGGTAAGTAAATTCTTTAGGCCTGACAAGTTGTGTAGGAAAGTATCAAATGCTTAAAACGGACCAAAACCCACCGAACTTGTGAAATACATTTGCCCAAAGCCCCTGACGATATTCTCCTCTTAGGGTATAGAAATAGAAATGGATATTTTCGCTTTTCAGGTCATCCTGGAATACTGATTTTTTTGCTGTTCCTCTCTGTTAGATGGCAGGCGATCAATCATTGCATAGATGTGGCAATGACATAATTGCCACACACAACAATGGCAATTAATAGAGGAGGCAGAGTTTTACAGCTAAAACAAGGGCCATTATCTGAGATTAGATTGAAGCAGAAGCACTAAAAATTGGCAAAAGGTGCTCTTCGTGAGGTGAGCAATTCAGGGGATGCTAGTTAAAAATGTGGGTTTTGGTCCACTTTAAGCAAAATCTGGCAGCCTAATTTATCACTAGAGACTTGTAGCACCACCTGAACTTCTGCCGAGATGCGCTATTAGCTCCTCTGTCGCAGCACTGATCACAGGCACTGATGGCACTGATAGTCTTCGGTGCTGAAGGCTATGTGGCGCTGTGCCCCCGTTTGTTTTTTTCCAATGGAGCTAGGGATAGGTAGCGCTGGTGGGGAGCGCCAGAAATCAAGCAAATTTAACATGTAAAAGAACAGCGCCAGCGCTGTGAAGCCATGATACTCAGGCATACAGCGCCATGTGCAATACAGAAAATACAAATACAATGGCAGCACAGTGACCAAGTGAAAACATGGAATGATATTGAGGACATACAATTGACATGACACATGTTTGGCAGGCATGAAGAAGCAAGTTAGTGGCGGGTAACAATACAGGTAAAAAGTAAAATAGTTAACCCAAAAAACATTCAGAATAGGCCAGGGATCCCATGTCACTTGATTGAGCACAGAAAAACTTAAAAATCATTAACATGAAGTCACCAAAAATTGCATAATTGGAATGCCTAATCGAAGCCTATGGGAGAACGACACTGAGCTCCTGATGTGATATGGAGCTGTAGGGAACACAGCGTCAGCGATAGCCAAACATACAGTGCTCTTGTTACATAGAACACAGAGGCACCCAAAGGAACCTGTTGAGCTGCTGGGAAGCAATCAGCATCCTGGGGCAAGTAAGCCTAAACTGACTAATGGAAGCCTGGAAAGACTGTGGTCAGTGGCCATCCATTTTAATTAAACTAACATGAAACTAAGAGGCTGATTCATTACTAACGGCAGGTATCGGCAGATGAGCGTCTGGAATGCGGCGCTTAGAGCGACCGCTAGTAGACGCTGTAACATAGCGCCTCAGTCGCTGTAGTAACCTGGCCCGCATTGATGAATTTGATGCATGTTGGGCACTCTAACACCAGTACAGCGCTGCAGGGAGCAAGAAGTAGTGCCAGCTCAGTGCGACCGACTCTCAGCACTCCACACCATACTTATCTAAAAAGGACACACACACAGCGTCGGCACGCTAAATCTGGTCGCTTTAGCATAGAGCGCCAGACACTGTGTGATTAAAGTATGTTTTTTTACACATATACACCTGTAACAAAGCGAAAACACAAGGAATGACATTGTTTTAACACTGTGACATTAACACTTTAGTGCCAGACCTGTAATGACAATTCTGCATAAAAATATAAAAAGTCAAAAAAGTTTCTAAAAGTGTTTGTTTGTAGGCCAGGGGAGGTCACACAATTATTTAAGCAAAAAAAACAAAAAAAAAATGGTCAAACCCAAGCAAAAGAACGCCCATTGAAATGTATGGGAGAGTGACAGTGAGCGAAAGTTAATATCTAGCGCTCTTAAAGCTAGAGAGACCGGCGCTATACACTGAGCCGCCTGTAATAATACATTGGACGCTACATGGCGCTGTTAGAATCGCTCACCAGATTCGTTTTGCGTACACCGTCCGGCGTTCACCAGACGCTGCCTGCCGCTACGAGGCACTAGCTGCCGCTATCACTTCTTAAACAACCCACCAAGTAAGCTGATGCAGCAGGTCTGGTCCACAACATTGCTTATAGGGATGAGCGAATCGATCCGGACGAACCCGGATTAGATCCGTATTTCATGAAAAATTCAATTTGGATTGAATCCGAATTTCCCCGCGATTCGATCGCTCGAAGTTTTCCTTTAACATCCATTCATTTACATTACAGGCATTCTAAGATGGCGGACGGGACATGTCCAGACATCAACCCCGCGCCAGTGCAAGCTGGGGCAGTCACATGCAGCCTATCAGCAGCCAGCAAGCCCGGTGACGTCACAGCACTATTTAAGTCGGCGGACATCTTGCTTTTCCTCATTTCTCTATTGCATTCGTGAGAGACAGGAGGCTGCTGTAGTGAGGGAGAGACAGAGAGCCAGGGACAGACAGGGACAGGCTGGAGACAGGCAGGAGACAGGCAGGAGACAGACAGAAAGTCAGCGAAAAGCAGGGAAAGTTAGGAAAAATCGGAGGCAGTCACAGGGAGATTTTTTTTTTTTTTCATCCAGCCTGAGTGTTACTGGCTGGCTGACTGGCTTTGTTAGCGTTTTCAGGCTGCTTATACACTAACTGTGCATATATACTGAACTGATCTCAAGTCTGCTGTGAGGCATCCCATTCTGTGACTACACCAGCCTCTATTTAATACCATAACCATTTACACTTATTCTAATAGAAATTTGGCCTGATAAACACACTTGCTGTGCATAGTAGTACTGCTGCCAGGTGCTCTCTGGTTGTTGGGGCATCCCATTCTGTGACTACACCAGCCTCTATTTAATACCATAACCATTTGCACTTATTCTAATAGAAATTTGGCCTGATAAACACACTTGCTGTGCATAGTAGTACTGCTGCCAGGTGCTCTCTGGTTGTTGGGGCATCCCATTCTGTGACTACACCAGCCTCTATTTAATACCATAACCATTTGCACTTATTGTAATAGAAATTTGGCCTGATAAACACACTTGCTGTGCATAGTAGTACTGCTGCCAGGTGCTCTCTCGTTGTTGGGGCATCCCATTCTGTGACTACACCAGCCTCTATTTAATACTATAACCCTTTGCACTTATTCTAATAGAAATTTGGCCTGATAAACACACTTGCTGTGCATAGTATTACTGCTCACAGGTGCACTCCTGTTGGGGCATCCCATTCTGTGACTACACCAGCCTCTATTTAATACCATAACCATTTGCACTTATTCTAATAGAAATTTGGCCTGATAAACACACTTGCTGTGCATAGTATTACTACTCACAGGTGCACTCCTGTTGGGGCATCCCATTCTGTGACTACACCAGCCTCTATTTACTGCTGTAACCCTTTGCACTTATTCTAATAGAAATTTGGCCTGATAAACACACTTGCTGTGCATAGTAGTACTGCTGCCAGGTGCTCTCTGGTTGTTGGGGCATCCCATTCTGTGACTACACCAGCCTCTATTTAATACTATAACCCGTTGCACTTATTCTAATAGAAATTTGGCCTGATAAACACACTTGCTGTGCATAGTATTACTGCTCACAGGTGCACTCCTGTTGGGGCATCCCATTCTGTGACTACACCAGCCTCTATTTAATACCATAACCATTTGCACTTATTCTAATAGAAATTTGGCCTGATAAACACACTTGCTGTGCATAGTAGTACTGCTCACAAGTGCACTCCTGTTGGGGCATCCCATTCTGTGACTACACCAGCCTCTATTTACTGCTGTAACCCTTTGCACTTATTCTAATAGAAATTTGGCCTGATAAACACACTTGCTGTGCATAGTAGTACTGCTGCCAGGTGCTCTCTGGTTGTTGGGGCATCCCATTCTGTGACTACACCAGCCTCTATTTACTGCTGTAACCCTTTGCACTTATTCTAATAGAAATTTGGCCTGATAAACACACTTGCTGTGCATAGTAGTACTGCTGCCAGGTGCTCTCTGGTTGTTGGGGCATCCCATTCTGTGACTACACCAGCCTCTATTTAATACCATAACCATTTGCACTTATTCTAATAGAAATTTGGCCTGATAAACACACTTGCTGTGCATAGTAGTACTGCTGCCAGGTGCTCTCTGGTTGTTGGGGCATCCCATTCTGTGACTATACCAGCCTCTATTTAATACCATAACCATTTGCACTTATTCTAATAGAAATTTGGCCTGATAAACACACTTGCTGTGCATAGTAGTACTGCTGCCAGGTGCTCTCTGGTTGTTGGGGCATCCCATTCTGTGACTACACCAGCCTCTATTTAATACCATAACCATTTGCACTTATTCTAGTAGAAATTTGGCCTGATAAACACGCTTGCTGTGCATAGTAGTACTGCTGCCAGGTGCTCTCTGGTTGTTGGGGCATCCCATTCTGTGACTACACCAGCCTCTATTTAATACCATAACCATTTGCACTTATTCTAATAGAAATTTGGCCTGATAAACACACTTGCTGTGCATAGTAGTACTGCTGCCAGGTGCTCTCTGGTTGTTGGGGCATCCCATTCTGTGACTACACCAGCCTCTATTTAATACCATAACCATTTGCACTTATTCTAATAGAAATTTGGCCTGATAAACACACTTGCTGTGCATAGTAGTACTGCTGCCAGGTGCTCTCTGGTTGTTGGGGCATCCCATTCTGTGACTACACCAGCCTCTATTTAATACCATAACCATTTGCACTTATTCTAGTAGAAATTTGGCCTGATAAACACACTTGCTGTGCATAGTAGTACTGCTGCCAGGTGCTCTCTGGTTGTTGGGGCATCCCATTCTGTGACTACACCAGCCTCTATTTAATACCATAACCATTTGCACTTATTCTAATAGAAATTTGGCCTGATAAACACACTTGCTGTGCATAGTAGTACTGCTGCCAGGTGCTCTCTGGTTGTTGGGGCATCCCATTCTGTGACTACACCAGCCTCTATTTACTGCTGTAACCCTTTGCACGTATTCTAATAGAAATTTGGCCTGATAAACACACTTGCTGTGCATAGTATTACTGCTCACAGGTGCACTCCTGTTGGGGCATCCCATTCTGTGACTACATCAGCCTCTATTTACTGCTGTAACCCTTTGCACTTATTCTAATAGAAATTTGGCCTGATAAACACACTTGCTGTGCATAGTAGTACTGCTGCCAGGTGCTCTCTGGTTGTTGGGGCATCCCATTCTGTGACTACACCAGCCTCTATTTAATACCATAACCATTTGCACTTATTCTAATAGAAATTTGGCCTGATAAACACACTTGCTGTGCATAGTAGTACTGCTGCCAGGTGCACTGCTGACTGTTGGGGCATCCCATTCTGTGACTACACAAGCTTCTTTTTAATACTATAACCCTTTGCACTTATTCTAATAGAAATTAGGCCTGATAAAGACACTTTTGCTGTGCATAGTAGTACTGCTGCCAGGTGCTCTCTGGTTGTTGGGGCATCCCATTCTGTGACTGCACCTGCCTCTATTTAATACTATAACCCTTTGCACTTATTCTAATAGAAATTAGGCCTGATAAAGACACTTTTGCTGTGCATAGTAGTACTGCTTCCAGGTGCTCTGCTGTTGGGGCATCCCATTCTGTAACATACCATACCCCTCTTTATTTACACTAAGCAGCTCTCTTATTTACACTAAGCAGGCCTGTTGGAGGCTGAGTGTTACTGCTCACTTTTGGTGTGCATTATATTCTGTTTCATATAGACCCACTGCTGCCTGGGGGTTCTTAAAATATCACCTACTACCACGCCAGTTAGACTATGTCGGGCAGACAAGTGCCTGGAAGTGAAAAGAGGAGTAGCAGAGGCCAAGATTCCGCAGGCAGAGCTCGCAGAAGACTGGGGGCCAGTAGCAGCAGGAGTCACGCTGAGAGACCTAATCTGCCAGTACCTGCTAGCGGTCGGGTCTCCACCAGTAACGCATCTGCCGTGGTAGATTGGTTGACGCGCTCATCAACAACATCATCACAACTTACGTCTGAGACCCCCAGTCTAGGGTCGGTAGGTTCCTCTGACACAACCCTGAGTTGGCATGCCCCGAGAGCAATCCCTGTCCTCCCATTGCCTCTGTCCTACGCCGTTCCCTCCCCCAGCGACGTATCCTATGCTTTGGGTTCAGCTCCACTCTTTAGTGAGGAGGACGATCAGATAGAGGACAGTCAGCAGCTACTGCCCAGCCAAGAAATGGAGGTGGCTTATTTAGCTAGGCAGACGAATAGTGATGTGGACAGTGTCGTGGGTGCTGCGAGCGTTCCAGCTCCTGCGCCAGACACTGTAGACGAATCCACGAACATCAGTGACGTACAGCCATAACTCTGTGATAATGATGATGACGATGAAGCCGATCGCACTTGGGAGCCGGGTGATGAAGGGGCTTCATCATCATCATCAGGAGAAGAGGGGCGCAGGTTGCCCCGGAGTCAGCAGCTGAGGCAGCAAGGTGGTAGCAGTCAGCATGGGGGCACAATTCCAAAGGCTGGAGCCGGCCGGGGCCGGGGTAGAGCACCTGCTGTGCGGCAGTCTACCTTATCGGGAGGTAGTGGAGCAGGGGTTCCTGGAGTTGGCAACAGCAGCAGTGAATCAGTGAGGCCAGGGGGTGGGAAAAGTAGCTACTCGGCAGTGTGGCAGTTTCTCCTGAAGCATCCGCAGGAGGGTAACATGGCCACATGCAAGATATGTAGGCAAAAGGTGAAGCGTGGCCAGGGTCCAAATGTTGGCACCACGGCCCTGCGTCAACATATGATGCGTCACCATAAAGCGACCTGGGAGAACCGAGGCTCCCAAGGGGTGGTCCAGTCTGCTTCCTCACCAAGTGGCACGCCGCTCCCAATTTCTGCCAGCCAAGGCTCCAGCACCTCAGCCGAAGGCAGCTGTGCGTCATACCCATCCTCTGTCGCTCCTGCTCCTCCTCCAAGTCATGCATCCCGCCAGCAATCCATCAGCGAAGCCATGTCCAAGAGACAGCAGTATGCGCCCACTCATCCTACGGCGCAGAAGCTGAATGTGCTCCTGTCCAAGTTGCTGGTGCTGCAGTCGCTCCCTTTTCAGGTGGTGGACTCTGCACCTTTCAGAGAACTGATGGCTTGTGCCGAGCCGAGGTGGAGAGTCCCAAGCCGTCATTTCTTTGCCAAGAAGGCAGTACCAGCGCTGCACACTTTTGTTGAACAGAAGGTGGGCCAGTCCTTGAGCCTGTCGGTGTGTAGCAAAGTGCATGGCAGCGCTGACGTCTGGAGCTGTAACTACGGTCAGGGACAGTACATGTCGTTTACGGCCCACTGGGTGAATGTGGTCCCTTTGCAGCAGCAGCAACTTGGACAGGTCACGCCGCTTCGGCCTCCGCGCTCCCTGCCCGTTGGGCCTGTGACACCGTGCGACTCGGCCTCCTCATCCTCCGCCATCTCCTCACCCTCCACTGTAGGCTCAAGTCTCAGTGCCCCTCCAGTCTACCATGTGTGCAGGGCACGGAGGTGTCACGCAGTGCTTCACATGGTTTGTCTTGGCGAACGGAGTCACAAAGGGGAGGAACTGCTTAAATTTCTTCATCAGGAAATCCAAACATGGCTTACTCCAAGAAAACTTAAAATGGGAATCATGGTTACCGACAATGGGAAGAACATTTTGTCTGCGCTGCGCCAAGGAAGCCTGACCCATGCCCCCTGCATGGCTCACGTCTTCAATCTGGTTGTCAAGCAGTTTCTGAAGTGTTCCCCCCATCTGCAAGACATCCTAACAACTTCAAGGAAACTTTGCATGCACTTCAGCCACTCATACACCGCCAAACACACCCTTCTTGAGCTACAGCGTCAGAACGGTATCCCCCAACATAATCTGATTTGCGATGTTTCCACCCGTTGGAATTCCACCCTTCACATGTTGGACCGATTATATGAACAGAGAAAAGCCATCACGGATTTCCTGATGATCCAAGCAGATAGGGGGACTCCCCTGTGTAACTTCAATGTCAACCAGTGGCAGCTCATACGTGACACCTGCCGTTTGCTCAGGCCCTTTGAGGAAGCCACTTTATTTGTCAGTCGGCAGGATTACGGGATGAACGACGTGATTCCACTGCTTCATGTACTACAGCACATGTTGGAAACCATGGCTGGTCAGGGCACTGGAGACATGGCGTTTACATCTTACGGCCACATGAACCCCGTTGGAGCTGAACTGGAGGAGGAGGAGGAAGAGGAGGAGGAGTTGCCCAGCGAAACACAGTTTAGGCTTGGCGAAATGGCTGGTTTATCTAGTCAGCGGACAGGAGAGGAGGAGCAGGAGCAGCCAGAGGAGCTAGAGGTTTTTGAGGAAGGCGAGACAGAGGACCCGGGCACACCGTGGCAGTATGCAGTGGAGATGGAGACAGGTAGTCCATCCGAGTCACTTGCGCAAATGGCAGGAAGCATGCTCACGTGCTTGCGTAGTGACCCAAGAATTGTTTCCATCTGTCGGCGGGATGACTTCTGGCTTTCCACCTTATTGGACCCTCGCTTCCGGCACAAAATGGGGGCATTTTTTAAACCCACCGAGAGGGAGGACAAACTGAACTACTACAAAGACATTCTACGTAGGCAGTTGGCCGATGCCTATCTGCGCCATGGTCCATACTCTCGCAGGTCTGACTCAAGGGGACCTCTGCGCTCACCTTCCACTGCCATGGCCGCTGGGGGGGTTGTCAGGAGCAGCAGCAGCAGCTCCATCAGCAGCAGCCTCAGTCTTCAGTCGCTAATGAGTAGCTTTCTACACCCGCATAGTGAGGCTACTCATGAGCAGCAGGAAGACCTGGAGCAGGACCTGAACCAGCAGGTCATGTCATACTTTGACATGACCATGCCAACACACCTTGAGGATCCGCTGGACTTCTGGGCAGCCAAACTTGATTTGTGGCTGCAACTAGCAGAGTTTGCCCTGGAAAAGCTGTCCTGCCCGGCAAGTAGCGTGCCATCTGAGCGGGTGTTTAGTGCGGCGGGGGCCATAGTTACGGCGAGGAGAACTCGTCTGTCAACTAAAAATGTGGAGAGACTCACCTTTGTCAAAATGAATCAGGGATGGATCAGCCAGGATTTCCACCCACCAATGCCTGATGCATGCGACTAGATTAAGCATGGTGCCACGTTTTACACTTTCCAAATGGTGCAAAACATATTTATGTCTTTAGGCCAATTTTTGGGCTCCTGCTGATGCCAACTCCAGGGTGTGAATCATCCAATTTTTGGGCTCCTGAAGCCAACCCCAGGGTCTCTTTAAAGTAATGTTTGGGCTCCTGCTGCTGCTGCTGCCAACTCCAGGGTGTGATTCATCCAATTTTTGGGCTCCTGAAGCCAACTCCAGTGTCTCTTTAAAGTAAAGTTTGGGCTCCTGCTGTTGCTGCTGCCAACTCCAGGGTGTGATTCATCCAATTTTTGGGCTCCTGAAGCCAACCCCAGGGTTTCTTTAAAATAATGTTTGGGCTCATGCTGCTGTTGCCAACTCCAGGGTGTGATTCATCCAATTTTTGGGCTCCTGAAGCCAACTCCAGTGTCTCTTTAAAGTAATATTTGGGCTCCTGCTGCTGCTGCTGCCAGCTCCAGGGTGTGATTCATCCAATTTTTGGGCTCCTGAAGCCAACTCCAGTGTCTCTTTAAAGTAATATTTGGGCTCCTGCTGCTGCCAACTCCAGGGTGTGATTCATCCAACTTTTGGGCTCCTGAAGTCAACCCCAGGGTCTCTTTAAAGTAATGTTTGGGCTCCTGCTGCTGCTGCCAACTCCAGGGTGTGATTTATCCAATTTTTGGGCTCCTGAAGCCAACTCCAGTGTCTCTTTAAAGTAATATTTTGGCACCTGCTGCTGCTGCTGCCAACTCCAGGGTGTGATTCATCCAATTTTTGGGCTCCTGAAGCCAACCCCAGGGTCTCTTTAAAGTAATGTTTGGGCTCCTGCTGCTGCTGCTGCCAACTCCAGGGTGTGATTCATCCAATTTTTGGGCTCCTGAAGCCAACTCCAGTGTCTCTTTAAAGTAATGTTTGGGCTCCTGCTGCTGCTGCCAACTCCAGGGTGTGATTCATCCAATTTTTGGGCTCCTGAAGCCAACTCCAGTGTCTCTTTAAAGTAATATTTGGGCTCCTGCTGCTGCTGCTGCCAACTCCAGGGTGTGATTCATCCAATTTTTGGGCTCCTGAAGCCAACCCCAGGGTCTTTTTAAAGTAATGTTTGGGCTCCTGCTGCTGCTGCCAACTCCAGGGTGTGATTCATCCAATTTTTGGGCTCCTGAAGCCAACTCCAGTGTCTCTTTAAAGTAATATTTGGGCTCCTGCTGCTGCTGCCAACTCCAGGGTGTGATTCATCCAATTTTTGGGCTCCTGAAGCCAACTCCAGTGTCTCTTTAAAGTAATGTTTGGGCTCCTGCTGCTGCTGCTGCCAACTCCAGGGTGTGATTCATCCAATTTTTGGGCTCCTGAAGCCAACCTCAGGGTCTCTTTAAAGTAATGTTTGGGCTCCTGCTGCTGCTGCCAACTCCAGGGTGTGATTCATCCAATTTTTGGGCTCCTGAAGCCAACTCCAGTCTCTCTTTAAAGTAATATTTGGGCTCCTGCTGCTGCTGCCAACTCCAGGGTGTGATTCATCCAATTTTTGGGCTCCTGAAGCCAACTCCAGTGTCTCTTTAAAGTAATGTTTGGGCTCCTGCTGCTGCCAACTCCAGGGTGTGATTTATCCAATTTTTGGGCTCCTGAAGCCAACTCCAGTGTCTCTTTAAAGTAATATTTTAGCACCTGCTGCTGCTGCTGCCAACTCCAGGGTGTGATTCATCCAATTTTTGGGCTCCTGAAGCCAACCCCAGGGTCTCTTTAAAGTAATGTTTGGGCTCCTGCTGCTGCTGCTGCCAACTCCAGGGTGTGATTCATCCAATTTTTGGGCTCCTGAAGCCAACTCCAGTGTCACTTTAAAGTAATATTTGGGCTCCTGCTGCTGCTGCTGCCAACTCCAGGGTGTGATTCATACAATTTTTGGGCTCCTGAAGCCAACTCCAGTGTCTCTTTAAAGTAATGTTTGGGCTCCTGCTGCTGCTGCTGCCAACTCCAGGGTGTGATTCATCCAATTTTTGGGCTCCTGAAGCCAACTCCAGTGTCTCTTTAAAGTAATGTTTGGGCTCCTGCTGCTGCTGCCAACTCCAGGGTGTGATTCATCCAATTTTTGGGCTCCTGAAGCCAACTCCAGTGTCTCTTTAAAGTAATATTTGGGCTCCTGCTGCTGCTGCTGCCAACTCCAGGGTGTGATTCATCCAATTTTTGGGCTCCTGAAGCCAACCCCAGGGTCTTTTTAAAGTAATGTTTGGGCTCCTGCTGCTGCTGCCAACTCCAGGGTGTGATTCATCCAATTTTTGGGCTCCTGAAGCCAACCCCAGGGTCTCTTTAAAGTAATGTTTGGGCTCCTGCTGCTGCTGCCAACTCCAGGGTGTGATTCATCCAATTTTTGGGCTCCTGAAGCCAACTCCAGTCTCTCTTTAAAGTAATATTTGGGCTCCTGCTGCTGCTGCCAACTCCAGGGTGTGATTCATCCAATTTTTGGGCTCCTGAAGCCAACTCCAGTGTCTCTTTAAAGTAATGTTTGGGCTCCTGCTGCTGCCAACTCCAGGGTGTGATTCATCCAATTTTTGGGCTCCTGAAGCCAACCCCAGTGTCTCTTTAAAGTAATATTTGGGCTCCTGCTGCTGCTGCTTCCAACTCCAGGGTGTGATTCATCCAATTTTTGGGCTCCTGCAGCCAACCCTAGGGTCTCTTTAAAGTAATGTTTGGGCTCCTGCTGCTGCTGCTGCCAACTCCAGGGTGTGATTCATCCAATTTTTGGGCTTCTGAAGCCAACCCCAGGGTCTCTTTAAAGTAACGTTTGGGCTCCTGCTGCTGCTGCTTGAAACTCCAGGGTGTGTCAGTCAATTTTTGGGCTCCTGCTGCTGCCAACTCCAGTGTCTCTTTCAGCCAATGTTTGGGCTCCTGCTGCTGCTTGCAACTCCAGGGTGTGATTCATCCAATTTTTCGGCTCCTGCTGCTGCCAACTCCAGTGTCTCTTTAAAGCAATGTTTGGGCTCCTGCCCCTCATAGTGATGCCACTTCAACTCTCTGCAATTGTGCCGCTCTGCGATTCTATTAGCGATGCCTCTGATCTGCATGTGATATTTATTCAAAGTATTATTTAACTAACCCAGCACGCATCCTGTGCATGTTACAGCAAGGCAAAATGGTTTACAACCCTATTGAGGCTCTAGGAGGCTCAGAAATAGCCGTTTTTAATAGCGATTCGTCGCAAATAAGTCGATATAAGTCGTCGCAAAGTCGAATCGAATTTTTCAAAAGTTCGCTCATCTCTAATTGCTTATATTCAATGACTAGCTACAGATCAATTGATAAAAGTAACACCTGCATGTGAATACCTGAATGTAACTAGCAGATACAATATATGCACAATATATGCATATGTGTTTTAGATGAAAAGTATTTCGAATATATATACACAGACAAATAGTATATTCATGCATTTAATAACAGAAACTGCTTTATAGTCTGCATTACTCTTTCTTTTTTCTCTCTAGACTTGGAAGAAGTCTAATCAATAGCTACACGCTGTGAGCACAAACAGCACACGATAAGCACACGCTCTTCTGATCAATTGGGTATGATAAAACACCCCAAACCTCTCAATTACCATGTCGTTACATTTCCAGGTTTCTTTGTTCTGTAACGACATGGCCAGATCCAGACTGAACATACAATGCTATATACCAGTGATGGCAAACCTTTTAGGGATGAGTGCCCATTATATCTTAGCCCGGCATGACAAGAGTACATTAAATATTGGTAAATGTTAAAGTTTTCATCTTACAAGACGTAAATGCCCTGTGCCCTAGAAATGGCAATAGTTTATCCTTGGACAATTGATTGTGGTATATTCCAGTGCCAGAAACTTGTGGTGGGCTGCTATCAACCTGTTTATGCCCTTTGGTGGCACAGTCTCCAATAGATTAAGATCACTCTAAGATCTATAAGATTTTAGCTGACCCCTCTCACAGTTTACTGTTAGATTTTATTTCATGTTGAGAAAAGGACTAACTTTCTCCTGAGATAATCACAATAAAATATTTGTTGTAGCCTGCCAATTAATCCAATCAATCCCAGGCTTAAATCTCTGTTGGTAATGCAAAATCATGACATGCAGCATGACACACATTTGGTTGAAGTCCCTCCCCATAAGCAAACTATAGGATACAATGCTACATATAGCCTCTGACTAGGTGGAACACCCCCTGGCAGTGGTTAGATCCATCAATCCAAGACATTGGACATCCTAGGCACCCCCATTTGTTGCTAAATGGGTGTCAGATGTTTAATCTATTAAGAGACTGGTAGACATTATTAGATAATAATAAGCCTATTACTATTGTTGGTGGGTTTTCATTTAGCAACCTATGTTCCTCCCTTTACTCTTGCCACTTTTGTCTTCCCCCATGGATCTTACCAATTTCCTTTTCCTTCCCTTCATCTCTTCTTTACTTTGTGTTGTGTGATCCGCTGTTCTATATTCAGATGATATTGTGAATATGTTGTCACTCATTTTACCTAGAAGAAAATAAATGTGAAATAATTCTAATAGTGCTAGTTACCATGAGGTGATGGGTACCTCATGGTAGCTATTGCCATGCAGGTGAGGTTATGAGTTAGCAGATAGATCTGGGATTATTTTCTAATGCATGCTCTTGTGTTTTGAGCATTCTCCCAAAAATGGCAAAACCCAGGTTTTTCACTAACCTGGATTTTGGCCACATAACAGGAGCTTCCCAATTTGGGATGCCCCTTTTACTTGAATAGTTGTTGTTGATGATAGGCTACAAAAGCATCCCCATGGATCATATTTTTTTTGTTATTTTGGATTGGTGTAAGTATAAATGTTGAGTGTTTCGGGGAGGCCGATTCATCAATAGCGCCAGGTAGCGACAGATGAGCGACTGTAGCGTGATTTTTTCAGCGCCAGCCAGTATTCGCTGTGCTTGGCCGGCATTAGCTTGATGACAGCGACTCAGTCGGTGTGCGGTAATGTTGAATACGGGCTGGGGGGTCGCTGTTTCACAGGTCCAGCGTTGTATGTGAGCGCCTGACAACGAATGGCCAGAGCGAACGGCTAGCTTCATATTCATCAACAAATCACGCTCCGAATGTGCTGTCGCTGTCCATTCCTTGTTTAAACCCCAGAGCGCTGGCGGCGATCTGTATTAACTAGTTTTTAACCCCTAAACAACCATATTTTTTGAATGTAACATTATACATGTTTTTAGAATCATTTTGTAATATGAATACATTAATCTCAGACCTGTTAGATCAATTCTGCACATATTTTTTTTTTTTTTTTTTACTTAAAAATAAATCCTAACATTGCAGAAGTGTTCTCCGATTTTTGACATTAAAAAAAAAAAAAAATATTACCAATTAATTATGAATAATTATAGATTGCTCCATTGAAATGCATTGGACATCGCCAGGGAGCGACAGCTCATACCTGGCGCTGTGAGGGAATTTGCAGCGGCGCTGTTCGGTCCAGGCGGCTTCATGATGAATGCCGCGCTAGCCGTCGCTCTCGCCGGCGCTAGCCTCATTTTGCTTGATAAATGCGTCATTGTGACCGCCGCCGGGCGTACTTGAGTCGGTAGTCGCCGTTAGCTGCCGCTACCTGGCACTCGTCAGACACTACCTGGCGCTATCGCTTGATGAATAAGGGCCTATGTTTATTGGTTTCTATTTCATAGTTAAATGAAAAAAACAATCATTAGTCTACAAATCATAGGTCACTTCTCACAAGAAAATAACCTATTTTTGTCCAAAACGATACAAAAGGAAACATGCCCCTGTACATTACATTTGAAAAGTAGAAAGAAAGGCGAGTTGCATATATATATAGTAGAAAAGTAAAGAAATATGGCAATGTTAAAACATCATGTCTGGTGAAGAGGATTAGGCATTTTCGAAAGCTCACATTAAAATATATTTCCTAACCTAAAAAAGGTATTGCCCTATTCTATAAGTCACCTAAGTTAATTGGCTAATTATAGTTTTTCACACCTGGCTGGAGGTTTACACACTGTATCAGAAAGCTTAGACTGAGATTAGGGGTCATTTTAACAAACTGCAGTCAAGGCTTAACCACAGAAACGTACCAATTTTTTCACTAAGGAGATCATGTTTTATCGGTAAATCACAAAGGCCACACTTGTAATTCAAGTTTTGATGTAGAGAGCACTTTCCACAATGACAGGTCAATATTGCATTTAGACTTTACACTTTACAACAAAAAAATATAATTAGTCAATGAACTTAGGTGACATATAGAAGAACTAAAGTTATGCTAAGCTGTGCTAATCTATGCCAGTGGGGCTTGGCATGCTCACAAACTTGTAACCAAGGGTGCAGGGCCTCAGGCCCTGTGCACTGGACCAGAAAGAAGCTGCTTCGGGAAATCACTGGTAGGTATCTTTTCCATTTTCAAATTTGACCTTCCTTTCATTTCTATTTTCGCATGAACACAATTCAAATACAGTCACACACCTGTCACTCAGTGCTCCCAACTTGAGCAAGGAAGACAAATATGGCCACTCTGACTTGCCAGGCTTGTTCATGCTGGAAGCACTAAGGAACAGAGGAGGCCCTTTGATCACATTTGGAGTGTGGTCATGGAGGAATGGGATATAAAGAGGGGGCAAATTTTGGAGACCAGCACTCTGCAGCAAATGGAATAGAGGCACATAAAGAAATCATAAACATGCTGGGGAGTGCCGGAAAAATGGTGGTACAAAACGGCGCTCACTGGCGCTGGGTTAATCAGCAGCCAGGTCCAACAGGCACTAACCTACCTGCAACAATCAAAGCTAATTAGATAGCATTCTGTGTAGCGACTGCTAGTGCCGAAGTAGTCCACAACGCAGCACCAGATAAGACAAAAATGCCGGTGCCTCAAAACTGGCGCTATGGCCACAAGAAAGATGCTAAATACTGCACATTATAAATAAGGCACGTAGAGCCTAATTCATAAAGAACACCAATCAGTGCCATTTCAGCCGCTGCCGAGCGGCATTTACAGAGCCAAAGCGGCAGCACTCCACGGTGCAAAATGATGTAGACCATGTTCTGTGTTCAAGTTGCACTGTACTTTATGATGGCTGATTGTTAAATGGCATTATCTAGTGCCCCTCGTGTATACATGTACAACACCACGCTGTGTTGGTTGTGAACGCCGGAGCTGAGGCGGACAATGCCAAATTTATTATGCAGAACATCACGCTGAGGCAGGTGAAAAGAAAAAATGCTGATAGGTTGAACTGCAAAATTAGGGGGGGGGGGGGGGTGCGCACATTAGTTGACCACAGATGTGTTTCTCAACATGTTTGACAGCTGAAAATGCAGGAATTGGGATGAACCTTGTGGATCTTTAAAAACAGCCAAAACAACATTGGTAAAATGCCAACTATCAAGTAGTATCAACCAGATACAAAAATAGTGAGTTCTTTATTACAACATTTTAAAAACGCAATTGGCTACAAAGGCCCATTGAAGTCTATTGGAGAATGCCACTGAATGCCTGTTGGAAGTGGTGCTGTCTCAAGAAACACAGGAGGGGTGGCAGCCGCTCAGACCATTTTATAACTAACCTGGGAGGTGCATGTTAGCAGGGCAATTAGGATACAAAAGTCTTAAAGGAGCCACAGCACTCAAACCAGTTAGCTTGCTGACCAACCTTGCTGGGCAACCTCAGGTAAGCCTGCTCCCAAATTATCTATTGCATTGTATGTCCCAAATGGGGCTCTCAGAGATTAGAGTAAGAACTGCACCTTACAGGGGCACCTTGGCTCTGGTGGTGCAGCTTAAGCATACTTCTGCAGATGTGTGTGACCGAGCCCTCTGTTTTTAACCAACTTTAGAGACATATTGTAGGTTGGTCAGCAAGCTAACTGGTTTGAGTGCTGTGGCTCCTTTGAGACTTTTGTATCCTAATTGCCCTGCTAACATGCACCTCCCAGGTTAGTTATAAAATGGTCTGAGCGGTTGCCACCCCTCCTTTGTTTCTTTTGAATTTGTGCAAGCACATGGAGTGTGGGGTCTAGGCTGTATTGCAAGGTCTTTGACCCTTCCACCTCATGGCTTGCACTTGAGGTTTAGGGCAACCTCAGGTAAGCCTGCTCCCAATTTATCTATTGCATTGTATGTCCCAAATGGGGCTCTCAGAGATTAGAGTTAGGACTGCACCTCACAGGGGCACCTTGGCGCTGGTGGTGCAGCTTAAGCATACTTCTGCAGATGTGTGTGACCGAGCCCTCTGTTTTTAACCAAGTTTAGAGACTGGTTTGAGTGCTGTGGCTCCTTTAAGTGGTGCTGTCTCACCACACCGGTGCTGGAACAAAAGCTGGTGCAACTGATAAATTAGACGCTGAGTGGCACTCCTGGATTTTTGGTTCATAAATGGAGCACAGAGGTGGCGCAACAGCAAAATTACAGCTGCTGTGTGTAATTTCATTCAATGACAAATTGCTCTTGGAAAAAAACTGATAATACAGAAAGGAGGACAGAACCTAGAAAATGAAACAGAAATTCAGAGTTAAATGTTGTAAATGGCATGATTGCTCTTCTACCCTTTATTGCTTTGTAACGGTTATATAGCAAGATTCATGGCAATGTACTGTAGATCCATTCTTTCCGTATATCAATCATTTTTAAAAATGTATTTGCCGCACAATGTGAAACCACCTGACATTTACCCATTAACGCATGAAAAATCATTAGCTGCACATCCATTCCATGGTAAAAAAAAAAGGGTACTCAACTGCATAAACTGTCAACTGTGTCTGAACAAATTCTATGTGGTCTCCTACCTCCCTTTCAGTGCATACTCACCAACAACCCCTCCCCTCCACGATCAATTTTATGATACTAAACATTGCTTGGTAATGTTTCCGGAATCTTTCTCTGTCCTATTTAAAAATTCTTAATTAAGCAGATTTTTTTGTTTACATTTGAAGTAATTGTACTTCAAAAACCAACAATAAACCATTATGCATTTTCCATTAGGCCGATATCGTTCCCGGGATGGACACCAGTCCGACATTAAAGAGGAAAGAGAAAATCTCCATCCAGAGATAGGAAGGCCTTGCCAAGCTCCGGTTAAGAGTGATGCTTCCCACCAGTCTGCTTAAAAGATCAGAAAAGGGGATAAGATAGATAGACAGGCAGAAATACGGATACAGTACATTTACCCATCTGTCCCCATTCAAAAGATCTCTAGTTACCAGATAACTTTTGTCATTTTGTGGTGCATTTATCTTTATGAAAGGGCAAGGAAAATGTTGAAACCATTTGTCAGTATCATTTGTACATTATATTTAGTGATACTAAGCTGTAATTATGTCAAATGAGCCATTTGTGTAGTTATCAATTAAGAACGTTATGGATCTTCATTTAGAGGCAAGGCCCATCATGGTACTGGTCTTAGACATGTATACACATGGGCATGAGCTGTTCTTTAGGAGAAACCTTTACAATATCTGCAGTCCCCAAACTTTTAAGGGCCTGGAAAAGAGACATTCCTACATTTGTAAACTTAGCATGACTCCATGGGTCCTAGAAGTTTTCATTTGTCACCCCATGATAAATACAATTAATTTGAATTCAAACTGTTGCTTATTAAAACTGTAATCAGCAATCAGGATGCCTTCCTGCACACAGAACAATGCGGTGGGTTTAATGGGCAACTTGATTAGGGCATAGTGACCATGGATAAATCAGTTAAAGCTAAAGTTTTTACAGTAAAACATGTCAACATGACAAAACAGGACCTGCTAGCATGCTTTAATTGGGTTCCACTGAAAAAAGACTAAAATTACTTGTGTGTTCCAATAGAGGTTAAATAGAAGTTCCACTAAGTCACTAAAAAGGTTCCAATCCTTCCAGTCCTTGCCCCATTGTCTTAAGGTGAGGGGTGATTTCTGATGTCCTGCTCGATTATGTAATCCTATTAATGCCCCACAGTCATCTTGTCTCTTTGACGGGTAAGTAGCTTTTCGGAAATTTACTTTTGCAGAGATTTGTGTTACATGCTGGAATTGTGTTAATAAAAACAAGGTGTTTAGGAATATTTCTACACAATAATGATATTGTGAATGCCATATATCTCATACCTTAATAATTACTAATGACATTTACCAAAAAAGTGATGCCAAACGGTCCCACTGGATGATTGAGATATATTGGAATGTGGAGATTAGAGATGAGCGAACCGGTTCGGACGAACCGGAATTCGCTCCGAATTTCAGGAAATATTCGATTCGGCACGAACCCGAATATTTTGTGGTTCGTGCCGATCGAATTTTTCCTGAAATTAAAAAAAAAAAATGCCGGCATGGTGGGAGCGGGCCGGCCGGTTCCGCTGTCAGCGGGCCGGCCGGCCCGCTCCCACCATGCCGGCATTTAAAAAACAAAACAAAAAAAAAAAAAGCATTTTTGCCGGCATGGTGGGAGCGGGCCGGCCGGTTCCGCTGTCAGCGGAACCGGCCGGCCCGCTCCCACCATGCCGGCATTTCAAACAAAAAACAAACACTTAGCTGCAGGTCCGGAGCTTGGAGGCCGGCGCCGCTCTCAGCTGTCATCTGAGGGCGCGTCATCAGAGCGCCCTCTGATGACGCGCCCTCAGATGACAGCTGAGAGCGGCGCCGACCTCCACGCTCTGGACCTGCAGGTAAGTGTTTGCTTTTTTTTGAAATGCCGGCATGGTGGGAGCGGGCCGGCCGGTTCCGCTGACAGCGGAGCGGGCCGGCCCGCTCCCACCATGCCGGCAAAAATGCTTTTTTTTTTTTTTTTTTGTTTTTTAAATGGCGGCATGGTGGGAGCGGGCCGGCCGGCTCCGCTGTCAGCGGGCCGGCTTTGCCGGCCCGCTGACAGCCGAACCGGCCGGCCCGCTCCCACCATGCCGGCATTTATGATGGGGAACTTCGTAAAAGTTCGATTCGGCCGAACCCGAATTTCTTTGTGAAATTCGGCGAATCGGCCGAATCGAACTTTTCAAAAGTTCGCTCATCTCTAGTGGAGATAATAAATTATGCATCATATTTTTCCATTAATATTTATGTTTCCATGACATAGTCATAAATGCTGCATATGATATTAAGCTGTATACCATTTTGAACGTATTCTTAATTTAAACACTGCGTAACTACAAATGACACATTAATTGCTACATTTCAAAAATGCAAATACAAATAGGACTGGGCCTATTTACATTAAAGAATAAGTACAAGTCTTTGATTTTCAAGGCTTTTTTTAAATTACTTGAAACAGAAAAGCGGTAAATGAACATAGCAAAAAGCATTACAATTATAACAAAGAATAGATGAGATAATAACTAGAGCCAAACAATATGACAGTAACACAAAAATGTGTATTTTAGGTTTTTCAATAAGATACGAAATTCGTATTTTGCTTTTCATTTCAGCTGACTGAGACTGATTGAGAATTAATTCCAAAAGTAGTCGGAGATTTTAAACCATGAAAACATGCAAAGTTACATCCAAGAAGAAATGCACCAGCTGTCCACAATATAATTCTAAAGGATGCCCACAAAAATACCAAGATTTGTACCACGTGCAATATAAATCATAGCCGTTTACAGGACAGCCAACATTTCTAAGAGATGCAGTGTATTTCCTTAGGGCAGCGACATAAAAAAAAAACCAAATAAATAAAAATAAAAAGCAGTATATTCATTGTATATTTATTTTGAATAGACCCCATACCTTTTAAATCTGGAGCCTAATTTAATACTAGCGTAACTGAGCCCCACTTTTGCCGCTAATGAGAGGTGCAGATACTGCCCACGTCGGCACGCTACAGACAGGTAAATGGTGCTGTTGGCGTTCTGTACTGAAACATAGCTCTGTCATTTTTTGGTTTGTTTGATAAATGTCATGTGCAATTGGTGCTCATGACCTGGGCTGTCTGTTTATACCACTGTGCTACTGCTTTTTAATGTTGCTTTTGTTGCTACTAGGAATGCCACAGCAGTGTTGTTTAGCCAAACAAAGGGAATACATCATACACCCACAACCTATACTCAATTTTCTTTATATATTTTCACAAATGTAAATCAGAAAAATAAGCTGACTCAACAGCAAGCCAATAATAAACTGTGCTTCTGAAAGCTGTATGGTGCCTATTAGAGATGAGCGAACCGGTTCGGACGAACCGGAATTCGCTCCGAATTTCAGGAAATATTCGATTCGGCACGAACCCGAATATTTTGTGGTTCGTGCCGATCGAATTTTTCCTGAAATTAAAAAAAAAAAATGCCGGCATGGTGGGAGCGGGCCGGCCGGTTCCGCTGTCAGCGGGCCGGCAAAGCCGGGCCACTGACAGCGGAGCCGGCCGGCGGGCCGGTAAAGCCGGCCGGCCCGCTCCCACCATGCCGGCATTTAAAAAACAAAGAAAAAAAAAAAAGAAAAAATGCCGGTATGGTGGGAGCGGGCCGGCCGGTTCCGCGCTGACAGCAGAACCGGCCGGCGGGCTGGTGAAGCCGGCCGGCCCGCTCCCACCATGCCGGCATTTAAAAAACAAAAAAAAAAAAAAAACATTTTTGCCGGCATGGTGGGAGCGGGCCGGCCGGCTGGCTCCGCTGTCAGCGGAACCGGCCGGCCCGCTCCCACCATGCCGGCATTTGAGAAAAAAGGCAAACACTTACCTGCAGGTCCGGAGCGTGGAGGCCGGCGCCGCTCTCAGCTGTCATCTGAGGGCGCGTCATTTTTTTAAAATGTCGGCATGGTGGGAGCGGGCCGGCCGGTTCCGCTGACAGGGATGGGGAACTTCGTAAAAGTTCGATTCGGCCGAACCCGAATTTCTTTGTGAAATTCGGCGAATCGGCCGAATCGAACTTTTCAAAAGTTCGCTTATCTCTAGTGCCTATAAAGGGGAAAAACAAACATGTTAGTTTGTGTAATTTTTTTCTTTTTTACTCTTTTTCACTGTGTATGGCTACAAACACATGGGCTAATATTGTTTACACAAGAAATGTAGACCACAGGCTAGTTAGGTTCATTATGTGTTAAGCTTTCCCCTCCCCCCTTGTCCAGCTGGTCAAGTGTTTTTTGGCCATACAATTTGCACCCTTACCTAGTAGCCAACCCCACTGCATTTCTTGATTCTCAAATGTCCTGGCCATGGCAGATTGTTGGCACACATAGGAATTATGGCAGGAGCCTGGAACCCCAACCTCACTGCATGCAGCGGCGTCTTGTGATCGAACACAACCGTCACATAGAATGTGGTTGTGGTAGTGCAGAATATGGGTTCCTTCAATGCCTCTGATCACATTGAGGATCCCTGCCATGCGGTAAAATGCAAGTTTGATGGGTTGCACCTATTCCTCATCATCTAGAAATCTTATGTAGGTGGAAATGAGGTCACAGATGGCCAGGATGACCTCATGTGCTTGTCTGCTTACTACAACATCTGTCAGAGCCAGAGAAAATGCAATTGAGGTCACAAAGCACAGACCTGCTAGCAAAACAATGCACCCAACAGACAGACTGGCTCTTCCTGGTGCCCACCAGCTGCTTTTGTGTTCTATAACACACTGTAGTCCTACTATAAAAGTCAACCCCAGATATACAACGCCCAAATACAATAGGTCAGTGAGACAGCGTATTTTTATACTTAAGCGAGGAATTCACTGCACCAAGGATCCATGTTTGCCATCTACACCATCCACACAATTCGGTCCTGGTAAAATGCTAATTAGCTTGTGGAAATGCATTACACCTGCTGTTGTACCATTTAGTGTACGGTCATAGGTTGCTAGACAGCTGCCTCCGACATTCTCTGCACCAATCATAAACGCTAACTAATTTTGGAAAGCCATTACATGCTGGTCCACTCTAGTGAGGGTTTACAGATGGTTTCACATTTCTTCCTCTTCTCTGCACTGGGCTAATTAGAAACACTATTTTTTAGAAAAAAAACATTACAGCATGCTTCTGTGCGCTAAATCAGCGACAGACCCCCTAATGTTTCTATTGGTAGTGTCATTGTCAGTGCCTGATTGGTAGTGCCCCACCATAAATTGTGCTTCATTTATGGAAGAGATTGCTAGTTTGTATTATTGTGAGGTCTCATCTACTTGCTCTGGAGGAGGAAAGCAGCAACAATGCCATCTAATAGCAAGGCAGGCACTGGGGCATTCTCCTGCAGTATGCAGCCCCAGAGCTTCACCTCCTGGCCGTGCCAGCAGCACAAATGGAGCTTGTGGTGTGGGGCGAGGGCGTTGCTGAGTTGGAGGTGGAGGTCCACCAGGGCTTTATTTTCTGCTGCTGCTGTGGTTGACTTAGTTGCGTCTGATACTGTGCAACCGAGTGTGAGCAGTCAGGGCCAGCCACACACGCTTGATAAGCAGGAGGCCATTCTGCCAAGCCCAACTTTGGTTGCTGCAAGAGGTGTTGAGAGTTTCAGGAAACTGCCTACCAAGGGCCTTATTTATCAAGGGCTAGCGCCAGGTAGTGTCTGACGAGCGTCAGGTACCGCCAGCTAACGGCGGCTACCGACTCAAGTACGCCCGACGGCGGTCACAATGACGCATTTATGACGCTAAATGAGGCTAGCGTCAGCTAGCGCGGGACTCATCATGTAGCCGACTGCAACGAACAGCGCCGCTACTAATCCCATCACAGCGCCAGGTATAACCTGTCGCTCCCTGGCGCTCTCCAATGCATTTCAATGGAGCAATCTTTTAATATGCATAATTAATTGATTTTTTTTTTTTTTTTTAACTGTCAAAAATTCTGTGACCACTACGGCAATGTTAGATATTTTTTTTAAGGTAACAAAAAAAAAAAAAAAAAAAATATGTGCAGAATTGATATTACAGGTCTGATATTAATGTATTCATATTACAAAATGTTTTGAACAACTTGTATAATTTTTACATTTAAAAAAAATGGTTGTTTGGGGGTTAAAAACTACTTTACACACATCGCCGCCAGCGCTCTGGGGTTTAAACAAGGAATTCACAGCGCGAGAAATTTTTGAGCGTGATTTGTTAATGAATCTGCAGCAAGCCGTTCGCTCTGGACATTCGCTGTCAGGCGCACCCATACAACGCAGAACCTGTGAAACATCGACCCCTAACCCCGTATTCAACATTACCGCACACCGACTGAGTCGCTGTCAACAAGCAAACCCCGGCCAAGCACAGCGAATACTATCTGGCGCTGTGAAAATCACGCTACTGGCACTCATCTGTCGCTACCTGGCGCTATTAATGAATCGGCCTCCCCGTGTGAATTGGAGTTCAATCTTGTGGATAATATCTGGTGCTCTACGCTGGTGCTTCTCACCCTTGGTCACACTTGTTTGGTGAACAGAGTTGTGGCCTCAGCAAGACTGAGCGCACCAAAATATGGGCTGGGATAGCGAAGACCCTCAATTGCACCGCACAATTGCACATCAGCAGAGCACTGCAGCAAGCAAAAATGGAGGTGGACCTGCTTATCGAGCGTGGGGAATAGGAGGGCCTTCTGAATAATTACAGGGAATGTGAGATCATGCTGAAGCAAAAGATCCCTGTATATTAGGCTCGATTCAAAGAAACATTCGTCCGGACTTCCGTAGCTGTCTGTGAAAGTTTTGGTGGGTGTTTGTCATTTTTTTGCTTTTTTTGTACATTTTTCATTCGTACGAACGTTCGGGAAGATGCGTATATGCTCTTTCAAAAAACGGAAGCAAATCGGAAGTTTCTCGTTCATTCGGGAGCATTTTTCCACCAAATCTGAATGTTTTCTTCCGTTCTGAAATTTTTCGTTATTGCAGTGGGCTTGCGATTAATTCAGAGAGCTGATTGCCGATGGGACAACACCCCATAAATCCGTTTCATTGACGAACCACTCCCGGCACCTTTTAGACGTCGGAACTAGAGCCATGGACGAGTCTACTGCCTTTGAGGAGCATGAGGATCTGCAACTCATGGGAATTGAGATCGTCCGGAGGTCACAGACCAGACTGCATCGGCGGCGACGCATGGACATCAATAGCATGCATGACATTGAGCTGTTCGAGCTGACCAGGCTTAATCGCGCTTCCCTCCATAAATTGTATAGTGAGCTGCGGCCATGGTTAGCCCGCACCACAAGGAAGGGGCAAGCAATTTCAGGTATGACCAAGATGCTTGGCTGCCTGCAATTTTTGGCGAATGGCTCGTTCCAGAGGCTGGGTGCCCTCTCCGTGGGGATCTCTCAGCCTACGCTGAGCCGCGCACTATCCAAATTTTTGGAAGGCATGGCTACCCTAACTCGGAAATATATTTGTTTCCCTGAGGATATGGTAGCCAGAAACGCCATTAAGCTGGCATTTTATAATATCGCCGACATGCCCAACGTCATGGGTGCTATTGACTGCACACACGTTGCCCTCGTCCCGCCGGCAGTCGACGAGTATTGTATCTAAATGTTTGTTTGTCCCTCCTTTGGCCAATACCATTATTTGTATTTCTTCATCCTTGTTTTTAAACCATCATTGTGAATAGTCCCTCCTTTTAAGCAGAGCATCCTTGCCCTTATTTACTCCCTTTTTAGCCTCCCTTATTGTGAATAGTCCCTCCTTTTAAGCAGAGCATCCTTGCCCTTATTTACTCCATTTTTAGCCTCCCTTATTGTGAATAGTCCCTCCTTTTAAGCAGAGCATCCTTGCCCTTATTTTCTACATTTTTTGCCTCCCTTATTGTGAATAGTCCCTCCTTTTAAGCAGAGCATCCTTGCCCTTATTTACTCAATTTTTAGCCTCCCTTATTGTGAATAGTCCCTCCTTTTAAGCAGAGCATCCTTGCCCTTATTTACTCCATTTTTAGCCTCCCTTATTGTGAATAGTCCCTCCTTTTAAGCAGAGCATCCTTGCCCTTATTTTCTACATTTTTAGCCTCCCTTATTGTGAATAGTCCCTCCTTTTCATTAGCCACTCTATGTTGCTAGTCTCTCCTTTTACATATTCCCTCATTGCAATCAATCCCTCCATGATAATGCTTCCTCCTTGGCAAGAGTGTATGTGCAACAATGGACCTTCTTTTTCCATTCTTTGCCAACTTTGGCACAAGTCAAACATTTTAAAGTGTACTTGAAAGAGAACAAGTCACTCAACCTTGTAAAGGCTCGAACATACATCTTCTTTTGTTGGCCACTTAAATGTAAGGTAGTTGTTTATTGTTAGTTGTCTGGATGTTAACGTTTGACTTAGCCTGTTAGAAGTGAGCGTGGCCTTTTTTTTTTACATTTGGTTTTATCTTTATTTTTGTCACAGAAATCGGAAAATGGGCCACTCACTGAATGTGCAAGCAGTGGTGGCCCAGGACATGCGTTTTCTGAGCGTCCTGGCAGGCTACCCTGGCTCAGCCCATGATGCCTACATCCTGCGCCGTTCTGGATTATTCCGGCGGTTTGAGTCAGGAGTATTTGCGGGTGCATGGCTCCTTGGTAAGTTGAGTCCAATTACCGATTTAGAATTTATATGTGTGGCTTGAATGCTTGTGGGAGTCACCCTTCCTACACGATGCCTTGCAAAAAATGTTCACCTTGGGAACATGTGTAACCCGACTGGACCCATTACTTTATCCAAACTACATTGGCTGCAAAATTTATAGTCCTGCATTGTTTAAACTCCAAAGTGTAATGAGAGCAAAAGTCAGAAACAGTCTTCAAAACACTTTGCCCTCCAAATCTGTAAGGGACTTTAGCAGAGGGTCTGCGCCATCTTTGCTTACATGCATTTCACTTACTGAGTAGAGGTGAGCGGGATAAAGTGCAGGGGCAGCCTTACACCTGTTTTGGACTAAGCCAAAACAGAAAATGGGTCAGGTAAAGTTAAACCATAATACATTGTTCTGCAGCACAGACAGGAAACAATAGCTGCTAACAGTCTGCCTGATTACCCAGCATCCACAGTATAATAGACCTACTTTGGGCCCCCATCTCTCACATATGTTTAATTGTTGTTTTGACAATATGTATGCTCATGTTTGGGTGACAATGTCACATACCTCAGTAATATTTCTTTAAAAGCAATTTTGCGCTGCAATGTCTGAAATGTCTGAATTAATGGTAATATTAGTTTCCCTTACATTGTTGTAGGCGATTTGGGGTATCCACTACTCCCGTGGCTGATGACTCCGGTTCTCCGGCCACAGACTCCAGCCCAAGAGGCCTACAATCGTGCCCATAGAAAGACCAGAGCAGTGGTGGAGAGGGCCTTTGGACTCCTGAAGACCCGTTTTCGGTGCTTGGACCACACTGGGGGCTCCCTGCAGTATGACCCTAAAAAGGTCATTGATATCATTATGGCATGTGCAGCGCTGCATAATTTTGCTATTCTGCAAAGGGTCCCCCGATATGTTGATTGCCCACCCTCTCCACCCTCCGATGAGCCAGACGACGCCTATGTGGGCCAGCCAAGTGCGTCTGGCCAAGCCGTGCGGGCCAATTTAATAGCCACACATTTTGGCTAATTTATGTTTGGGTTTGGATGTGTTTTTTTGGACTTGGTTATTGTTTATTTTTTTTATTTGTTTTTGGTATGTCTAATTTCATTATGAATAAACCAATAATGAATTTGTGTTAAAAAACAACAACAATGTTTGTGGACTTATTTGGAGACATTCTTTGTTGGTTTTATTTTGGGTCTACTTGAACTAATATTTCCCAATCAAAACACCACAGACATAAACTTGTTGAAACCAAAATATTTACTAGTTTGTAAAATGTTTCTGGCATACAAACTGAATAGGAGGTGAGTGCCCCTCACAGACTTTGGGGCCAGACATGTACATGAAATTGTTGGAAAAACATGTTCCAAAACATAAAAATTGACACAAATAAGCCCTCTCCTGCTTGCCCACATTTTCAACAGACCCAGGTTTTAAGCAAACCGAGCTATGCCACATCTACACCTGTAAGTCAATGGCCCACCCAAACCAGAACAGCCAGTCCCAATCCCAATCCAGTATAATCACAGCCAGGGTCCAAGGTCTTAGTTTGGCAGCCCAGAATGTCACCCAATCATGCCGCCAAACATGAGGAGCCACCATAAATGAGATTGTGCCCAAGACAGCCACGCCACAGCTTAAGTGGCCGCTTCAGTGAGTCTTGGGCTCTGGCATTGGCCAGTGGGGATGTCACGCAAAGATGTGGAACAGATTCAGGCCAAACACACATTAATATTGGTGATGCCCATAGAACCCAGGTTGGGGCCCTTGGGGGGGGGGCCCTAACCTGGGCCTGTGTGGCATTCAGAATCTGCAACTGTTCCAAAATGTTTCTTTGGTTACTGTGCATTTCGGCCATGCCTGACCTGATTTCGGAGGTCAAGTTGGCCATGTGGCTGTTATGGGTCCTCAATTCAGTCAGCACGGCACTGAAGGTAGTATTTAGGGACTCTAATTGGCCCCTAATATGCTCCTGATTTTGCTGATTTTGGCGACGAAAAAGCCGCCTCTCTTGGTGCCATGCTGACTCCATCATCTGCACGCCCCTCCCCTGGGAAACTGGGCGACGTTGCTGAGTACGCCGCCCAATTCCCCGGGTTGTGGGGCGTGCAGATGATGTTGCTCGAGGACCCCCAACAACCACAGGTATGCTCGCCAAATCCTCAGCAGCAGATCTGAAACTGGGGACTGGAGGGTCAGTCTCTGCATGCTGCCCACGATGTGCAGGCAGCATGCAGCCAGCTTCCCTCTGCTGCTGAGGATTTGGCGGAGAAACATTTTGGGACAGTTGCAGATTCTGGCCCAGGGGAAGATCTTCATCATCTCCAAGGAAGCTTCCATCTTCCTCCTGCTCCTGGATTTGCTCCATCAGTGTGTGGCTCTGTTGGGGAAATGTTAAAAAAAAAAGGTTCAGTGTGGGGAATACATATATAAATCAGACAAGAAAAACATGGCAAGCCACATGCATACACAACAGCATGAAAAAACACTTACCGTAGATATCGGATCCTGGGTCCTATGCAGTGCGGAAGAAGACGGCAGCGGTAACATGGCAGAGGAGTCCCCACTAGCTGAGGGATGATGCTGGGCTGCATTAGAAGAAAAAGAGCTATGAAAACACACAACTATGCATTGTTGATGTTTAAGCACACTTATGCTAAGCAAAGAAACGTGGCCAAGCAGGAATGGCCACTCCCACAACGTGGCCACTTGGCCTTCACTAGGAATGCCATTACATTAGTGCATGGATTGTTAAACCAGACTAGACACATTGGTCACGTGTCTAAAAACAAACATGCAAGTAATGGCTGCTGTGTGAGTTGCCACATCCCTTTTAGGCGATGAAGTTAACACACTAAGGTGCAAAATAGCAGTTACAATATGATTCTGGTGGGGAACATTGTATCTCTGAAAACATTTGTAGCAAACCATCTTAATCCGTTGGGCACCCAACCCAGCTCTTACCACATTGACCAACAGCCAAAGATGTTAGTGTGGCGTGTGCTTGTCAATTAATACATAGCACGCATTCCTTTTCTCCACTCCTAAGTTTCTTAGTTTACTGTAATTTACTTAAACGTCATGTATGTGGGTGTCAATTTGCACATTACCAGTCCACACACATTACACACCCTGGTCAAAGTGAGCACTCCACTAAAAGCAACCCCCTCAAGCCATGTGTTTAGCTAGCCCTTGCAGCCACCCCCTCGAGCCATGTGTTTAGCTAGCCCTTGCAGCCACCCCCTAGAGCCATGTGTTTAGCTAGCCCTTGCAGCCACCCCCTAGAGCCATGTGTTTAGCTAGCCCTTGCAGCCACCCCCTCGAGCCATGTGTTTAGCTAGCCCTTGCAGCCACCCCCTCGAGCCATGTGTTTAGCTAGCCCTTGCAGCCACCCCCTAGAGCCATGTGTTTAGCTAGCCCTTGCAGCCACCCCCTAGAGCCATGTGTTTAGCTAGCCCTTGCAGCCACCCCCTAGAGCCATGTGTTTAGCTAGCCCTTGCAGCCACCCCCTAGAGCCATGTGTTTAGCTAGCCCTTGCTGCCTATGTGTAGGTTTACACACATTTTTGGGGTCATTCACACACTACTAACCTGCTGGAATTGGCGGGTTGTCGGTGTCCTGCTGGCCCGGGTGTCCCTGTAAGGCCATAGGATGGAGCAAGCCCAGAATCATCTCTTCAGCTTGGGTAAATCTCATTTTTGTGGGAAATCCTCCGCCAGTTTTTTCGCTGTAAAACATAGTAAGCATAATTAAGCGCACTGATGGATACACAAGAATAATAAAAACCCACAAATAAGCTAGGTACCTGTACAGCTGCCTTTGACTCTGTTTCTTCCGCACTGCATATTTCAGGTCCGATATCTTCCGCTGAACCTGTTCCACATCTTTGCGTTCCTCACCCGCTGCATTGACTTGCCTGGTGAGTTCGTCCAAAATCTCTGCTTTGCGCTGTTTGCTGGTGGTTTTGGATTTGCTCCCATATAGGTCGTCATAATATAAGGTGAGCCCACTAGCCAATGCCAGAGTTTGGGACTCACCAAAATGGCCACTCAAGTGTCCTCGGCGCAATGTGCGCCCTCTTTGGGGTGGTTGTGGCTCCTCAGTGCTTGGTGGCAAATGGGGTGACATTCTGGGCTGGGGGGATGGAGGAGACCTCAAGGACTGGAGGCTGGCTGTGGATCGTACTGGACTGGGAAAGGGACTGGGTGTTCGGGGCTGGGTGGCCACTGAAGTTGCAGGTGTCGATGTGGCATAGGGGGAATGCATGACAACCTGTGCCGGAGGAGAATGTGGGCGAGCAAGAGAGGGTCTGGGCGAGCTGGAGCTGCTGCTTTGAGCCCTGTGGGTCTGTGGGGCCTTGGAGGTCGTGGGCTGGGGTGAGGCATATCTTGTGGTTCGCACACTCTTGGGCTTTGCTTTGGAGCCACGTGCAGGGGGGGAGGGGGCGTTGGCCTTTGACGGCTTTTCGGGCTTCTGGACCTTGTTTGGCCCCTGCTGCGCCTTGGGCCCCTGCTGCGGCTTCTGGACCTGGACCTGCTTCGGCCCCTGCTGCGCCTTGGGCCCCTGCTGTGGCTTCTGGACCTGGACCTGGTTCGGCCCCTGCTGTGCCTTGGGCCCCTGCTGCGGCTTCTGGACCTGGACCTGCTTCGGCCCCTGCTGCGCCTTGGGCCCCTGCTGCGGCTTCTGGAACTGGACCTGGTTCGGCCCCTGCTGCGCCTTGGGCCCCTGCTGCGGCTTCTGGACCTGGACCTGCTTCGGCCCCTGCTGCGCCTTGGGCCCCTGCTGCGGCTTCTGGACCTGGACCTTGTTCGGCCCCTGCTGCGCCTTGGGCCCCTGCTGCGGCTTCTGGACCTGGACCTGCTTCGGCCCCTGCTGCGCCTTGGGCCCCTGCTGCGGCTTCGGGCCCTGTGTTTGGGGCCTTTGGCTATGGCCTTGGTGCCACATGGGGGGGGGATGTGGGGCAGGGTGGGGTGGGGCTTCGTCCCCTCTTACCCATCTGTGGGGCATGAGCTTGCCCAGCCTTGGTTTGCTTGCTCTTTGGTTGGGCTGCTGCAACCTCCTTTTTGGCCGCGGCCTTTGTGGTAGGCCTTAGCCTGGCTTTCGGCTCTTGGGAGCGTGTTTTCGGTCCCTCGGCCTGCTCAGCCCGCTTGGTCTGCTTCTTCTGGCCAGTATTTTTTTTCGGTGCCATTTTTGGTGGACTCTCAAAGAGAATGAGCTGTGTGTGCAGGGACCTTTAAATAAGGTATCCGGCGTGTGACACCTACGCGTTCGCTTACGCGCACGGCCGTGCGAAACCCGGAAACCGCTGGGGCAGTGCTTATCTGCTGCCGAGAAGAAGAAGAAAGATGGCGCCCACTATCTTCACCCGCCAACAAGAAGAGATCATCATGCTCGTAAGTGTCTTTTAAGGACTTTGCTTGGCTTTCTAAATGCTGCTCTACATGTTAAGGATGCGCACGAAGTAATAGATTGTTTTTAAATTTGGTTCAACTACATGCACACCCAAGCGCACGCCACACACGTGCCAAACAACAGTGCTGCCATATTTGAAAGTTAACTTAGGCTAGAAGCGTGTGTGTGTATGTGTTCATGTGATCGAACCAAATAATGTATTGTTGCCACTTGTTGATAGGCTGATTTCTTGCTATGTTTGATTTTTGTTTTGTAGACCATGCTGGAGCGCAGGTACGACTACCTGCCCAACTCGTTTGAGAAACGAAACGTCGCCCTGGAGATCATTTCGGAGATCCAACATCAGACCGACACCACCTTCACCCACACACAGATAATGCAGCATTGGTCGGACCTGAAGCGACTGCACATGCCCCGGGTGCGGAGGTTTTTCGGGATCCATTTCCCAAGTAAGTACATAGCGCTGCATGCAAGATGTAACTACGACAGAAGTTAGGCCTTTTATTTATAATGCCTTTTCTTTGGTAGTGTTGGAAATGGATTACCGTATTCGCCGCACCCGGAGGCGCACAGGCCGACCAGTGCTGCATGATTCCGCAGCTGGGAGTGAAGGTGGTGGATCTCCAGGGCAACGGGCCGACCCCTCCTCTGTGGCCTACTGGACCCCTCCAGCTCCTGGACCTTACCACAGAGGAGGGGCGGCACAGCGTGGGCAGGGAGTCGTACCCTGCCACGCATGCGGGAGCCTCTGGTATGTCCCTCTTCATGTATACGCACACACATATACATGCTATCTCCTACCCAACTGATTCCTTTCATCTGTTTATCTAGATGCTTCTGCAGCGGGTGAGGAAGTGGAAGAGGAGGCAGCAGATGTGCTCCAAGCAGAAGCTGGAGAAGGTGAGTGATGTGAACCAGACTTTGCCAAAGACATTTTGTAACTGAGGAATTTGACCATAAAACTGAACATATTTCCCATGTTTCTAAAGGGACTTCTTCACAGCAGAGCCAGGACCCAGGACCTCAGCGTGTTGTCCCCAACGAGCCAGCTCGCGGCCACCAATCAAGTAAGTAGTCATGGCATTATTAGCATTTATGTGGTACTTGACATCAACACACAGGTACATCAAGCCCTAGCCAATGGCAATTTAAGAGTGACCTGTGGCCACTTCCTTAGCTTAATGACTTGCCAGAATTACATATGTAGCCTTGATTTATTTGTGTAACTTCAAAACATTCAATCCACAGGTGGCAAACATGTATTGGTATGAGTCTAATTTTTTTTCTCCATTTGTTACAGGGACCACACGCCAACAAATTTTAGAAATGAATAGGAGGGTCCTTGCGTTGGTAGCCGATATGAAGGTGATGGTTGACTCGTTGGGGACAACAGAAGAAGAGGAAGAGGATTAGAGTCCTGGGTCCTGGCCCTGGTCTGCTGACCCATGTTTTTATATATTTTTTAAAAAGTTTCCAAATTTTAATAGCCAAGGGCTAAAAATGTAAAAAATACCATTTTAAAAACAAAACAAAAAAAAATATTTTACAGTAAAAAAGTTTTACAGAAACCAACGTTTCAGTGTCATTTCTGGCCACACATACATTTCCAAAAAAGAAAGGGGCCAAAACATATTTGGAGGTCAAGATTGAGATGTCCATGAAGTGATTTGGGTAAGTTTTAGGGTGCTAAAATGGAAGAAGAACCTAAGCGCTAAGTGATTTGGGTAAGTTTTAGGGACCTAAAATGGAAGAAGAATCTAAGCGCTAAGGGATTTGGGTAAGTTTTAGGGACCTAAAATGGAAGAAGAATCTAAGCGCTAAGGGATTTGGGTAAGTTTTAGGGACCTAAAATGGAAGAAGAACCTAAGCGCTAAGTGATTTGGGTAAGTTTTAGGGACCTAAAATGGAAGAAGAACCTAAGCGCTAAGTGATTTGGGTAAGTTTTAGGGACCTAAAATGGAAGAAGAACCTAAGCGCTAAGTGATTTGGGTAAGTTTTAGGGACCTAAAATGGAAGAAGAACCTAAGCGCTAAGTGATTTGGGTAAGTTTTAGGGACCTAAAATGGAAGAAGAACCTAAGCGCTAAGTGATTTGGGTAAGTTTTAGGGACCTAAAATGGAAGAAGAATCTAAGCGCTAAGGGATTTGGGTAAGGTTTAGGGACCTAAAATGGAAGAAGAATCTAAGCGCTAAGGGATTTGGGTAAGTTTTAGGCTGCTAAAATGGAAGAAGAATCTAAGCGCTAAGGGATTTGGGTAAGTTTTAGGGACCTAAAATGGAAGAAGAATCTAAGCGCTAAGGGATTTGGGTAAGTTTTAGGGACCTAAAATGGAAGAAGAATCTAAGCGCTAAGGGATTTGGGTAAGTTTTAGGCTGCTAAAATGGAAGAAGAATCTAAGCGCTAAGGGATTTGGGTAAGTTTTAGGCTGCTAAAATGGAAGAAGAATCTAAGCGCTAAGTGGATAGGGTGAGCTTTAAGGGCTCAAAAGGGAAGAGGCAGGATAGCGCAAAGTGGTTAGGGTGAGCTTTAAGGGCTCAAAAGGGAAGAGGCAGGCTAGCGCAAAGTGGTTAGGGTGAGCTTTAAGGGCTCAAAAGGGAAGAGGCAGGATAGCGCAAAGTGGTTAGGGTGAGCTTTAAGGGCTCAAAAGGGAAGAGGCAGGCTAGCGCAAAGTGGTTAGGGTGAGCTTTAAGGGCTCAAAAGGGAAGAGGCAGGATAGCGCAAAGTGGTTAGGGTGAGCTTTAAGGGCTCAAAAGGGAAGAGGCAGGCTAGCGCAAAGTGGTTAGGGTGAGCTTTAAGGGCTCAAAAGGGAAGAGGCAGGATAGTGCAAAGTGGTTAGGGTGAGCTTCAAGGGCTCAAAAGGGAACAGGCAGGCTAGCGCAAAGTGGTTAGGGTGAGCTTTAAGGACTCAAAAGGGAAGAGGCAGGATAGCGCAAAGTGGTTAGGGTGAGTTTTAAGGGCTCAAAAGGGAAGAGGCAGGATAGCGCAAAGTGGTTAGGGTGAGCTTTAAGGGCTCAAAAGGGAAGAGGCAGGATAGCGCAAAGTGGTTAGGGTGAGCTTTAAGGGCTCAAAAGGGAAGAGGCAGGCTAGCGCAAAGTGGTTAGGGTGAGCTTTAAGGGCTCAAAAGGGAAGAGGCAGGATAGCGCAAAGTGGTTAGGGTGAGCTTTAAGGGCTCAAAAGGGAAGAGGCAGGATAGCGCAAAGTGGTTAGGGTGTTTTTTGGGGTATTCTACGTGATGTGAGTGAAAGAGATGCAAGCACTTTAATGAGATAAGTTTGTAGTGCGCAGTCGCAAGATCGTAACACTTCCGTCTGGACGAAGAATTTTGGAAAAAGTGAAGCAGGATGTATCGGGAAGCGGAAAGGATTCGTGTGAGGATACGATGGAAAAAGGGCAAAATCGAAAGGCTACGTTGTTAGCTGAGAAAATGAATCTGAAAAGTCTCGATTGAAAATGACATCCTCGTATGCGTACTCTGGCATTTGAGCGGACGGAAGCTTTACGGAAGGTTTACGAAGCATGCTTGGAATCGCTCGCACATTCATACGAGAGCGGGAACTTTTGAAAATGATACGACGACGGCGCGAAATCTGAAGTTTTTTTGTGTCTCTCTGAATCGAGGCTATTGTTTGCAAGTAAGTTGGCTGAAAGTAAGTCAATTATTTTGTTGGGCAAAATGTACACATTGGTTTGGCATCTGTGTGTTCTCAGTTTTTTCTTGGTTTAATCACTAGCTGCGCATGGGGTTGGAGGTGGACGAGGCCCCAGACTCAACCTGCCAACAAGCAACAGCTGGAAATCAGTGTTGGAGCCAGCACTGGTCAGCAAGGCTACACACCTGGAGCCAGCTTTTCATACAGCCTGGACCAAGTCTGTAAGTGCAGTATTAATGCTGTTGACCAAATGTCTCTGCTCCTGTTTCCCTTCCCCACCCTGCTGTTGCCCTTTTCTCATGATTGTTTTTCTTTTTTCTGCTCTCGTTTTTTCATACAGTGAACCGGACCCTGTCTGAAAGTGTAAAATTAACCCTTTAAGTGCCAAGCACGTAGGCCCTACGTGTTTGTGTAGGCCCTACGAGCCTGGTTTCCCCCCTGCTAGTGGAAAAAATAATTAAAAAAAAAACACTCACCTGACCCCTTGTTCGATCCGACCGGGTCTTCTCTTCACATGGGGGTATCCAATTGCCAGGCCAGGCTTTAGGAGGGGGCCCAAAATAGCCCCCCCCCTGCTTTGGCAGTCCTCGCCACTGCTAACTGTTAAAAAAAATTACATTTGCTTACCTCCGTGCATGATCCCTCCCACTGGGTCTCCTCTTCACCAGGGGAGCCTTTTGATCCTCCCCCTGGGCTTTTCCACAGTGAGGAGGGGGCCTGAAATAATCGCTGCTACTGGGCCTTGGCAGTCAGATGTCGAGGGTGATCACTAGAGAGAGGTTGGAGGGGTAGGAAGGCTGTGATCCCCTGCTTACCCAGCCCCCCTCCAGTGATCAACCCTGGCAGCTGTCATCCGATCACAGGACAGAATTGCGGGGGGGGGGGGGGGGTTGGGGGGGCAAAGGATCAGAGGTGAGTGGTAAAAAAAAAAACCTCTTTCCGGAAAGGTGGACCGCCCCCTATTTTTATTCACCCTTTATAGCATGGATAATAGTTGTATTTTATTTGTAAATGTTATAAAGTGCTCTTTTCAGTTTGGGGGGTCTCCTGGGCAGGAATGGGGGGCTACCGTTGTAATGGGGAGAAATGGGGCTTTCACATGCAATATGGTTTTCTATAATAAAATAAATATTTTATTTAAAATGAATGAGACTTTTTTTTATAAATAATCCTAAATATTTAAAAAACAATAGAAACATTTCAAACAAGACATTTCATGTTAAAGCCTAAACTCTGCCTGCAAAAATCACAGTTTTTGTGATGAAAAATGACCTATCAACAGAGAGTGACAAAATCAATCAATCAAAAGTAGGCGGGCAGTCAAATGGGTTAAAAGTACATATACATGTTGGGTATTGTTCTGCTCGGTGACCTTGCGCTTTCAGATTTGGCTTGTTTTTTCTTGTTTGCATATTGAGATTTTTGGAAAATGTGTTTTTTATTCTCCTTTTTTATACATTTTTTAGGGAAACCCTGTGCAGCCGAAGAATTCTTTAAGGGATTACTTCCAGAAAGATGAGCCCACTGCAACAAGCTGGGTAGGCATAGAAATCTTAACATGTTGACTTTCAGGGAATATATGGGGTTGTTTTGGTTGAAAAATTGCAATATGTGCATTTTGTCTGCAGAGCAGAAATTTTTAAGTATAATTACCATTACGTGCATGCTTTACTTTGGGGTGTTTGGCAACTCTTCCCTTGGCAGTACCTATGCATGTTAGGTATTGTTCTGTTCAGGGGACCTTGCTTTTTCAGATTTAACTAGTTTTTTTATTGTTTTTAAGGGAAATGTGGGTTTGCTTCTGCTTTTTTATTCTTCCCTTAGGGAAACCCTGTGCAACCCAAAAATTGATTTAGGGATTACTTCCAGAAAACTGTGCCCACATCAACAAGCCTGGTACGCTTAGAATGCTTGAAGTGTGTACTTCCAGAGAATATATAGTTTGTTGTGGTTATTTCAATTTTAAAGGGATGTTTTTTTAAAAAAAAGCTGCAAGGTGTGTATAGCAGTTGTATTTTATCTGAAAATCTCTTAAAGCGCTGTTTCAGTTTGGGGGAGTCTACTGGGCAGGAAAGGGTGTCTACCAAAACATATGTGGTGCAGCTGTAACCGGGAGAAATGGGGCTTTTACATGCAATACGATTTTATTTAACAACTTACATTATTTATTACAAAAAAACACTACAAATCTTAAAAAACTGATTTTTCTATATTTTTGCACCTGAAAATATTGAAAATACACTTACAAAATGACAAACAAGACATTTCACGTTAAAGCCCAGATTCTGCTCAATATATGATTTTCCCAGGAAATCCCAGATAACCCCTTAAAAAATCACAGTTGAACATGTGTAGCGCAAAACAGTGAAATATGGCCTGGCCAAAGAGGATGACAAAATCTCCAGGTAGGCTGGAAGCGAAAGGGTTAAAGCCATTGACCTCATGCTTGCTTTGTTTTATGCTGCTCTTGTTTGTATACCACAGTCTGCCCTGCGCCCCACCCACAGCCAGCTCTTCAGCCAGCCAACCTGACCCTGCAGTTGCAGTTTTCAAGCCATTTACCAAATGTCTCTGCTCTAGTTACCTTGGCCCATGCTTGCCTATTGCCATGTTTTCGTGTTTGCTTTATGCTGCTCTTGTTTGTAAGCCACAGTCTGGGCCGCTACCCACCCGCAGCCGTCTCTTCAGCAAGCCAACCATATATTTATGTGCACTGTTCAGCTGATTAGGCCAATGTCTCTGCTCCTGTTGCCTTGGCCAATGCATGCTCCTGCAGCCATGTTTTCATGTTTGTTTTGCTTTATGCTGCTCTTGTTTATAGGCCATAGTCTGGCATGTTACCCACCCGCAGCCAGTTCTTCAGCCTGCCAGCCCTGACCATCTGTAAGTGCACTGTTCATCTGATTAGACAGCTGATTAGACAAATGTCTCTGCTCCTGTTGCCTTTGACCATGCATACATAATTTGTAAAGCCTAGAGGAAAGAAAAGAGAGAGGGGTCATAACTAAGACCTTTAAATATGTGAAAGGATTGAATACGGTTCAGGAGAGAAGTGTTTTTAAGAAGAAACTTAATGATAGAACAATGGGGCACAACCTGAAGCTAGTTGGAGGGGAGATCAAGAGTAGGGATGAGCGAATCGATCCGGACGAACCCGGATTCAATCCGAATTTCATGAAAAATTCGATTCGGATCGAATCCGAATTTCCCCGTGCTTCGATAGCTCGAAGTTTTGCTTTAACATACATTCATTTACATTACAGGCATTCTAAGATGGCGGACTGGACATGTCCAGACATCTACCCCGCTCCAGTGCATACTGGGGCAGTCACATGCAGCCTATCAGCAGCCAGCAAGCCCGGTGACGTCACAGCGCTATTTAAGGCGGCGGACATCTTGCTTTTCCTCATTTCTCTATTGCATTCGTGAGAGACAGGACACTGCTGTAGTCAGGGAGAGACAGTTAGAGAGCCAGGGACAGACAGGGACAGGCAGGAGACAGGCAGGAGACAGGCAGGAGACAGGCAGGAAGTCAGCGAGAAGCAGGGAAAGTTAGGAAAAATCGGAGGCAGTCACAGGGAGATTTTTTTTTTCATCCAGCCTGAGTGTTACTGGCTGGCTGACTGGCTTTGTTAGCTGTTTCAGGCTGCCTATACACTTTTAATGTTGTGCATATATACAGAACTGATCTCAAGTCTGCTGTGGGAACATTACCATTTTGTAAAATCCCATTAGCCTCTGTATTTACTCTAAGCTGCACACTTATTTAAAGTAATTTGGCCTGTTGGAGCCTGCTTATCCACTGTTGCTGTGCATATATACTGATCTCAGGACTGCTGTGGGGCATCCCATTCTGTAACATCCCATTAGCCTCTGTATTTACTCTAAGCTGCACACTTATTTAAAGTAATTTGGCCTGTTGGAACCTGCTTATCCACTGTTGCTGTGCATATATACTGATCTCAGGTCTGCTGTGGGGCATCCCATTCTGTAACATCCCATTAGCCTCTGTATTTACTCTAAGCTGCACACTTATTTAAAGTAATTTGGCCTGTTTGAGCCTGCTTATCCACTGTTGCTGTGCATATATACTGATCTCAGGTCAGCTGTGGGGCATCCCATTCTGTAACATCCCATTAGCCTCTGTATTTACTCTAAGCTGCACACTTATTTAAAGTAATTTGGCCTGTTTGAGCCTGCTTAGACACTTTTACTGTGCATATATACTGATCTCAGGTCTGCTGTGGGGCATCCCATTCTGTAACATACCATTAGCCTCTGTATCTCCTCTAAGCTGCACACTTATTTAAAGTAATTTGGCCTGTTGGAGCCTGCTTATCCACTGTTGCTGTGCATAGATACTGATCTCAGGTCTGCTGTGGGGCATCCCATTCTGTAACATCCCATTAGCCTCTGTATTTACTCTAAGCTGCACACTTATTTAAAGTAATTTGGCCTGTTTGAGCCTGCTTAGACACTTTTACTGTGCATATATACTGATCTCAGGTCTGCTGTGGGGGCAATCCCATTCTGTAACATACCATTAGCCTCTGTATCTCCTCTAAGCTGCACACTTATTTAAAGTAATTTGGCCTGTTGGAGCCTGCTTATCCACTGTTGCTGTGCATATATACTGATCTCAGGTCTGCTGTGGGGCATCCCATTCTGTAACATCCCATTAGCCTCTGTATTTACTCTAAGCTGCACACTTATTTAACCCTTTAAGTGCCAGCCTACCTGGAGTTTTTGTCACACTCTGTTGCCAGACCATTTTGCACTATTTTGCGCTCCCCATGTTCAAATGTGATTTTTGAAGAGATTTCCAGGGATTTCCCAGGAAAATGATATATTGTTTTTTTCAGCAGAGTCTGGGCTTTAACATGAAATGTCTTGTTTGTCATTTGTTAGGTGTATTCTTAATATTTTTGGGTGAAATATGTGCAAAAAAAAAAAAAAAAAAAAAAAATTTTTACATATTGTAGTTTTTTTTGGAATAAAAAATGTAAGTTTGTCAATAAAATCTTATTGCGTGTGAAATCCCAATTTCTCCCGGTTACAGCGGTACCACATATGTATTGGTAGACACCCTTTCCTGCCCAGGAGACTCCCCCAAACTGAAACAGCGCTTTAGGAGATTTTCAGATAAAATACAACTATGCTATGCAATATGCGCACCTTGCGGTTTTTCCAGAAAAACAACCCTTTACATTTGAAATACCCCCAACAAACTATATATTCTCTGGAAGTACACACCTCAGGCTTTCTAGGCGTACCAAGCTTGTGGATGTGGCCATAGTTTTCTGGAAGTAATCCCTCAACGTAATCTTTGGTTGCAAAGAGTTTCCCTAAAAAAAGGATAAAAAAGCAGAATCAAAGCCACATTTTCCTAAAAAAACTATATACAAACAAGAAAAAACAAGTTTAATCTGAAAACGCAACATCCCCCGAACAGAACAACACCCAACATGCATAGGTTCTGTCAAGGGAAGAGTTGCCAAACACCCCAAAGTAAAGCATGCGCATAACGGTAATTTTACTTGAAAATTTCAGCTCTGCAGACAAAGTGCGCACCTTGCGATTTTTCAACCAAAACAACCCTTTACATTTGGAATATCCCCCATAAACCATATATTCCCTGAAAGTACACACGTTAAGCTTTTTAAGGGTACCCAGCTTGTTGTAGTGGGCTCATCTTTCTGGAATTAATTCCTCAAAGAATTCTTTGGTTGCGCAGGGTTTCCCTAAAAAATTTATAAAAAAGCTGAATAAAAAACACCTTTTCCTAAAATATAAATATGCAAACCAGAAAAAACAAGCTAAGTCTGAAAGCGCAAGGTCCCCCGAACAGAACAATACCCAACATGCATAGGTACTATTAACCCTTTTAATTGCCAGCCTACTTGAGATTTTGTCACCCTCTGTTGACAGGCCATTTTCCCCATTTTGCGTCATGTTTTGCGACATGTTTTGCGCCATTTTTGCTGTAACTTTCAGAAAAATTATATATATATTTTTTGCAGCAGAGTTTAGACTTTAACATGAAATGTCTTGTTTGTAATTTTTTTTTTTTTTTTTACAATATTATTAAGTGAAAAAAAAAATAAATAAATAAAAAAATTTTTTTAGAAAATTGACTCCTTTATTTTAAATAAAAAATGTATTTTATTAAGGAAAATCATATTGCATGTGAAAGCCCCATTTCTACCGATTAGAACGGTACCACATATTTATCGGTAGCCCCCCGTTCCTGCCCAGGAGACCCCCCTAACTGAAACAAGTATTTTATAACATTCACAAAAAAAATACAAAAACCATCCACACTACAAAGGGTTAAATCGGGAAAAAAAATGACATAGGGTCCCCCCTCCCAGGGGAGGGAGACCCCATTTTTTTTTTATTTTTAAGGGTTAAAAACCCTTAAAAATCAAAAAAAAAATTGACGTGGGGTCCCCCTTACCCACAGTAACCAGCCCGGGACCAGCTATGGGGGCTTGTAGGCACAGAGTGGGGGGGCCAGCTTTTGTGGCCCCCCCACCCTGCAGCCTACGAGCCCACATAGCCCATGTGGGCCCGGGCTCTTCTGCCCCCCCCTGGCCTTTGGGGAGGCAGGTAATGGGGGTGCCGGGGGTTAATGGCAAGCCACCCGCTAGCGCAGGTGGCTTGCCATCCCCCCAGCCTTGTGAACTGGTATAGGGGTCATGGACCCCTTACCAGTTCACAAGGGGTTAAAAGTAAATAATGACACACACACATAAAGAAAAAAATATTTTATTAATTTTTTTTTTTTTTTACACTGTACTCACCTCCCATCCATCCTGGAGCACTCTGTCCCTCGGCGATCACTGGCTTCTGCTCACTTGCTAGAAGCCTTTTATAGCTGCTGGATGACAGATTACAAAGGGTTAATCAAAAAAAAAAATGACATAGGGTCCCCCCTCCCAGGGGGGGCGGACCCCATTTTTTTTTTATTTTTAAGGGTTAAAAACCCTTAAAAATCAAAAAAAAAATTGACGTGGGGTCCCCCTTACCCACAGTAACCAGCCCGGGACCAGCTATGGGGGCTTGTAGGCACAGAGTGGGGGGGCCAGCTTATGTGGCCCCCCCACCCTGCAGCCTACGAGCCCACATAGCCCATGTGGGCCCGGGCTCTTCTGCCCCCCCCTGGCCTTTGGGGAGGCAGGTAATGGGGGTGCCAGGGGTTAATGGCAAGCCACCCGCTAGCGCAGGTGGCTTGCCATCTCCCCAGCCTTGTGAACTGGTATAGGGGTCATGGACCCCTTACCAGTTCACAAGGGGTTAATAGTAAAAAAAATGACACTGACACACAGAAAAAAAAATCTTTATTTTTCTTTTTTACACCATACTCACCTCCGATCCGACGTCCCTCGCCGCTGTCCCTCGCCGCTGTCACTTCACTGACAGATGCCGGTGGTGATCGGCGCAGGGCGGGTGACAGGCGAGGGGGCTCCGATCGGAGCCTCCTCACCTGACACCCGCTCTGCTCCGATCACCACCGGCATCTGACAGATGCCGGAGCTCGGAGGGGGTATAGGAGGAGCGGGATGACGTCATCCCGCTCCTCCCACAATGGGCGGGGCTAAGCGGCGGCGGCCATCGCCGCCATTACAAGAGGTGAGGACCCGGAAGAGGGTCCTCACCTGAAGACTGCGCAGCCCAGGGGGGGGATCGGACCCCTCCCTGGTGAAGAGGAGACCCGGACAGAAGGCTCGGGCGCGGAGGTGAGTAAATGACAGTTTTATTTTTTTTTTTACAGCGGCGATCGTCGATCAGCGCTGGAAACGGGGGGGGGGCGGCTGGTTTCGGGCCCCCCCTGAAGACGGAGGACGACGGGGGGGCGATCGGATGCCCCCCCAAGGAAGAGGGGACCCCAGGCTTCACAGGGATACCGGAGGTAAGTGATTTTTTTTTCTATTTTTTAACTGTTTGGGGGAAATGCCAGGCACGTAGTTTCTACGTGCTTGGCACTTAACGGTAGGAGAAGCAACCACGTAGAAACTACGTGCTTGGCATTTAAAGGGTTAAAGTAATTTGGCCTGTTGGAGCCTGCTTATCCACTGTTGCTGTGCATATATACTGATCTCAGGTCTGCTGTGGGGCATCCCATTCTGTAACATCCCATTAGCCTCTGTATTTACTCTAAGCTGCACACTTATTTAAAGTAATTTGGCCTGTTTGAGCCTGCTGATCCATTGTTGCTGTGCATATATACTGATCTCAGGTTTGCTGTGGGGGCATCCCATTCTGTAACATCACATTAGCCTCTGTATCTCCTCTAAGCTGCACACTTATTTAAAGTAATTTGGCCTGTTGGAGCCTGCTTATCCACTGTTGCTGTGCATATATACTGTTCTAAAGCCTGCTTGGGGGTATCCCATTCTGTAACATAACATAACCTACCTCTCTTATTTACACTAAGCAGCTCTCTTATTTAAACTAAGCAGGCCTCTTATTTAAGCTAAGCAGCTCTCTTATTTAAACTAAGCAGGCCTCTTGGAGGCTGATTGTCCACGTTTGGGGGTGCATTATATTCGGTTTCATATACAGTGGGGTATCCCAATTTGTAAGATAACCTACCCCAACCATGTAAACTAAAGAGGCCTGTTGCAGCCTGAGTTTCTCTGCTTGCGTATGGTCTGCATTACAATCTGTCTCTTTCAATGACACTGCTGCCTGGGGTATCCCAATTTGTAAGATAACCTACCCCAACCATGTAAACTAAAGAGGCCTGTTGCAGCCTGAGTTTCTCTGCTTGCGTATGGTCTGCATTACAATCTGTCTCTTTCAATGACACTGCTGCCTGGGGTATCCCAATTTGTAAGATAACCTACCCCAACCATGTAAACTAAAGAGGCCTGTTGCAGCCTGAGTTTCTCTGCTTGCGTATGGTCTGCATTACAATCTGTCTCTTTCAATGACACTGCCGCCTGGGGTATCCCAATTTGTAAGATAACCTACCCCAACCATGTAAACTAAAGGTTACGTCCTTCCAGAAGGAAAACTTATGCCGAACACTATTTTTGTTGGGGGCATTGACCTTTGGATTGATCGGCATGAAATTAAGGATTTTTTTTCAAAGTATGGCGCTGTAAAGAAGGTCAAAATTATTTCTCATACTTGGATCAGTGTTAAAAGTTTCTGCTCAGCTTAAAATACATTACGCCACACTGGCATCCCAAGGCACATGCTATTTAACCCTATCTGTTAAACAAAAGCATTTCTCATACTTGGATTATTGTTAATACTTTTTGTTCAGCTTAAAATACATTACGCCACACTGGCATCCCAAGGCACATGCTATTTAACCCTATCTGTTAAGCACAAGCATTTCTCATACTTGGATTATTGTTACTTTTTGTTCAGCTTGAAATATACCAGGCCACACGGGCATCCCAAGGCACATGCTATTTAACCCTATTTGTTAAGCACAAGCTTTTCTCATACTTGGATTATTGTTACTTTTTGTTCAGCTTAAAATATACCAGGCCACACGGGCATCCCAAGGCACATGCTGATTAACCTTATATGTTAAGCACAAGCATTTCTCATACTTGGATTATTGTTACTTTTTGTTCAGCTTAAAATATACCAGGCCACACGGGCATCCCAAGGCACATGCTGATTAACCCTATCTGTTATACAACATAAGCGTTGATCAGCATCAGCTGCTTTATTAAGCTACTTCAGTTTGCACTTGTTTTTGACTGCTTTTAATAAACCAGGCCGCAGGGCACCCCAAAGCTGCACCTTGCACCCTATCTGGTATACAACATAAGCGTTGATCAGCATCAGCTTCATTAAGCTACTTCAGTTTGCACTTCCTTTTTGACTGCTTTCAATTAACCAGGCCGCAGGGCACCCCAAAGCTGCACGTTGCACCCTATCTGTTTATACTAAATAAGCATCTACAGCCTCAGCTTTATTAAGTTATTGCATTTTGAATTGGTTTTGGTCTGCTTTAAATACACCAGGCCGCAGGGTATCCCAAACCTGCATGTTGCACCCCATCTGTTATACTAAATAAGCGTTGTTCAGCATCAGCTTTATTAAGCTATTGCATTTTGCATTGGTTTTTGTCCTGCTGCCAAAACACTAGACCCCAGGGTATCCCAAACCTGCACTTAGCAGCCTATCTGTTATACTAAATACGCCTCTTGATCCTTCCTCAGCTTAATCAAAGTATTGCATTTTGAATTGGTTTTTGGTCTGCCAAAAAAAAACACCAGGCCGCAGGGCATCCCAAACCTGCATTAGGCAGCCTATCTGTTATACTAAATACGCTTGTTGAATCAGCTGAATCTGAGCATTGCATTTTGAATTGTTTTTGTCCTGCAGTCAAAACACTAGCCCATATGGGCATCCCAAACCAGCACATGTCACCCCATCTGTTATACTAAATAAGCTTCTACAGGCCCTTTTTTTTATTTATTTATTTTTATTTATATAGAGCTGTAATAGATTATATAGTGGGGTAAATTCGCCATTTTGCACCATTATATAGAGAAGCTCACTGTGTAAATCTGAGGAGCAATAGTTTATACAGCATTGTGAGGAAAATTCGCTGTTTTGCACTATTATATATATCAACCTAAATCCCTGTGTAAATCTGAGGAGCAATAGTTTATATTGTGAGGTAAAGTTGCCATTTTATAGAGCAGGCCCTGTCTGAAAATCTCATTTTGCAATCTATGTTATATTGTGAGCTAAATTCGCCATGTTGCACCATTCTTTAGAGTGGCCCTCCTGTGTAAATCAGAGCAGCAATAGTTTATATTGGACAATACATTTGCCCTGTTATACATTTGCACCATTATATGGAGCAGCCCCTGAGTAAACCTGGGGGGCAATAGTTTATATTATGAGGTAAATTCATGGTTTTGCACCATTATATGGAGCAGCCCCTGTGTAAATCTGAGGGGCAATAGCTTATATTGTGAGGTAAATTTGCCATTTTGCAGCACAATATAGAGCAGCCCCTGTGTAAATCTGAGGGGCATTAGCTTATATAGTGAGGTAAATTTGCCATTTTGCTTCATTATATAGAGCAGCCCCTGTGTAAATCTGAGGGGCAATAGTTTATATTATGAGGTAAATTCATGGTTTTGCGCCATTATATGGAGCAGCCCCTGTGTAAATATGAGGGGCAATAGCTTATATAGTGAGGTAAATTTGCCATTTTGCTTCATTATATAGAGCAGCCCCTGTGTAAATCTGAAGGGCAATAGTTTATATTATGAGGTAAATTCATGGTTTTGCACCATTATATGGAGCAGCCCCTGTGTAAATCTGAGGGGCAATAGCTTATATTGTGAGGTAAATTTGCCATTTTGCTTCATTATATAGAGCAGCCCAGTTGCCATCTAAATCAACTACTGTCCGGCCAGTACAGCTTTTTCAGGGCAAACTCTGCTAGTTGCGGACACAAGTCAAGTTTGGCTTCCCAGCAAATCCAGTGGATCCTGAAGGTGTGTTGGCATGGTCATGTCAAGGTATGACATGACCTGCTGTTTGAGGTCAAGCTCCAGGTCTTCCTGCTGCTCATGAGTAGACTCACTATGCGGGTGTAGAAAGCTACTCACTAGCGACTGAAGACTGAGGCTGCTGCTGATGGAGCTGCTGCTGCTGCTCCTTCCACCCCCCCAGCAGCCATGGCAGTGGAAGGTGATCGCAGAGGTCCCCCCGAGTCAGACCTGCGGGAGTCTGGGCCATGGCGCAGATAGACATCGCCCAACTGACTACGTGGGATGTCTCTGTAGTAGGTCAGTTTGTCCTCCCTCTCAGTGGGCGTAAAAAATGCCCCCATTTTGTGCCGGAAGCGAGGGTCCAATAAGTTGGAGAGCCAGAAGTCTTCCCGCTGACAAATGGAGACAATTCTGCGCTCACTAGTACGCAAGCATGTGAGCATGCATCGTGCCATTTGTGCAAGTGACTCGGAGGGACTACCTGTCTCCATCTCCACTGTAAACTGCCACGGTGTGTCTGGGTCCTCTGTCTCGCCTTCCTCCCAACCCTCTAGCTCCTGTGGCTGCTCCTGCTCCTCCTCTCCTGTCAGATGACTAGATAAAATGGCCATTTTGTGAAACCTAAACTGTGGTTTGCTGTGCCCCACCCCCTCCTCCTCCTCCACTTCAGCCCCCACAGGCTTCATGTGGCTGTGAAATGTATGTGCCATGTCTCCAGTGCCCTGACCAGCCATGGTTTCCAACATGTGTTGTAGTACATGAAGCAGTGGAATCTCATCGTTCATCTCATAGTCCTGGCAACTGACTAATAAAGTAGCTTCCTCAAAGGGCCTGAGCAAACGGCCGGTGTCACGTATGAGCTGCCAATGGTTTACATTGAATTTACACAGGGGTGTCCCCCTATCCGTTTGGATCATCCAGAAATCTCTGATGGCTTTTCTCTGTTCCTATAGTGGATCCTGCATATGGAGGGTGGAATTCCAATGGGTGGAAACATGGCAAATCAGACTATGTTGGGGTACACTGTTCTGACGCTAAAGCTCAATAAGGTTGTGCTTGGTGGTGTAGGAGTGCCAGAAGTACATGCTAACTTTCTTTCCTGTTGTTCGGATGTCTTTCAGATGGGGGGAAGACTTCAGAAAACGCTTGACAACTAGACTGTGTGCCATGTCAGGACGCATGACTCTGGCTTCCTTGTCGCAGCGCAAACAAGATGTTCTTCCAAGTGTCAGTCACCATGGGTCCAAATTTGCAGTTTTCGTGGATTAAGCAATGATTTCATGGATTGAGTTCTCATTTTTAGTAGTTCCTCCCATGTGTGACTCTGTTGGTCAAGGAAAACCATGTGAAGAACAGCGTGAAACCACAATCACCAAGGGGGCCTAAAAGGATATATATTGTCCACCATGAGTCCATAGTTACAGCTCCAGACGTAGACAACACTGTGCACTTTGGTACACACTGACAGGCTAAAGGACTGGCCCACCTTCTGTTCAACAACATTTTACAGGGCAGGTACTGCCATCTTCGCAAAGCAATGATACCATGGGACTCTCCACCTCGGCTCGGCACAAGCCATCAGTTCTCTGAAAGGTCCACCACTGGGTAATGCAGCAGGCTGGACTTATGGTGGCGCTGTCTGAGAGGAGAAATCCCTCAGACATCAAGATTAAAAATTCCAAGAATTTTTGAGGGCTAATTAGTCAGAGGCAATGATACCTTGTTGTTTATGATTTAATTAAAAGGTGGAAACACACCCTCAAACAAAACTTCACTTTGGCAATACTTTTGCATTTGTTTATTCATAATTTTATGTAGATATTACTAACTAAGCTACTTTTTCTCCACATGACTCTCCACAGGGTGTGATTCATCCAATTTTTGGGCTCCAGCAGCCAACTGCAGTGTCTCTTTCAAGCTATGTTTGGGCTCCTGCAGCTGCTGCTGCTGCTTGCAACTCCAGGGTGTGATTCATCCAATTTTTGGGCTCCTGAAGCCAACCCCAGTGTCTCTTTAAAGTAATGTTCGGGCTCCTGCTGCTGCTTGCAACTCCAGGGTGTGATTCATCCAATTTTTGGGCTCCTGCTGCCAACTCCAGTGTCTCTTTAAAGTAATGTTTGGGCTCCTGCTGCTGCCAACTCCAGGGTGTGTCAGTCAATTTTTGGGCTCCTGCTGCCAACCCCAGTGTCTCTTTAAAGTAATGTACAGGCTCCTGCTGCTGCTTGCAACTCCAGGGTGTGATTAATCCAATTTTTGGGCTCCTGCTGCCAACTCCAGTGTCTCTTTCAAGCTATGTTTGGGTTCCTGCTGCTGCTGCTTGCAACTCCAGGGTGTGATTCATCCAATTTCTGGGCTCCTGAAGCCAACCCCAGTGTGTCTTTCAAGCTATGTTTGGGCTCCTGCTGCTTGCAACTCCAGGGTGTGATTCATCCAATTTTTGGGCTCCTGAAGCCAACCCCAGTGTCTCTTTAAAGTAATGTTCGGGCTCCTGTTGCTGCTTGCAACTCCAGGGTGTGATTCATCCAATTTTTGGGCTCCTGCTGCCAACTCCAGTGTCTCTCTCAGACAATTTTTGGCCTCCTGCTGCTGCTGCTGCCAACTCCAGGGTGTCTTTCAAGCAATGTTTGGGCTCCTGCTTATGCTGCTGCCAACTCCAGGGTGTGCCTTCCAGCTAATGTATGTGCTCCTGCTGCTGCCAACTTCAGGGTGCCTTCCAGCCAATTTCTAGGTTCCTGCTGCTGCTGCTGCCAACTCCAGGGTGTGCCAGTCAATTTTTGGGCTCCTGCTGCCAACTGCAGTGTCTCTTTAAAGTAATGTTTGGGCTCCTGCTGCTTGAAACTCCAGGGTGTGATTCATCCAATTTTTGGGCTCCTGCTGCCAACTCCAGTGTCTCTTTCAAGCTATGTTTGGGTTCCTGCTGCTGCTGCTTGCAACTCCAGGGTGTGATTCATCCAATTTTGGGCTCCTGCTGCCAACCCCAGTGTCTCTTTCAGCCAATGTTTGGGCTGCTGCTGCTGCTTGCAACTCCAGGGTGTGATTCATCCAATCTTTGGGTTCCTGCAGCCAACTCCAGTGTCTCTTTAAAGCTATGTTTGGGCTCCTGCTGCTGCTGCTGCTTGAAACTCCAGGGTGTGATTCATCCAATTTTTGGCCTCCTGCAGCCAACTCCAGTGTCTCTTTAAAGCAATGTTTGTGCTCCTGCTGCTGCTTGCAACTCCAGGGTGTGATTCATCCAATTTTTGGCCTCCTGCAGCCAACTCCAGTGTCTCTTTAAAGCCATGTTTGGGCTCCTGCCCCTCATAGTGATGCCACTTCAACTCTCTGCAATTGTGCCGCTCTGCGATTCTATTAGCGATGCCTCTGATCTGCATGTGATATTTATTTACAGTATTATTTAACTAACCCAGCACGCATCCTATGCGTGTTACAGCAAAGCAGAATGGTTTACAACCCTATTGAGGCTCTAGGAGGCTCAGAAATAGCCGTTTTTAATAGCGATTCGTCGCGAATAAATTCGGACCGAAACGAATTTTGTCGAAAAATTCGGTGAATCAGCCGAATCGAATTTTTCAAAAGTTCGCTCATCTCTAATCAAGAGCAATGTTAGAAAATATTATTTTACAGAAAGAGCAGTAGATGCATGGAACAATCTTCCAGCAGAGGTAGTTGAAAAATCTACAGTAAGTGAATTTAAACATGCCTGGGATAAGCACACATCTATCCTAAGATGAAGAGTACATACAGCATACACACAAGGACTAAATGGACCATATGGTTTCCTTCCGCTGTCAACCTTCTATGTTTCTATGCTGCTTTGGGCATTTTCTCAAGTTTGCTTCTCTGTTTTTTCCTTATGTTTCTAGGCCACATTGTGTCCCGCACCACACCCACAGCCAGATAGTCATGATGCTTTTTGTAAGTGCACTCTTGTGCAAATGATTCCAATGTTTCTTTTAAGGTGTGCTTGCCAAATGCAGGTTCTGTGTCTCACCCTTACTTTGTTTGTTATTTTTGTGTCCATGTGCTCTTAGGCGCCATGGAGCCACACACTACGGATGCAGTTATGGCATCCTCCAGCCAAGCTGTCAAACTTTCACATGGCTTCTGCTGGCCACTTGGCCCATTCTGGTTAATGTTGTAACACTCTGTCATGTAATTTCTTATGCTTTGCTAATGTGTTTCTAGGCCCCACATCTGACATTCCAGTAATGGAGAAGAGAATGGAGGTGATGGCTGGTATGTGCATTACGTTGCACCAATATGCATTGTGCTGCTTGATTCTTATTGCCAAATAATTAGTCTTTTTTGGTCATGTCACTCACAATGCAAACACTTATGCAATGTTTTGGGGTATTTGTGTTGAGGTATCTAGAATGCTTGACACGTGATGGCCAACTCTTGACAGTTGTTTGAAAAAGTCCAACGCAATAAAATGTGTATCTCCTTCACATACTCCAGCATTGTATGATTGTCCACCCTTATCTGAGGAAGACCAGCAGTCCAACAGCCGCAGCTGTCACAAGCATAAGGGGATCAATCAACACAGGTATTTGGTCACTGATTATACATCTGTTCCCAAGGTCAACCTTCTTTTTTCCGAGTCACACACCGGGTGGGGGTGAGCAATCTTGATGCTTGCTATTTAATCTGCTTGTTCAGTGCCTCATGTATCTATGATTAAGGACTTTTCCGCGTCCGAAACGCGTTAGAACGTGAGATTTTCACTTTTCCATCTCGGGTCTATTATTTGTTTTTAGCTGCCTTTTTTGATTATCTGGATGTTTTTATTCTCATTGATTAAAGTATTGTGTTTTAAGGAGTGCTGACCAACTGCTATTTTTCTATCGGTCAACCTTCTTGTTAGTATGTGTCAATCTTGTTGTCCTACTGAGACATCAGATTTGATGAAAGGGTGTGTGTCTATGCCTCAAAGATGCAAACCAGCATATTGTGTGGTTCCCCCCACCACTGTCTTGTTGTCCACCAATACTGTGTGATCACTTATGCAAGATTCATGTTGTTTGGTGGTAAGTTTCACAGGTGCTTCTTAACAGGTTCAAGCATTGGTGGTTCCTATTTAGCAAAGGATATCTGTAAGGGGGACCCTCCTACACAGGCATCTGCATCCACATGTGTCCAAACCATGCATGCTCCTTCTGGCCAACTGTCCGGGACATCATTGATACACACAATTCAGACGCAATCCCCAAATGTGCACCCAAGTACAATGCAATGTCCTTTTGGGGGGGAGGCATGTTGTGGCTGCTATGGAACACACATCTGCCTTGAACAGCATATGCACAATAACTTCAACTACATGTTAACCAATCCTGTGGTTGAGCTCAGGGGTGACCAAAAACCTGCTTACAAATAGACAGTTGAGTGTTTCTTTCTTCTCTAATTGACAGGATCCATTGGGGGTTCCTGCATGGCCAGAGGGCCCCGCCCCTGCGGAACTGTCATCGGTAGCTCTGGTGCAGACAAGAACCTCTTTGACATATTTGCAGAGAGATCTTATCTGTGGAGACAAAAGACATTAACAGACATTAATGCCAAGTCCTATGGGTAGGGATACTAGTCAATAGCTGTACTTGGCTAATTAACTTACGGGAGCTGTAGACACCAGCTGTAGACAGTCCGACCACCTTTGCCTGATGGATTTAGGCTTCGACTTGACCTTGAAGCACTGGTCCTTCAGTTCCTCGACTATGACCCCCCACCCGGAAGTGGGAACAGGCATAATCATACTCCTTTTGGGGCATCGTCTAGATTAAAAGAGGAGTTTGGTAAAAAAAAAAAAACACACGCACACACACAATAAAACACACAAAGACAAACAGCAGACCTAACCAGGACCGAATTATAGGCAGGGTGCAAGGGGCATGGGCCTCTGGTCCTCTACCATTTACTCTGCAAGGGGGCTTCCACCAACTTTGAGGCTATGGTTGGGATAACCGGACTTTGCGGTGCCGCTGCTTGGTCCGGTCAGACCTGATCCACATGCCCTTGTAAGGGTGTATACCCGAGGCTCCCCCCTTTCCAATGACACCAGTGGTTTGTTAGCCCCCCTAGGTCCGGAGTTTTGGCATTTGGAATAGAGATGAGCGAACTTTTGGAAAATTCGATTCGGCCAATTCGCCGAAAAATCGATTCGGTCCGAATTTATTTATTATTAAAAACGGCTATTTCTGGGCGTCCAAGAGCCTCCATAGGGTTGCAGAACGTTTTGTTTGGCTGTAACATGCATAGGATGCATGCTGAGTTAGTGAAATAATATTGTAAAGAAGTATGACATGCAGATCAGAGGTGTCGCTATTAGATTCGATGTCGCAGAGCGGCACAATTACAGAGCCTTGAGGTGGCATCAGCATGATGAGCCCATATATTGCCTGAAAGACACACTCTGGACTTGGCAGCAGCATAGGGAGCCCATATATTGCCTGAAAGACACACCCAGGAGTTGGCAGCAGCATAGGGGGCCCATATATTGCCTGAAAAACACATTGGAGTTGGCAGCAGCATAGGGAGCCCATATATTGCCTGAAAGAGACACTGGAGTTGGCAGCAGCATTAGGAGACCATATATTGCCTGAAAAACACACACAGGAGTTGGCAGCAGCATAGGGAGCCCATATATTGCCTGAAAGAAACACCCTGGAGTTGGCAGCAGCAGCAGCATTAGGAGCTCACATATTGCCTGAAAGACACACCCAGGAGTTGGCAGCAGCATAGGGAGCTCATATATTGCCTGAAAGACACACCCAGGACTCGGCAGCAGTATAGGGAGCCCATATATTGCCTGATAGACACACCCTGGAGTTGGCAGCAGCAGCAGCATTAGTAGCCCATATATTGCCTGAAAGACACACCCAGGAGTTGGCAGCAACAGCATTAGGAGCCCATATATTGCCTGAAAGACACACTCTGGACTTGGCAGCATAGGGAGCCCATATATTGCCTGAAAAACACACCCAGGAGTGGGCAGCAAAAGGAGCTCATATATTGCCTGAAAGACACACCCAGGAGTTGGCAGCAGCAGAAGGAGCTCATATATTACCTGAAAGACACACCCAGGAGTTGGCAGCAGCAGAAGGAGCTCATATATTGCCTGAAAGACACACCCAGGAGTTGGCAGCAGCATAGGGAGCCCATATTTTGCCTGAAAGACACACCCAGGAGTTGGCAGCAGCATAGGGAGATCATATATTGCATGAAAGATACACCCAGGAGTTGGCAGCAGCAGAAGGAGCTCATATATTGCCTGAATAACACACCCAGGAGTTAGTAGCAGTAGCAGCATTTGGGGCTCATATATTGCCTGAAAGACACACCCAGGAGTTGGCAGCAGCATAGGGAGCCCATATATTGCCTGAAAAACACATTGGAGTTGGCAGCGTCATTAGCAGCCCATATATTGCCTGAATGACACACTCTGGACTTGGCAGCAGTATTAAGAGCCCATATATTGCCTGAAAAACACATTGGAGTTGGCAGCAGCATAGGGAGCTGAAAGACACACCCATGATTTGGCAGCAGCAGAAGGAGCTCATATATTGCCTGAAAGACACACCCAGGACTCGGCAGCAGCATAGGGAGCCCATATATTGCCTGAAAAACACATTGGAGTTGGCAGCAGCATAGGGAGCTCATATATTGCCTGATAGACACACCCAGGAGTTGGCAGCAGCATAGGAAGCTCATATATTGCCTGAAAGACACACCCAGGAGTTGGCAGCAGCAGCAGCATTAGGAGCCCATATATTGCCTGAAAGACACACCCAGGAGTTGGCAGCAGCAGCAGCATTAGGAGCCCATATATTGCCCGAAAGACACACTCTGGACTTGGCAGCATAGGGAGCCCATATATTGCCTGAAAAACACGTTAGAGTTGGCAGCAGCATAGGGAGCTCATATATTGCCTGAAAGACACTCCCAGGAGTTGCCAGCAGCAGCATTGGGAGCTCATATTCTGCCTGAAAGACACACCCATGAGTTGGCAGCACCATAGGGAGCCCATATATTGCCTGAAAAACACAATGGAGTTGGCAGCAGCATTAGGAGCCCATATATTGCCTGAAAGACACACTTTGGAGTTGGCAGCAGAATTTGGAGCCCATATATTGCCTGAAAGACACACTGGAGTTGGAAGCAGCATAGGGAGCTCATATATTGCATGAAAGAAAAACCTAGGAGTTGGCAGCAGCAGAAGGAGCACATAAATTGCCTGATAGACACACCCAGGAGCAGGCAGCAGCAGCAGCAGCATTTGGAGCTCATATATTTCCTGAAAGACACACCCAGGAGTTGGCAGCACCATAGGGAGCCCATAAATTGCCTGAAAAACACATTGGAGTTGGCAGCAGCATTAGGAGCCCATATATTGCCTGAAAGACACACTCTGGATTTGGCAGCAGCATTGGGAGCCCATATATTGCCTGAAAAACACACCCAGGAGTTGGCAGCAGCATTAGGAGCTCATATATTGCCTGAAAGACACACCCAGGAGTTGGCAGCAGCAGAAGGAGCTCATATATTGCCTGAAAGACACACACAGGAGTTGGCAGCAGCAGCGACAGCATTAAGAATCCATATATTGCCTGAAATACACACCCAGGAGTTGGCAGCAGCATAGGGAGCTCATATATTGCCTGAAAAACACATTGGAGTTGGCAGCAGCATTAGGAGCCCATATATTGCCTGAAAAACACACCCAGGAGTGGGCAGCAGCAAAAGGAGCTCATATATTGCCTGAAAGACACACCCAGAAGTTGGCAGCAGCAGAAGGAGCTCATATATTACCTGAAAGACACACCCAGGAGTTGGCAGCAGCAGAAGGAGCTCATATATTGCCTGAAAGACACACCCAGGAGTTGGCAGCAGCATAGGGAGCCCATATTTTGCCTGAAAGACACACCCAGGAGTTGGCAGCAGCATAGGGAGATCATATATTGCATGAAAGATACACCCAGGAGTTGGCAGCAGCAGAAGGAGCTCATATATTGCCTGAATAACACACCCAGGAGTTAGTAGCAGTAGCAGCATTTGGGGCTCATATATTGCCTGAAAGACACACCCAGGAGTTGGCAGCAGCATAGGGAGCCCATATATTGCCTGAAAAACACATTGGAGTTGGCAGCGTCATTAGCAGCCCATATATTGCCTGAAAGACACACTCTGGACTTGGCAGCAGTATTAAGAGCCCATATATTGCCTAAAAAACACATTGGAGTTGGCAGCAGCATAGGGAGCTGAAAGACACACCCATGTTTTGGCAGCAGCAGAAGGAGCTCATATATTGCCTGAAAGACACACCCAGGACTCGGCAGCAGCATAGGGAGCCCATATATTGCCTGAAAAACACATTGGAGTTGGCAGCAGCATAGGGAGCTCATATATTGCCTGATAGACACACCCAGGAGTTGGCAGCAGCATAGGAAGCTCATATATTGCCTGAAAGACACACCCAGGAGTTGGCAGCAGCAGCAGCATTAGGAGCCCATATATTGCCTTGAAGACACACCCAGGAGTTGGCAGCAGCAGCATTAGGAGCCCATATATTGCCCAAAAGACACACTCTGGACTTGGCAGCATAGGGAGCCCATATATTGCCTGAAAAACACATTGGAGTTGGCAGCGTCATTAGCAGCCCATATATTGCCTGAAAGACACACTCTGGACTTGGCAGCAGTATTAAGAGCCCATATATTGCCTAAAAAACACATTGGAGTTGGCAGCAGCATAGGGAGCTGAAAGACACACCCATGTTTTGGCAGCAGCAGAAGGAGCTCATATATTGCCTGAAAGACACACCCAGGACTCGGCAGCAGCATAGGGAGCCCATATATTGCCTGAAAAACACATTGGAGTTGGCAGCAGCATAGGGAGCTCATATATTGCCTGATAGACACACACAGGAGTTGGCAGCAGCATAGGAAGCTCATATATTGCCTGAAAGACACACCCAGGAGTTGGCAGCAGCAGCAGCATTAGGAGCCCATATATTGCCTTGAAGACACACCCAGGAGTTGGCAGCAGCAGCATTAGGAGCCCATATATTGCCCAAAAGACACACTCTGGACTTGGCAGCATAGGGAGCCCATATATTGCCTGAAAAACACATTAGAGTTGGCAGCAGCATAGGGAGCTCATATATTGCCTGAAAGACACTCCCAGGAGTTGCCAGCAGCAGCATTGGGAGCTCATATTCTGCCTGAAAGACACACCCATGAGTTAGCAGCACCATAGGGAGCCCATATATTGCCTGAAAAACACAATGGAGTTGGCAGCAGCATTAGGAGCCCATATATTGCCTGAAAGACACACTTTGGAGTTGGCAGCAGAATTAGGAGCCGATATATTGCCTGAAAGACACACCCAGGAGTTGGCAGCAGCATTAGGAGTTCATATATTGCCTGAAAAACACACTGGAGTTGGAAGCAGCATAGGGAGCTCATATATTGCATGAAAGACAAACCTAGGAGTTGGCAGCAGCAGAAGGAGCCCATATATTGCCTGATAGACACACCCAGGAGCTGGCAGCAGCAGCAGCATTTGGAGCTCATATATTTCCTGAAAGACACACCCAGGAGTTGGCAGCAGCATAGGGAGCCCATATATTGCCTGAAAAACACATTGGAGTTGGCAGCAGCATTAGGAGCCCATATATTGCCTGAAAGACACTCTCTGGATTTGGCAGCAGCATTGGGAGCCCATATATTGCCTGAAAAACACACCCAGGAGTTGGCAGCAGCATTAGGAGCTCATATATTGCCTGAAAGACACACCCAGGAGTTGGCAGCAGCAGAAGGAGCTCATATATTGCCTGAAAGACACACCCAGGAGTTGGCAGCAGCAGCGACAGCATTAAGAATCCATATATTGCCTGAAATACACACCCAGGAGTTGGCAGCAGCATATGGAGCTCATATATTGCCTGAAAAACACATTGGAGTTGGCAGCAGCATTAGGAGCCCATATATGGCCTGATGCAGAGCCTACCCCGATCTGAGCTTATTTTGTTCCGTTTTTCCTATGGTCCGTTTTGCTGTCGCCGTCAGGGGAACTCCGTTAATGCTCCGTTTCTTTGTCTTCAATCGTGAAGGGTTTTTTCCCCCTCTCGGGGGCATGCTATTTAGTCGGGGCTTCCATTCCTGTTCACACGGACGATACGTTTTTGCCTCCTTTTTAATGGGTTTCCAAACGTACCTTCTTGCCATCTGTTTCCGTTTTCACCCCTATTTTGATGTTTTGGACAAGTATACTTACATTTTTCTTCTTCTTCCTTGTCTTTAATGCTTACCCAAATCTCTTTTTCTTCTTCTTCCTTGTCTTTAATGCTTACCTGAATCTCTTTTTCTTCTTCTTCCTTGTCTTTATTGCTTACCTGAATCTCTTTTTCTTCTTCTTCTTCCTTGTCTTTAACCCTTTAAATGCCAGCCATGTAAAATTTACGTGGTTGCCTCTCCGTCACTTAAGAGCCAGCCACGTAAATTTTACGTGGCTGGCATTTTCTTACCTCAGGTCCATGTTGGAGCTCAGCGCCAGGCAGTTCCTGTTCATCGTTGGAGAAGACACCTCAGAAGTTCATCTGGAGGTCATTACTTCCTGACCTCGATCACCTGATCACGTGAGGACCAACCAGAAGGTGGGCACACGGCTGCTGTCATCAGCCGGCGCCTCCTCTATATAAATCCGGCCTGCGCTCCACACCTCCTCTTTCTGCATTGATCGGAGGTAGGTGATGGGTTCTGCGCTGGCGATCTGGGTGGGGCCGTTGGCGATCCCGATCGATCGGCTCAGGACAGCGCAGGACATAGCAAGTCCTGCGCTGGCGATCTGGGTGGGGGGCGGTTCTTCTGCAGGGTGTGTGGCCGTAGGCGATCCTGATCGATCCTGATCGATCCCGATCGATCGGCACAGGACATGGCGGGACAGCGCAGGACATGGCAAGTCCTGCGCTGGCGATCTGGATGGGGGGGTTCCTCTGCAGGGTGTGTGGCCGTAGGCGATCCTGATCGATCCTGATCGCCGCAGGACATGGCAGGGCAGCGCAGGACATGGCAAGTCGTGCGCTGGCGATCTGGGTGGGGGGGGTCCTCTGCAGGGTGTGTGGCCGTAGACGATCCCGATCGATCCCGATCGATCGGCGCAGGACAGCGCAGGACATGGCAAGTCCTGCGCTGGCGATCTGGGTGGGGGGGTTCCTCTGCAGGGTGTGTGGCCGTAGACGATCCCGATCGATCCCGATCGATCGGCGAAGCCCTTCCCATGCTGCTACACATGGCAAGCCCTGCAATGGCGATCTGGGTGGGGGGTGGTGTTACTCTGCAGGGTGTGTGGCCGTAGACGCTCTCAATTGATCGGCGAAGCCCTTGCCATGTGTAGCAACATTCATGTGGAGTCCTGCAATGGCGATCTGGGTGGGGGCGTGTGTGTGTGAAGTCCTGCAATGGCAATCTGGGTGGGGGGGTGAAGTCCTGCAATAGTGATCTGGGTGGGTGAAGTCCTGCAATGGCGATCTGGGTGGGGGGGGGTGAAGTCCTGCAATGGCGATCTGGGTGGGGGGGTTGAAGTCCTGCAATGGCAGTCTGGGGGGGGGGTGATGCATGAACCATGGCAGCAGAAGTAGTGGTGCCCCCTCCTCCGGGGAGATGCAGAGAGCGGGGTGATGCACAAAGGCTGCGATGCTCTGCCGGTGGGTGGGGGTCCTCCCGGGTGCGGGCTCCCCTATGGCTCTCTGCAGCAGCAGTCAGAGCTGAGCCCCGCTTGCAGCAGGTGGATGCTCCTCCCTGTTTCTGCTCCTTCTGCAGGATGCTGCATCCTCCCCAGCACGCAGCGCAGCCCTTTGTGCATCACCCCGCTCTCTGAATCTCCCCGGAGGAGGGGGCTCGGCTACTTCTGCTGCCCCACATCGGGCATCTTCCTGCCGCCCAGTGCCCTCCGTACCCGCTCCTCCCCGCTATCGCCGCCGCTGCCTCTTCTCTTGCCTGGGATGGAGGGAAGCAGGAGCGCGCCACCACCTGTCATAAAGGGTGCGCTGGTACAGCGAGGAGGGTCCCCCGCTACCCACTCTGGCGAGAACGCTCCGTGTGCGTCATGCGAGTATTGTTCTCTGTACTATATGTTTTACCTTGTCTGCATTCTTACCTTGTAAAGCGCTACGGAAATTGATGGCGCTATTTAAATAAATAATAAATATATATATATATATATATATATATATATATACTCCCTGCCATTCAAAAGTTTTTCTAATGTTAATGTTTCCCTTTAGGTTTGTCGCTGAGCTTTGGTTTTGCCCGAAGACTTCACCGCTCCAGCCTCGGTTGTCACCGTAGCGCCTGCCTTTCCCCCCTTCCTTGGGACCGTAGCGCCTGCCTTCCCCCCTTCCTTGGGACCTTAGCACCTGCCTTCCCCCCTTCCTTGGGACCATAGCACCTGCATTCCCCCCTTCCTTGGGACCGTAGCGCCTGCCTTCCCCCCTTCCTTGGGACCGTAGCGCCTGCCTTCCCCCCTTCCTTGGGACCGTAGCGCCTGCCTTCCCCCCTTCCTTGGGACCATAGCGCCTGCCTTCCCCCCTTCCTTGGGACCGTAGCGCCTGCCTTCCCCCCTTCCTTGGGACCGTAGTGCCTGCCTTCCCCCCTTCCTTGGGACCGTAGCGCCTGCCTTCCCCCCTTCCTTGGGACCGTAGCTCCTGCCTTCCCCCCTTCCTTGGGACCGTAGCTCCTGCCTTCCCCCCTTCCTTGGGACCGTAGCGCCTGCCTTCCCCCCTTCCTTGGGACCGTAGCGCCTGCCTTCCCAAACCTTCCTTGGGACCGTAGCGCCTGCCTTCCCCCCTTCCTTGGGACCGTAGCGCCTGCCTTCCCCCCTTCCTTGGGACCGTAGCGCCTGCCTTCCCCCCTTCCTTGGGACCATAGCGCCTGCCTTCCCCCCTTCCTTGGGACCGTAGCGCCTGCCTTCCCCCCTTCCTTGGGACCGTAGTGCCTGCCTTCCCCCCTTCCTTGGGACCGTAGCGCCTGCCTTCCCCCCTTCCTTGGGACCGTAGCTCCTGCCTTCCCCCCTTCCTTGGGACCGTAGCGCCTGCCTTCCCCCCTTCCTTGGGACCGTAGCGCCTGCCTTCCCCCCTTCCTTGGGACCGTAGCGCCTGCCTTCCCAAACCTTCCTTGGGACCGTAGCGCCTGCCTTCCCCCCTTCCTTGGGACCGTAGTGCCTGCCCTCCCCCCTTCCTTGGGACTGTAGCGCCCCCTCTTTTAGCACCCTTGCTTTTAGGAAGCCTCCTGCTGCCCCAGGAAATCGTCCTCATCTGCAGATCTGCTGAAGGGATGGACTGAGTCTTCTGGGATCCTGTGATCTACTGCTCCTGACTTCACCACTTCCCATCAGGTCGTAGCTAACAATTTATTTCTTTTGATTTTTGACTGTATTTTTGCATTGTTATATTTAGTTTTTCTGTTTACAGTGTAATATTAGTTTTTGTATTTTGCATTTAGTTAGATTTTTAGTTCTAGCTTTTAGTTAGACACTTATTTTTTATTTTTCACTTGTAGATTTTTTTTTTCTTCATTTGGGTATGGCTGGTAGAAGGTTCACTGCAGAGGAAGCTGCGGCTTACCTGATGGAGTCTGACTCGGAAGAGTGTAGTCAGTCAGGATCTGAGTATTTACCGTCAGACAGCGAGTCAGACAGTGTCTTCTCTACTGAGGAGGCACAACCGAGCAGTGGTACCAGTAGAAGCCACCATAGAAGGGGTGGTACCGCACAAGAGGAGGCCACGCTGGAGGATAGAGTAGAGAAGGACGAAGCACCGAGTGCTGCGGCTGGTGGAGAGCCTATGTGGAGGCCTCCTAATAACTATTCCCCCGAAATTCCTCCCTTTGATTCGGTCCCCGGGGTCAATGTCGACGTAACAAACTTCAGCGTCATTGACTACTTCAAATTGTTTATTTCCGAAGCCATCCTACTGGATATGGTCTTCTATACTAATCTCTATGCCGAGCAGGTCTTAGCGCAAAACCCCCTAGCAGAGGCACGCCCAAGCTCAGGCATGGCACCCCACAAATTTGAGTGAGATTACAACATTTTGGGGGCTCACTCTAGCAATGGGTATTCTAAAAAAATTTAGTATTGCCTCCTATTGGGATACCCAATCCATATTGGCAACACCATTATTTCCGTCCATAATGACGAGAAACCGCTACCAAATTTTACTGCGGTTTCTGCATTTTAACGACAATACCACTGCTATTCCCCGTGGTCAGCCCGGTCACGACAGACTTCAGAAAATACGGCCCCTTATTAATAGTCTGTCGGAGCGCTTCGCAGAAGTGTACACCCCCGGCCAACAATTATGTATTGACGAGTCACTTCTGCTATTTAAAGGGCGCATTATTTTTCGTCAATATATCCCTAGCAAGCGTGCCCGCTATGGGATAAAATTTTACCAATTATGCGACAGTGTTACCGGTTATATCCAATTTTTTCGCCTTTATGAAAGAAGGGACACACATCTGGACCCCCCTGGTTGTCCCCTTGATTTAACAGTCAGTGGTAAAATCGTTTGGGAGCTCATGACTCCTCTACTGGGCAGGGGGTACCACTTATACATGGATAATTTTTATACCAGCATCCCCTTATTTCGTGCCCTTTACTCCTTAGATACCCTGGCCTGCGGCACCATCAACCGCAATCGAAAAGGGTTGCCCAGGTCCATACTTGAAAAAAATCTAAAACGTGGAGATTCTTACGCTCTAAGAAGCAATGAGCTCCTGGCCGTGAAATTCATGGACAAAAAAAATGTATTCCTACTGACAACACTCCACGATGAGTCAGTTGTGAATGTAAGGCATCGTGGTCCCCGAGCCCCTTCCCAAAAGCCACGATGCATAACCGATTATAACAAATTCATGGGTGGCATTGATAAGACGGACCAGATATTAAATTATTACAATGCCACCCGCAAAACCAGAGCCTGGTACACAAAAGTTGCTATCCATTTGGTCCAAATGGCGACTTATAACAGCTTTGTTGTCTTTAAGGCAACAGTACCAGACTCTAATTTATCGTTCGTAAATTACCAGCAGGAGTTAATCTCTGCTTTGTTGTTTGGGGATACTGAGGATGTACTAGAGGTGGCTATAAATAACAATCAGGCCAGGTTGCTTGGGACGCACTTTATAAAGTGCCTTCCCGATGTAGGTGGTAAGAGGTATCCCCAAAAGGCTTGTAGGGTGTGTAGGAAGCGTGGCATAAGAAAGGATGTGCTGTACTACTGCCCGACATGTCCCAGCCAACTCGGTTTATGCTTTGACAATTGTTTTGAGGTGTTGTATCACACCCAATTAGATTTTTGAGTTGTGCATTGTGTTTTTTCATGTTTTTATGTTTTTTTTTTTTGTTTTGCTGTGGTCATTTTTTTTTCTTTAGTTTCTTTTCATACTATGGTGATGGGAAGTGCTGAAGCAGGAGCAGCTGGATATGTGGCACGTGATGATAAAAACATGGGCATGGGCCCTTTTTCAGGGTCTTAATATCGGATTTGATCCCTGATCTTATCTGATGCCACAGCTACAGTATCTTAACTGCACCTCACCAGTCCCTACCCTTTGAAGTACCTATGCATGTTGGGTATTGTTCTCTTCAGGGGGTCTTGCCATTTCAGATTCATTGTAATTTTGCATGCTTGCATTTTTTTTTTTAGAAAAATTTGATTTTGATACTGCATTTTTTATCATTTTTAAAGTAAACCCTGTGCAATCAAGAAATTGGCATCAAACAAATTTGCCCACCACAACAAGCCAAGTACACCTACAAATCTTCGAGTTTGTACTTTCAGGTAATATATGGTTTGTGGGGGGTATTTTAAGTGTAAAGTGGTGTTCTGGTTGAAAAAGTGCAGGTTGCGCACTTTGTAGAGCAGGAATTTTACAGTGAAATGACCGTTATGGGTATGCTTTCCTTTGGGATGTTTGGCAACCCTACCCTTGGGGGTAGCTATGCATGTTGGGTATTGTTCTGTTCAGGGGACCTTGCCGTTTCAGATTTTAGGTGTTTTTTCTTGTAAGCTCTTGTTTTTTCAGAAAAATGTGTTTGGATTCTGCATTTTTGCTATTTTTTTAGGGAAATCCTGTGCAACCAGTGAGTTCCTGGAAGGTTTGTGTCCAGAAATCTGGACCCAGGACAATAAGCCTGGTACGCCTAGAATGCTTGAAGTGTGTACTTTCAGGGAATATATGGTTTGTGGGGGGTATTTTAAGAGTAAAGTGGTGTTCTGGTTGAAAAAGTGCAGGTTGCGCACTTTGTCTGTAGAGCAGGAATTTTACAGTGAAATGACCGTTATGCGTATGCTTTCCTTTGGGATGTTTGGCAACCCTACCCTTGGGGGTAGCTATGCATGTTGGGTATTGTTCTATTCAGGGGACCTTGCCGTTTTAGATTTTGGGTGTTTTTTCTTGTGAGCTCTTCTTTTTTTCAGAAAAATGTGTTTGGATTCTGCATTTTTGCTATTTTTTTAGGGAAATCCTGTGCAACCAGTGAGTTCCTGGAAGGTTTGTGTCCAGAAATTTGGACCCAGGCTATGCATGTTGGGTATTGTTCTGTTCAGGGGACCTTGCTGTTTCAGATTTTGGGTGTTTTTTCTTGTAAGCTCTTTTTGTAAGTCGTGCACCGGTAGGTCTCTCAAGGTACAGCAAAGCCACAGACAAGAAAGCGACAATGACACCAGCTTATGCAAAACAGGTTTACTAAAACAGGCTTCTGAAAATACTTCAAATATATGCAGCAAACAGTGAAATAATAATAACAACAGTTCCCCTACCCCAAAGCTGACCCAAACTGCGTAGCAGGCACTGTTCCAGAGGGATGCACTGAGTAAAACTGCAGACAGCTCAGTGCACAACAGCCAATGTCTCCTGTAGCAAAGTTCCTGTGTAATCTGGAATCCAGAATCCAACAGCAAAGCAAAGCAAAGTCTTGGCCTGTGTAAAGTCTCTCTATCTAACTAACTAGCTAGCAGGCAGTCTATAGCACGTGCATGTATTAATTAAAGTACTGACCCGGGCCTTTGGTAAACTCCAGCTGAACAGATCTCCTTCACAAAACGACCGGATGCACCACGCAGCTCTCAGGAGTCTTTCAGGCAAAAATCCACAGCCTCTGATTCAGATCCAGTTGTCAGTCTTTCTTTATCTGCGGCACGCCAGGCCACCACTTGCTCACATGGCCTTTTTCTCTCTCTTTCAAAATGGTGACCAGACTGCTTCCTCCTTGCTCTAGCACACACAGAACATGTGAATTCCTGCTCCTTAAGATCAACAAGTCTCTGCAGAGAATTAGCTGTGTGAACAGGGGAACCAGTGGCCCCTTGTGGCCAAACAACAGGACGGCAGTTTTTATAGAATAGTCCTGGTTTCACCCTCTTACATGCCACCCCACTAGAGGTTGTCGTCCTCGGCAACCCTCCCCAAACAAACTCCTCCTGAGCATAGCGTTGCGGGGGCACACCAGCATTGGATCTCGTTGACCTTCTCAGCACAATGGTTTCAGGGGTATTGGGTGCATTAGGCAGCTCTGCCAAGGGAGGGGCCACCACTCTGTCAGCATTCTCGCGGGGTGGCAGACCCGATCCCCCTGGGGCAACCGCGGGTATCTGGGCAGGGGCGACCCACCAATCTTCCTCATCGGCTGAGAGGCTCCCCTCTGTTCTGGGAGCGTGAGGAGGCATCTCTTCCTCATGCACCGGCTCATCAAAGTTACATTGTCTTAGCATGTTACGGTGCAAGTTTCGTGAGGGTCCCCCAGTCCCCACTGGTTCTACCTCGTAGACCGGAATGTCAGGGTCCACTCTCCTTTTCACCATATATGGAACCGCCTCCCACCGCCCATCCAACTTCCCAGATGGTCGCTTAGCTCTGACCATCACTCTATCACCCGGGGAATAACTATCTCTCTGCACAGGTCCTGGGGCAGGGTGCACCACTTGTTCCAGGCGTTCCCCTACAACTTTGTGGATCGCTCTTAGACGGCGGCGGTGCTCTTGCATCCATGCAGTAGCACTTCTCGGTTGTGGTTCCTTTGGGTCAGGCATGTGGAGATCTTCCACCTCTCGTCCGGCTCTTCCAAACATGAGCATATGGGGGGAGTAGCCAGTGGTATTGTGTACCCTATTGTTATAGGCCCACATCAGTTCAGGTAGATATTCGGGCCACCTAGCCTTTTGTCCATTCTCCAATGTCCGTAACATCTGAATCAAAGTCCTATTAAAGCGCTCACAGGCCCCATTCCCTTGGGGTGGTACAGAGTGGTGCGGGATCGTTCAATCCCATACAATTGATACAGTTCATTCATCAGATTTCCTTGAAAACATGCTCCTTGATCTGAGTGTATTCTCTGGGGGCACCCGAAGACTTGGATAAAGTGTTTGCAGACAGCCTCTGCAGCTGACTCAGCCGTCTGGTCTCTGGTGGGTACAGCCACCGCATACTTGGTGAAATGATCGGTCATTACAGACAATACGAGTGTCCTGAGGCGGAGTACCCAATCTGCACATAGTCATTCATAAGCAGTTCCAACGGGGCTGAAGTCTTGATTGTCTGGACGGGGGCCCGCTGTTCGGTGCTTTTACTCAGTCCACAAGATCGACACTTAAGACAGGCCTCGGCCACCATGTCGGCCAGATCTGGACAATACACTAAACGTTGGAGCCACTTAAACGTTTTCTCACTTCCAAAATGAGCACCCCTCTCATGGGCTTCCCGCGCAGCTTCTGGGCCCAATGACATAGGGATTACAATCTGTTGCCGATGCTGCAGCTCTGTCTGTAGGTATATGGTCCGACACAGGAGGCCCTGGGTAACAGTCAGCTTATCCCACTGTCTAAGCAACTTTTGGCCCTCTGGAGTCAAACGTGCCCTTTCTTCCGGCCGAGGCCAGGTCTTGGTCCTGACCCATTCTCTCACTCTCCACAGATCAGGACAGCTGTTCTGGACTCTCTCCCAGTCGGTCAATGTCTTCCCCAACACCATGGGCATTCCGGACGCCACCCCACTTGCATGTGCCACGTCCTGGAGCACGGGTAATCGACCAAGGTCAGGAGTTTCAATGTCCTCTAACTCCTCATCACCCCTCTGCGGCGGTGCCCCCACGGGGACTCGGGAAAGTGCATCGGCATTGCTGTTCTCTTTACCAGACCGGAACTTGATGCGATACTGAAATTTAGAAAGGCGAGCCAACCACCTCTGCTCCAGGGCACCGAGCTTGGCATTCTCCAGATGGGCTAGGGGGTTGTTGTCTGTCAGGTATTCTGCAAACTTTTCAGTCATGGCCCACACCAGAGCCAACAGTTCCAGCTTGAAGGAGCTATAGTTGTCGGGGTTGCGCTCCGATTCCCTCAGAGACCGGCTCCCATAGGCAATGACTCTCTCGCGCCCATCCTGGACTTGGGATAGTACAGCTCCCAACCCATGCAGACTCCCATCAGTGTACAGCAGGAATGGTATATCAAACTGCGCGTAAGCCAGGATCGGGGCACTGGTTAGCGACTCCTTCACTGCATCAAAGGCCTCTTGCTGCCGGGGCCCCCAACCAATGGGGCGATTTTTCGGACCTCCTGCGGTGCCTCTCAGTAACTCGTTCAATGGGCCCACCAACTGAGCAAACTTGGGTATAAATCTCCTGTAGTAACTGGCCAGCCCCACGAATGCCCGTACTTCTCGTAATGTCACCGGCCGGGGCCACTGCTGGATGGCTTCCACCTTGCTGGGGGCGGGTTTTACACCCTCGGAGGTGACCACATGTCTCAAGTACTCTATCTGCTGTCGAAACAGTTGGCACTTCTTGGGCTTAATCTTGAGCCCATGATCTCGCAGTCGCCCAAGGACCTGTCGCAGCTTCTGAAGATGGTCCTCGAAGGAAGCTCCAAACACCACTATGTCGTCCAAGTATATCAACACTGACTCGAAGTTGAGGTCCCCCAGACAGTGCTCCATTAACCGCTGAAATGTCCCTGGGGCATTGGTGAGGCCGAATGGCATTCGGTTAAATTCGTAAAGTCCCATGGGTAAAATGAAAGCCGTCTTCGCTTTGTCTTTCTGGGCTACCGGTACTTGCCAATATCCGCTGGCCAGGTCAAGAGTCGAGAAGAATTTCGCCTGGTCCAGGGCTGACAATAACTCTTCAATCCGCGGGAGAGGATATGCATCCCGGACGGTCTGGGCATTCAACTTCCGATAGTCCACGCAGAACCGGAGACTCCCATCTTTCTTCTGCACCAAGACTACTGGGGCAGCCCACGGACTCTGACTCTCTTGAATCACCCGATTTTCCAGCATGCTGGCTACCATGTCCTTCACCTCTTGGTACATTTTGGGAGGGATTTGTCGGTAACGTTCTCTAATCGGTGCAGCATCGCCCGTGGGGATTTCGTGTTCAATAGCAGAAGCACACCCAAAGTCCTCATCATGTCTTGAGAACGCCTCCTGAAATTCCCAGAAAGTATCTTCCAGCAACTTCTGTTGTCCTGGGGTCAGGGTCTTACAGTCCACTCCCAACTGGGCCATGATCACTCTCCCATTCCACTTCTCTGTCGGGATCTCCTTCTGCTGGACTTCCACAGCATAAGTCCAGGCCGACCTTCTATCAGGCTGTAACGTGAAGCGGCTCTTTCGGGGTATACCACCTTCGGACACATAAACGTCTGCCAGGACAGCATTGCCAGGATCGGTTAGCTCACAGTCTTCAACGTTCAAGCAACGTACTGGTACACACCCATTTGTCACAATGGCAAGGGCCCGAGCTATCAATGGGCGAGCCTGGGGTTCCTCTTGCTGGGCTGGCTCAATCAGGACCTCCAATCCATTAAGTCGTCGCCCAGCCCCCACCGGCAGCATCAATACTCGTTCTTGTCGCGGTGGGATCTTCCCCGGGGTCCCCCCTGGCACCTTCGCTCTTCCGACAGGTCGACCAGAGAGGTTACTCTTTTGCAGACTACAGCTTCTCACCATCTGTTGAAGAACCTTCTGAGTCGGCCGGTGAGTGGTGGCCCGTTGCCAATACTTTGGCCCTTCTCTGGCATAGAGCTGATGGTCTAGGTCTCTCAGCACATTCATACCCAGCGTCACGTCCATCCTGCTCCGAGAAGAGTGGTCCACCAGCACGACCCCCTTCTTGCCCACATCTTGCCCAAGCACTCGGACCCGCATCCAGACTATCCCTCGGACATCCATCTCCTTATTGTCGGCAGCCGTCAACCTGATGACACTTCCATCTTCTGGCTCCATCATATGTCCAAAGTGTCTTTCAAAGAACTGTAAGGGCATAAGGGTGCACTCTGATCCTGTATCAACCAGGCAGCGTACCTTCTGACCTTCCAACTCGGCTTCCATGATGGGGCTGCTGGCATACAAGTCATGATCCTTTCGCACAGGGCTTAGCTGTTGACATACCGCTGCAGGGCGCCCAGTTACTGCGGCGGTCGGCAGTTTGCTCAGATTCCATCCGTTCGGGGCATTCTCGGGCTATATGGCCGTACTGCTGACAACCCCAACAGAGGGGGCTTCTTCTGACAGGTCCCCGCACCTGACTTCTCATGCGTGGGGTGGTGTGGCGTGCTGGAGTCACTTCTGGGGGTTGGGAAGATTCTGTCTTCATCTGGGACACCTCCAACCGCAGTTCCCTTAATTCAGCTCGCAGGGCCTGGACCACTGTCTTTAGGGACTCGGATTCCTCAGATCCCGGGTGTTTCTTCATAGCATGAGAGCTGCTCACAACCCTCGCCTCCACAGGGACATGCTCCTCCTCCCTTTCCATGGCAGCTTGGTAGATACTATAAAATGACATGTCGGGTGCCACCCGGGTCATCTCTCGCAACTTATCCTGCAGGAACTTGTTGGAGAGCCCCACTATGAACTGATCTCTCAGCAGTCGGTCCACTTCCCGGAAGGCTCCCATGCCACCTGGGTCTCGCCGCTGTATCTCATTGAGCATTTCTTGGAGGGCATTGGAATACTGCATAAAAGTCTCATCTTCCTACTGTGGGCAGTTAAAGAAGTGGCTCCTTAGCTGTACAACTTTAGCATGGCCCCCATGAGCTATCTCCAGAAGGGACAGTATTTTCTCTAGGGTGTCTCTCTCAGATTCGGGCCTTACCATCACTGTCCGCCTGAAATCACCCTCTAGCGTTCCCAGTGCAACCTCTGCCTGCAGTTCGGGGGTCAGGTTACACATTCTTGTGGCACTCCGCACCCTCTCAGTCCAATCTTGCAAAGTCATGCTTTTCCCATCAAATTTTGGCAGATAGCGCAACAGCGCCCCCACCGGGATGTATGCTATTGGGGGGGACATGGTGCTACAGCCCGGCTGACCTTGGGCCGGCATACCCTGAGCTGGGTCCTGCTCCTGTGCCACTGGCGCCGGGGGAAGATCTCCCGCCGCGTTCCCGTCCATAACGAATGCTGTATCCTGCCGACTACGCCAAAATGTAAGTCGTGCACCGGTAGGTCTCTCAAGGTACAGCAAAGCCACAGACAAGAAAGCGACAATGATACCAGCTTATGCAAAACAGGTTTACTAAAACAGGCTTCTGAAAATACTTCAAATATATGCAGCAAACAGTGAAATAATAATAACAACAGTTCCCCTACCCCAAAGCTGACCCAAACTGCGTAGCAGGCACTGTTCCAGAGGGATGCACTGAGTAAAACTGCAGACAGCTCAGTGCACAACAGCCAATGTCTCCTGTAGCAAAGTTCCTGTGTAATCCGGAATCCAGAATCCAACAGCAAAGCAAAGCAAAGTCTTGGCCTGTGTAAAGTCTCTCTATCTAACTAACTAGCTAACAGGCAGTCTATAGCACGTGCATGTATTAATTAAAGTACTGACCCGGGCCTTTGGTAAACTCCAGCTGAACAGATCTCCTTCACAAAACGACCGGATGCACCACGCAGCTCTCAGGAGTCTTTCAGGCAAAAATCCACAGCCTCTGATTCAGATCCAGTTGTCAGTCTTTCTTTATCTGCTGCACGCCAGGCCACCACTTGCTCACATGGCCTTTTTCTCTCTCTTTCAAAATGGTGACCAGACTGCTTCCTCCTTGCTCTAGCACACACAGAACATGTGAATTCCTGCTCCTTAAGATCAACAAGTCTCTGCAGAGAATTAGCTGTGTGAACAGGGGAACCAGTGGCCCCTTGTGGCCAAACAACAGGACGGCAGTTTTTATAGAATAGTCCTGGTTTAACCCTCTTACATTTTTTTTTCAGAAAAATGTGTTTGGATTCTGCCTTTTTGCTATTTTTTTAGGGAAATCCTGTGCAACCAGTGAGTTCCTGGAAGGTTTGTGTCCAGAACTCTGGACCCAGGACAAGAAGCCTGGTACGCCTAGAATACTTGAAGTGTGTACTTTCAGGGAATATATGGTTTGTGGGGGGTATTTTAAGTGTAAAGTGGTATTCTGGTTGAAAAAGTGCAGGTTGCGCACTTTGTAGAGCAGGAATTTTTCAGTGAAATGACAGTTATGCATATACTTTACTTTGGGATGTATGGCAACCCTACCCTTGGGGGTAGCTATGCATGTTGGGAATTGTCCTGTTCAGGAGACCCTGCTGTTTCAGATTTTGGGTGTTTTTTTGCAAGCTTATTATTTTTTTCGGAAAATGTGGTTTTGATTATGTGTTTTTATTTTTGTTTTTAAGAATCTTTATGAAATGGCTGATTTCGCTTATGGATTCCACCTGGACATCTGTGGCCACAACAAGTCTGGTACGACTAGAAAGCTTGAGGTATGTACTTTCAATAAATATATGGTTTAGGGGGGTATTGCAAATGTAAAGGGTTGTTTTTGTTGAAAAACTGCAAGTAGGGCAAAAAAGTTGGATTTTCTTTAAAAATATCCTCAAGCGCTCCTTTCAGTTTGGGGCGTTTTCTGGACAGGAAAGGGTGTCTAGCAATACACACATGGTACCATTGTAATCGGGAGGAATAGGGTTTTTACACACAATATAATTTTCTTGAAAAACTTGCATGTTTCATTAAGAAAAAACACCACAAAATGTAAAAAACTTTTTCTTTTCTTTTTTTTTATATATATTACACAAAAATATAAAAAAAACACTGACATGCTTAGAAAAAAACATTTCATATTAAAGCCCAGAGTGTGCTGAAAAAAACAATACATCATTTCCTGAAAAAACCCTGGAAATCCTTTCAAAAATTACAATTAAACATGCATAGCTGAAAATGGCGAAAATTGTCTGGCAACAGAGTGTGACAAAATCTCCAGGAAGGCTGGCACTTAAAGGGTTAATGCTTACCTGAATCTCTTTTTCTTCTTCTTCTTTCTTGTCTTTAATGCTTACCTGAATCTCTTTTTCTTCTTCTTCTTTCTTGTCTTTAATGTCTACCTGAATCTCTTTTTCTTCTTTCTTGTCTTTAATGCTTACCTGAATCTCTTTTTCTTCTTCTTCTTCCTTGTCTTTAATGCTTACCTGAATCTCTTTTTCTTCTTCCTTGTCTTTAATGCTTACCTGAATCTCTTTTTCTTCTTCCTTGTCTTTAATGCTTACCTGAATCTCTTTTTCTTCTTCTTCTTCCTTGTCTTTAATGCTTACCTGAATCTCTTTTTCTTCCTCTTCTTCCTTGTCTTTAATGCTTACCTGAATCTCTTTTTCTTCTTCTCCTTCTTCTTCCTATTCCTTGTCCCATATACTTACCTTTTGGGACATGTAACTGTATGTTTATGTTGTGAGAACGTACAGTGCCAGGAAAGAGAACACACCACAACATTTTTTACATTTTTTTAATGTATTTTCTTTTCTAAAAATTCTAAGAACTTTTTTTAAAAAATACAATTTTTGGCAACATCACAGGCGGCTCTTGTTTGCTTTATTGTTGGCCTTTTCTTTGATCTGTGAATGAAAAACAACATCAATTTTGGATTGTAATTATGTTGTGCTTATCTAGGCTTTTTTTTTGGGTCCATATTTTTTTATAAATTTCTTTGGCTAATTTTTTACATTTATTTTTTTGGGACCATTTTTTATTTTTGGACATGAGTTGCAAATACATTTTTTAGATAGATCATAAACTTACAAGGCTTGTGGCCAACATGGCGTCTGGGGCGCAGTCTCCTCCCTTCTTCCCCCATCTGTTGCTGCTGTGAAGCTGTTGGGATCAAAAACACAAGTATATTATTGACTGTTTGTGGCTCATGAATGTCAGATTAGGTTAGGCTTCTATGCTTCTATCAAATCACTCACCTTCCACTGGCAACTCTTCTGCTTGTCCAGCTTCCTGGACCACTTGGGATGTGCCTGCAACGTCAGAATCTAAAAAGAACAATAGTGCACATGAGTATATGTCTTTCTTGCATGTATCAGGACATATGTAATTTTGAGAGTCTTACCGGAGTCAGTTTGCTGCTCGGTGATGCTCGACTCCCTGCCGTGCGATTCCCCCCCTCCCCCCGCATACTGAGGTCAAGAGGTTCCTCATACTCACTGGCAGAGGGGGGGTGGGTGTTGGCACTGGCGGTGGACCACCTATCCCTTCACCAGATTCGTCCAACACTGGGCTGCGGGCTCTTCTCCGGGTGGGGCGGAACCGCATATTCCATTCATGCGCTGAAATATAAGCACAATCATAAAAACACGCCCAGGCAAGGGCAGTGTGATTATTGCATGTCAAGTATCCCGACTTACTTGGAAAGTGTTTGGCGAAGTACCGCCTCACCCGGGGCCTATGCCTCCTCTTTAAATCAGACCAGTGTTGGGCGATCTGTGTGAAGGTATAGGTGGTTCCCGAAATGCGGGCTATCGCGTCCACCACCGCCAACGCCAACGTCTTCTTCTCATAATCGCACGGCAGGAAATCGTAGCGATTCCTCAGCATCATCTGTTTGGAAAAAACACAATGGTACACCATTAGTCACACAAATACATGTCAAAGTCTCATGCCCTACCTAAAGTCACTTTCTGCCCCTCATTCCTACTTACATGGACCTAGTTCTACAATCTGCATGTAGGCTAGTTTGATGTTGCGCACATGTTTAAAAGTAAGGTGGTCTAGTAGTTTACTTTAACAAGTCAGTTGATCCTCATTAATCTTGCCCTGCCATAGCTATTTTTTTTAAGCGGCTTGTGCGCGCACCTAAAGGCACGCTCGCCTACTCACATCCATGATTAGGTTGTCCTGCTCCTCACTATATAGCGCTGGTGACATCTTGTTTGAGTTTTCGGGTATGGCTATAACGTTCCCCCGCGGTGACGTGCGTGCGTGCGCGCACGCAGGCACACACGCTGGTGAACACACCCACACGGTAAAAATATTTAAAGGTCAATGCACTCAGCTCTGTGTTGGATACCATATCACTATGGCCAGACCAAAAGGGAGCCGTAAGACCCACCAAAGCCCAGAGACACATACTAGCCGCTCAGATCCAGCACACAAAAAACAACACAAGAGCAGGCACAAGAGCCAGGATGGACATGCACCTACTAAAAGGGTGGATAAGCCACACACACAGGCAGCTCACCCAAAACGCAGGAGCAAGGAGCCCTTGCCACATTCGCCAGCACCTGCTAAATCAGCCAGGCCTCACAAGGGACCAAAATCTGTTAAAAGCCTGCAGCCTGCACCTCCTCCACACACAAAGCATGCCCAAAAAACAAGACACACCACCAAGGGGAAGCGTAGGTCCAAAACCTCCACCCCACCCAGGCTACCCACCCCTCCTCCGCAACACTCAGTTTCAAGTACCACTACCACAAATTCACTAGAGAGCTCAACAGGTGAAAGCTCCACAGGCACCCAGCCATTAACACAGAGAAGCACCCACACTCCATCACACTCACCCATAAACCCAAGAACCCAACACGACTCCCCAGACAGCCAGCCAGCCAGCCATCTATTTCATCTGATGCAGGGGACACCACACACCCATGTGGCCGTCAGCTACGCCGTGGCTCACTTACAGCCCATTTTTTGATGCCCAAAGCATGGCTGTAGCCAGTGGTGTCTGTGAGCACTATGATGCCCTATTTGGTCGTTATTTAAAATCCACCCCAAAGCAGGCAAAGCAGGAGATCTGGGATAATATTTGCAGCCAAGTTAATAGTGATGGCTCTGTCAGGAGAGATCTTGAGCAAATTAAGCGCAAATTTGGTGATCTCAAATATTATGGGAAAAAAAAATGGACATGCGCCGCCAGCAGAGGTAAAGTCCATTTAGAGTGTAAATGCATGTCTAGCCTGCTTTGTAACAGGATGTAACACTTAATAGGTTTGATTTAATCTACCCCAGCCAGCAGACAGGGGGTGGTCTCCCGACTAAAATCACACTAAGCCCAGCAGAAGAACATGTCTACACATATATTCACCCTGCAACCCTTCAGGGCCTGCCAGAGGGCCTAGACACAGACAGGAATGTCGGGTCGAAAGGTGAGTTTGTTTTTACAGAGAGACTTTTCAATGGGGACACAAAAACTTTGCTAACCCTTAATACACACTGTGGTTGTTGTTAAAAATAACATTACATTCTCTCTTCCAAGAACAAACTCAAGACACGTCAAAAGGCCAAGCTACCCCTGGCTTGTCCCAGAGGCCCATGCAACACCAGGTTTCTTCCCACACAAACCAAATTGAGTGTTTGGATGAGGTAAGTCAATGGTCCACTGTGTAGACTTTGGAAATTGCACTTGCATCCATTTTTGGGAAAAAAGTGAACTCAGTAAATGCTACATTTCTTTACAGAACATACAAAGTCCCCCAATTATTGAAGACATTTGAGATTTGGAGGAGGACACAAATCAGATGCCGCAAATGCCTACAGAACCAGTGTGCGAACATCAGAACCAACAGGCACAGCAACTTCATCACCTGGTGTCCATTACCACAATCTCTGTGCCAACAACCACTTCTGCCGTCCGCACCACACACTCTGTGGCAACCCAACCACCAGCACCAACTCAATCTGGTGCAGAACCACCCACCCGTGCCAGTGCAAGAACACAGCCAAGGCGACATATAAGCCAGAGGAGACAGCTTCAAATTATGGAGGAAGCCTGGCACCAGGAGAATATGTGTCTGGCCTACTGGCAGAAACAAGAAGCTTAAACAGGCATATGGGTGAAATGGTCCAACAATGGCAGCAGATTAACCAAAGCCTGGCACATATTGCTGCACAGATTCACCCACCCCAACCATCAACTGCAACATCAGACTCTACCTGCCATTAAATGGTTGTGTTAATGTTTAAGTTTAAAAAAAAAAAAAAGGAGTGAAAAGAAATTTTTGTTGATTCACAAATAAATTTAAACCAAATACATTTCCAAGGCTTGTGTTTTATGCAAAAACTTTGTCCACTAGTTGAGCACGTATTGCCTGTGCTGTGCCACTTGGTGATCCGGAGTATGGAGGGGTGTGATCTTCAGAAATCTCTAAAGTGTCCTCAGACAGGTCAGTGTATCTGGATATCCAGCCTCGAATGGCAAGGTTGTGCAGGACACCACAAGCAAGAATGATTTTGATGACCTTGGCAGGCTGATACTGTAGTGCACCCCCAGTCTGATCCAGACATCGGAAGCGCATCTTGAGCAAGCCAAAGGCACGTTCCACCACTGAGCGAGTCCTCCTATGGGCAGTGTTATACCGCTCCTGGGCCAGGGAAGATGGGTGCAGGATGGGTGTGAGTAGCCATGGTAGCAAAGGATAGCCAGAATCACCTGCCAAAAAACAAACAAAAAATAAGCACTAACAATAGCACAAACACATATGACAAATGTGCCTATTGGAAACATATGTAGTGTCTGGCACCATAACTAGTCAACACATAACTATAAGGCCAATAACAAATAACAAATAACTCTAAATATAATAACTAAACAATATCCACAAGTACTTTACATGCATTAAACAAAAATGGCATGTTAGGTAACTTGAAAAGCCTAACAACATGGAACAACAGACAGAGCCCTAAGGGGAATAACATCAATAATGTTTAGGTGTGCTTTAAAGCATTATTGAACAGGGACAAATAGGTGAGCTGTGCAGTGTCAGAGCAAAGCACAGTTCTGATGAGCCAACATGCACATCCAACCAGCACACTCCTATACAATCCCCTCGATTCAAAGAGCAAAAGTTAATTGATTTCGTATCGAGAATCGTAAGTTTTGGTGGGTGTTTGTCATTTTTTCTTTTTTTTTTGCCCATTTCGTATTCGCACGATCGTTCGCGCATAGACGTATATGAACATACGCATTTCGTACGGAAATCGTATATTTTGCGTTAGTTCGTGTCTTTTTCCCGTCCAAATCGTATTATTTGCGTCAGATCCTATTTTTTACGTCATTCACATGGGCTTGTGACCAATTCAGAGAGCTGATTGCTAATTGTTTTGAAGCCCATTAAATAGCTGCTTTACGAAATGTATGCCGGCAGCTATTTGGCCTCGGGAGTAGGATGGAGAGGAGCGAGTTTGTGGCACATCAAGGGCTTATGCTTTTTGGCATTGAGTTGATCCGGATGTCTGAGAGCAGATTGCCCCTGCGTCGTCGCATGAACATCGATAGCATGAATGATGTTGAGCTGTTCGAGCTGACCAGGCTTAATCGCGCTTCCCTCCATAAATTATATAGTGAGCTGCGGCCATGGTTAGCCCGCACCACAAGGAAGGGGCATGCAATTTCAGGTATGACCAAGATGCTTGGCTGCCTGCAATTTTTGGCGAACGGCTCGTTCCAGAGGCTGGGTGCCCTCTCCATGGGGATCTCACAGCCTACGCTGAGCCGCGCACTATCTAAATTTTTGGAAGGCATGGCTGCCATAACTCCAAAATATATTTATTTTCCGGATGATATGGCAGCCAGAAACGCCATTAAGCTTGGTTTTTATAATGTGGCCGACATGCCCAACGTAATTGGTGCTGTTGACTGCACACATGTGGCACTCGTACCTAGGGCAGCCGACGAGTATATATATAGGTATTTATATTTTGTTTTAGGTTATTATGTTGCCCAACGTGTAATGTAACCTGTTTTCCTTTGCGGCAGCATATTTTTTTTTTGGCTCATTTGTGTACATGCCTTATTTAGGCTTTTCATTAGTAATTTCAAATAGAGTGCAGACATGTTTTAAATTTTTGATCCTTTTTTCTATTATCAATTACCCTTTTTGTATGCTTTTGCCTTAAGGAATCGAAAAATGGGACACTCCCATGTCCAGGCCGTGGTTGGGCCGGACATGCGTTTTCTGAGTGTCCTTGCCGGCTACCCAGGATCGTCGCACGACTCATATATACTCAGACGATCTGGGTTGTTTCGGAGATTTGAGTCAGGTGAATTTTCGGGTGCATGGCTGCTTGGTAAGTGTGTCCTATTTATTTTGTATTAAATTTCTGATTAATCTGTTATTTGTTGATATTTTTGTTTTTGTATTCTTTACATAAGCCTGAAACTGCATTTTAGTTGGGTCGTATTTTCGGAACTCAAAACCAAAATGCTTGCCTCACTTTGTCCTTCAGAATGTTTTCCCTTTAGTTAGGATGTCTGTAAGTTCCATGTCCCAAAATATATTGGTTGGGAGTTTATACCCAAGTATCTGTTAGTTTATGGTCCTTTTGTAGTATTGGTCTTTAAATGGCAAAGTGGACTTAAACTGCATACATTGTATTCTTTATATAAATGTTGAGTGCCCCTCAGCAGCATCCTAATTGTAACATGTCAGAAAACCAAAAATTTAAAAAAATTCTAACTACCCTTGTCCGTGCAGATGTTTTATCATTCTTTTGTATATTTAAGCGGCATTTTTATTTATGTACTACATTAGTGGCAATAGTTATTTTGCTAATGTGCCCTGGGTGTATTTTTACGCCCTTTACCTTACATCATTTTGATATATGTCAAATTCTTTGTGTTTGTTGTCTTGCCTTTTTAATTTTTATTAACTTTATTTGTCTTGTTAAGGTGATTCCGGTTACCCACTTCTCCCCTGGCTCATGACGCCTGTGCTGCGGCCCCAGGATGCCTCTCAGGAAGCGTACAACCGTGCGCACCGCAAGACCAGGGCTGTTGTGGAGAGGGCATTTGGGCTGTTGAAGACCCGTTTTCGTTGTTTGGACCATACTGGGGGCGCCCTGCAATATGATCCCAAAAAAGTGATCGACATCATCATGGCATGTGCTGTTTTGCACAATTTTGCCATACTAGAACGTGTCCCCCGTTATGTGGATAGTCTGCCCTCTACAGCCCTAGAGGATGATGGAGACAATTATGTGGGGCCACCCAGTGAGTCTGGACAATCAGTTAGAGCAAATTTGATATTGCAGCATTTTAGTTAATTTTATTTCGTTTTTCAACACTCTGTGTGTCTGTCTTAGCCTTTTTGTTCAATATGTTGTTTTGCCGTAATGTGGCATTACCTTAAATTAAAACATTTTTCCCTTAATTGTTGCCTAATGTATTTCATGGTGTTTACTTAGCTTGATATTTGCATTGTTACACCTCTTAAACCAAAAAGTATCTGGTTTAGCCCAAGCTGATTTAAAATGTGTTTCCACTAAAAACGCCACAAGTATTGTAATTGTGAAATTTGATTTACTTTGTTGAATTAGAATTATTGTGCTTAACATAAAACATTCCACATACAACTGTGGTTAAAAAGGCATGATATAACAAAAAACAAATCGAGCACATCTACACCTGGAAGTGAGTGGCACAACCAAACAAGGACACCCAGTCCAAAGGCCAGCCTAGTCCAGTACTTAATCTTGCCTGTGTCAAGGGATATTTTGCCATGGCCATAATGTCACACAAACATGTCTGCAAACAGGAGGAGCACAAACCAAATACATATTTAAAGCCATAAGTGGCCAGATACACTCCACATAGACCTATGGCATTGGCTAGTGGCCTTAATCATTACTCTAAGGAGCTATATGGGAGCAAATACAAAACACAATCTGCATGTGAAACACAAAATGGATTGTTTGAAACCTCAAAGGACAAGTAAATACAGTGGGGGGTAAGAGAAAAGATGTCCCACACAATCATGGATTAATAGGGTGGCTGCCCATAATACCCAGGTGGAGGTCCGTGGGGATGGGACCTAGCCTGGGCCATGGCTGCATTGTGAATTTGCAACTGCTCCATAATGTTTCTCTGCATATTGGTCATCTCAGCCATGGCTGACTGGATGCCATTACTTGCAGTTACCATGTTGCTGTTGAGGGTACGAAACTCCGCGAGGATGCCCTGTAAGGTGTTATGTATGTATCGGCATGCCTTTCCTCACGCTCAGTAACGAGCTGTGCCTCAAAAGAGTCCCTCTCTTGGGTCCATAAATGAAGCAGGGCACTCTGCCTCCCCTGGGAAATTGTGGGGCGACGTAATGGAGTCTGCCGCACAATTACCCTGGCTCTTGGGCGTGCCCTGCCGCGTTGTGTCGTCCCCTCAACAGCAACAGGCATGCTTGGCAAATCCTCAGCAGCAGAGTGAACACTGGGGACTGTTGTGTCAGTCTCCCCATGTGCATGCACAATGGATGAAGATTCACTCTGCTGCTGAGGATTGGCCAGAGAAACATTAGGGAGCAGTTCCAGATTGGGACCCAGGGGGAGGTCATCGGACGTGCCCTGCAGGGAGACATCAGCTTCCTCCATTTCCTGGATCTCTTCCATGAGTGTGCGGGTCTGTAGGGACATATAAAAAAAAAGGGTAAGTTGGCGTCCAAATTTGGGATTCCATCAGTTTAACACATGCTTAAGCACTTGGTAGTATTTATGGTACTAAATTAACTTACCGGAAAACTCGGATCTGGGCTCCTATGCTGTACGGACCTGGTAGGCATAAGCAAACTGGGGGGTGAGTTTACCCTTGCTGAGGGGTCATGCTGGGCTGAAGAAGAGAAAACAAAACAAGTTAACACACACATAAGCATTGTTTTTTTAGTTAATAAAAAAAGCCACTATTTGTAATATTAAGCAACTCTACAGCAATGGGGACAATTGTTAAAATACACGCAATTTTAGATATGTGCAATGGCTCTAGAAAACTGCTAACTGACCTCAGTTCAAAGTCAGGAAGTGTACCCAGTCAGCATACAACTTGCACAGCAACTATTTGGATTTTGACTACCATTCTCTAGGTCAGGGGTACTCAAACACTTCTTGTAAAGGTCCATTTAAAGGTATGTGGTGAGAGGTGAATGTCTGGGCATGGGGCTGTCGCAGGGGGTGTCTAGTTAGAAATAAACACACTGGGGGAGGGGCTGGAGATTGCCAAGTGCAAACTAATAAAGGCTGCTTGCCCTTGCTGGGCTGGATGGGGCAGAGCTGAGGGGACAGGGATTGGATGGTTAAAGGTGGGAGGTCAGGAATTGATGGTGATGGGATGGATGGAGCAAATATGTTAGAAATGTATGGGGCTGATGTGGGGGGGGGGGCAGATGGTGGGACTGTGGCAGATGGGGCAGAGCTGGGGCAGCGGGACAGGATTGGACCAAGAGAAAGATGCACCAAGTTACTGTGTACCTTGCAATGCCACTTCCTGTGCAGTACTTCATATTGCAATGCTATGTTTCAGGGAGCCATGACATTGGGCAGGAGACCAACCACTACATCGCCGATCAAGGGGGCAGCTCTGAGCACGTCAACACAGAAGTAACTGAGTGCAGGGCTGTCTGGGCAGGGGTCCGGGAATCTGGTGCCAAGGTCCGCATTGGGACCCCGGGCCGCCAGTTGAGTCTCGCTGCTCTAGGTCAGATATGTTTGGGGGTGTGTAATTAAATTGTTACCTCAAACACAACTCACACAACAAATAGCCAACCCATCCCTAATGATGTGTGTTTTGTGATTGAGTCCAAATATATCACTTTTCAGGATAAACTTGACAAATCTTTTTTGTTAATTGGTCTTTTACATAATGTATGTGGTCCGAAATGTGTGATTCACAGGGACCAAAACAGGACACAAACAGGCACAGTAGTGCGAGCCCAAGCAAGCCACACCATAGGGCCATACCGTCATCTTGGTACTAGTGAACTTTATATTTTTGCCCAAACAGGCAAACATGCAGATTAAGAGTACTCACCGTGGGTACGGGTCGGTGAGTCTGTGTCCCTTAGACCCGCATGGCCACCGACCGCGACCGGATGGAGAAGGCCCAGCACAATCTCCTCAGCAGGTGTAAACTCCAGTTTGGTTGGAAAGCCACCTCCAGTTTGCATGCTGAAAAGAGAAAATCGTTTGGTACTCAGAAAAGGTGCATACAGTACATCCTAATCCTTATATTTGGAGACATCATTTATTTACCTGTAATTATGCCTTTTAATTTCTTTTTGACGTACAGCATATTTCAGATCCGAGATTTTCTTCTGAATTTGGGACACATCTTTCCTCTCTTCCCCCGCTGCATTTACTTGTCGTAGGATGGTTTCAAACAATTCCATCTTGCGCTGCTTTGTGGTGTGTTTTGATTTGCTCCCATAGAGCTCGTCATAGTATAATGTAAGGCCACTAGCCAATGCCATATTTTGGTCATGGGAGAATCTCCCACTCAACTGGCCGCGGCGCAATGTGCGGCCAGATGGTTGGCTTGGCTGCTCCTCCATGTGTGCAGACACATGTGGTGACATTATGGCCTGGGGCTGGGTAGGGGAATGGACGGATTGCTGGCTTCCCAATGACTGGACTGGACTGGCCAAGGGACTGGGTGTTCTTGCGTGGCTGGCCACCGAACTTCCAGGTGTAGATGTGGTCAGGGTGGCCATTCTTTGGCCTCTTGGGGGGCTCTGTTCCCGGCTGGTGCCAGGTCGGGGGCTATGTTCCCGGCTGGTGCCAGGTCGGGGGCTATGTTCCTGGCTGGTGCCAGGTCGGGGGCTATGTTCCCGGCTGGTGCCAGGTCGGGGGCTATGTTCCCGGCTGGTGCCAGGTCGGGGGCTTCTGGCCCTGCTGCGTGGCCTGTATTGGCTTCTGGCCCTGCTTCTTGGCCTGTATGGGCTTCTGGCCCTGCTTCTGGGCCTTTCTGGGCTTCTGGCCCTGCTTCTGGGCCTGGATGGGGTTGTTGCCCTGCTGCGCGGCCTTGCTGGGGTTCTGGGCCTCCTGTGTCAGCTTTCTGGGCTTCTGGCCCTGCTGCGGGGCCTGTATGGGCTTCTGGCCCTGCTTCTGGGCCTTTCTGGGCTTCTGGCCCTGCTTCTGGGCCTGGATGGGGTTGTTGCCCTGCTGCGCGGCCTTGCTGGGGTTCTGGGCCTCCTGTGTCGGCTTTCTGGGCTTCTGGCCCTGCTTCTGGCCCTGGATGGGCTTCTGGCCCTGCTTCTGTGCCTGGATGGGCTTCTGGCCCTGCTTCTGGGCCTGGATGGGCTTCTGGCCCTGATTCTGGGCCTGGATGGGCTTCTGGCCCTGGATGGGCTTCTGGCCCTGCTTCTGGGCCTGGATGGGCTTCTGGCCCTGATTCTGGGCCTGGATGGGCTTCTGGCCCTGCTGCGTGGCCTAGATGGGCTTCTGGCCCTGCTGCGGGGCCTGGGTTGGCGAAGTGCCCTGCTTGAAACCATGGGCGGTGTGGGCTCCCTTGGGCGGCCTCTTCTGGGGGCAGAGGTGGTGGGTGCTGCTGTGGCCTGTTTTTTGGCCGCAGGGGCACGTGCCTTTAGGGCCCTTTTTTGGGTAAGGGAGGGTCCAGTGTCCCTTGGTGGGGCCGAGGTTGTACTCGCCTTCTGGGAGCGTAACTTCTTGCTTCCTTGCTGGGACCTGGTGGTTGGGCCCTCCGAGGTCTGGCTTGGCTGGGCGCGTTTTGCTGCAGGCTTTTTGGGTGCCATTTTCAACAAATGCTCAAAGAGAATGAGCTTTGGGTGCAGGGACCTTTAAATAATGAGCCCAGCGTGTGACGCCTATGCGCACGACTACGCGCTCGTACGGACGTACGTTCGAGCGGAACCAGGAAACCGCTGGGGTTTCACTTATCTGCTGCCTTGAAGAAGCATAAAGATGGCGCCCACTATCTTCACCCGTCAACAGAAAGAGATCCTCATGCTGGTAAGTGCCTGGCTCTGCCTTTTAAGCTAATACTCAATGATGGCCTAAATGTAAATGATGCGTTTGGAACTAGTTTTGGGTCTCTTAATGTTTAAAAACTGGCTCCTCACACTTCATCCTCAAGGGCCGAGCCTGGCCACGTTTTCACCTGTCTATGCTGATGTCCTAATTAGGGCAATTGCTCTGGCTTAGCACCAGTTAATTAACCTGTGGAGTAGCGGGGCTAGCTGTCAAACCTGGCCTGTCTCGGACCTTGATGCGGATGTTTGAGGAACACTGTTTGCCTAAGACCGCAAAACACAACGGCAAGCCACACACGTGGCCCAAAAGCCTAAGCATAAGCCGACATCTTGGATGTTGAAACCATCCTAACATGCCATAGATGCAGGTGGCCTGATTTTTAATGTTGGCTATTATCTGTATGTACATGGTGTGTGAAACATATAACATAAGACCAGACTCTCATTCACAGTCAACGTCCGCTTTAAGGCACTCCCCAAAAATGGCTGGCACTCTAAATGTGTGTGTTAATGACATGAAATTCTCAACTTGTGATGCAACACATATGGGTCTGTGTGTAAAAGTAAAAGCTCTGTGTCCATTATGTTTTTCAGCTCATGCTTCAGCGCCGGTATGACTTCGCGCCCAATGTGTGCGAAAAAAGGGACATCGCCCGGGAGATCATCGCGGAAATCCACCGTGTGACCAGCACCACCTTCACTCACACCCAGATAATGCAGCATTGGTCGGACCTGAAACGTCTGCACATGGCCCGAGTGCGGAGGTTTTTTTGGGATCCATTTCCCAAGTAAGTACCAAGCGATAGCATGTTATATGTTGCAAATGTATAAGCTATACCTTTATTTATAATGACTTTTCTTTGTTAGTGTTGGAAATGGATTTCAGAATTCGCCGCACCCGGAGGCGCACAGGCCGACCAGTGCTGCATGAGTCTGCATCTGTGAGTGAAGGTGGTAGATCTCCCGGGCGACGGACCTACCCCTCCTCTGTGGCCTCCTCAGACCAGCCCCTGGACCTTACCACAGAGGAGGGGCGCAACCGCGTGGGCGTGGAGTCATGCCCGGCCAGGCATGGGGAAGGCTCTGGTATGTCACTCTTCATGTATATGCACAAAGATATACATGGCAGGCCAAAAACTAAGTTATCCTTTATTATGTATTTGTAGAAGCTTCGGGAGCGGGTGAGATAGTGGAGGAGGAGGCAGCAGAGATGCTGGAAGTCGATCCTGACGAAGGTGAGTGATGTCAGCCAGCCTGGGAGCCAGATCTGTTTGGAATAGTGACTCTATACAACTACTAACCAAATGTCACATGTTTCTCCAGGGACTTCTTCACAGCATAGCCAGGACCAAGGGCAGCCTGTTGGCCCCAACCAGCCATCTGTCGGCCACCAACTCAGTAAGTATCCATGCCATTATTCATATTAATGTGTTGTTAGCTAATAACACACACATAACTAAAGGCGTAGCCAATGTGTAGTTAACACTTTCATGTGGGCACTTCGTTAGCTTAAAGCGGACCCTAACTCGTATTAAGAACATAGCTAATAATTAGCCAACACACTGTACATACAGATTGGGAACATTGAAAAACAGCCTACAGCCATCTAATGCATGTTAGGAGCCTGTAAACATCCAATATGGCGGAATATGGAATGCGCAATATTTACATGCAGCATGGGATACAGATTTTAAAAAGTAAGGTGCTGCCATGCATTGTGGGACTGATGACGTTTCCCTGAACCCAGCTATGCTCTGTATTCCCAAAGCACCACTGTAACCTACTCCCCTGTACTTTATCCCACTCTCCTCTCCTCATTAAGTGTTATGCTTCTGAGTCCCGATGGCGGCGCAGTAATCAAAAATCCACCAAAATATACTTCGATCTGGTGCAGAATCATTTTGGAATAGTTATTGCTTTTCATTAAATAATGTTGAAGGTCCGGTTTAAGGAGTTTCAATACTTACCTGTGGGAAATGCATTTACTTTATCCCTTGGAAGAATGACATATGTCATGCATTTACATGTATTTGATTAACCCCAAATCTATTTCCAGCATACAAACCGGTCTGGTCCTCCTATTTATGTTTATTTCTCTATTGCTTACAGGGATGAGGCCACAAACCGTGGCAGAAAAAAAAAAAGAATCCAAGAGTTGGTGGCCGAGCTGCTGGCCATACAGGCGACGTTGGGGCCAACAGAAGAAGAAGAGGAGGAGGATTAGTGCCCTTGGTCCTGGCTACTTTTGTAAAATAGTTTTTAAATTGATTTTAGAGAGACAAATTTTCTATTTGAAAAAAAAAAAAAAAATTTTAAACATTTTTACAATGTTTTTAAACTAAACAAAAAAACAACCAAACAAAATATTTAAAATAAATAATATTTTAAGCCTTCATAAATGTGTCATTTCTAATATGCGCCCAAAAAGACATTTACACAAACACGAAAAAACACGCTTAGAAACATATAGACATATGTACATTATGTTGTTTGGGTAAGTTTTAGGGTCGTCAACATGAAGAAGGATGCAAGCGCTAAGGGGTTTAGGTAAGTTTTATGGACCGAGAAATGAAGAAGGATGCAAGCGCTAAGGGGTTTAGGTAAGTTTTAGGGACCGAGAAATGAAGAAGGATGCAAGCGCTAAGGGGTTTAGGTAAGTTTTAGGGACCGAGAAATGAAGAAGGATGCAAGCGCTAAGGGGTTTAGGTAAGTTTTAGGGACCGAGAAATGAAGAAGGATGCAAGCGCTAAGGGGTTTAGGTAAGTTTTAGGGACCGAGAAATGAAGAAGGATGCAAGCGCTAAGGGGTTTAGGTAAGTTTTAGGGACCGAGAAATGAAGAAGGATGCAAGCGCTAAGGGGTTTAGGTAAGTTTTATGGTTCATAAAGGTAAGTGGTAGCCTGGCGCGAGGCAGTAGTGGTGAGAGTGCGCATGCGCAAGATCTTATATACATACGAACGAACGAATCTAAGAGGCCAAAAACCAATGAAAACCAGAGGCAAACGCAAGTAATTGGAAGAGGTGGACGATGGAAGCAGCACAAAAAACAGGCTGCCGCCGCAACAAGTGAGCACATGAACGTGAATTTTACGATTGTCAACTGACTGAGGCAAGTTCGGGAGATAACATACGAACGGACGTATATTTTAGGATAGAAACGTATTTGCTTATAGAATCACTCGCAAGTTCATACTTACGCACGAGCGTTCGCAAATAATAGGATGATCGGCACCAAAATCAAAGCTGTAACATGTTTCTTTGAATCGACCTAAATGACTGTGGTATGCTACATAGCTAAGAGGGCCAGGACAGGACGCAATAGTGGAGAATACATACAAGAATTAAGATGATCAAATAGTGGAAAGTAAGTGTTTGCCAACTTCTACTGTTTCATTGCTATCTATCACAGATTAGTGGGGTACAGGCACCAAAATAATAAAGAAAATTTGGACAGCAACAACAAGTTTGAGACACATACCCAGTAGCCATCCGCCAGACAGATCTCCAGATTGAAAACGTTCAAAGAGGCAGGAGTTCCGCAAAATGTGGGAATCATGCGTGGAACCAGAGAAGGCTGCAAATATACTGAAAAATTGCAGATCAGGGCCGGACACTGCCTGGACATTAATCGAATGGCCCATCTTCCTGTTCCTGCACAAACCAAACATAACTGTAATTAGTGTGACCATAAGTGTCAAGATGCACACAAATATTCTTAAACATCAACAACATTACTAAACAATGGATGCTAGTGATACACAGGGTGTAGGTCTGCTTGAAACCCCCCCAAAAAAAGCTGACCTAAACCACATACCTGAACAGATATTCCTGTTCAGCAGGCGGATTGATCGATACGTGGGTGCAATCAATGGCACCCATGACATTGGGCATGTCGGCTATGTTATAAAAGCCCAGCTTAACCGCATTCCAGGCTTCCCCTGTGTCTGGGAAAAATATAAATTTGGGGGCCAGGGTAGCCATGCCATCCAAAAACTTGGTTAGGCTGCGGATCAGCGTAGACTGGGACATCCCCACGGAGAAGGCACCCAGTCTTTGGAACGAGCCGTTTGCCAAAAACTGCAGGCAGCCAACCAATTTGGTCATACCTGCAATTGCATGCCCCTTTCTTGTGGTGGGGGCTAACCATGGCCGCAGCTGGCTATACAAGTCCAGGAGAGAAACACGGTTAAGGCGGGTGAGCTCGAATAGCTCAACGTCATGCATGCCATCGATGTCCAAACGTGTTCGGTGCAGCCTGGTTTCTGCCATGCTCAAAAGTACAAGACCGCGTAGCTGACGCCTTTGATGCTCGCGCACAGAGGAAAGCATGATACGGAGCTCAAATACGGGTGCTAATAGTGGCCGTAAGTGAAGCGTCGAGATCCTCGTTAAATGGGGCTGGTTTCAATTGGAAATCAAGGCTCTGTATCAATAATAAAAACGGACCAATCAACGGGTCGTCCGTTTTCACGGAGTTCAGCCTCTTGCGAGCCGTCAATCGGAAAGGCGCATGCCGACACACCTGAGCGCATAAACACACACAAAAAGCAACGTAGCACCCTTTCAAGACCCGATCACAGCCCAAAACCAACGGGAAAACGTACGGGATAGCTGAACGGGGAGGCTCTGCATCAGGCCAATATTGCCTGAAAGACACACTCTGGACTTGGCAGCAGTATTATGAGCCCATATAATGCCTGAAAAACACATTGGAGTAGGCAGCAGCAGAGGGAGCTCATATATTGCATGAAAAAGACACACCCAGGAGTTGGCAGCAGCATAGGGAGCCCATATATTGCCTGAAAGACACACTTTGGAGTTGGCAGAAGAATTTGGAGCCCATATATTGCCTGAAAGACACACCCAGGAGTTGGCAGCAGCATTAGGAGCTCATATATTGCCTGAAAGACACACTCTGGACTTGGCAGCAGTATTAGGATCCCATATATTGCCTGAAAAACACATTGGAGTTGGCAGCAGCATAGGGAGCTCATATATCGCCTGAATGACAAACCCAGGAGTTGGCAGCAGCAGAAGGAGCTCATATATTGCCCGAAAGACACACCCAGGAGTTGGCAGCAGCAGCAGCATTTGGAGCTCATATATTGCCTGAAAGACACACCCAGGAGTTGGCAGCAGCATAGGGAGCCCATATATTGCCTGAAAAACACCCAGGAGTTGGCAGCAGCATTAGGAGCCCATATATTGCCTGAAAGACACACCCAGGAGTTGGCAGCAGCATAGGGAGCCCATATATTGCCTGAAAAACACATTGGAGTTGGCAGCAGCATTAGGAGCCCATATATTGCCTGAAAGACACACTCTGGACTTTGCAGCAGCAATATGAGCCCATATATTGCCTGAAAAACACCCAGGAGTTGGCAGCAGCAAAGGGAGCTCATATATTGCCTGAAAGACTCACCCAGGAGTTGGCAGCAGCATAGGGAGCCCATATATTGCCTGAAAAACACACTGGAGTTGGAAGCAGCATAGGGAGCTCATATATTGCCTGAAAGACACACCCAGGAGTTGGCAGCAGCATAGGGAGCTCATATATTGCCTGAAAGACACACCCAGGGGTTGGCAGCAGCAGCATTAGGAGCCCATATATTGCCTGAAAGACACACCCAGGAGTTAGCAGCAGCATTAGGAGCTCATATATTGCCTGAAAGACACACCCAGGAGTTGGCAGCAGCAGAAGGAGCTCATATATTGCCTGAAAGACACACCCAGGAGTTGGCAGCAACAGCATTAAGAGTCCATATATTGCCTGAAAGACACACCCAGGAGTTGGCATCAGCATAGGGAGCCCATATATTGCCTGAAAAACACATTGGAGTTGGCAGCAGCATTAGGAGCCCATATATTGCCTGAAAGGCACACTTTGGACTTGGCAGCAGTATTAGGAGCCCGTATATTGCCTGAAAAACACATTGGAGTTGGCAGCAGCATAGGGAGCTCATATATTGCCTGAAAGACACACCCAGGAGTTGGCAGCAGCAGAAGGAGCTCATATATTGCCTGAAAGACACACCTAGGAATTGGCAGCAGCAGCAGCATTAGGAGCTCATATATTGCCTGAAAGACACACCCAGGAGTTGGCAGCAGCAGAAGGAGCTCATATATTGCCTGAAAGACACACCCAGGAGTTGCCAGCAGCAGCATTGGGAGCTCATATTTTGCCTGAAAGACACACCCATGAGTTGGCAGCACCATAGGGAGCCCATATATTGCCTGAAAAACACATTGGAGTTGGCAGCAGCATTAGGAGCCCATATATTGTCTGAAAGACACACTGTGGAGTTGGCAGCAGAATTAGGAGCCCATATATTGCCTGAAAGACACACCCCGGAGTTGGCAGCAGCATTAGGAGCTCATATATTGCCTGAAAGACACACTCTGGACTTGGCAGCAGAATTTGGATCCCTTATATTGCCTGAAAAACACATTGGAGTTGGCAGCAGCATAGGGACCTCATATATTGCCGGAAAGACACACCCAGGAGTTGGCAGCAGCATAGGGAGCCCATATATTGTCTGAAAAACACATTGGAGTTGGCAGCAGCATGGGGAGCTCATATATTTCCTGAAAGACACACCCAGGCGTTGTCAGCAGCAGAGGGAGCTCATATATTGCCTGAAAGACACACCCAGGAGTTGGCAGCAGCAGAATGAGCTACCATGCATCAGCTACTCGCATGCATCAGCTATTGGTGGGTGGAAATCCTGGCTGATCCATGCCTGAGCCATTCATTATCCCAAAGGTGAGTCTCTCCACATTTTTCGTGGACAGACGAGTTTTCCTTGGCGTTACTATGGCCCCCGCAGCACTAAAGACCCGCTCAGATGGCACACTACTGGCCGGGCAGGACAGCTTTCCCAGGGCAAACTCTGCCAGTTGCGGCCACAAGTCAAGTTTGGCTGCCCAGAAGTCCAGCAGATCCTCAAGGTGTGTTGACATGGTCCTTTCAAGGTACGACACAACCTGCTGGTTCAGGCCCTGCTCCAGGTCTTCCTTCTGCTCATGAGTAGCCTCACTATGCGGGTGCAGAAAGCTACTCATTAGCGACTAAAGACTGAGGCTGCTGCTGATGGAGCTGCTGCTGCTGCTCCTGCCAACCCCCCCAGCGGCCATGGCAGTGGAAGGTGAGCGCAGAGGTCCCCTCGAGTCAGACCTGCGAGAGTATGGACCATGGCGCAGATAGGCATCGGCCAACTGCCTACGTAGAATGTCTTTGTAGTAGTTCAGTTTGTCCTCCTTCTCGGTGGGTTTAAAAAATGCCCCCATTTTGTGCCGGAAGCGAGGGTCCAATAAGGTGGACAGCCAGAAGTCATCCCGCCGACAGATGGAAACAATTCTGGGGTCACTACGCAAGCACGTGAGCATGCTTCCTGCCATTTGCGCAAGTGACTCGGATGGACTACCTGTCTCCATCTCCACTGCATACTGCCACGGTGTGCCCGGGTCCTCTGTCTCGCCTTCCTCACAACGCTCTAGCTCCACTGGCTGCTCCTGCTCCTCCTCTCCTGTCAGATGACTAGATAAACCGCCCATTTCGCCGAAACTAAACTGTGCTTCACTATGCTGCTCCTCCTCCTCCGCTCCTACGGGGTTTATGTGGCCGTGAAATGTATGCGCCATGTCTCCAGTGCCCTGACCAGCCATGGTTTCCAACATGTGTTGTATTACATGAAGCAGCGGAATCACGTAGTTCATGCCGTAATCCTGGTGACTGACAAATAAAATGGCTTCCTCAAAGGGCCTGAGCAAAGGGCAGGTGTCACGTATGAGCTGCCACTGGTTCACATTAAAGTTACACAGGGGAGTCCCCTTATCTGCTTGGATCATCAAGAAATTAGTGATGGCTTTTCTCTGTTCGTATAGTCGATCTAACATATGTAGGGTGGAATTCCAATGGGTGGGAACATCTCAAATCAAACTATGTTGGGGGATACCTTTCTGATGCTGTAGCTCAAGAAGGGTGTGCTTGGCGGTGTAGGAGTGGCTGAAGTGCATACAAAGTTTCCTTCCCCCAAACGCTTGACAACTAGGTTGAACACGTGTGCCATACAGGGTGCATGGCTCAGGCTGCCTTGTCGCAGCGCAGACAAGATGTTACTCCCATTGTCAGTCACCCTGGTACCCATTTCCAATTTTCACAGAGTAAGCCATGTTTTGATTTCTTGATGAATGAATTTCAGGAGCTCCTCCCCTGTGTGACTCAGTTCATCAAGGCAAACCATGTGAAGCACAGCGTGACACCGCCGTGCCCTGCACACATGGTAGGCTGAAGGGGCATTGAGAATTGACCGTACAGTGGAGGCTGAAGCGGTGTGACCTGTCCAAGTTGTTGTGCAGGAACCAGATTCACCCAGTGGGCCGTAGTTACAGCTCCAGATGTTGGCGCTGCCGAGCACTTTGGTGCACACCGACAGGCTCAAGGACTGGCCCACCTTCTGCTCAACAAATTTGTGCAGGGCTGGTACTGCCTTCTTTGCAAAGAAATTATGGCTTGGGACTCTCCACCTCGGCTCGCCACAAGCCATCAACACTCTGAAAGGTGCAGAGTCCACCACCATAAAAGGGAGGGACTGCAGCACCAGCAACTTGGACAGGAGCAAATTTAGCTTCTGCGCCGTAGGATGAGTGGGCGCATACTGTTGTCTCTTGGACATGGCTTCGCTGATGGATTGCTGGTGGGATGAGTGACTTTTAGTAGGAGGAGCAGTAGCATCTGGAGCGTCAGAGGATGGGTATGATGCACAGCTACCTTCGGCTGAGGTGCTGGAGCCTTGGCTGGGTGAAATTGGAAGCGGCGTGGCACTGGCTGACGCAGCAGGCTGGACCCCCACTTCGGAAGCCTCGGTTCTCCCAGGCCGCTTTATGGTGACGCTGCATGTGTTGCCGCAGTGCCGTGGTACCAACATTGGGGCCCTGGCCATGCTTGACCTTCTGTCTACACATCTTTCATGTGGCCAGGTTACCCTCCTGCCGATGCTTGATGAAAAAGTGCCACACTGCCGAGTAGCTAATTTTTCCTCCAACAGTCTGCACTAATTCACTGCTACTGCTGCCAACTCCAGGAACCCCTGCTCCACTACCTCCCGGGAAGGCAGCCTGCCGCGCAGCAGGTGGTCTACCCCACCCCTGGCCACGTGTGGCTCCAGACATCCCAATTCTGCCACCATGCTAACTGCGAACACTGCCACCTTGCTGCCTCAGCTGTTGACTCTGGGGCAACCTGGGACCCTCTTCTCCTGATGATGAAGCCCCTTCTGCACCGGGCTCCCAAGTGCGATCTGCACGTCACTGATGTCCTCCTTGGTTTCCACATGAGCGTGTGCTGCAGGAGACGGAATGCTCGCCACACCACCTCCCATGCCACTTGCCACACCACCTCCCACGCCACTCTCCTCCTTAGTGTTTGTCTGCCTAGCGGCAGTAGCGGCGGGTGTCTTCTCCATTTCTTGGCTGGGCAGTAGCTGCTGACTGTCCTCTAACACATCGTCGTCACTGAATAGTAGAGCTGAACCCAAAGCATAAGATACGGCGGCTGGAGGGGGGGCGTAGGACAGAGGCAATGGAAGGACAGGGGCTGCTCCCGGGCCATGCCAACTCAGGGTTGTGTCCGAGGAACCTACGGACTGTTGACTGGGGCTGTCAGATGTCACTTGTGACTTCTCCTGATGATGAAGCCCCTTCTGCACCGGGCTCCCAAGTGCGATCGGCTTCATCATCATCATCATCATCATCATCATCGAGTTGTGTCTGCACGTCACTGATGTCCTCCTTGGTTTCCACATGAGCGTGTGCTGCAGGAGACGGAATGCTCGCCACACCACCTCCCATGCCACTTGCCACACCACCTCCCACGCCACTCTCCTCCTTAGTGTTTGTCTGCCTAGCGGCAGTAGCGGCGGGTGTCTTCTCCATTTCTTGGCTGGGCAGTAGCTGCTGACTGTCCTCTAACACATCGTCGTCACTGAATAGTAGAGCTGAACCCAAAGCATAAGATACGGCGGCTGGAGGGGGGGCGTAGGACAGAGGCAATGGAAGGACAGGGGCTGCTCCCGGGCCATGCCAACTCAGGGTTGTGTCCGAGGAACCTACGGACTGTTGACTGGGGCTGTCAGATGTCACTTGTGATGAGGTCGATGACCGCGTTAACCAATCGATGACGGCTGATGCGTTGCTGGTTGAGACACGGCCACTTGCAGATACCGGGAGATCAGGCCTCTCACCGCAACTCCTGCTGCCACTCGCCCCTAGTCTGCTGCGACATCTTGGCACATCTCTGCCTGACATTTTTACTGCGTTTAAGATGGGAAAACAATACACTACACTACACCTAGAACAGTATTTTTGTAACAGCAGGTGTGTAGAAAAGTTAGATCAAAATATGCAGACACTGTAGCTAAAAGCTAATGCAAAAAGACACTGTCAGATGGTCTTACACAGGATGACCCTGGTCAGAGGTAAATGCACCACAGGTTTTAAAATTACAAATTACAAAATGTAAAAAAGGTAAAGATGCAGGTACTATTAAAAGCTAAGTGCTAGTATTCGGGATGCCCCCCGGTGAAAGGCAATGGGTGCTTTAAACTTTAAAACCAGACTTTTTTATACAAAAGGTTAGTAGGCAGGTACTCTTAAAAGATAAGTGCTAGCACTGACAATGGCCCCCGGTGAAAGGCAATGGGTGCTTTAAACTTTAACCCTTTCGCTGCCAGCCTACCTGGAGTTTTTGTCACCCTTGGTGCCAGACCATTTTGCACTATTTTGCGCTCCCCATGTTCAAATGTGATTTTTGAAGGTATTTCCAGGGATTTCCCAGGAAAATTATATATTGTTTTTTTCAGCAGAGTCTGGGCTTTAACATGAAATGTCTTGTTTGTAATTTTTTATGTGTATTCTCAATACTTTTGGGTGAAATATGTGCAAAAAAATAAAAAAAAATCTATTTTTTGCAATTTGTAGTGTTTTTTTTGGAATAAAAAATGTAAGTTTGTCAATAAAATCTTATTGCATGTGAAACCCCAATTAATCCCGGTCACAGCGTTACCACATATGTATTGGTAGACACCCTTTCCTGCCCAGGAGACTCCCCCAAACTGAAACAGCGCTTTAGGAGATTTTCAGATAAAATACAACTATGCACCGCGCTAAGCGCACCTTGCGGTCTTTCCAGAAAAAGAACCCTTTAAATTTGAAATACCCCCCAAAAACTATATATTCTCTGGAAGTATACACCTCAGGCTTTCCAGGTTTGTTGACATGGGCGCAATTTTCTGGAAGTAATCCCTCAATCAATTCTTTGGTTGCACAGAGTTTCCCTAAAAAAGAATAAAAAAGAAGAATCAAAGCCACATTTTCCTAAAAAAAATGCAAACAGAAAAAAACAAGTAAAATCTGAAAAAGCAACAACCCCCGAACAGAACAAACCCAACATGCATAGGTAATGTCAAGGGAAGAGTTGCCAAACACCCCAAAGTAAAGCATGCGCATAACGGTAATTTTGCTTAAAAATTTCAGCTCTGCAGACAAAGTGCGCACCTTGCGATTTTTCAACCAAAATAACCCTTTACATTTAGAATATCCCCACAAACCATATATTCCCTGAAAGTACACATGTTAAGCTTTCTAAGAGTACTGAGCTTGTTGTAGTGGGCTCATCTTTCTGGAAGTAATCCATTGAAGAATTCTTAGGTTGCACAGGGTTTCCCTAAAAACAATTAAAAAAAAGCAGAATAAAAACCATGTTTTCCTAAAATATCAATATGCAAACAAGAAAAAACAAGCTGAATCTGAAAGCGCAAGGTCCCCCGAGCAGAACAATACCCAACATGCAGGTACTATTAACCCTTTTAATTGTCAGCCTAATTGAAGTTTTGTCACCCTCTGTTGACAGGTCATTTTTCCCCATTTTGCGGCATGATTAACCACGATTTTTACTGGAATTTCCAGAAAAATTATATACATTACATATACATTTTTTGCAGCAGAGTTTAGGCTTTAACATGAAATGTCTTGTTTGTAATTTTTCTACTGTTTTTTGAATATTTCTGCTTAAAAAAACAAAACAAAAAACAAAAAATATATATTTTTTAAACAATTGTTTCCTTTATTTTAACCCTTTAACCGCCAGCCTACCTTGAGATTTTGTCACCCTTTGTTGCCAGACCATTTTGCACTATTTTGCGCTCCCCTTGTTCAACTGTGATTTTTGAGGGGATTTCCAGGGATTTCCCAGGAAAATGATATATTGTTTTTTTCAGCAGAGTCTGGGCTTTAACATGAAATGTCTTGTTTGTCATTTGTTAGGTGTATTCTTAATATTTTTGGGTGAAATATGTGCAAAAAAAAAAAAAAAAAAAAATTTTTACATATTGTAGTTTTTTTTGGAATAAAAAATGTAAGTTTGTCAATAAAATCTTATTGCGTGTGAAATCCCAATTTCTCCCGGTTACAGCGGTACCACATATGTATAGGTAGACACCCTTTCCTGCCCAGGAGACTCCCCCAAACTGAAACAGCGCTTTAGGAGATTTTCAGATAAAATACAACTATGCTATGCAATATGCGCACCTTGCGGTTTTTCCAGAAAAACAACCCTTTACATTTAAAATACCCCCAACAAACTATATATTCTCTGGAAGTACACACCTCAGGCTTTCTAGGCGTACCAGGCTTGTGGATGTGGCCATAGTTTTCTGGAAGTAATCCCTCAACGTAATCTTTGGTTGCAAAGAGTTTCCCTAAAAAAAGGATAAAAAAGCAGAATCAAAGCCACATTTTCCTAAAAAAACTATATACAAACAAGAAAAATCAAGTTTAATCTGAAAAAGCAACATCTCCCGAACAGAACGATACCCAACATGCATAGGTTCTGTCAAGGGAAGAGTTGCCAAACACCCCAAAGTAAAGCATGTGCGTAACGGTAATTTTACTTGAAAATTTCAGCTCTGCAGACAAAGTGCGCACCTTGCGATTTTTCAACCAAAACAACCCTTTACATTTGGAATATCCCCCATAAACCATATATTCCCTGAAAGTACACACGTTAAGCTTTCTGTAGTGGGCTCATCTTTCTGGAATTAATTCCTCAAAGAATTCTTTGGTTGCGCAGGGTTTCCCTAAAAAATTTATAAAAAAGCTGAATAAAAAACACCTTTTCCTAAAATATAAATATGCAAACCAGAAAAAACAAGCTAAGTCTGAAAGCGCAAGGTCCCCCGAACAGAACAATACGCAACATGCATAGGTACTATTAACCCTTTTAATTGCCAGCCTACTTGAGATTTTGTCACCCTCTGTTGACAGGCCATTTTTCCCCATTTTGCGTCATGTTTTGCGACATGTTTTGCGCCATTTTTGCTGGAACTTTCAGAAAAATTATATATTTTTTTTTTTTGCAGCAGAGTTTAGACTTTAACATGAAATGTCTTGTTTGTAATTTTTTTTTTTTTTTTTACAATATTATTAAGTGAAAAAAAAAAAAATAAAATAAAATTTTTTTTTTAGAAAATTGACTCCTTTATTTTAAATAAAAAATGTATTTTATTAAGGAAAATCATATTGCATGTGAAAGCCCCATTTCTACCGATTAGAACGGTACCACATATTTATCGGTAGCCCCCCGTTCCTGCCCAGGAGACCCCCCCTAACTGAAACAAGTATTTTATAACATTCACAAAAAAAAACACAAAAACCATCCACACTACAAAGGGTTAAATCGAGAAAAAAAAATGACATAGGGTCCCCCCTCCCAGGGGAGGGAGACCCCATTTTTTTTTTGATTTTTAAGGGTTAAAAACCCTTAAAAATCAAAAAAAAAAATGACGTGGGGTCCCCCTTACCCACAGTAACCAGCCCGGGACCAGCTATGGGGGCTTGTAGGCACAGAGTGGGGGGGCCAGCTTTTGTGGCCCCCCCACCCTGCAGCCTACGAGCCCACATAGCCCATGTGGGCCCGGGCTCTTCTGCCCCCCCCTGGCCTTTGGGGAGGCAGGTAATGGGGGTGCCGGGGGTTAATGGCAAGCCACCCGCTAGCGCAGGTGGCTTGCCATCCCCCCAGCCTTGTGAACTGGTATAGTGGTCATGGACCCCTTACCAGTTCACAAGGGGTTAAAAGTAAATAATCACACAGACACACAAAAGAAAAAAAATATTTTATTAATTTTTTTTTTTTTTTTACACTGTACTCACCTCCCATCCATCCTGGAGCACTCTGTCCCTCGGCGATCACTGGCTTCTGCTCACTTGCTAGAAGCCTTTTATAGCTGCTGGATGACAGAACACAAAGAGTTAATAAAAAAAAAAAATGACATAGGGTCCCCCCTCCCAGGGGGGGCGGACCCCATTTTTTTTTTTATTTTTAAGGGTTAAAAACCCTTAAAAATAAAAAAAAAAATTGACGTGGGGTCCCCCTTACCCACAGTAACCAGCCCGGGACCAGCTATGGGGGCTTGTAGGCACAGAGTGGGGGGGCCAGCTTTTGTGGCCCCCCCACCCTGCAGCCTACGAGCCCACATAGCCCATGTGGGCCCGGGCTCTTCTGCCCCCCCCTGGCCTTTGGGGAGGCAGGCAATGGGGGTGCCGGGGGTTAATGGCAAGCCACCCGCTAGCGCAGGTGGCTTGCCATCCCCCCAGCCTTGTGAACTGGTATAGGGGTCATGGACCCCTTACCAGTTCACAAGAGGTTAAAAGTAAAAAAATGACACAGACACACAAAAGAGAAAAAATATTTTATTAATTTTTTTTTTTTTTTTTTTACACTGTACTCACCTCCCATCCATCCTGGAGCACTCTGTCCCTCGGCGATCACTGGCTTCTGCTCACTTGCTAGAAGCCTTTTATAGCTGCTGGATGACAGAACACAAAGGGTTAATCAAAAAAAAAAAATGACATAGGGTCCCCCCTCCCAGGGGGGGTGGACCCCATTTTTTTTTTGATTTTTAAGGGTTAAAAACCCTTAAAAATCAAAAAAAAAATTGACGTGGGGTCCCCCTTACCCACAGTAACCAGCCCGGGACCAGCTATGGGGGCTTGTAGGCACAGAGTGGGGGGGCCAGCTTTTGTGGCCCCCCCACCCTGCAGCCTACGAGCCCACATAGCCCATGTGGGCCCGGGCTCTTCTGCCCCCCCCCTGGCCTTTGGGGAGGCAGGTAATGGGGGTGCCGGGGGTTAATGGCAAGCCACCCGCTAGCGCAGGTGACTTGCCAGACCCCCGAGCCCTGTGAACTGGTATAAGGGGTCACATGGACCCCTTACCAGTTCACAAAGGGTTAAAAGGTAAAAAAAAAAGACAAGACACGTTTTTTTAAAAAAGTTTATTAAAAAAAAAAAAAACTTTTACTTTACTCACCTCCGATCTTCATTTCCTGTGTCCCGCGGCGATCTGCTGTCAGTGACGGCTGGGCAGAGAAGGGGGGAGGCAGGCGATCGGAGGATCGCCTACCTCCCTCCTTCCCCGCCCAGCCGTCACCGGCATCTGAGAGACGAACTGCCGGGTGCCCCGATGACACCCGGCGGTGACGTCATCTGGCCCCGCCCCGTGACGTCACCAAAGATGGCGGCCGCCATCGGAAGACGGCAAGGGAGGAGGGCTGTTATGCCCCCTCCAGAAGACAGAAGAGCGGGGGGGGGATCGGAGCCCCCCCCCCGTGAAGAGGAGAGCCTGCGGGAGCCGGCGGGGACAAAGGTAGGTGACTGTTTTTTTTTTTTTTGTTTTTTTTTTACAGTAAACCGGGCGGCTGCTGAAACGGGGGGGGGGCACCCTGTTCCGGGCCCTCCCCTGCAGCCGGAGGAGCCCCGATGGGCGATCGGAGCCCCTCTGGCTGAAGAGGAGACCCGACCGGATCGAACGAGGGGTCAGGTAAGTGTCTTTTATTTTTACTTTTTTTTTTTTTACTGGGGAAAGTCAGGCACGTAAATTTTACGTGGCTGGCGTTTAACTGTTGGAGAGGCAGCCACGTAAAATTTACGTGGCTGGCGTTTAAAGGGTTAAATAAAACCTTTTTTTTTTTTTTAATGAAAACCATATTGCATGTGATAGCCCCATTTCTCCCGATCACAACGGTACCACATATGTATCGGTAGCCCCCCCATTCTTGCCCTGGAGACCCCCCAAACTGAAAAGAGCACATTTACAAATAAAATACAGGCTAACCCTAACCCTTAAAAATTAAAAAAATGATGTAGAGGGGAACCATTTTGTTTTTTTAATTTTAAGGGTTAGGGTTAAGCTAACCCTAACCCTAACCCTTAAAAATTAAATAAAAATGACGTAAGGTCCCCCCTCCGGTGGGGGGGGGGGGAACCCATTTTTTTTTTAATTTTAAGGGTTAGGGTTAGGGTTAGCCTAACCCTAACCCTTAAAATAAAAAAAAAATGACGTAGGGTCCCCCTTACCCGTCATAACCAGCCCGGGACCAGCTATGGGGGCTTGTAGGCACAGAGTGGGGGGGCCAGCTTTTGTGGCCCCCCACCCTGCAGCCTACGAGCCCACATACCCTGTGTGGGCCCGGGCTCTTCTGCCCCCCCTGGGCTTTGGGGAGGCAGGTAATTGGGGGTGCGGGGGTTAATGGCAAGCCACCCGCTAGTTGCAGGTGGCTTGCCAGACCCCAGCCTTGTGAACTGGTATAAGGGGTCTCATGGACCCCTTACCAGTTCACAAAGGGTTAACATAAAAAAAACACACATACACAAAAATGTCATTTATTAAAAAAAAAAAAAAATTTTTTTTTTACTTTACTCACCTCACCCGATTGTCAGCTCCTGTGGTGATCAGCTGTCAGATGCCTTGGTGATCGCTGGCCAGAGGAGGGGGGGGCAGGGGATCAGAGCATTCCCTGCCCCTCCACTGCTCTGCCCAGCGATCACCAGGGCATATGACAGCTGAGCCGAGGAGAGGCAGCAAGAGGCCCGGGAGTGACGTCATAAGCCCCGCCCCCGAAGGCTTAACAACAAAATGACGGCGCCCGTCGGGAGAGGAGGGGGAGAGCCCTTTCAGGCTCTCCCCTGAAGCTGAAGAGGCTGGGGGGGCGATCGGAGCCCCCCCCCCCCAGTGAAGAGGAGACCCGGAGGGAGGCAGCGCGACTGCAGGTAGGTAAATGTCATTTTTATTTTTATTTTTTTTTACAGTTAGCAGCTGCTGCTGCCAAAACGGGGGGGGCTATTCCGGGGGCTCTCCTGGAGCCATCCGACCCCCCACGGGGGATCGGATGGCACCAAATTAAAGAGGAGACCCAGCCGGATCTAACGAGGGGTCAGGTGAGTATTTCTGATTTTTATTTTTTTTACTAGCAGGGGGGAAAGTCAAGCACGTAGATTCTACGTGCTTGGCACTTACGTGGAGTAGAAGCAAGCACGTAGAAACGACGTGCTTGGCACTGAAAGGGTTAAAACCAGACTTTTTTATACAAAAGGCAAAAGGTTAGTAGGCAGGTACTCTTAAAAGAAAAATGCTAGCACTGACAATGGCCCCCAGTGAAAGGCAATGGGTGCTTTAAACTTGTAAAACAGACTTTTTTTATACAAAAGGCAAAAGGTTAGTAGGTAAGTACTCTTAAAAGATAAGTGGTAGAACTGACAATGGCCCCCGGTGAAAGGCAATGGGTTCTTTAAACTTGTAAACCAGACTTTTTTATACAAAAGGCAAAAGGTTAGTAGGCAGGTATCTGGCTACTTGGGGTGCCAAAGTTTGCTTAAAAAGTGACTTTGATTAAAAAATGCAAGCAGTTATTAGACAGGTAGTCTTGAAATATTTATGCTAGTGTTTGGGATGCCCCCTCTTTAAATACAGAGGTTGACTCCTTTGATAGTGGAAAAGTGATGTTGATTACAAAATGCAACCAGTTTGTAGACAGGTGCTCTTGAAAAATGTATGCTAGTGTTTGGGATGCCCCCTCCTCACATACAGAGGTTGACTCCTTTGATTGTGGAAAAGTGACAAGATTACAAAATGCAACCAGTTAAAAAAACAGGTAGTCTTGAAATATTTATGCTAGTGTTCGGGATGCCCCCTCCTCACATACAGAGGTTGGCTCCTTTGATTGTGGTAAGACAGTTAGTAGACAGGTAGTCTTGAAATATTTATGCTACTGTTTGGGATGCCCCCTCCTCACATACAGAGGTTGGATCCTTTGATTGTGGTAAAGTGACGTTGATTACAAAATGCAACCAGTTAGTAGACAGGTAGTCTTGAAATATTTATGCTAGTGTTTTGGGATGCTTTGGGATGCCCCCTCCTCACATACAGAGGTTGGCACCTTCAATATATTGCCTGAAAAACACATTGGAGTTGGTAGCAGCATTAGGAGCCCATATATTGCCTGAAAGACACACTCTGGACTTTGCAGCAGTATTATGAGCCCATATATTGCCTGAAAAACACATTGAAGTTGGCAGCAGCATAGGGAGCTCATATATTGCCTGAAAGACACACCCAGGAGTTGGCAGCAGCATAGGGAGCCCATATATTGCCTGAAAAACACACTGGAGTTGGCAGCAGCATAGGGAGCTCATATATTGCCTGAAAGACACACACAGGAGTTGGCAGCAGCATAGGGAGCTCATATATTGCCTGAAAGACACACCCAGGAGTTGGCAGCAGCAGCAGCATTAGGAGCCCATATATTGCCTGAAAGACACACCCAGGAGTTAGCAGCAGCATTAGGAGCTCATATATTGCCTGAAAGACACACCCAGGAGTTGGCAGCAGCATTATGAGCTCATATATTGCCTGAAAGACACACCCAGGAGTTTGCAGCAGCAGAAGGAGCTCATATATTTCCTGAAAGACACACCCAGGAGTTGGCAGCAGCAGCAGCATTGGGAGTCCATATATTGCCTGAAACACACACCCAGGAGTTGGCAGCAGCATAGGGAGCCCATATATTGCCTGAAAAACACATTGGAGTTGGCAGCAGCATTAGGAGCCCATATATTGCCTGAAAGGCACACTTTGGACTTGGCAGCAGTATTAGGAGCCCATATATTGCCTGAAAAACACATTGGAGTTGGCAGCAGCATAGGGAGCTCATATATTGCCTGAAAGACACACCCAGGAGTTGGCAGCAGCAGAAGGAGCTCATATATTGCCTGAAAGACACACCTAGGAATTGGCAGCAGCAGCAGCATAGGGAGCTCATATATTGCCTGAAAGACACACCCAGGAGTTGGCAGCAGCAGAAGGAGCTCATATATTGCCTGAAAGACACACCCAGGAGTTGCCAGCAGCAGCATTGGGAGCTCATATTTTGCCTGAAAGACACACCCATGAGTTGGCAGCACCATAGGGAGTCCATATATTGCCTGAAAAACACATTGGAGTTGGCAGCAGCATTAGGAGCCCATATATTGCCTGAAATACACACTTTGGAGTTGGCAGCAGAATTAGGAGCCCATATATTGCCTGAAAGACACACCCAGGAGTTGGCAGCAGCATTAGGAGCTCATATATTGCCTGAAAGACGCACTCTGGACTTGGCAGCAGTATTAGAAGCCCATATATTGCCTGAAAAACACATTGGAGTTGGCAGCAGCATAGGCACCTCATATATTGCCGGAAAGACATACCCAGGAGTTGGCAGCAGCATAGGGAGCCCATATATTGCTTGAAAAACACATTGGAGTTGGCAGCAGCATAGGGAGCTCATATATTGCCTGAAAGACACACCCAGGAGTTGTCAGCAGCAGAGGGAGCTCATATATTGCCTGAAATACACACCCAGGAGTTGGCAGCAGCAGAATGAGCTACCATGCATCAGCTACTCGCATGCATCAGCTATTGGTGGGTGGAAATCCTGGCTGATCCATGCCTGATTCATCTTCCCAAAGGTGAGTCTCTCCACATTTTTCATGGACAGACGAGTTCTCCTTGGCGTTACTATGGCCCCCGCAGCACTAAAGACCCGCTCAGATGGCACACTACTGGCCGGGCAGGACAGCTTTCCCAGGGCAAACTCTGCCAGTTGCAGCCAGTCAAGTTTGGCTGCCCAGAAGTCCAGCAGATCCTCAAGGTGCGTTGGCATGGTCCTTTCAAGGTACGACACGACCTGCTGGTTCAGGCCCTGCTCCAGGTCTTCCTGCTGCTTATGAGTAGCCTCACTATGCGGGTGCAGAAAGCTACTCATTAGCGACTAAAGACTGAGGCTGCTGCTGATGGAGCTGCTGCTCCTGCCACCCCCCCGGCAGCCATGGCAGTAGAAGGTGAGCGTAGAGGTCCCCCAGAGTCAGACCTGTGAGAGTATGGACCATGGCGCAGATAGGCATCGGCCAACTGACTACGTAGAATGTCTTTGTAGTAGGTCAGTTTGTTCTCCCTCTCAGCGGGTGTAAAAAGTGCCCCCATTTTGTGCCGGTAGCAAGGGTCCAATAAGGTGGAGAGCCAGAAGTAATCCCGCAGAAAAATGGAGACAATTCTGCGATCACTACGCAAGCACGTGAGCATGCATTGTGCCATTTGTGCAAGTGACTCGGAGGGACTACCTGTCTCCATCTCCACTGCATACTGCCACGGCGTGTCTGGGTCCTCTGTCTCACCTTCCTCACAACGCTCTAGCTCCACTGGCTGCTCCTGCTCCTCCTCTCCTGTCAGATGACTAGATAAACCGCCCATTTCGCCGAAACTAAACTATACTTCACTATGCTGCTCCTCCTCCTCCGCTCCCACAGGGTTTATGTGGCCATGAAATGTATGCGCCATGTCTCCAGTGCCCTGACCAGCAATGGTTTCCAACATGTGTTGTATTACATGAAGCAGCGGCATCACATCGTTCATGCCGTAATCCTGGCGAATGACAAATAAAGTGGCTTCCTCAAAGGGCCTGAGCAAAGGGCAGGTGTCACGTATGAGCTGCCACTGGTTCACATTAAAGTTACACAGGGGAGTCCCCTTATCTGCTTGGATCATCAAGAAATTAGTGATGGCTTTTCTCTGTTCGTATAGTCGATCTAACATATGTAGGGTGGAATTCCAATGGGTGGGAACATCTCAAATCAAACTATGTTGGGGGATACCGTTCTGATGCTGTAGCTCAAGAAGGGTGTGCTTGGCGGTGTAGGAGTGGCTGAAGTGCATACAAAGTTTCCTTCCCATTGTTAGGATGTCTTGCAGATGGGGGAAGATTTCAGGAAACGCTTGACAACTAGGTTGAACACGTGTGCCATACAGGGTGCATGGCTCAGGCTGCCTTGTCGCAGCGCAGACAAGATGTTACTCCCATTGTCAGTCACCATGGTACCCATTTCCAATTTTCGTGGAGTAAGCCATGTTTTGATTTCTTGATGAATGAATTTCAGGAGCTCCTCCCCTGTGTGACTCAGTTCATCAAGGCAAACCATGTGAAGCACAGCGTGACACCCCCGTGCCCTGCACACATGGTAGGCTGAAGGGGCATTGAGAATTGACCGTACAGTGAAGGCTGAAGCGGTGTGACCTGTCCAAGTTGCTGTGCAGGAACCACATTCACCCAGTGGGCCGTAGTTACAGCTCCAGATGTCGGCGCTGCCGGGCACTTTGGTGCACACCGACAGGCTCAAGGACTGGCCCACCTTCTGCTCAACAAATTTGTGCAGGGCTGGTACTGCCTTCTTTGCAAAGAAATTATGGCTTGGGACTCTCCACCTCGGCTCGCCACAAGCCATCAGCTCTCTGAAAGGTGCAGAGTCCACCACCGTAAAAGGGAGGGACTGCAGCACCAGCAACTTGGACAGGAGCACATTTAGCTTCTGCGCCGTAGGATGAGTGGGCGCATACTGTTGTCTCTTGGACATGGCTTCGCTGATGGATTGCTGGTGGGATGAGTGACTTTTAGTAGGAGGATCAGTAGCATCTGGAGCAGCAGAGGATGGGTATGATGCACAGCTACCTTCGGCTGAGGTGCTGGAGCCTTGGCTGGGTGAAATTGGAAGCGGCGTGGCACTGGCTGACGCAACAGGCTGGACCCCCACTTCGGAGCCTCGGTTCTCCCATGCCGCTTTATGGTGACGCTGCATGTGCATTGGGGCCCTGGCCACGCTTGACCTTCTGTCTACACATCTTTCATGTGGCCAGGTTACCCTCCTGCAGATGCTTGATGAAAAAGTGCCACACTGCCGAGTAGCTAATTTTTCCTCCAACAGTCCACACTAATTCACTGCTACTGCTGCCAACTCCAGGAACCCCTGCTCCACTACCTCCCGGGAAGGCAGCCTGCCGCACAGCAGGTGGTCTACCCCACCCCCGGCCACGTGTGGCTCCAGACATCCCAATTCTGCCACCATGCTGACTGCCAACCCTACTGCCACCTTGCTGCTTCAGCTGCTGACTCTGGGACAACCTGGGATCCTCTTCTCCTGATGATGATGAAGCCCCTTCTACACCGGGCTCCCAAGTGCGATCGGCTTCATCATCATCATCGAGTTGTGTCTGCACGTCACTGATGTCTTCCTTGGTTTCCACAAGAGCGTGTGCTGCAGGAGACGGAATGCTCGTCACACCACCTCCCATGCCGCTTGCCACACCACCTCCCACGCCACTCTCCTCCTCAGTGTTTGTCTGCCTAGCGGCAGAAGCGGCGGGTGTCTTCTCCATTTCTTGGCTGGGCAGTAGCTGCTGACTGTCCTCTAACACATCGTCGTCACTGAATAGTGGAGCTGAACCCAAAGCATAAGATACGGCTGGAGGGGGGGCGTAGGACAGAGGCAATGGAAGGACAGGGGCTGCTCCCGGGCACTCAGATGTCACTTGTGATGAGGTCGATGACCGCGTTAACCAATCGATGACGGCAGATGCGTTGCTGGTTGAGACACAGCCACTTGCAGATACCGGGAGATCAGGCCTCTCACCGCAACTCCTGCTGCCACTCGCCCCTAGTCTGCTGCGACCTCTGCCTGATGAATCTAGGCCTCTCCTCGGTGCACATCTCTGCCTGACATTTTTACTGCATTTAGGAGGGGAAAACAATATACTACACTACACCTACAACAGTATTTTTGTAACAGCAGGTGTGTAGAAAAGTTAGATCAAAATAGCCAGACACTGTAGCTAAAAGCTAATGCAAAAAGACACTGTCAGATGGTCTTACACAGGATGACCCTGGTCAGAGTTAAATGCACCACAGGCCGTTTTAAAACCTGTTTTTTGTTCTAAATGTAAAAAAGGTAAAGATGCAGGTACTATTAAAAGCTAAGTGCTAGTATTCGGGATGCCAATGGGTGCTTTAAACTTTAAAACCAGACTTTTTTATACAAAAGGCAAAAGGTTAGTAGGCAGGTACTCTTAAAAGATAAGTGCTAGCACTGACAATGGCCCCCAGTGAAAGGCAATGGGTGCTTTAAACTTGTAAACCAGACTTTTTTTTTTACAAAAGGCAAAAGGTTAGTAGGCAAGTACTCTTAAAAGATAAGTAGTAACACTGACAATGGCCCCCATTGAAAGGCAATGGGTGCTTTAAACTTGTAAACCAGACTTTTTTGTACAAAAGGCAAAATGATAGTAGGCAGCTACTCTTAAAAGATAAGTGGTAGCACTGACAATGGCCCCCGGTGAAAGGCAATGGGTGCTTTAAACTTGTAAGCCAGACTTTTTTATACAAAAGGCAAAAGGTTAGTAGGCAGGTATCTGGCTACTTGGGATGCCCCCCCCCCCCCCGGGCGAAAGACAAAGTTTGCTTAAAAAGTGACTTTGATTACAAAATGCAAGCAGTTATTAGACAGGTAGTCTTGAAATATTTATGCTAGTGTTTGGGATGCCCCCTCTTCAAATACAGAGGTTGGCTCCTTTGATAGTGGAAAAGTGATGTTGATTATAAAATGCAACCCGTTAGTAGACAGGTAGTCTTGAAATATTTATGCTAGTGTTTGGGATGCCCCCTCCCCACATACAGAGGTTGACTCCTTTGATTGTGGAAAAGTGACGTTGATTACAAAATGCAACCAGTTAAAAAACAGGTAGTCTTGAAATATTTATGCTAGTGTTTGGGATGCCCCCTCCTCACATACAGAGGTTGGCTCCATTGATTGTGGAAAAGTGACGTTGATTACAAAAGGCAACCAGTTTGTAGACAAGTAGTCTTGAAATATTTATGCTAGTGTTTGGGATGCCCCCTCCTCACATACAGAGGTTGGCGCATTTCAACCTTGCATTGCGGCCAGAGCACAGCTCGTTACAGACAGGGACAGAGAGTTAGAGATAGGTAGGGAGAGTCAGAGAGGCAGACAGAGAGGTATACAGAACCAGGGAAAGATAGGGAAAAAACGGAACCATCCAGCCAGGGACAGCTTTCATTAGCCAGATCAGTTTTCAATTCAATTTCAGTTCTTTGTACTGTAAATCTGCCTTGCCACTGTGCATGCCATATATGCAGTGGCGAATTTAACCCTATCTGTTACACACAAGCATTTATCATAATATAACTGGATTAGTTTTAATATTTTTTGGTCTGCCTTTAACCAAAAAAACACCAGGCCGCAGGGCATCCCAAACCTGCACTTAGCAGCCTATCTGTTATACTAAATACGCTTGTTCATCTTTCCTCAGCTTAATCAAAGTATTGCATTTTGAATTGGTTTTTGGTCTGCCTTTAACAAAAAAAACACCAGGCCGCAGGGCATCTCAAACCTGCACTTAGCAGCCTATCTGTTATACTAAATATGCTTGTTCATCCTTCCTCAGCTTAATCAAAGTATTGCATTTTGAATTGGTTTTTCTCCTGCTGCCAAAACACTAGGCCGCAGGGCATCCCAAACCTGCACTTAGCAGCCTATCTGTTATACTAAATATGCTTGTTCATCCTTCCTCAGCTTAATCAAAGTATTGCATTTTGAATTGGTTTTTGGCCTGCCTTTACCAAAAAAAAACACCAGGCCGCAAGGCATCCCAAACCTGCACTTAGCAGCCTATCTGTTATACTAAATACGCTTGTTCATCCTTCCTCAGCTTAATCAAAGTATTGCATTTTGAATTGGTTTTTGTCCTGCTGCCAAAACACCAGGCCACAGGGCATCCCAAACCTGCACTTAGCAGCCTATCTGTTATACTAAATACACTTGTTCATCCTTCCTCAGCTTAATCAAAGTATTTCATTTTGAATTGGTTTTTGGTCTGCCTTTAAGAAAAAAAACACCAGGCCGCAGGGAATCCCAAACCTGCACTTAGCAGCCTATCTGTTATACTAAATACGCTTGTTCATCCTTCCTCAGCTTAATCAAAGTATTGCATTTTTAATTGGTTTTTCTCCTGCTGCCAAAACACTAGGCCACAGGGCATCCCAAACCTACACTTAGCAGCCTATCTGTTATACTAAATATGCTTGTTCATCCTTCCTCAGCTTAATCAAATTATTGCATTTTGAATTGGTTTTTGGCCTGCCTTTACCAAAAAAAAAAAACACCAGGCCGCAAGGCATCCCAAACCTGCACTTAGCAGCCTATCTGTTATACTAAATATGCTTGTTCATCCTTCCTCAGCTTAATCAAAGTATTGCATTTTGAATAGGTTTTTCTCCTGCTGCCAAAACACTAGGCCGCAGGGCATCCCAAACCTGCACTTAGCAGCCTATCTGTTATACTAAATATGCTTGTACATCCTTCCTCAGCTTAATCAAAGTATTGCATTTTGAATTGGTTTTTGGCCTGCCTTTACCAAAAAAAAACACCAGGCCGCAAGGCATCCCAAACCTGCACTTAGCAGCCTATCTGTTATACTAAATACGCTTGTTCATCCTTCCTCAGCTTAATCAAAGTATTGCATTTTGATTTGGTTTTTGTCCTGCTGCCAAAACACCAGGCCGCAGGGAATCCCAAACCTGCACTTAGCAGCCTATCTGTTATACTAAATACGCTTGTTCATCCTTCCTCAGCTTAATCAAAGTATTGCATTTTGAATTGGTTTTTCTCCTGCTGCCAAAACACTAGGCCGCAGGGCATCCCAAACCTGCACTTAGCAGTCTATCTGTTATACTAAATATGCTTGTTCATCCTTCCTCAGCTTAATCAAAGTATTGCATTTTGAATTGGTTTTTGGCCTGCCTTTACCAAAAAAAAACACCAGGCCGCAAGGCATCCCAAACCTGCACTTAGCAGCCTATCTGTTATACTAAATACACTTGTTCATCTTTCCTCAGCTTAATCAAAGTATTGCATTTTGAATTGGTTTTTGGTCTGCCTTTAACAAAAAAAACACCAGGCCTCAGGGCATCTCAAACCTGCGCTTAGCAGCCTATCTATTATACTAAATACGCTTGTTCATCCTTCCTCAGCTTAATCAAAGTATTGCATTTTGAATTGGTTTTTGGTCTGCCTTTAGACAAAAAAAACACCAGGCCGCAGGGCATCCCAAACCTGCACTTAGCAGCCTGTTATACTAAATATGCTTGTTGATCCTCCTCATCTTAATTAAAGTATTTAATTTTGAATTGGTTTTTGGTCTGCCTTTAACAAAAAAAAAACAGGCCGCAGGCCATCCCAAACCTGCACTTAGCAGCCTATCTGTTATACTAAATACGCTTGTTCATCCTTCCTCAGATTAATCAAAGTATTTCATTATGAATTGGTTTTTGGTCTGCCTTTAACAAAAAAAAACACCAGGCCGCAGGGCATCCCAAACCTGCACTTAGCAGCCTATCTGTTATACTAAATACGCTTGTTCATCTATCCTCAGCTTAATCAAAGTATTGCATTTTGAATTGGTTTTTGGTCTGCCTTTAACAAAAAAAAAACACCAGGCCGCAGGGCATCCCAAACCTGCACTTAGCAGCCTATCTGTTATACTAAATACGCTTGTTCATCCTTCCTCAGCTTAATCAAAGTATTGCATTTTGAATTGGTTTTTGGCCTGCCTTTACCAAAAAAAAAAAACACCAGGCCGCAAGGCATCCCAAACCTGCACTTAGCAGCCTATCTGTTATACTAAATACGCTTGTTCATCCTTCCTCAGCTTAATCAAAGTATTGCATTTTGAATTGGTTTTTGTCCTGCTGCCAAAACACCAGGCCGCAGGGCATCCCAAACCTGCACTTAGCAGCCTGTTATACTAAATACGCTTGTTCATCCTTCCTCAGCTTAATCAAAGTATTGCATTTTGAATTGGTTTTTGGTCTGCCTTTAAGAAAAAAAACACCAGGCCGCAGGGCATACCAAACCTGCATTTAGCAGCCTGTTATACTAAATACGCTTGTTCATCCTTCCTCAGATTAATCAAAGTATTTCATTTTGAATTGGTTTTTGGTCTGCCTTTAACAAAAAAAAACACCAGGCCGCAGGGCATCCCAAACCTGCACTTAGCAGCCTATCTGTTATACTAAATACGCTTGTTCATCTCTCCTCAGATTAATCAAAGTATTTCATTTTGAATTAGTTTTTGGTCTGCCTTTAACAAAAAAAACACCAGGCCGCAGGGCATCCCAAACCTGCACTTAGCAGCCTATCTGTTATACTAAATATGCTTGTTCATCCTTCCTCAGATTAATCAAAGTATTTCATTTTGAATTGGTTTTTGGTCTGCCTTTAACAAAAAAAAACAGGCCGCAGGGCATCCCAAACCTGCATTTAGCAGCCTATCTATTATACTAAATACGCTTGTTGATCCTCCTCAGCTTAATCAAAGTATTTCATTTTGAATTGGTTTTTGGTCTGCCTTTAACAAAAAAAACAGGCCGCAGGGCATCCCAAACCTGCACTGAGCAGCCTATCTGTTAAACTAATTACGCTTGTTGATCCTCCTCAGCTTAATCAAAGTATTTCATTTTGAATTGGTTTTTGGTCTGCCTTTAACAAAAAAAAACTGGCCGCAGGGCATCCCAAACCTGCACTTAGCAGCCTATCTGTTATACTAAATATGCTTCTTGATCCTCCTCAGCTTAATCAAAGTATTTCATTTTGAATTGGTTTTTGGTCTGCCTTTAACAAAAAAAAAACACCAGGCTGCAGGACATCCCAAACCTGCACTTAGCAGCCTATCTGTTATACTAAATTCGCTTGTTGATCCTCCTCAGCTTAATCAAAGTATTTTATTTTGAATTGGTTTTTGGTCTGCCTTTAACAAAAAAAACACCAGGCCGCAGGGCATCCCAAACCTGCACTTAGCAGCCTATCTGTGATACTAAATACGCTTCTTCATCCTTCCTCAGATTAATCAAAGTATTTCATATTGAATTGGTTTTTGGTCTGCCTTTAACAAAAAAACACCAGGCTGCAGGGCATCCCAAACCTGCATTTAGCAGCCTATTATACTAAATACGCTTGTTGATCCTCCTCATCTTAATCAAAGTATTTCATTTTGAATTGGTTTCTGGTCTGCCTTTAACAAAAAAAAAACACCAGGCCGCAGGGCATCCCAAACCTGCACTTAGCAGCCTATCTGTTATACTAAATACGCTTGTTGATCCTCCTCAGCTTAATCAAAGTATTTCATTTTGAATTGGTATTTGGTCTGCCTTTAACAAAAAAAACACCAGGCCGCAGGGCATCCCAAACCTGCACTTAGCAGCCTATCTGTTATACTAAATATGCTTGTTAATCCATCCTCAGATTAATCAAAGTATTTCATTTTGAATTGCTTTTTGGTCTGCCTTTACCAAAAAAACACCAGGCCGCAGGGCATCCCAAACCTGCACTTAGCAGCCTATCTGTTATACTAAATACGCTTGTTGATCCTCCTCAGCTTAATCAAAGTATTTAATTTTGAATTGGTTTTTGGTCTGCCTTTAACAAAAAAAACACCAGGCCGCAGGGCATCCCAAACCTGCACTTAGCAGCCTATCTATTATACTAAATACGCTTGTTGATCCTCCTCAGCTTAATCAAAGTATTTCATTTTGAATTGGTTTTTGGTCTGCCTTTAACAAAAAAAACAGGCCACAGGGCATCCCAAGCCTGCATTTAGCAGCCTGTTATACTAAATACGCTTGTTCATCCTTCCTCAGATTAATCAAAGTATTTCATTTTGAATTGGTTTTTGGTCTGCCTTTAACAAAAAAAACACCAGGCCGCAGGGCATCCCAAACCTGCACTTAGCAGCCTATCTGTTATACTAAATACGCTTGTTGATCCTCCTCAGCTTAATCAAAGTATTTCATTTTGAATTGGTTTTTGGTCTGCCTTTAACAAAAAAAACACCAGGCCGCAGGGCATCCTAAACCTGCGCTTAGCAGCCTATCTGTTATACTAAATACGCTTGTTCATCCTTCCTCAGATTAAAGAAAAGTATTTCATTTTGAATTAGTTTTTGGTCTGCCTTTAATAAAAAAACACCAGGCCGCAGGGCATCCCAAACCTGCACTTAGCAGCCTATCTGTTATACTAAATATGCTTGTTCATCCTTCCTCAGATTAATCAAAGTATTTCATTTTGAATTGGTTTTTGGTCTGCCTTTAACAAAAAAAAAACAGGCCGCAGGGCATCCCAAACCTGCATTTAGCAGCCTATCTATTATACTGAATACGCTTGTTGATCCTTCCTCAGTTTAATCAAAGTATTTCATTTTGAATTGGTTTTTGGTCTGCCTTTAACAAAAAAAAAACAGGCCGCAGGGCATCCCAAACCTGCACTGAGCAGCCTATCTGTTAAACTAATTACGCTTGTTGATCCTCCTCAGCTCAATCAAAGTATTTCATTTTAAATTGGTTTTTGGTCTGCCTTTAACAAAAAAAAACCAGGCCGCAGGGCATCCCAAACCTGCACTTAGCAGCCTATCTGTTATACTAAATATGCTTCTTGATCCTCCTCAGCTTAATCAAAGTATTTCATTTTGAATTGGTTTTTGGTCTGCCTTTAACAAAAAAAACACCAGGCCGCAGGGCGTCCCAAACCTGCACTTAGCAGCCTATCTGTTATACTAAATTCGCTTGTTGATCCTCCTCAGCTTAATCAAAGTATTTTATTTTGAATTGGTTTTTGGTCTGCCTTTAACAAAAAAACACCAGGCTGCAGGGCATCCCAAACCTGCATTAAGCAGCCTATTATACTAAATACGCTTGTTGATCCTCCTCATCTTAATCAAAGTATTTCATTTTGAATTGGTTTCTGGTCTGCCTTTAACAAAAAAAAACACCAGGCCGCAGGGCATCCCAAACCTGCACTTAGCAGCCTATCTGTTATACTAAATACGCTTGTTGATCCTCCTCAGCTTAATCAAAGTATTTCATTTTGAATTGGTATTTGGTCTGCCTTTAACAAAAAAAACACCAGGCCGCAGGGCATCCCAAACCTGCACTTAGCAGCCTATCTGTTATCCTAAATATGCTTGTTAATCCATCCTCAGATTAATCAAAGTATTTCATTTTGAATTGGTTTTTGGTCTGCCTTTACCAAAAAAACACCAGGCCGCAGGGCATCCCAAACCTGCACTTAGCAGCCTATCTGTTATACTAAATACGCTTGTTGATCCTCCTCAGCTTAATCAAAGTATTTAATTTTGAATTGGTTTTTGGTCTGCCTTTAACAAAAAAAACACCAGGCCGCAGGGCATCCCAAACCTGCACTTAGCAGCCTATCTGTTATACTAAATTCGCTTGTTGATCCTCCTCAGCTTAATCAAAGTATTTTATTTTGAATTGGTTTTTGGTCTGCCTTTAACAAAAAAAACACCAGGCCGCAGGGCATCCCAAACCTGCACTTAGCAGCCTATCTATTATACTAAATATGCTTGTTCATCCTCCTCAGCTTAATCAAAGTATTTCATTTTGAATTGGTTTTTGGTCTGCCTTTAAAAAAAAAAAAAACAGGCCGCAGGGCATCCCAAACCTGCACTTAGCAGCCTATCTGTTATGCTAAATATGCTTGTTGATCCTCCTCAGCTTAAACAAAGTATTTCATTTTGAATTGGTTTTTGGTCTGCCTTTAACAAAAAAAACACCAGGCCACAGGGCATCCCAAACCTGCACTGAGCAGCCTATCTGTTATACTAATTACGCTTGTTGATTCTCCTCAGCTTAATCAAAGTATTTCATTTTGAATTGGTTTTTGGTCTGCCTTTAACAAAAAACAACAGGCCGCAGGGCATCCCAAACCTGCATTTAGCAGCCTGTTATACTAAATACGCTTGTTGATCCTCCTCATCTTAATCAAAGTATTTCATTTTGAATTGGTTTTTGGTCTGCCTTTAACAAAAAAAAACAGGTCGCAGGGCATCCCAAACCTGAATTTAGCAGCCTGTTATACTAAATACGCTTGTTCATCCTTCCTCAGATTAATCAAAGTATTTCATTTTGAATTGGTTTTTGGTCTGCCTTTAACAAAAAAACACCAGGCTGCAGGGCATCCCAAACCTGCATTTAGCAGCCTATTATACTAAATACGCTTGTTGATCCTCCTCATCTTAATCAAAGTATTTCATTTTGAATTGGTTTCTGGTCTGCGTTTAACAAAAAAAAACACCAGGCCGCAGGGCATCCCAAACCTGCACTTAGCAGCCTATCTGTTATACTAAATACGCTTGTTGATCCTCCTCAGCTTAATCAAAGTATTTCATTTTGAATTGGTATTTGGTCTGCCTTTAACAAAAAAACACCAGGCCGCAGGGCATCCCAAACCTGCACTTAGCAGCCTATCCGTTACACTAAATATGCTTGTTAATCCATCCTCAGATTAATCAAAGTATTTCATTTTGAATTGTTTTTTGGTCTGCCTTTACCAAAAAAACACCAGGCCGCAGGGCATCCCAAACCTGCACTTAGCAGCCTATCTGTTATACTAAATACGCTTGTTGATCCTCCTCAGCTTAATCAAAGTATTTAATTTTGAATTGGTTTTTGGTCTGCCTTTAACAAAAAAAACACCAGGCCGCAGGGCATCCCAAACCTGCACTTAGCAGCCTATCTATTATACTAAATACGCTTGTTGATCCTCCTCAGCTTAATCAAAGTATTTCATTTTGAATTGGTTTTTGGTCTGCCTTTAACAAAAAAAACAGGCCGCAGGGCATCCCAAACCTGCATTTAGCAGCCTGTTATACTAAATACGCTTGTTCATCCTTCCTCAGATTAATCAAAGTATTTCATTTTGAATTGGTTTTTGGTCTGCCTTTAACAAAAAAAACACCAGGCCGCAGGGCATCCCAAACCTGCACTTAGCAGCCTATCTGTTATACTAAATACGCTTGTTGATCCTCCTCAGCTTAATCAAAGTATTCCATTTTAAATTGGTTTTTGGTCTGCCTTTAACAAAAAAAACAGGCCGCAGGGCATCCCAAACCTGCATTTAGCAGCCTGTTATACTAAATACGCTTGTTCATCCTTCCTCAGATTAATCAAAGTATTTCATTTTGAATTGGTTTTTGGTCTGCCTTTAACAAAAAAAACACCAGGCCGCAGGGCATCCTAAACCTGCACTTAGCAGCCTATCTGTTATACTAAATACGCTTGTTCATCCTTCCTCAGATTAAAGAAAAGTATTTCATTTTGAATTAGTTTTTGGTCTGCCTTTAATAAAAAAACACCAGGCCGCAGGGCATCCCAAACCTGCACTTAGCAGCCTATCTGTTATACTAAATATGCTTGTTCATCCTTCCTCAGATTAATCAAAGTATTTCATTTTGAATTGGTTTTTGGTCTGCCTTTAACAAAAAAAAAACAGGCCGCAGGGCATCCCAAACCTGCATTTAGCAGCCTATCTATTATACTGAATACGCTTGTTGATCCTTCCTCAGTTTAATCAAAGTATTTCATTTTGAATTGGTTTTTGGTCTGCCTTTAACAAAAAAAAAACAGGCCGCAGGGCATCCCAAACCTGCACTGAGCAGCCTATCTGTTAAACTAATTACGCTTGTTGATCCTCCTCAGCTCAATCAAAGTATTTCATTTTAAATTGGTTTTTGGTCTGCCTTTAACAAAAAAAAACCAGGCCGCAGGGCATCCCAAACCTGCACTTAGCAGCCTATCTGTTATACTAAATATGCTTCTTGATCCTCCTCAGCTTAATCAAAGTATTTCATTTTGAATTGGTTTTTGGTCTGCCTTTAACAAAAAAAACACCAGGCCGCAGGGCGTCCCAAACCTGCACTTAGCAGCCTATCTGTTATACTAAATTCGCTTGTTGATCCTCCTCAGCTTAATCAAAGTATTTTATTTTGAATTGGTTTTTGGTCTGCCTTTAACAAAAAAACACCAGGCTGCAGGGCATCCCAAACCTGCATTAAGCAGCCTATTATACTAAATACGCTTGTTGATCCTCCTCATCTTAATCAAAGTATTTCATTTTGAATTGGTTTCTGGTCTGCCTTTAACAAAAAAAAACACCAGGCCGCAGGGCATCCCAAACCTGCACTTAGCAGCCTATCTGTTATACTAAATACGCTTGCTGATCCTCCTCAGCTTAATCAAAGTATTTCATTTTGAATTGGTATTTGGTCTGCCTTTAACAAAAAAAACACCAGGCCGCAGGGCATCCCAAACCTGCACTTAGCAGCCTATCTGTTATCCTAAATATGCTTGTTAATCCATCCTCAGATTAATCAAAGTATTTCATTTTGAATTGGTTTTTGGTCTGCCTTTACCAAAAAAACACCAGGCCGCAGGGCATCCCAAACCTGCACTTAGCAGCCTATCTGTTATACTAAATACGCTTGTTGATCCTCCTCAGCTTAATCAAAGTATTTAATTTTGAATTGGTTTTTGGTCTGCCTTTAACAAAAAAAACACCAGGCCGCAGGGCATCCCAAACCTGCACTTAGCAGCCTATCTGTTATACTAAATTCGCTTGTTGATCCTCCTCAGCTTAATCAAAGTATTTTATTTTGAATTGGTTTTTGGTCTGCCTTTAACAAAAAAACACCAGGCTGCAGGGCATCCCAAACCTGCATTTAGCAGCCTATTATACTAAATACGCTTGTTGATCCTCCTCATCTTAATCAAAGTATTTCATTTTGAATTGTTTTCTGGTCTGCCTTTAACAAAAAAAAACACCAGGCCGCAGGGCATCCCAAACCTGCACTGAGCAGCCTATCTGTTATACTAAATACGTTTGTTGATCCTCCTCAGCTTAATCAAAGTATTTCATTTTGAATTGGTATTTGGTCTGCCTTTAACAAAAAAAACACCAGGCCGCAAGGCATCCCAAACCTGCACTTAGCAGCCTGTTATCCTAAATATGCTTGTTAATCCATCCTCAGATTAATCAAAGTATTTCATTTTGAATTGGTTTTTGGTCTGCCTTTACCAAAAAAACACCAGGCCGCAGGGCATCCCAAACCTGCACTTAGCAGCCTATCTGTTATACTAAATACGCTTGTTGATCCTCCTCAGCTTAATCAAAGTATTTAATTTTGAATTGGTTTTTGGTCTGCCTTTAACAAAAAAAAACACCAGGCCGCAGGGCATCCCAAACCTGCACTTAGCAGCCTATCTGTTATACTAAATTCGCTTGTTGATCCTCCTCAGCTTAATCAAAGTATTTTATTTTGAATTGGTTTTTGGTCTGCCTTTAACAAAAAAAACACCAGGCCGCAGGGCATCCCAAACCTGCACTTAGCAGCCTATCTATTATACTAAATATGCTTGTTCATCCTCCTCAGCTTAATCAAAGTATTTCATTTTGAATTGGTTTTTGGTCTGCCTTTAAAAAAAAAAAAAACAGGCCGCAGGGCATCCCAAACCTGCACTTAGCAGCCTATCTGTTATGCTAAATATGCTTGTTGATCCTCCTCAGCTTAAACAAAGTATTTCATTTTGAATTGGTTTTTGGTCTGCCTTTAACAAAAAAAACACCAGGCCGCAGGGCATCCCAAACCTGCACTGAGCAGCCTATCTGTTATACTAATTACGCTTGTTGATTCTCCTCAGCTTAATCAAAGTATTTCATTTTGAATTGGTTTTTGGTCTGCCTTTAACAAAAAACAACAGGCCGCAGGGCATCCCAAACCTGCATTTAGCAGCCTGTTATACTAAATACGCTTGTTGATCCTCCTCATCTTAATCAAAGTATTTCATTTTGAATTGGTTTTTGGTCTGCCTTTAACAAAAAAAAACAGGCCGCAGGGCATCCCAAACCTGAATTTAGCAGCCTGTTATACTAAATACGCTTGTTCATCCTTCCTCAGATTAATCAAAGTATTTCATTTTGAATTGGTTTTTGGTCTGCCTTTAACAAAAAAACACCAGGCTGCAGGGCATCCCAAACCTGCATTTAGCAGCCTATTATACTAAATACGCTTGTTGATCCTCCTCATCTTAATCAAAGTATTTCATTTTGAATTGGTTTCTGGTCTGCGTTTAACAAAAAAAAACACCAGGCCGCAGGGCATCCCAAACCTGCACTTAGCAGCCTATCTGTTATACTAAATACGCTTGTTGATCCTCCTCAGCTTAATCAAAGTATTTCATTTTGAATTGGTATTTGGTCTGCCTTTAACAAAAAAACACCAGGCCGCAGGGCATCCCAAACCTGCACTTAGCAGCCTATCTGTTATACTAAATATGCTTGTTAATCCATCCTCAGATTAATCAAAGTATTTCATTTTGAATTGTTTTTTGGTCTGCCTTTACCAAAAAAACACCAGGCCGCAGGGCATCCCAAACCTGCACTTAGCAGCCTATCTGTTATACTAAATACGCTTGTTGATCCTCCTCAGCTTAATCAAAGTATTTAATTTTGAATTGGTTTTTGGTCTGCCTTTAACAAAAAAAACACCAGGCCGCAGGGCATCCCAAACCTGCACTTAGCAGCCTATCTATTATACTAAATACGCTTGTTGATCCTCCTCAGCTTAATCAAAGTATTTCATTTTGAATTGGTTTTTGGTCTGCCTTTAACAAAAAAAACAGGCCGCAGGGCATCCCAAACCTGCATTTAGCAGCCTGTTATACTAAATACGCTTGTTCATCCTTCCTCAGATTAATCAAAGTATTTCATTTTGAATTGGTTTTTGGTCTGCCTTTAACAAAAAAAACACCAGGCCGCAGGGCATCCCAAACCTGCACTTAGCAGCCTATCTGTTATACTAAATACGCTTGTTGATCCTCCTCAGCTTAATCAAAGTATTTCATTTTAAATTGGTTTTTGGTCTGCCTTTAACAAAAAAAACAGGCCGCAGGGCATCCCAAACCTGCATTTAGCAGCCTGTTATACTAAATACGCTTGTTCATCCTTCCTCAGATTAATCAAAGTATTTCATTTTGAATTGGTTTTTGGTCTGCCTTTAACAAAAAAAACACCAGGCCGCAGGGCATCCTAAACCTGCACTTAGCAGCCTATCTGTTATACTAAATACGCTTGTTCATCCTTCCTCAGATTAAAGAAAAGTATTTCATTTGGAATTAGTTTTTGGTCTGCCTTTAATAAAAAAACACCAGGCCGCAGGGCATCCCAAACCTGCACTTAGCAGCCTATCTGTTATACTAAATATGCTTGTTCATCCTTCCTCAGATTAATCAAAGTATTTCATTTTGAATTGGTTTTTGGTCTGCCTTTAACAAAAAAAAAACAGGCCGCAGGGCATCCCAAACCTGCATTTAGCAGCCTATCTATTATACTAAATACGCTTGTTGATCCTCCTCAGCTTAATCAAAGTATTTCATTTTGAATTGGTTTTTGGTCTGCCTTTAACAAAAAAAAAAACAGGCCGCAGGGTATCCCAAACCTGCACTGAGCAGCCTATCTGTTAAACTAATTACGCTTGTTGATCCTCCTCAGCTCAATCAAAGTATTTCATTTTGAATTGGTTTTTGGTCTGCCTTTAACAAAAAAAAAACAGGCCGCAGGGCATCCCAAACCTGCACTTAGCAGCCTATCTGTTATACTAAATATGCTTCTTGATCCTCCTCAGCTTAATCAAAGTATTTAATTTTGAATTGGTTTTTGGTCTGCCTTTAACAAAAAAAACACCAGGCCGCAGGGCATCCCAAACCTGCACTTAGCAGCGTATCTGTTATACTAAATTCGCTTGTTGATCCTCCTCAGCTTAATCAAAGTATTTTATTTTGAATTGGTTTTTGGTCTGCCTTTAACAAAAAAACACCAGGCTGCAGGGCATCCCAAACCTGCATTTAGCAGCCTATTATACTAAATACGCTTGTTGATCCTCCTCATCTTAATCAAAGTATTTCATTTTGAATTGGTTTCTGGTCTGCCTTTAACAAAAAAAAACACCAGGCCGCAGGGCATCCCAAACCTGCACTTAGCAGCCTATCTGTTATACTAAATACGCTTGTTGATCCTCCTCAGCTTAATCAAAGTATTTCATTTTGAATTGGTATTTGGTCTGCCTTTAACAAAAAAAACCAGGCCGCAGGGCATCCCAAACCTGCACTTAGCAGCCTATCTGTTATCCTAAATATGCTTGTTAATCCATCCTCAGATTAATCAAAGTATTTCATTTTGAATTGGTTTTTGGTCTGCCTTTAACAAAAAAAACACCAGGCCGCAGGGCATCCCAAACCTGCACTTAGCAGCCTATCTGTTATACTAAATTCGCTTGTTGATCCTCCTCAGCTTAATCAAAGTATTTTATTTTGAATTGGCTTTTGGTCTGCCTTTACCAAAAAAAACACCAGGCCGCAGGGCATCCCAAACCTGCACTTAGCAGCCTATCTATTATACTAAATATGCTTGTTCATCCTCCTCAGCTTAATCAAAGTATTTCATTTTGAATTGGTTTTTGGTCTGCCTTTACCAAAAAAACACCAGGCCGCAGGGCATCCCAAACCTGCACTTAGCAGCCTATCTGTTATACTAATTACGCTTGTTGATCCTCCTCAGCTTAATCAAAGTATTTCATTTTGAATTGGTTTTTGGTCTGCCTTTAACAAAAACCAACAGGCCGCAGGGCATCCCAAACCTGCATTTAGCAGCCTGTTATACTAAATACGCTTGTTGATCCTCCTCATCTTAATCAAAGTATTTCATTTTGAATTGGTTTTTGGTCTGCCTTTAACAAAAAAAACCAGGCCGCAGGGCATCCCAAACCTGAATTTTGCAGCCTGTTATACTAAATACGCTTGTTCATCCTTCCTCAGATTAATCAAAGTATTTCATTTTGAATTGGTTTTTGGTCTGCCTTTAACAAAAAAAACACCAGGCTGCAGGGCATCCCAAACCTGCACTTAGCAGCCTATCTGTTATACTAAATACGCTTGTTCATCCTTCCTCAGATTAATCAAAGTATTTCATTTTGAATTAGTTTTTGGTCTGCCTTTAACAAAAAAAACACCAGGCCGCAGGGCATCCCAAACCTGCACTTAGCAGCCTATCTGTTATACTAAATATGCTTGTTCATCCTTCCTCAGATTAATCAAAGTATTTCATTTTGAATTGGTTTTTGGTCTGCCTTTAACAAAAAAAAACAGGCCGCAGGGCATCCCAAACCTGCATTTAGCAGCCTATCTATTATACTAAATACGCTTGTTGATCCTCCTCAGCTTAATCAAAGTATTTCATTTTGAATTGGTTTTTGGTCTGCCTTTAACAAAAAAAAAACAGGCCGCAGGGCATCCCAAACCTGCACTGAGCAGCCTATCTGTTAAACTAATTACGCTTGTTGATCCTCCTTAGCTCAATCAAAGTATTTCATTTTGAATTGGTTTTTGGTCTGCCTTTAACAAAAAAAAACCAGGCCGAAGGGCATCCCAAACCTGCACTTAGCAGCCTATCTGTTATACTAAATATGCTTCTTGATCCTCCTCAGCTTAATCAAAGTATTTCATTTTGAATTGGTTTTTGGTCTGCCTTTAACAAAAAAAACACCAGGCCGCAGGGCATCCCAAACCTGCACTTAGCAGCCTATCTGTTGTACTAAATTCGCTTGTTGATCCTCCTCAGCTTAATCAAAGTATTTTATTTTGAATTGGTTTTTGGTCTGCCTTTAACAAAAAAAACACCAGGCCGCAGGGCATCCCAAACCTGCACTTAGCAGCCTATCTATTATACTAAATACGCTTGTTGATCCTCCTCAGCTTAATCAAAGTATTTCATTTTGAATTGGTTTTTGGTCTGCCTTTAACAAAAAAAAAAACAGGCCGCAGGGCATCCCAAACCTGCACTGAGCAGCCTATCTGTTTAACTAATTACGCTTGTTGATCCTCCTCAGCTCAATCAAAGTATTTCATTTTGAATTGGTTTTTGGTCTGCCTTTAACAAAAAACAACAGGCCGCAGGGCATCCCAAACCTGCATTTAGCAGCCTGTTATACTAAATACGCTTGTTGATCCTCCTCATCTTAATCAAAGTATTTCATTTTGAATTGGTTTTTGGTCTGCCTTTAAAAAAAAAAAAAACAGGCCGCAGGGCATCCCAAACCTGCACTTAGCAGCCTATCTGTTATGCTAAATATGCTTGTTGATCCTCCTCAGCTTAAACAAAGTATTTCATTTTGAATTGGTTTTTGGTCTGCCTTTAACAAAAAAAACACCAGGCCGCAGGGCATCCCAAACCTGCACTGAGCAGCCTATCTGTTATACTAATTACGCTTGTTGATTCTCCTCAGCTTAATCAAAGTATTTCATTTTGAATTGGTTTTTGGTCTGCCTTTAACAAAAAACAACAGGCCGCAGGGCATCCCAAACCTGCATTTAGCAGCCTGTTATACTAAATACGCTTGTTGATCCTCCTCATCTTAATCAAAGTATTTCATTTTGAATTGGTTTTTGGTCTGCCTTTAACAAAAAAAAACAGGCCGCAGGGCATCCCAAACCTGAATTTAGCAGCCTGTTATACTAAATACGCTTGTTGATCCTTCCTCAGATTAATCAAAGTATTTCATTTTGAATTGGTTTTTGGTCTGCCTTTAACAAAAAAACACCAGGCTGCAGGGCATCCCAAACCTGCATTTAGCAGCCTATTATACTAAATACGCTTGTTGATCCTCCTCATCTTAATCAAAGTATTTCATTTTGAATTGGTTTCTGGTCTGCGTTTAACAAAAAAAAACACCAGGCCGCAGGGCATCCCAAACCTGCACTTAGCAGCCTATCTGTTATACTAAATACGCTTGTTGATCCTCCTCAGCTTAATCAAAGTATTTCATTTTGAATTGGTATTTGGTCTGCCTTTAACAAAAAAACACCAGGCCGCAGGGCATCCCAAACCTGCACTTAGCAGCCTATCTGTTATACTAAATATGCTTGTTAATCCATCCTCAGATTAATCAAAGTATTTCATTTTGAATTGTTTTTTGGTCTGCCTTTACCAAAAAAACACCAGGCCGCAGGGCATCCCAAACCTGCACTTAGCAGCCTATCTGTTATACTAAATACGCTTGTTGATCCTCCTCAGCTTAATCAAAGTATTTAATTTTGAATTGGTTTTTGGTCTGCCTTTAACAAAAAAAACACCAGGCCGCAGGGCATCCCAAACCTGCACTTAGCAGCCTATCTATTATACTAAATACGCTTGTTGATCCTCCTCAGCTTAATCAAAGTATTTCATTTTGAATTGGTTTTTGGTCTGCCTTTAACAAAAAAAACAGGCCGCAGGGCATCCCAAACCTGCATTTAGCAGCCTGTTATACTAAATACGCTTGTTCATCCTTCCTCAGATTAATCAAAGTATTTCATTTTGAATTGGTTTTTGGTCTGCCTTTAACAAAAAAAACACCAGGCCGCAGGGCATCCCAAACCTGCACTTAGCAGCCTATCTGTTATACTAAATACGCTTGTTGATCCTCCTCAGCTTAATCAAAGTATTTCATTTTAAATTGGTTTTTGGTCTGCCTTTAACAAAAAAAACAGGCCGCAGGGCATCCCAAACCTGCATTTAGCAGCCTGTTATACTAAATACGCTTGTTCATCCTTCCTCAGATTAATCAAAGTATTTCATTTTGAATTGGTTTTTGGTCTGCCTTTAACAAAAAAAACACCAGGCCGCAGGGCATCCTAAACCTGCACTTAGCAGCCTATCTGTTATACTAAATACGCTTGTTCATCCTTCCTCAGATTAAAGAAAAGTATTTCATTTGGAATTAGTTTTTGGTCTGCCTTTAATAAAAAAACACCAGGCCGCAGGGCATCCCAAACCTGCACTTAGCAGCCTATCTGTTATACTAAATATGCTTGTTCATCCTTCCTCAGATTAATCAAAGTATTTCATTTTGAATTGGTTTTTGGTCTGCCTTTAACAAAAAAAAAACAGGCCGCAGGGCATCCCAAACCTGCATTTAGCAGCCTATCTATTATACTAAATACGCTTGTTGATCCTCCTCAGCTTAATCAAAGTATTTCATTTTGAATTGGTTTTTGGTCTGCCTTTAACAAAAAAAAAAACAGGCCGCAGGGTATCCCAAACCTGCACTGAGCAGCCTATCTGTTAAACTAATTACGCTTGTTGATCCTCCTCAGCTCAATCAAAGTATTTCATTTTGAATTGGTTTTTGGTCTGCCTTTAACAAAAAAAAAACAGGCCGCAGGGCATCCCAAACCTGCACTTAGCAGCCTATCTGTTATACTAAATATGCTTCTTGATCCTCCTCAGCTTAATCAAAGTATTTAATTTTGAATTGGTTTTTGGTCTGCCTTTAACAAAAAAAACACCAGGCCGCAGGGCATCCCAAACCTGCACTTAGCAGCGTATCTGTTATACTAAATTCGCTTGTTGATCCTCCTCAGCTTAATCAAAGTATTTTATTTTGAATTGGTTTTTGGTCTGCCTTTAACAAAAAAACACCAGGCTGCAGGGCATCCCAAACCTGCATTTAGCAGCCTATTATACTAAATACGCTTGTTGATCCTCCTCATCTTAATCAAAGTATTTCATTTTGAATTGGTTTCTGGTCTGCCTTTAACAAAAAAAAAACACCAGGCCGCAGGGCATCCCAAACCTGCACTTAGCAGCCTATCTGTTATACTAAATACGCTTGTTGATCCTCCTCAGCTTAATCAAAGTATTTCATTTTGAATTGGTATTTGGTCTGCCTTTAACAAAAAAAACCAGGCCGCAGGGCATCCCAAACCTGCACTTAGCAGCCTATCTGTTATCCTAAATATGCTTGTTAATCCATCCTCAGATTAATCAAAGTATTTCATTTTGAATTGGTTTTTGGTCTGCCTTTAACAAAAAAAACACCAGGCCGCAGGGCATCCCAAACCTGCACTTAGCAGCCTATCTGTTATACTAAATTCGCTTGTTGATCCTCCTCAGCTTAATCAAAGTATTTTATTTTGAATTGGCTTTTGGTCTGCCTTTACCAAAAAAAACACCAGGCCGCAGGGCATCCCAAACCTGCACTTAGCAGCCTATCTATTATACTAAATATGCTTGTTCATCCTCCTCAGCTTAATCAAAGTATTTCATTTTGAATTGGTTTTTGGTCTGCCTTTACCAAAAAAACACCAGGCCGCAGGGCATCCCAAACCTGCACTTAGCAGCCTATCTGTTATACTAATTACGCTTGTTGATCCTCCTCAGCTTAATCAAAGTATTTCATTTTGAATTGGTTTTTGGTCTGCCTTTAACAAAAACCAACAGGCCGCAGGGCATCCCAAACCTGCATTTAGCAGCCTGTTATACTAAATACGCTTGTTGATCCTCCTCATCTTAATCAAAGTATTTCATTTTGAATTGGTTTTTGGTCTGCCTTTAACAAAAAAAACCAGGCCGCAGGGCATCCCAAACCTGAATTTTGCAGCCTGTTATACTAAATACGCTTGTTCATCCTTCCTCAGATTAATCAAAGTATTTCATTTTGAATTGGTTTTTGGTCTGCCTTTAACAAAAAAAACACCAGGCTGCAGGGCATCCCAAACCTGCACTTAGCAGCCTATCTGTTATACTAAATACGCTTGTTCATCCTTCCTCAGATTAATCAAAGTATTTCATTTTGAATTAGTTTTTGGTCTGCCTTTAACAAAAAAAACACCAGGCCGCAGGGCATCCCAAACCTGCACTTAGCAGCCTATCTGTTATACTAAATATGCTTGTTCATCCTTCCTCAGATTAATCAAAGTATTTCATTTTGAATTGGTTTTTGGTCTGCCTTTAACAAAAAAAAACAGGCCGCAGGGCATCCCAAACCTGCATTTAGCAGCCTATCTATTATACTAAATACGCTTGTTGATCCTCCTCAGCTTAATCAAAGTATTTCATTTTGAATTGGTTTTTGGTCTGCCTTTAACAAAAAAAAAACAGGCCGCAGGGCATCCCAAACCTGCACTGAGCAGCCTATCTGTTAAACTAATTACGCTTGTTGATCCTCCTTAGCTCAATCAAAGTATTTCATTTTGAATTGGTTTTTGGTCTGCCTTTAACAAAAAAAAACCAGGCCGAAGGGCATCCCAAACCTGCACTTAGCAGCCTATCTGTTATACTAAATATGCTTCTTGATCCTCCTCAGCTTAATCAAAGTATTTCATTTTGAATTGGTTTTTGGTCTGCCTTTAACAAAAAAAACACCAGGCCGCAGGGCATCCCAAACCTGCACTTAGCAGCCTATCTGTTGTACTAAATTCGCTTGTTGATCCTCCTCAGCTTAATCAAAGTATTTTATTTTGAATTGGTTTTTGGTCTGCCTTTAACAAAAAAAACACCAGGCCGCAGGGCATCCCAAACCTGCACTTAGCAGCCTATCTATTATACTAAATACGCTTGTTGATCCTCCTCAGCTTAATCAAAGTATTTCATTTTGAATTGGTTTTTGGTCTGCCTTTAACAAAAAAAAAAACAGGCCGCAGGGCATCCCAAACCTGCACTGAGCAGCCTATCTGTTTAACTAATTACGCTTGTTGATCCTCCTCAGCTCAATCAAAGTATTTCATTTTGAATTGGTTTTTGGTCTGCCTTTAACAAAAAAAAACCAGGCCGCAGGGCATTCCAAACCTGCACTTAGCAGCCTATCTGTTATACTAAATACGCTTGTTGATCCTCCTCAGCTTAATCAAAGTATTTCATTTTGAATTGGTATTTGGTCTGCCTTTAACAAAAAAAACACCAGGCCGCAGGGCATCCCAAACCTGCACTTAGCAGCCTATCTGTTATCCTAAATATGCTTGTTAATCCATCCTCATATTAATCAAAGTATTTCATTTTGAATTGGTTTTTGGTCTGCCTTTACCAAAAAAACACCAGGCCGCAGGGCATCCCAAACCTGCACTTAGCAGCCTATCTGTTATACTAAATACGCTTTTATGATCCTCCTCAGCTTAATCAAAGTATTTAATTTTGAATTGGTTTTTGGTCTGCCTTTAACAAAAAAAACACCAGGCCGCAGGGCATCCCAAACCTGCACTTAGCAGCCTATCTGTTATACTAAATTCGCTTGTTGATCCTCCTCAGCTTAATCAAAGTATTTTATTTTGAATTGGTTTTTGGTCTGCCTTTAACAAAAAAAACACCAGGCCACAGGGCATCCCAAACCTGCACTTAGTTGCCTATCTATTATACTAAATATGCTTGTTCATCCTCCTCAGCTTAATCAAAGTATTTCATTTTGAATTGGTTTTTGGTCTGCCTTTAAAAAAAAAAAAACAGGCCGCAGGGCATCCCAAACCTGCACTTAGCAGCCTATCTGTTATGCTAAATATGCTTGTTGATCCTCCTCAGCTTAAACAAAGTATTTCATTTTGAATTGGTTTTTGGTCTGCCTTTAACAAAAAAAACACCAGGCCGCAGGGCATCCCAAACCTGCACTGAGCAGCCTATCTGTTATACTAATTACGCTTGTTGATCCTCCTCAGCTTAATCAAAGTATTTCATTTTGAATTGGTTTTTGGTCTGTCTTTAACAAAAAACAACAGGCCGCAGGGCATCCCAAACCTGCATTTAGCAGCCTGTTATACTAAATACGCTTGTTGATCCTCCTCATCTTAATCAAAGTATTTCATTTTGAATTGGTTTTTGGTCTGCCTTTAACAAAAAAAAAACAGGCCGCAGGGCATCCCAAACCTGAATTTAGCAGCCTGTTATACTAAATACGCTTGTTCATCCTTCCTCAGATTAATCAAAGTATTTCATTTTGAATTGGTTTTTGGTCTGCCTTTAACAAAAAAACACCAGGCTGCAGGGCATCCCAAACCTGCATTTAGCAGCCTATTATACTAAATACGCTTGTTGATCCTCCTCATCTTAATCAAAGTATTTCATTTTGAATTGGTTTCTGGTCTGCCTTTAACAAAAAAAAACACCAGGCCGCAGGGCATCCCAAACCTGCACTTAGCAGCCTATCTGTTATACTAAATACGCTTGTTGATCCTCCTCAGCTTAATCAAAGTATTTAATTTTGAATTGGTTTTTGGTCTGCCTTTAACAAAAAAAACACCAGGCCGCAGGGCATCCCAAACCTGCACTTAGCAGCCTATCTGTTGTACTAAATTCGCTTGTTGATCCTCCTCAGCTTAATCAAAGTATTTTATTTTGAATTGGTTTTTGGTCTGCCTTTAATAAAAAAAACACCAGGCCGCAGGGCATCCCAAACCTGCACTTAGCAGCCTATCTATTATACTAAATACGCTTGTTGATCCTCCTCAGCTTAATCAAAGTATTTCATTTTGAATTGGTTTTTGGTCTGCCTTTAACAAAAAAAAAAACAGGCCGCAGGGCATCCCAAACCTGCACTGAGCAGCCTATCTGTTTAACTAATTACGCTTGTTGATCCTCCTCAGCTCAATCAAAGTATTTCATTTTGAATTGGTTTTTGGTCTGCCTTTAACAAAAAAAAACCAGGCCGCAGGGCATTCCAAACCTGCACTTAGCAGCCTATCTGTTATACTAAATACGCTTGTTGATCCTCCTCAGCTTAATCAAAGTATTTCATTTTGAATTGGTATTTGGTCTGCCTTTAACAAAAAAAACACCAGGCCGCAGGGCATCCCAAACCTGCACTTAGCAGCCTATCTGTTATCCTAAATATGCTTGTTAATCCATCCTCATATTAATCAAAGTATTTCATTTTGAATTGGTTTTTGGTCTGCCTTTACCAAAAAAACACCAGGCCGCAGGGCATCCCAAACCTGCACTTAGCAGCCTATCTGTTATACTAAATACGCTTTTATGATCCTCCTCAGCTTAATCAAAGTATTTAATTTTGAATTGGTTTTTGGTCTGCCTTTAACAAAAAAAACACCAGGCCGCAGGGCATCCCAAACCTGCACTTAGCAGCCTATCTGTTATACTAAATTCGCTTGTTGATCCTCCTCAGCTTAATCAAAGTATTTTATTTTGAATTGGTTTTTGGTCTGCCTTTAACAAAAAAAACACCAGGCCGCAGGGCATCCCAAACCTGCACTTAGCAGCCTATCTGTTATACTAAATTCGCTTGTTGATCCTCCTCAGCTTAATCAAAGTATTTTATTTTGAATTGGTTTTTGGTCTGCCTTTAACAAAAAAAACACCAGGCCACAGGGCATCCCAAACCTGCACTTAGTTGCCTATCTGTTATGCTAAATATGCTTGTTGATCCTCCTCAGCTTAAACAAAGTATTTCATTTTGAATTGGTTTTTGGTCTGCCTTTACCAAAAAAACACCAGGCCGCAGGGCATCCCAAACCTGCACTGAGCAGCCTATCTGTTATACTAATTACGCTTGTTGATCCTCCTCAGCTTAATCAAAGTATTTCATTTTGAATTGGTTTTTGGTCTGTCTTTAACAAAAAACAACAGGCCGCAGGGCATCCCAAACCTGCATTTAGCAGCCTGTTATACTAAATACGCTTGTTGATCCTCCTCATCTTAATCAAAGTATTTCATTTTGAATTGGTTTTTGGTCTGCCTTTAACAAAAAAAAACAGGCCGCAGGGCATCCCAAACCTGAATTTAGCAGCCTGTTATACTAAATACGCTTGTTCATCCTTCCTCAGATTAATCAAAGTATTTCATTTTGAATTGGTTTTTGGTCTGCCTTTAACAAAAAAACACCAGGCTGCAGGGCATCCCAAACCTGCATTTAGCAGCCTATTATACTAAATACGCTTGTTGATCCTCCTCATCTTAATCAAAGTATTTCATTTTGAATTGGTTTCTGGTCTGCCTTTAACAAAAAAAAACACCAGGCCGCAGGGCATCCCAAACCTGCACTTAGCAGCCTATCTGTTATACTAAATACGCTTGTTGATCCTCCTCAGCTTAATCAAAGTATTTAATTTTGAATTGGTTTTTGGTCTGCCTTTAACAAAAAAAACACCAGGCCGCAGGGCATCCCAAACCTGCACTTAGCAGCCTATCTATTATACTAAATACGCTTGTTGATCCTCCTCAGCTTAATCAAAGTATTTCATTTTGAATTGGTTTTTGGTCTGCCTTTAACAAAAAAAACAGGCCGCAGGGCATCCCAAACCTGCATTTAGCAGCCTGTTATACTAAATACGCTTGTTCATCCTTCCTCAGATTAATCAAAGTATTTCATTTTGAATTGGTTTTTGGTCTGCCTTTAACAAAAAAAACACCAGGCCGCAGGGCATCCCAAACCTGCATTTAGCAGCCTGTTATACTAAATACGCTTGTTGATCCTCCTCATCTTAATCAAAGTATTTCATTTTGAATTGGTTTTTGGTCTGCCTTTAACAAAAAAAAACAGGCCGCAGGGCATCCCAAACCTGAATTTAGCAGCCTGTTATACTAAATACGCTTGTTCATCCTTCCTCAGATTAATCAAAGTATTTCATTTTGAATTGGTTTTTGGTCTGCCTTTAACAAAAAAACACCAGGCTGCAGGGCATCCCAAACCTGCATTTAGCAGCCTATTATACTAAATACGCTTGTTGATCCTCCTCATCTTAATCAAAGTATTTCATTTTGAATTGGTTTCTGGTCTGCCTTTAACAAAAAAAAAACACCAGGCCGCAGGGCATCCCAAACCTGCACTTAGCAGCCTATCTGTTATACTAAATACGCTTGTTGATCCTCCTCAGCTTAATCAAAGTATTTCATTTTGAATTGGTATTTGGTCTGCCTTTAACAAAAAAAACACCAGGCCGCAGGGCATCCTAAACCTGCACTTAGCAGCCTATCTGTTATACTAAATACGCGTGTTCATCCTTCCTCAGATTAAAGAAAAGTATTTCATTTTGAATTAGTTTTTGGTCTGCCTTTAATAAAAAAACACCAGGCCGCAGGGCATCCCAAACCTGCACTTAGCAGCCTATCTGTTATACTAAATATGCTTGTTCATCCTTCCTCAGATTAATCAAAGTATTTCATTTTGAATTGGTTTTTGGTCTGCCTTTAACAAAAAAAAAACAGGCCGCAGGGCACCCCAAACCTGCATTTAGCAGCCTATCTATTATACTAAATACGCTTGTTGATCCTCCTCAGCTTAATCAAAGTATTTCATTTTGAATTGGTTTTTGGTCTGCCTTTAACAAAAAAAAAAACAGGCCGCAGGGCATCCCAAACCTGCACTGAGCAGCCTATCTGTTAAACTAATTACGCTTGTTGATCCTCCTCAGCTCAATCAAAGTATTTCATTTTGAATTGGTTTTTGGTCTGCCTTTAACAAAAAAAAACCAGGCCGCAGGGCATCCCAAACCTGCACTTAGCAGCCTATCTGTTATACTAAATATGCTTCTTGATCCTCCTCAGCTTAATCAAAGTATTTCATTTTGAATTGGTATTTGGTCTGCCTTTAACAAAAAAAACACCAGGCCGCAGGGCATCCCAAACCTGCACTTAGCAGCCTATCTGTTATCCTAAATATGCTTGTTAATCCATCCTCAGATTAATCAAAGTATTTCATTTTGAATTGGTTTTTGGTCTGCCTTTACCAAAAAAACACCAGGCCGCAGGGCATCCCAAACCTGCACTTAGCAGCCTATCTGTTATACTAAATACGCTTGTTGATCCTCCTCAGCTTAATCAAAGTATTTAATTTTGAATTGGTTTTTGGTCTGCCTTTAACAAAAAAAACACCAGGCCGCAGGGCATCCCAAACCTGCACTTAGCAGCCTATCTGTTATACTAAATTCGCTTGTTGATCCTCCTCAGCTTAATCAAAGTATTTTATTTTAAATTGGTTTTTGGTCTGCCTTTAACAAAAAAACACCAGGCTGCAGGGCATCCCAAACCTGCATTTAGCAGCCTATTATACTAAATACGCTTGTTGATCCTCCTCATCTTAATCAAAGTATTTCATTTTGAATTGGTTTCTGGTCTGCCTTTAACAAAAAAAAACACCAGGCCGCAGGGCATCCCAAACCTGCACTTAGCAGCCTATCTGTTATACTAAATACGCTTGTTGATCCTCCCCAGCTTAATCAAAGTATTTAATTTTGAATTGGTTTTTGGTCTGCCTTTAACAAAAAAAACACCAGGCCGCAGGGCATCCCAAACCTGCACTTAGCAGCCTATCTGTTATACTAAATTCGCTTGTTGATCCTCCTCAGCTTAATCAAAGTATTTTATTTTGAATTGGTTTTTGGTCTGCCTTTAACAAAAAAACACCAGGCTGCAGGGCATCCCAAACCTGCATTTAGCAGCCTATTATACTAAATACGCTTGTTGATCCTCCTCATCTTAATCAAAGTATTTCATTTTGAATTGGTTTTTGGTCTGCCTTTAACAAAAAAAAACACCAGGCCGCAGGGCATCCCAAACCTGCACTTAGCAGCCTATCTGTTATACTAAATACGCTTGTTGATCCTCCTCAGCTTAATCAAAGTATTTCATTTTGAATTGGTTTTTGGTCTGCCTTTAACAAAAAAAACACCAGGCCGCAGGGCATCCCAAACCTGCACTTAGCAGCCTATCTGTTATCCTAAATATGCTTGTTAATCCATCCTCGGATTAATCAAAGTATTTCATTTTGAATTGGTTTTTGGTCTGCCTTTACCAAAAAAACACCAGGCCGCAGGGCATCCCAAACCTGCACTTAGCAGCCTATCTGTTATACTAAATACGCTTGTTGATCCTCCTCAGCTTAATCAAAGTATTTAATTTTGAATTGGTTTTTGGTCTGCCTTTAACAAAAAAAACACCAGGCCGCAGGGCATCCCAAACCTGCACTTAGCAGCCTATCTGTTATACTAAATTCGCTTGTTGATCCTCCTCAGCTTAATCAAAGTATTTTATTTTGAATTGGTTTTTGGTCTGCCTTTAAAAAAAAAAAACAGGCCACAGGGCATCCCAAACCTGCACTTAGCAGCCTATCTGTTATGCTAAATATGCTTGTTGATCCTCCTCAGCTTAAACAAAGTATTTCATTTTGAATTGGTTTTTGGTCTGCCTTTAACAAAAAAAACACCAGGCCGCAGGGCATCCCAAACCTGCACTGAGCAGCCTATCTGTTATACTAATTACGCTTGTTGATCCTCCTCAGCTTAATCAAAGTATTTCATTTTGAATTGGTTTTTGGTCTGCCTTTAACAAAAAACAACAGGCCGCAGGGCATCCCAAACCTGCATTTAGCAGCCTATTATACTAAATACGCTTGTTGATCCTCTTCATCTTAATCAAAGTATTTCATTTTGAATTGGTTTTTGGTCTGCCTTTAACAAAAAAAACCAGGCCGCAGGGCATCCCAAACCTGAATTTATCAGCCTGTTATACTAAATACGCTTGTTCATCCTTCCTCAGATTAATCAAAGTATTTCATTTTGAATTGGTTTTTGGTCTGCCTTTAACAAAAAAAACACCAGGCCGCAGGGCATCCCAAACCTGCACTTAGCAGCCTATCTGTTATACTAAATACGCTTGTTCATCCTTCCTCAGATTAATCAAAGTATTTGATTTTGAATTGGTTTTTGGTCTGCCTTTAACAAAAAACACCAGGCCGCAGGGCATCCCAAACCTGCACTGAGCAGCCTATCTGTTAAACTAATTACGCTTGTTGATCCTCCTTAGCTCAATCAAAGTATTTCATTTTGAATTGGTTTTTGGTCTGCCTTTAAAAAAAAAAAAAACAGGCCGCAGGGCATCCCAAACCTGCACTTAGCAGCCTATCTGTTATGCTAAATATGCTTGTTGATCCTCCTCAGCTTAAACAAAGTATTTCATTTTGAATTGGTTTTTGGTCTGCCTTTAACAAAAAAAACACCAGGCCGCAGGGCATCCCAAACCTGCACTGAGCAGCCTATCTGTTAAACTAATTACGCTTGTTGATCCTCCTTAGCTCAATCAAAGTATTTCATTTTGAATTGGTTTTTGGTCTGCCTTTAACAAAAAAAAACCAGGCCGAAGGGCATCCCAAACCTGCACTTAGCAGCCTATCTGTTATACTAAATATGCTTCTTGATCCTCCTCAGCTTAATCAAAGTATTTCATTTTGAATTGGTTTTTGGTCTGCCTTTAACAAAAAAAACACCAGGCCGCAGGGCATCCCAAACCTGCACTTAGCAGCCTATCTGTTGTACTAAATTCGCTTGTTGATCCTCCTCAGCTTAATCAAAGTATTTTATTTTGAATTGGTTTTTGGTCTGCCTTTACCAAAAAAACACCAGGCCGCAGGGCATCCCAAACCTGCACTTAGCAGCCTATCTGTTATACTAAATACGCTTTTATGATCCTCCTCAGCTTAATCAAAGTATTTAATTTTGAATTGGTTTTTGGTCTGCCTTTAACAAAAAAAACACCAGGCCGCAGGGCATCCCAAACCTGCACTTAGCAGCCTATCTGTTATACTAAATTCGCTTGTTGATCCTCCTCAGCTTAATCAAAGTATTTTATTTTGAATTGGTTTTTGGTCTGCCTTTAACAAAAAAAACACCAGGCCGCAGGGCATCCCAAACCTGCACTTAGCAGCCTATCTGTTATACTAAATTCGCTTGTTGATCCTCCTCAGCTTAATCAAAGTATTTTATTTTGAATTGGTTTTTGGTCTGCCTTTAACAAAAAAAACACCAGGCCACAGGGCATCCCAAACCTGCACTTAGTTGCCTATCTGTTATGCTAAATATGCTTGTTGATCCTCCTCAGCTTAAACAAAGTATTTCATTTTGAATTGGTTTTTGGTCTGCCTTTACCAAAAAAACACCAGGCCGCAGGGCATCCCAAACCTGCACTGAGCAGCCTATCTGTTATACTAATTACGCTTGTTGATCCTCCTCAGCTTAATCAAAGTATTTCATTTTGAATTGGTTTTTGGTCTGTCTTTAACAAAAAACAACAGGCCGCAGGGCATCCCAAACCTGCATTTAGCAGCCTGTTATACTAAATACGCTTGTTGATCCTCCTCATCTTAATCAAAGTATTTCATTTTGAATTGGTTTTTGGTCTGCCTTTAACAAAAAAAAACAGGCCGCAGGGCATCCCAAACCTGAATTTAGCAGCCTGTTATACTAAATACGCTTGTTCATCCTTCCTCAGATTAATCAAAGTATTTCATTTTGAATTGGTTTTTGGTCTGCCTTTAACAAAAAAACACCAGGCTGCAGGGCATCCCAAACCTGCATTTAGCAGCCTATTATACTAAATACGCTTGTTGATCCTCCTCATCTTAATCAAAGTATTTCATTTTGAATTGGTTTCTGGTCTGCCTTTAACAAAAAAAAACACCAGGCCGCAGGGCATCCCAAACCTGCACTTAGCAGCCTATCTGTTATACTAAATACGCTTGTTGATCCTCCTCAGCTTAATCAAAGTATTTAATTTTGAATTGGTTTTTGGTCTGCCTTTAACAAAAAAAACACCAGGCCGCAGGGCATCCCAAACCTGCACTTAGCAGCCTATCTATTATACTAAATACGCTTGTTGATCCTCCTCAGCTTAATCAAAGTATTTCATTTTGAATTGGTTTTTGGTCTGCCTTTAACAAAAAAAACAGGCCGCAGGGCATCCCAAACCTGCATTTAGCAGCCTGTTATACTAAATACGCTTGTTCATCCTTCCTCAGATTAATCAAAGTATTTCATTTTGAATTGGTTTTTGGTCTGCCTTTAACAAAAAAAACACCAGGCCGCAGGGCATCCCAAACCTGCATTTAGCAGCCTGTTATACTAAATACGCTTGTTGATCCTCCTCATCTTAATCAAAGTATTTCATTTTGAATTGGTTTTTGGTCTGCCTTTAACAAAAAAAAACAGGCCGCAGGGCATCCCAAACCTGAATTTAGCAGCCTGTTATACTAAATACGCTTGTTCATCCTTCCTCAGATTAATCAAAGTATTTCATTTTGAATTGGTTTTTGGTCTGCCTTTAACAAAAAAACACCAGGCTGCAGGGCATCCCAAACCTGCATTTAGCAGCCTATTATACTAAATACGCTTGTTGATCCTCCTCATCTTAATCAAAGTATTTCATTTTGAATTGGTTTCTGGTCTGCCTTTAACAAAAAAAAAACACCAGGCCGCAGGGCATCCCAAACCTGCACTTAGCAGCCTATCTGTTATACTAAATACGCTTGTTGATCCTCCTCAGCTTAATCAAAGTATTTCATTTTGAATTGGTATTTGGTCTGCCTTTAACAAAAAAAACACCAGGCCGCAGGGCATCCTAAACCTGCACTTAGCAGCCTATCTGTTATACTAAATACGCGTGTTCATCCTTCCTCAGATTAAAGAAAAGTATTTCATTTTGAATTAGTTTTTGGTCTGCCTTTAATAAAAAAACACCAGGCCGCAGGGCATCCCAAACCTGCACTTAGCAGCCTATCTGTTATACTAAATATGCTTGTTCATCCTTCCTCAGATTAATCAAAGTATTTCATTTTGAATTGGTTTTTGGTCTGCCTTTAACAAAAAAAAAACAGGCCGCAGGGCACCCCAAACCTGCATTTAGCAGCCTATCTATTATACTAAATACGCTTGTTGATCCTCCTCAGCTTAATCAAAGTATTTCATTTTGAATTGGTTTTTGGTCTGCCTTTAACAAAAAAAAAAACAGGCCGCAGGGCATCCCAAACCTGCACTGAGCAGCCTATCTGTTAAACTAATTACGCTTGTTGATCCTCCTCAGCTCAATCAAAGTATTTCATTTTGAATTGGTTTTTGGTCTGCCTTTAACAAAAAAAAACCAGGCCGCAGGGCATCCCAAACCTGCACTTAGCAGCCTATCTGTTATACTAAATATGCTTCTTGATCCTCCTCAGCTTAATCAAAGTATTTCATTTTGAATTGGTATTTGGTCTGCCTTTAACAAAAAAAACACCAGGCCGCAGGGCATCCCAAACCTGCACTTAGCAGCCTATCTGTTATCCTAAATATGCTTGTTAATCCATCCTCAGATTAATCAAAGTATTTCATTTTGAATTGGTTTTTGGTCTGCCTTTACCAAAAAAACACCAGGCCGCAGGGCATCCCAAACCTGCACTTAGCAGCCTATCTGTTATACTAAATACGCTTGTTGATCCTCCTCAGCTTAATCAAAGTATTTAATTTTGAATTGGTTTTTGGTCTGCCTTTAACAAAAAAAACACCAGGCCGCAGGGCATCCCAAACCTGCACTTAGCAGCCTATCTGTTATACTAAATTCGCTTGTTGATCCTCCTCAGCTTAATCAAAGTATTTTATTTTAAATTGGTTTTTGGTCTGCCTTTAACAAAAAAACACCAGGCTGCAGGGCATCCCAAACCTGCATTTAGCAGCCTATTATACTAAATACGCTTGTTGATCCTCCTCATCTTAATCAAAGTATTTCATTTTGAATTGGTTTCTGGTCTGCCTTTAACAAAAAAAAACACCAGGCCGCAGGGCATCCCAAACCTGCACTTAGCAGCCTATCTGTTATACTAAATACGCTTGTTGATCCTCCCCAGCTTAATCAAAGTATTTAATTTTGAATTGGTTTTTGGTCTGCCTTTAACAAAAAAAACACCAGGCCGCAGGGCATCCCAAACCTGCACTTAGCAGCCTATCTGTTATACTAAATTCGCTTGTTGATCCTCCTCAGCTTAATCAAAGTATTTTATTTTGAATTGGTTTTTGGTCTGCCTTTAACAAAAAAACACCAGGCTGCAGGGCATCCCAAACCTGCATTTAGCAGCCTATTATACTAAATACGCTTGTTGATCCTCCTCATCTTAATCAAAGTATTTCATTTTGAATTGGTTTTTGGTCTGCCTTTAACAAAAAAAAACACCAGGCCGCAGGGCATCCCAAACCTGCACTTAGCAGCCTATCTGTTATACTAAATACGCTTGTTGATCCTCCTCAGCTTAATCAAAGTATTTCATTTTGAATTGGTTTTTGGTCTGCCTTTAACAAAAAAAACACCAGGCCGCAGGGCATCCCAAACCTGCACTTAGCAGCCTATCTGTTATCCTAAATATGCTTGTTAATCCATCCTCGGATTAATCAAAGTATTTCATTTTGAATTGGTTTTTGGTCTGCCTTTACCAAAAAAACACCAGGCCGCAGGGCATCCCAAACCTGCACTTAGCAGCCTATCTGTTATACTAAATACGCTTGTTGATCCTCCTCAGCTTAATCAAAGTATTTAATTTTGAATTGGTTTTTGGTCTGCCTTTAACAAAAAAAACACCAGGCCGCAGGGCATCCCAAACCTGCACTTAGCAGCCTATCTGTTATACTAAATTCGCTTGTTGATCCTCCTCAGCTTAATCAAAGTATTTTATTTTGAATTGGTTTTTGGTCTGCCTTTAAAAAAAAAAAACAGGCCACAGGGCATCCCAAACCTGCACTTAGCAGCCTATCTGTTATGCTAAATATGCTTGTTGATCCTCCTCAGCTTAAACAAAGTATTTCATTTTGAATTGGTTTTTGGTCTGCCTTTAACAAAAAAAACACCAGGCCGCAGGGCATCCCAAACCTGCACTGAGCAGCCTATCTGTTATACTAATTACGCTTGTTGATCCTCCTCAGCTTAATCAAAGTATTTCATTTTGAATTGGTTTTTGGTCTGCCTTTAACAAAAAACAACAGGCCGCAGGGCATCCCAAACCTGCATTTAGCAGCCTATTATACTAAATACGCTTGTTGATCCTCTTCATCTTAATCAAAGTATTTCATTTTGAATTGGTTTTTGGTCTGCCTTTAACAAAAAAAACCAGGCCGCAGGGCATCCCAAACCTGAATTTATCAGCCTGTTATACTAAATACGCTTGTTCATCCTTCCTCAGATTAATCAAAGTATTTCATTTTGAATTGGTTTTTGGTCTGCCTTTAACAAAAAAAACACCAGGCCGCAGGGCATCCCAAACCTGCACTTAGCAGCCTATCTGTTATACTAAATACGCTTGTTCATCCTTCCTCAGATTAATCAAAGTATTTGATTTTGAATTGGTTTTTGGTCTGCCTTTAACAAAAAACACCAGGCCGCAGGGCATCCCAAACCTGCACTGAGCAGCCTATCTGTTAAACTAATTACGCTTGTTGATCCTCCTTAGCTCAATCAAAGTATTTCATTTTGAATTGGTTTTTGGTCTGCCTTTAAAAAAAAAAAAAACAGGCCGCAGGGCATCCCAAACCTGCACTTAGCAGCCTATCTGTTATGCTAAATATGCTTGTTGATCCTCCTCAGCTTAAACAAAGTATTTCATTTTGAATTGGTTTTTGGTCTGCCTTTAACAAAAAAAACACCAGGCCGCAGGGCATCCCAAACCTGCACTGAGCAGCCTATCTGTTAAACTAATTACGCTTGTTGATCCTCCTTAGCTCAATCAAAGTATTTCATTTTGAATTGGTTTTTGGTCTGCCTTTAACAAAAAAAAACCAGGCCGAAGGGCATCCCAAACCTGCACTTAGCAGCCTATCTGTTATACTAAATATGCTTCTTGATCCTCCTCAGCTTAATCAAAGTATTTCATTTTGAATTGGTTTTTGGTCTGCCTTTAACAAAAAAAACACCAGGCCGCAGGGCATCCCAAACCTGCACTTAGCAGCCTATCTGTTGTACTAAATTCGCTTGTTGATCCTCCTCAGCTTAATCAAAGTATTTTATTTTGAATTGGTTTTTGGTCTGCCTTTAACAAAAAAAACACCAGGCCGCAGGGCATCCCAAACCTGCACTTAGCAGCCTATCTATTATACTAAATACGCTTGTTGATCCTCCTCAGCTTAATCAAAGTATTTCATTTTGAATTGGTTTTTGGTCTGCCTTTAACAAAAAAAAAACAGGCCGCAGGGCATCCCAAACCTGCACTGAGCAGCCTATCTGTTTAACTAATTACGCTTGTTGATCCTCCTCAGCTCAATCAAAGTATTTCATTTTAAATTGGTTTTTGGTCTGCCTTTAACAAAAAAAAAACCAGGCCGCAGGGCATCCCAAACCTGCACTTAGCAGCCTATCTGTTATACTAAATACGCTTGTTGATCCTCCTCAGCTTAATCAAAGTATTTCATTTTGAATTGGTATTTGGTCTGCCTTTAACAAAAAAAACACCAGGCCGCAGGGCATCCCAAACCTGCACTTAGCAGCCTATCTGTTATCCTAAATATGCTTGTTAATCCATCCTCAGATTAATCAAAGTATTTCATTTTGAATTGGTTTTTGGTCTGCCTTTACCAAAAAAACACCAGGCCGCAGGGCATCCCAAACCTGCACTTAGCAGCCTATCTGTTATACTAAATACGCTTTTATGATCCTCCTCAGCTTAATCAAAGTATTTAATTTTGAATTGGTTTTTGGTCTGCCTTTAACAAAAAAAACACCAGGCCGCAGGGCATCCCAAACCTGCACTTAGCAGCCTATCTGTTATACTAAATTCGCTTGTTGATCCTCCTCAGCTTAATCAAAGTATTTTATTTTGAATTGGTTTTTGGTCTGCCTTTAACAAAAAAAACACCAGGCCACAGGGCATCCCAAACCTGCACTTAGCAGCCTATCTATTATACTAAATATGCTTGTTCATCCTCCTCAGCTTAATCAAAGTATTTCATTTTGAATTGGTTTTTGGTCTGCCTTTAAAAAAAAAAAAACAGGCCGCAGGGCATCCCAAACCTGCACTTAGCAGCCTATCTGTTATGCTAAATATGCTTGTTGATCCTCCTCAGCTTAAACAAAGTATTTCATTTTGAATTGGTTTTTGGTCTGCCTTTAACAAAAAAAACACCAGGCCGCAGGGCATCCCAAACCTGCACTGAGCAGCCTATCTGTTATACTAATTACGCTTGTTGATCCTCCTCAGCTTAATCAAAGTATTTCATTTTGAATTGGTTTTTGGTCTGTCTTTAACAAAAAACAACAGGCCGCAGGGCATCCCAAACCTGCATTTAGCAGCCTGTTATACTAAATACGCTTGTTGATCCTCCTCATCTTAATCAAAGTATTTCATTTTGAATTGGTTTTTGGTCTGCCTTTAACAAAAAAAACAGGCCGCAGGGCATCCCAAACCTGAATTTAGCAGCCTATTATACTAAATACGCTTGTTCATCCTTCCTCAGATTAATCAAAGTATTTCATTTTGAATTGGTTTTTGGTCTGCCTTTAACAAAAAAACACCAGGCTGCAGGGCATCCCAAACCTGCATTTAGCAGCCTATTATACTAAATACGCTTGTTGATCCTCCTCATCTTAATCAAAGTATTTCATTTTGAATTGGTTTCTGGTCTGCCTTTAACAAAAAAAAACACCAGGCCGCAGGGCATCCCAAACCTGCACTTAGCAGCCTATCTGTTATACTAAATACGCTTGTTGATCCTCCTCATCTTAATCAAAGTATTTCATTTTGAATTGGTATTTGGTCTGCCTTTAACAAAAAAAACACCAGGCCGCAGGGCATCCCAAACCTGAACTTAGCAGCCTATCTGTTATACTAAATATGCTTGTTAATCCATCCTCAGATAATTCAAAGTATTTAATTTTGAATTGGTTTTTGGTCTGCCTTTAACAAAAAAAAACAGGCCGCAGGGCATCCCAAACCTGCACTTAGCAGCCTATCTATTATACTAAATACGCTTGTTGATCCTCCTCAGCTTAATCAAAGTATTTCATTTTGAATTGGACTTTGGTCTGCCTTTAACAAAAAAAACAGGACGCAGGGCATCCCAAACCTGCATTTAGCAGCCTGTTATACTAAATACGCTTGTTCATCCTTCCTCAGATTAATCAAAGTATTTCATTTTGAATTGGTTTTTGGTCTGCCTTTAACAAAAAAAACACCAGGCCGCAGGGCATCCCAAACCTGCATTTAGCAGCCTGTTATACTAAATACGCTTGTTGATCCTCCTCATCTTAAACAAAGTATTTCATTTTGAATTGGTTTTTGGTCTGCCTTTAACAAAAAAACACCAGGCTGCAGGGCATCCCAAACCTGCATTTAGCAGCCTATTATACTAAATACGCTTGTTGATCCTCCTCATCTTAATCAAAGTATTTCATTTTGAATTGGTTTCTGGTCTGCCTTTAACAAAAAAAAAACACCAGGCCGCAGGGCATCCCAAACCTGCACTTAGCAGCCTATCTGTTATACTAAATACGCTTGTTGATCCTCCTCAGCTTAATCAAAGTATTTCATTTTGAATTGGTATTTGGTCTGCCTTTAACAAAAAAAACACCAGGCCGCAGGGCATCCCAAACCTGCACTTAGCAGCCTATCTGTTATACTAAATATGCTTGTTAATCCATCCTCAGATTAATCAAAGTATTTCATTTTGAATTGTTTTTTGGTCTGCCTTTACCAAAAAAACACCAGGCCGCAGGGCATCCCAAACCTGCACTTAGCAGCCTATCTGTTATACTAAATACGCTTGTTGATCCTCCTCAGCTTAATCAAAGTATTTAATTTTGAATTGGTTTTTGGTCTGCCTTTAACAAAAAAAACACCAGGCCGCAGGGCATCCCAAACCTGCACTTAGCAGCCTATCTATTATACTAAATACGCTTGTTGATCCTCCTCAGCTTAATCAAAGTATTTCATTTTGAATTGGTTTTTGGTCTGCCTTTAACAAAAAAAACAGGCCGCAGGGCATCCCAAACCTGCATTTAGCAGCCTGTTATACTAAATACGCTTGTTCATCCTTCCTCAGATTAATCAAAGTATTTCATTTTGAATTGGTTTTTGGTCTGCCTTTAACAAAAAAAACACCAGGCCGCAGGGCATCCAAAACCTGCACTTAGCAGCCTATCTATTATACTAAATACGCTTGTTGATCCTCCTCAGCTTAATCAAAGTATTTCATTTTGAATTGGTTTTTGGTCTGCCTTTAACAAAAAAAACAGGCCGCAGGGCATCCCAAACCTGCATTTAGCAGCCTGTTATACTAAATACGCTTGTTCATCCTTCCTCAGATTAATCAAAGTATTTCATTTTGAATTGGTTTTTGGTCAGCCTTTAACAAAAAAAACACCAGGCCGCAGGGCATCCTAAACCTGCACTTAGCAGCCTATCTGTTATACTAAATACGCGTGTTCATCCTTCCTCAGATTAAAGAAAAGTATTTCATTTTGAATTAGTTTTTGGTCTGCCTTTAATAAAAAAAACACCAGGCCGCAGGGCATCCCAAACCTGCACTTAGCAGCCTATCTGTTATACTAAATATGCTTGTTCATCCTTCCTCAGATTAATCAAAGTATTTCATTTTGAATTGGTTTTTGGTCTGCCTTTAACAAAAAAAAAACAGGCCGCAGGGCACCCCAAACCTGCATTTAGCAGCCTATCTATTATACTAAATACGCTTGTTGATCCTCCTCAGCTTAATCAAAGTATTTCATTTTGAATTGGTTTTTGGTCTGCCTTTAACAAAAAAAAAACAGGCCGCAGGGCATCCCAAACCTGCACTGAGCAGCCTATCTGTTAAACTAATTACGCTTGTTGATCCTCCTCAGCTCAATCAAAGTATTTCATTTTGAATTGGTTTTTGGTCTGCCTTTAACAAAAAAAAACCAGGCCGCAGGGCATCCCAAACCTGCACTTAGCAGCCTATCTGTTATACTAAATATGCTTCTTGATCCTCCTCAGCTTAATCAAAGTATTTCATTTTGAATTGGTATTTGGTCTGCCTTTAACAAAAAAAACACCAGGCCGCAGGGCATCCCAAACCTGCACTTAGCAGCCTATCTGTTATCCTAAATATGCTTGTTAATCCATCCTCAGATTAATCAAAGTATTTCATTTTGAATTGGTTTTTGGTCTGCCTTTACCAAAAAAACACCAGGCCGCAGGGCATCCCAAACCTGCACTTAGCAGCCTATCTGTTATACTAAATACGCTTGTTGATCCTCCTCAGCTTAATCAAAGTATTTAATTTTGAATTGGTTTTTGGTCTGCCTTTAACAAAAAAAACACCAGGCCGCAGGGCATCCCAAACCTGCACTTAGCAGCCTATCTGTTATACTAAATTCGCTTGTTGATCCTCCTCAGCTTAATCAAAGTATTTTATTTTAAATTGGTTTTTGGTCTGCCTTTAACAAAAAAACACCAGGCTGCAGGGCATCCCAAACCTGCATTTAGCAGCCTATTATACTAAATACGCTTGTTGATCCTCCTCATCTTAATCAAAGTATTTCATTTTGAATTGGTTTCTGGTCTGCCTTTAACAAAAAAAAACACCAGGCCGCAGGGCATCCCAAACCTGCACTTAGCAGCCTATCTGTTATACTAAATACGCTTGTTGATCCTCCCCAGCTTAATCAAAGTATTTAATTTTGAATTGGTTTTTGGTCTGCCTTTAACAAAAAAAAACACCAGGCCGCAGGGCATCCCAAACCTGCACTTAGCAGCCTATCTGTTATACTAAATTCGCTTGTTGATCCTCCTCAGCTTAATCAAAGTATTTTATTTTGAATTGGTTTTTGGTCTGCCTTTAACAAAAAAACACCAGGCTGCAGGGCATCCCAAACCTGCATTTAGCAGCCTATTATACTAAATACGCTTGTTGATCCTCCTCATCTTAATCAAAGTATTTCATTTTGAATTGGTTTTTGGTCTGCCTTTAACAAAAAAAAACACCAGGCCGCAGGGCATCCCAAACCTGCACTTAGCAGCCTATCTGTTATACTAAATACGCTTGTTGATCCTCCTCAGCTTAATCAAAGTATTTCATTTTGAATTGGTATTTGGTCTGCCTTTAACAAAAAAAACACCAGGCCGCAGGGCATCCCAAACCTGCACTTAGCAGCCTATCTGTTATCCTAAATATGCTTGTTAATCCATCCTCGGATTAATCAAAGTATTTCATTTTGAATTGGTTTTTGGTCTGCCTTTACCAAAAAAACACCAGGCCGCAGGGCATCCCAAACCTGCACTTAGCAGCCTATCTGTTATACTAAATACGCTTGTTGATCCTCCTCAGCTTAATCAATGTATTTAATTTTGAATTGGTTTTTGGTCTGCCTTTAACAAAAAAAACACCAGGCCGCAGGGCATCCCAAACCTGCACTTAGCAGCCTATCTGTTATATTAAATTCGCTTGTTGATCCTCCTCAGCTTAATCAAAGTATTTTATTTTGAATTGGTTTTTGGTCTGCCTTTAAAAAAAAAAAAACAGGCTGCAGGGCATCCCAAACCTGCACTTAGCAGCCTATCTGTTATGCTAAATATGCTTGTTGATCCTCCTCAGCTTAAACAAAGTATTTCATTTTGAATTGGTTTTTGGTCTGCCTTTAACAAAAAAAACACCAGGCCGCAGGGCATCCCAAACCTGCACTGAGCAGCCTATCTGTTATACTAATTACGCTTGTTGATCCTCCTCAGCTTAATCAAAGTATTTAATTTTGAATTGGGTTTTGGTCTGCCTTTAACAAAAAAAACACCAGGCCGCAGGGCATCCCAAACCTGCACTTAGCAGCCTATCTGTTATACTAAATTCGCTTGTTGATCCTCCTCAGCTTAATCAAAGTATTTTATTTTGAATTGGTTTTTGGTCTGCCTTTAACAAAAAAACACCAGGCTGCAGGGCATCCCAAACCTGCATTTAGCAGCCTATTATACTAAATACGCTTGTTGATCCTCCTCATCTTAATCAAAGTATTTCATTTTGAATTGGTTTTTGGTCTGCCTTTAACAAAAAAAACACCAGGCCGCAGGGCATCCCAAACCTGCACTTAGCAGCCTATCTGTTATCCTAAATATGCTTGTTAATCCATCCTCGGATTAATCAAAGTATTTCATTTTGAATTGGTTTTTGGTCTGCCTTTACCAAAAAAACACCAGGCCGCAGGGCATCCCAAACCTGCACTTAGCAGCCTATCTGTTATACTAAATACGCTTGTTGATCCTCCTCAGCTTAATCAAAGTATTTAATTTTGAATTGGTTTTTGGTCTGCCTTTAACAAAAAAAACACCAGGCCGCAGGGCATCCCAAACCTGCACTTAGCAGCCTATCTGTTATACTAAATTCGCTTGTTGATCCTCCTCAGCTTAATCAAAGTATTTTATTTTGAATTGGTTTTTGGTCTGCCTTTAAAAAAAAAAAAAAAGGCCGCAGGGCATCCCAAACCTGCACTTAGCAGCCTATCTGTTATGCTAAATATGCTTGTTGATCCTCCTCAGCTTAAACAAAGTATTTCATTTTGAATTGGTTTTTGGTCTGCCTTTAACAAAAAAAACACCAGGCCGCAGGGCATCCCAAACCTGCACTTAGCAGCCTATCTGTTATACTAAATACGCTTGTTGATCCTCCTCAGCTTAATCAAAGTATTTAATTTTGAATTGGTTTTTGGTCTGCCTTTAACAAAAAAAACACCAGGCCGCAGGGCATCCCAAACCTGCACTTAGCAGCCTATCTGTTATACTAAATTCGCTTGTTGATCCTCCTCAGCTTAATCAAAGTATTTTATTTTGAATTGGTTTTTGGTCTGCCTTTAAAAAAAAAAAAACAGCCCGCAGGGCATCCCAAACCTGCACTTAGCAGCCTATCTGTTATGCTAAATATGCTTGTTGATCCTCCTCAGCTTAAACAAAGTATTTCATTTTGAATTGGTTTTTGGTCTGCCTTTAACAAAAAAAACACCAGGCCGCAGGGCATCCCAAACCTGCACTGAGCAGCCTATCTGTTATACTAATTACGCTTGTTGATCCTCCTCAGCTTAATCAAAGTATTTCATTTTGAATTGGTTTTTGGTCTGCCTTTAACAAAAAACAACAGGCCGCAGGGCATCCCAAACCTGCATTTAGCAGCCTATTATACTAAATACGCTTGTTGATCCTCTTCATCTTAATCAAAGTATTTCATTTTGAATTGGTTTTTGGTCTGCCTTTAACAAAAAAAACACCAGGCCGCAGGGCATCCCAAACCTGCACTTAGCAGCCTATCTGTTATACTAAATACGCTTGTTCATCCTTCCTCAGATTAATCAAAGTATTTCATTTTGAATTGGTTTTTGGTCTGCCTTTAAAAAAAAAAAAACAGGCCGCAGGGCATCCCAAACCTGCACTTAGCAGCCTATCTGTTATGCTAAATATGCTTGTTGATCCTCCTCAGCTTAAACAAAGTATTTCATTTTGAATTGGTTTTTGGTCTGCCTTTAACAAAAAAAACACCAGGCCGCAGGGCATCCCAAACCTGCACTGAGCAGCCTATCTGTTATACTAATTACGCTTGTTGATCCTCCTCAGCTTAATCAAAGTATTTCATTTTGAATTGGTTTTTGGTCTGCCTTTAACAAAAAACAACAGGCCGCAGGGCATCCCAAACCTGCATTTAGCAGCCTATTATACTAAATACGCTTGTTGATCCTCCTCATCTTAATCAAAGTATTTCATTTTGAATTGGTTTTTGGTCTGCCTTTAACAAAAAAAACCAGGCCGCAGGGCATCCCAAACCTGAATTTAGCAGCCTGTTATACGAAATACGCTTGTTCATCCTTCCTCAGATTAATCAAAGTATTTCATTTTGAATTGGTTTTTGGTCTGCCTTTAACAAAAAAAACACCAGGCCGCAGGGCATCCCAAACCTGCACTTAGCAGCCTATCTGTTATACTAAATACGCTTGTTCATCCTTCCTCAGATTAATCAAAGTATTTCATTTTGAATTAGTTTTTGGTCTGCCTTTAACAAAAAAAACCCCAGGCCGCAGGGCATCCCAAACCTGCACTTAGCAGCCTATCTGTTATACTAAATATGCCTGTTCATCCTTCCTCAGATTAATCAAAGTATTTCATTTTGAATTGGTTTTTGGTCTGCCTTTAACAAAAAAAAAACAGGCCGCAGGGCATCCCAAACCTGCACTGAGCAGCCTATCTGTTAAACTAATTACGCTTGTTGATCCTCCTCAGCTCAATCAAAGTATTTCATTTTGAATTGGTTTTTGGTCAGCCTTTAACAAAAAAAAACCAGGCCGCAGGGCATCCCAAACCTGCACTGAGCAGCCTATCTGTTAATCTAATTACGCTTGTTGATCCTCCTCAGCTCAATCAAAGTATTTCATTTTAAATTGGTTTTTGGTCTGCCTTTAACAAAAAAAACCAGGCCGCAGGGCATCCCAAACCTGCACTTAGCCGCTTATCTGTTATACTAAATATGCTTCTTGATCCTCCTCAGCTTAATCAAAGTATTTCATTTTGAATTGGTTTTTGGTCTGCCTTTAACAAAAAAAACACCAGGCCGCAGGGCATCCCAAACCTGCACTTAGCAGCCTATCTGTTATACTAAATTCGCTTGTTGATCCTCCTCAGCTTAATCAAAGTATTTTTTTTTTTAAATGGTTTTTGGTCTGCCTTTAACAAAAAAAACACCAGGCCGCAGGGCATCCCAAACCTGCACTTAGCAGCCTATCTATTATACTAAATACGCTTGTTCATCCTCCTCAGCTTATTCAAAGTATTTCATTTTGAATTGGTTTTTGGTCTGCCTTTAACAAAAAAAAACAGGCAGCAGGGCATCCCAAACCTGCACTTAGCCGCCTATCTGTTATAATAAATACCCTTGTTGATCCTCCTCAGCTTAATCAAAGTATTTCATTTTGAATTGGTTTTTGTTTTGCCTTTAACAAAAAAACACCAGGCCACAGGGCATCCCAAACCTGCACTTAGCAGCCTATCTGTTATACTAAATACGCTTGTTGATCCTCCTCAGCTTAATCAAAGTATTTCATTTTGAATTGGTTTTTGGTCTGCCTTTAACAAAAAAAACACCAGGCCGCAAGGCATCCCAAACCTGCACTTAGCAGCCTATCTATTATACTAAATACGCTTGTTGATCCTCCTCAGCTTAATCAAAGTATTTCATTTTGAATTGGTTTTTGGTCTGCCTTTAACAAAAAACCACCAGGCCGCAGGGCATCCCAAACCTGCACTTAGCCGCCTATCTGTTATACTAAATATGCTTGTTGATACTCCTCTACTTAATCAAAGTATTTCATTTTGAATTGGTTTTTGGTCTGCTTTTAACAAAAAAACACCAGGCCGCAGGGCATCCCAAACCTGCACTGAGCAGCCTATCTGTTATACTAATTACGCTTGTTGATCCTCCTCAGCTTAATCAAAGTATTTCATTTTGAATTGGTTTTTGGTCTGCCTTTAACAAAAAAAAACAGGCCGCAGGGCATCCCAAACCTGCACTTAGCAGCCTGTTATACTAAATATGCTTGTTGATCCTCCTCATCTTAATCAAAGTATTTCATTTTGAATTGGTTTTTGGTCTGCCTTTAACAAAAAAAAACCAGGCCGCAGGGCATCCCAAACCTGCATTTAGCAGCCTGTTATACTAAATACGCTTGTTCATCCTTCCTCAGATTAATCAAAGTATTTCATTTTGAATTGGTTTTTGGTCTGCCTTTAACAAAAAAACACCAGGCCGCAGGGCATCCCAAACCTGCACTTAGCAGCCTATCTGTTATACTAAATACGCTTGTTCATCCTTCCTCAGATTAATCAAAGTAATTCATTTTGAATTAGTTTTTGGTCTGCCTTTAACAAAAAAAAAAAAGGCCGCAGGGCATCCCAAACCTGCATTTAGCAGCCTATCTATTATACTAAATACGCTTGTTGATCCTCCTCAGCTTAATCAAAGTATTTCATTTTGAATTGGTTTTTGGTCTGCCTTTAACAAAAAAAAAAAAACAGGCCGCAGGGCATCCCAAACCTGCACTTAGCAGCCTATCTGTTAAACTAATTACGCTTGTTGATCCTCCTCAGCTCAATCAAAGTATTTCATATTGAATTGGTTTTTGGTCTGCCTTTAACAAAAAAACACCAGGCTGCAGGGCATCCCAAACCTGCACTTAGCAGCCTATTATACTAAATACGCTTGTTGATCCTCCTCATCTTAATCAAAGTATTTAATTTTGAATTGGTTTCTGGTCTGCCTTTAACAAAAAAAAACACCAGGCCGCAGGGCATCCCAAACCTGCACTTAGCAGCCTATCTGTTATACTAAATACGCTTGTTGATCCTCCTCAGCTTAATCAAAGTATTTCATTTTGAATTGGTATTTGGTCTGCCTTTAACAAAAAAAACACCAGGCCGCAGGGCATCCCAAACCTGCACTTAGCAGCCTATCTGTTATACTAAATACGCTTGTTAATCCATCCTCAAATTAATCAAAGTATTTGATTTTGAATTGGTTTTTGGTCTGCCTTTAACAAAAAAACACCAGGCCGCAGGGCATCCCAAACCTGCACTTAGCAGCCTATCTGTTATACTAAATACGCTTGTTTATCCTCCTCAGCTTAATCAAAGTATTTCATTTTGAATTGGTTTTTGGTCTGCCTTTAACAAAAAAAAAAAACACCAGGCCGCAAGGCATCCCAAACCTGCACTTAGCAGCCTATCTATTATACTAAATACGCTTGTTGATCCTCCTCAGCTTAATCAAAGTATTTCATTTTGAATTGGTTTTTGGTCTGCCTTTAACAAAAAAAACCAGGCTGCAGGGCATCCCAAACCTGCACTTAGCCGCCTATCTGTTATACTAAATATGCTTGTTGATACTCCTCTACTTAATCAAAGTATTTCATTTTGAATTGGTTTTTGGTCTGCTTTTAACAAAAAAACACCAGGCCGCAGGGCATCCCAAACCTGCACTGAGCAGCCTATCTGTTATACTAATTACGCTTGTTGATCCTCCTCAGCTTAATCAAAGTATTTCATTTTGAATTGGTTTTTGGTCTGCCCTTAACAAAAAAAACACCAGGCCGCAGGGCATCCCAAACCTGCACTTAGCAGCCTATCTGTTATACTAAATACGCTTGTTTATCCTTCCTCAGATTAATCAAAGTATTTGATTTTGAATTGGTTTTTGGTCTGCCTTTAACAAAAAAACACCAGGCCGCAGGGCATCCCAAACCTGCACTTAGCAGCCTATCTGTTATACTAAATACGCTTGTTGATCCTCCTCAGCTTAATCAAAGTATTTAATTTTGAATTGGTTTTTGGTCTGCCTTTAACAAAAAAACACCAGGCCGCAGGGCATCCCAAACCTGCACTTAGCAGCCTATCTGTTATACTAAATGCGCTTGTTGATCCTCCTCAGCTTAATCAAAGTATTTCATTTTGAATTGGTTTTTGGTCTGCCTTTAACAAAAAAAACAGGCCGCAGGGCATCCCAAACCTGCATTTAGCAGCCTGTTATACTAAATACGCTTGTTCATCCTTCCTCAGATTAATCAAAGTATTTCATTTTGAATTGGTTTTTGGTCTGCCTTTAACAAAAAAAAACACCAGGCCGCAGGGCATCCCAAACCTGCACTTAGCAGCCTAATTGTTATACTAAATACGCTTGTTGATCCTCCTCAGCTTAATCAAAGTATTTCATTTTAAATTGGTTTTTGGTCGGCCTTTAACAAAAAAAACAGGCCGCAGGGCATCCCAAACCTGCACTTAGCAGCCTATCTATTATACTAAATACGCTTGTTGATCCTCCTCAGCTTAATCAAAGTATTTCATTTTGAATTGGTTTTTGGTCTGCCTTTAACAAAAAAAACCAGGCTGCAGGGCATCCCAAACCTGCACTTAGCCGCCTATCTGTTATACTAAATATGCTTGTTGATACTCCTCTACTTAATCAAAGTATTTCATTTTGAATTGGTTTTTGGTCTGCTTTTAACAAAAAAACACCAGGCCGCAGGGCATCCCAAACCTGCACTGAGCAGCCTATCTGTTATACTAATTACGCTTGTTGATCCTCCTCAGCCTAATCAAAGTATTTCATTTTGAATTGGTTTTTGGTCTGCCTTTAACAAAAAAAACACCAGGCCGCAGGGCATCCCAAACCTGCACTTAGCAGCCTATCTGTTATACTAAATACGCTTGTTTATCCTTCCTCAGATTAATCAAAGTATTTGATTTTGAATTGGTTTTTGGTCTGCCTTTAACAAAAAAACACCAGGCCGCAGGGCATCCCAAACCTGCACTTAGCAGCCTATCTGTTATACTAAATACGCTTGTTGATCCTCCTCAGCTTAATCAAAGTATTTAATTTTGAATTGGTTTTTGGTCTGCCTTTAACAAAAAAACACCAGGCCGCAGGGCATCCCAAACCTGCACTTAGCAGCCTATCTGTTATACTAAATGCGCTTGTTGATCCTCCTCAGCTTAATCAAAGTATTTCATTTTGAATTGGTTTTTGGTCTGCCTTTAACAAAAAAAACAGGCCGCAGGGCATCCCAAACCTGCATTTAGCAGCCTGTTATACTAAATACGCTTGTTCATCCTTCCTCAGATTAATCAAAGTATTTCATTTTGAATTGGTTTTTGGTCTGCCTTTAACAAAAAAAAACACCAGGCCGCAGGGCATCCCAAACCTGCACTTAGCAGCCTAATTGTTATACTAAATACGCTTGTTGATCCTCCTCAGCTTAATCAAAGTATTTCATTTTAAATTGGTTTTTGGTCGGCCTTTAACAAAAAAAACAGGCCGCAGGGCATCCCAAACCTGCATTTAGCAGCCTGTTATACTAAATACGCTTCTTCATCCTTCCTCAGATTAATCAAAGTATTTCATTTTGAATTGGTTTTTGGTCTGCCTTTAACAAAAAAAAACACCAGGCCGCAAGGCATCCTAAACCTGCACTTAGCAGCCTATCTGTTATACTAAATACGCTTGTTCATCCTTACTCAGATTAAAGAAAAGTATTTCATTTTGAATTAGTTTTTGGTCTGCCTTTAATAAAAAAACACCAGGCCGCAGGGCATCCCAAACCTGCACTTAGCAGCCTATTTGTTATACTAAATATGCTTGTTCATCCTTCCTCAGATTAATCAAAGTATTTCATTTTGAATTGGTTTTTAGTCTGCCTTTAACAAAAAAAAAACAGGCAGCAGGGCATCCCAAACCTGCACTTAGCCGCCTATCTGTTATAATAAATACCCTTGTTGATCCTCCTCAGCTTAATCAAAGTATTTCATTTTGAATTGGTTTTTGTTTTGCCTTTAACAAAAAAACACCAGGCCACAGGGCATCCCAAACCTGCACTTAGCAGCCTATCTGTTATACTAAATACGCTTGTTTATCCTTCCTCAGATTAATCAAAGTATTTGATTTTGAATTGGTTTTTGGTCTGCCTTTAACAAAAAAACACCAGGCCGCAGGGCATCCCAAACCTGCACTTAGCAGCCTATCTGTTATACTAAATACGCTTGTTGATCCTCCTCAGCTTAATCAAAGTATTTAATTTTGAATTGGTTTTTGGTCTGCCTTTAACAAAAAAACACCAGGCCGCAGGGCATCCCAAACCTGCACTTAGCAGCCTATCTGTTATACTAAATGCGCTTGTTGATCCTCCTCAGCTTAATCAAAGTATTTCATTTTGAATTGGTTTTTGGTCTGCCTTTAACAAAAAAAACAGGCCGCAGGGCATCCCAAACCTGCATTTAGCAGCCTGTTATACTAAATACGCTTGTTCATCCTTCCTCAGATTAATCAAAGTATTTCATTTTGAATTGGTTTTTGGTCTGCCTTTAACAAAAAAAAACACCAGGCCGCAGGGCATCCCAAACCTGCACTTAGCAGCCTAATTGAAAAAATAACTGCCCCTATTACCGGCAGACACCTAAGAGCGACTCCCACTGAGTCCTCTACCTGGGATTACCTTATTTGTCTGTAGACCAGAGTTACCTTCACACTTCGGAATTCCGGAGCCCACACCAAGCGCAAGAAAGACACATAACAGCTATTCTCGGTGTGAACTGTTTATTTTAGCGTGGGTTACAGCATAAAAAGTAAAATCAAGACATAGGCGGGGAAAAGGCAATAGACTATCCCAATCAGTTCTTGATTGGTTCAATTATGTCAATATATTGATGTCCGGGGTGTGTATGGGGTGTGTATAAGGTGTGGCCATACATTGGTTCATGGCACGTCATTACACGTGAGGGAATATTCCAAGAACCAACCTAACCAAGGACTTCTCAGGAAACAGTTGTTTGGGTTCTCTACCAAGGTTTTCACAGGAAAGAATTGTTATGTTCTCATGTTCTTGTGGCCAACACATTCCTAGCACCCAGATAACGGACACTGCACTGTTCTCACAGTTTGAACCTTAAAGCGACAGTTTTCTAAATGTAAGCCTTGTAGCAGCCATTTTGTTACCAAGCCTTGCAGCAGCCATTTTGTTACCTCAGCACCCTTTCAGCCCCCTCTTTCGAGTCAAGACTTACTTAAGTCGCTGACTCGCTTTCTCATACTCCTCTTGGTTATGGGCTAAGTAAGCAGCATAAGTACTTTGAGCCTTACTAGCACGCATAGCGATTACACACATTATAATCTTAAAAGCTACTACTGCGATTATGATAAGCATGATGATGACCACCAATTGAGTTAAAAATCCCCTCCAGCCGGAGAAGAAATCTTTAAACCAGTTTCCCCAGTCCTGTTCTGAACCGGCATTCATTTTCATTTCCACTGACAGGGTTCCCTGTAGCTCCCATTGCAGTGCGGGGGAAAATTACAAAAGACATAATCAATTTTACTGGTGCGCACTGTCCTTGCCAACTGAATTACAGTCTCGGATATAACACACTACCGCCACACAGCCACCAAATATCTCCCAGTGCAACCTTATATGGGCCAAGCTTATCCTCTGTCACGCTTGCTATCCCTGAGCACCATCCCTTGGGCATCCTACCTACACTTATGGTGCCCTCCTTTCTCTCATAACAGGTATAATTCCCCTTATAGGCATGTATACCCGACCCCACGGCGGCAGGGTGATCCAGCCGGGGAAAATGCTGAGACCACACTCGACATTCATTATTGCTTAAAGACTCATTCTTGTAAATTTTCAACAAGCACTCCTGGTCCTCCTGGGGTAAAGGTAAGGGGACTGTACCAAGATGTGGGCTAGTTCCCGCACACACATAACAGTCAGACCTATTGTGTTGGCGTGCTGTATAGTGGGCCCATTGTACCCAAATGTTTCGGGAAGGATTAAACCCCGTCTCTGTTTCTAGAGTGTTTTCAGGGGTAATATCAGTCTCCACAGCTATCCTTTTCTCTGTTTCCTCTGCAGAAGGCAGGGGTGTGGGGACAACTGGCTTGTCCTTAATGTCTTTAAGTAGGAAACTCTGTAAGCATTTATGACAGTTTTTTATTACACCCTCCTGTGGGGTAGATTCCCAGCCAGTATTTACCCGCATCCCCAGTCTCCATTGCCTTTAGGGAATTCAGGATTTGTGTTCCAGCCCACCGCCCCCCAATAGTCAAAATTCTGTCCCCAATAATCATCAGTTACACATATATAATATGTTGTGCTGGGGCTTCCATATTCGAGCATCTGTCGACTCCCTTTACACTCGAACAACGTACACAGATCAAAGGTATAAGTTACAACCTTTGCTGATGTGTTGTACCAGAATACAGGGACCCCATCCTCACAGGTCAATTGGGTCTCTAGTGTAGGCCTAATACCTCTTCGGTATCTCCCCGGGGTCGGGATGTTCACCTCTGAGAATATATAGGGCAGTATACAGAATTTCTCCTTACCCCTCCCTTCGGGGAGCAACTATTAACGGGACATTTTGCACGTAGGCATAAACAATACAATACAGTAAGTTCCTAAACAAGAGAAGGAATTAGAGGCAGCCTTAATGCTGTCTCCTGAAGCATACAGACTGACATTAGATAGGGCACATCTCGTTAGCTAGGTTATAATAATAATAATGAAATGTCCAGTTTCTGCTAAATGATTGCATGGATATGTAAGTGTCTTAAAGTGAAACTTTCACCTTTATTCTAAGCCTGAGCAAACTGATTCAAGCAAGCCTTAGTCTTGGTATATGGCTGGATATTAGTATATATCTGGATAAATATCACATCCCACATTCACCTATTAATTTGCATACACCCCCTTTTTCTGCTAAGAGCATGTCTAAGGCCATTCTATTCTGGAATGCCATGGTGGACGTTTCCCCCTAGGCCTCTCGGTCAGCAAGGGGAAATGTATCTGCTCGGTCACCTTATTGGAGGGGTTAATAAGGAAAGGCATTATAATTTTCACCAAGGTACATTGGCCTCTCCATGATTGTCGAAGTTTATGTCTTATTTTCCCATCTCCACATAGCCAGAACACATCTCCCACACTATGTGACTGATTAAACAAATAAGTCAGGGATGGTGGAACTACCATTATTGGCACAAAAACCTGGACTGAAAATGCTTACATTCACAGTGCCACTAGACCGGGAATAACAGGTGTAGTTCCCGGGGTAAACTTCTATTCCAGGTCCCGGGGAAACAGTCTGGGTTAGTATAGGATATTTTCTCTTCCAGATATCACACTCCCCCTCTTAGGTCCTATTGCTGTATATGTGTAAGGAAACACTCCTACTCCTCCAGGGGCAGGGTCAAAGGTACAGGGCCTAGATGAGGACGGGCGGCTGCACAAACATAGTGTTCTGGCTCTGTGCCGTATAATGAGCCAATTTAACCCATAAATTGGTGTTACTGTCAAACCCTGTCTCAGAGGCAAAAGTATCCTCAGGGGAAGGGTTGGTCATCATGACCTGGACCTCTTGCAGTGACAATTTTCTTATCCAAGGGGTCATTTGGGGGAAGTGTTGGGGCACAGGGCTTACTCCTAAAACTGGACATATCCCGGGAGTAAAACCTTCTTCCCCAATCTGAGCAGCCACTACAGGAACAAAAAAACAATAGGTCCCATTGTCTGAGGGGGAAGGATTTTCTATAGTGAGGGTAAAAGTTGAGCAGGGATCTCTCCCTATGGCCTGGAAGTGGCAGATGTGTGGGGTGGGGACCCTATCCTTATTTATCCCTATCATACACATAAACATTTTAAACAGCAAATATAAAAGCAGAATTATTAAAAGTATTGACTAGTATTGATATTGACTAATTCAATTCAAAAGAACGCTTTCCCTCATGATCTTTATCACGACCAATTACAGGGATTAGGACAGCCATATAGCACCATCCTTTCATCTCTAGTGGGAACCAGGGGTAACGCACTTTCCCTACAACAAATGTAGCTGTTATTACACAAGCTCATATCTTGTGTTATGCTCCTATTTCTAAACTTCCTTTATATTCTCCATCATCAAGAACATTATAAGAAATGCAGAAATTATAAGAAATTCAGTTAGGCAGATTACAGATTACAGATTAATCAAAATGAAATTCCAGCCAGTTGCATTGTACTGGGCATTGCTCTCAGCTGGCTTAGAAATATTAAACTAAGAATGGGATTTTTACTTCCCTATTAGATTTCCCAAACTTAAAACCGGCAGTCTGGGTTGTGGGTCTTATATCTGAAACCCAATCATTTCTCATTTGGTTTTTATAAATTAAAGGTCTGAATGAGATTTAAAGGCATAGCTATCAACGTTGGATTCATTGTTTGGACACTTTTGGACATGCAGGGGCTCTAAGCGGCCTATTCTTATTTTGTTCTGTGCCACATCACTATATGTTAACCTTGGACCTACAGGGATATTTGGGTCATAGCACGTTGAGCAGTTCTCCTTTGTAGAACATAACAATACTTGTCTGCAAACACTATAACAAATTTTAGCGCGGTAATCTTTCCCAAATTTCTTTTGATAGATATCAAATGACCTGTAATATTTCAGGGTGTAATTTACTACAGATCCAACACTGGACTTTCAGGCATAGGCATCTATGAACTTTAGAAGTAGCATCTTAGGAGGTCGCCTTCACTTGTCCCTCTTTTACTTAATTTCTCTAATTTTACTTTTCCCACATATACCTTGAGTGGGGCCTAACACCTGTGGGTCATAAATGCATAAAGTAAGCACATATATTGTCACAAAAAGAATAAAAGCAAGTATCAAAAGTTTAGCCATTTCAGCCCCAGAGTCCAGCAAATAAGGCCTGGTTAAGGGCTTCGTCTGTTCTTCCATCTTCGGGGACCCTAGATCCCCCGCATTAGTCATCATCTTCATGCTTTTCCTGTGCTCTTCTTCACTCTGCACCCACGACTGGCAATCCTCCACTAGGACTGTTTCTAGTCACTGCGATCACCGTGGCAGCCTTGCTTCTTTCTGCGATTCAGCTACTGGATCACAACCGTCACCTACTTCAAAAGGATGGATGGATGAGGGACTTCTGTGAAGAAAAAGAGAGATACGAGACAGAGAGGTGCAAGCCATATTTCTTTCAACATTTTCCAAAGTTTTAATCAGCTTCCTCACATATTCTTCCTATATCAGGTCTAGGTCCCCTCTTTCTAACATAAAGGGGCACCCTAGCCCAGGGGGTGGGGAATGGTCTTCCCATTAAAACCTTAAATGATGAATACCCAGTGACCTTAGGAGGGGTCATTCTAATTCCTACCAATCCTACTCCTGGAAGGACCCTTTTACATTTAGCATAAGTTCCCTCCTGTGGCTTAATTTATAATTTATCCTCTCTGGTCCTATTTATTTATTTATATTTTCACAACTATTCCAGGGCTCTGAGGGTGGTAAGGGATGTGAAACTTCCACTCTATCCTAAGGGTTCTCACTAAATCCTGACAGGCCTTCACAGTGAGGGACAGCCTATTTGGATTTACCCATTTACCCACTAAGGGGCATCCCCATTTAGGAATATTCTCTTGTGTGAGAATTCTTACCACAGTCCTGACATCTTCCCTTGTCGTCACAAAAAGTTCAACTCACCTTGGGAACATATCCACTATCAAAAAAATTACTCCTGTATTTTCCCTAAACTAAGCATGTGAGTAAAAGCAAATCCGCAGATTTGTGAACAAGGTTGTTGGAATGTCAGGTGCTCATTTCTTGCTTTCTGTGGGTTAAAAAAGAAAGGTGCACTACTAGCAGCTGCACGGTTTCCCTAGTTTTTTCCCTCTTATCACAAAGAATCCATGGACATTTGTGCACTCCTGCCTTTCCTCAATCCTCCCTGTCTTTTTACTAGCATATGTTTGTAAGTCAGTCATAGTCTGGTCAGGGAGGGGTATGTCTGGTGTTAGCATGGGCGTTTGCATGTTTGCTGTTTGCGTGTATGTTCTTAAGAAGGAAAAACAAATTGTGAGTAGTAAAGTAAAGTTGTATCATGTCACAAAAAGTAAAGGTTTCTGCCATTTCTACTAACACTACACACAAGGCCAGGGCTATGAGACACACAGGCATTGCCCTGTACCTGCCCAGGGACCACCTTTGAGAAAAAAACAACAGGGCACTTATGCTGGGCCCCTGCACATGGCTGTACAAATCCTGGCAACAAAATGACATCTTGCCATAATCGGGAAACCCTAACCCTGGGGCTATTACCATATCTCAAATACACAAAACATTGCACATTACACATTTCATTTAACCATTTTAGGGTGTCAGGTTTATCAACATACATTTTCAGCTCTCCATATGCTGTCATAACATGAACAATCTATAATCCACTGGTGGCAGCAACCAATCATACCAAGGAAGTTTAGCATGTCCTTCCTGGTAAGTGGGCAGGGCAGACCCACGACAGCAGCTATTCTCTTATAGCTCATTTCTCTTTGTCCCTGGGAAAGCACAAAACCCAGGTATTCAAGCTTTTTTCTGACACCATTACAACTTTTCTTTAGACACTTTATAATCACTTACAAAAAGACAATTCAAATGATCCCTCTTATCCCACAGGGTGGCCTCCCAATCAAAACTGCAGAGGAGAAAACTGTCTGCAGTAGGACGGAACCATGGCTGGGTGTCCAGACTTTAAGAGGAGGACAATTGCACCATTACACAAAAAAACTACTATTTACCAATACACATAAGCCTAGGGCAAATGTGACCTAAAAGCAAAGATGGGCTGTGTCTCCTTGTCCACTGGGACGCTGAAAAAAACTATTTCTTAAATCAATGTTGCTATTCCAGCCCATGTCACAGGGTGAGAAGAGATGGCAGACAGGCATTAAAGGGGCAGTTGGCATTTTTAAACAATTTATGTCCCTGAGATCTTAGACAAATCTCATGGTTTCAATGTGGCCTTTTTTTAAAAATCTCCTGGCAATAAAAAATCCCACATCCAGGGGCTTATCTAGTTTAAGTCTACATACAACCTTTCTTGTTAAGTTTTATTGTGAAAATATGTATGATTCCCTGTTTAGCATGAAGTTGGTCAGAAATTAGTAAGGGCGGTGTATTTATCTCCGTCTCTCCCCACACACACACACACACATTCCGTTCTTGCCAGCTTGCGTGCTTTTAACCCATACACTGTCACACAGCATGGGATGTCTCTAAAATAATTTCATATTAGCCCAATCTTATGTGGATCCTAACAAAGCATCTTATGATTCTATCACATTGTATCCTGACCTTTTTCAGCAGTTAGGCTTCTATATTAACTTTCTCCAACTAATTTTACTCCTAGTATTTGCAGCGGGACCCCAATAGAAAACCCAGCTGTCATCTTTAACAAGTTCATTTTTCTCTTTGTTCCTATTTATCTAGCGGAGAAAACATCAGCAGACAGCTTCTGTCTATCGCTGCTCATTTGTTTCCTAACTTCTGTGATTATTAAGACTTTCATCTCTTCCAGAGTAGAGGAGGAATAGAGGCTGTTTTTCTTAGGTGGCACGTAAGGTGAGGGGCAGTTACTTTTAGCCCTAAACTCTTGTTTACATTTTATTTTAAATGTGTTCCTAGTTTGTGTTCCAGGGCATGAAACCCAGGGGACTCTTTGTCTCCTGAATTGGATGTCCTCTACATCTAGTTTATAACTAGTTTTAAACCAATAGGAAGCATGTTTTAACCCATTTCCACCTCCCTTCTTTATATAATCTTTATCCCAGTTTGGGTCTCCTTGATAATATGGGAACCTTTCCAGTCCACCTCGCCAAATTATCAACAAAAGGCAGCGTGTAACATGCTCCTCCAGTTAACCTCTCTACATAGTGGATACAATCCTCTCCCACATGGGGCACTTTAGACTCAGACTGACCCATTATCAGTTAACAAATGACAAATAAACAAATGACAATATCCGTGGTTTAAAGCGTGCTCACCTTCACACTTATCAATCCACACAAACAAATAATCTTAACACACTATGTTTCAGAGAGAAAGAGAGAAAAAGGTTTCAGTGGTCAGGTAAACTCACAGTTAACAGACAAATCTGTTCCCAAACACAAATAATCAACAATTTATATAGCGCGCTTCAAATAACCAAGCGGCGATTCCCTACGAACCCCGCAACACCTCGCCAAGACTGCGAGAGGCACAAGGGCACAAGTCCTTTAACCTTCCCTCGGGGTTAAGCGTATAAATCACTTACCCCCTTCAAGGAGACTTGCCCCGCATAAACTCCACCACTGAAAAAATATCTGCCCCTATTACCGGCAGACACCTAAGAGCGACTCCCACTGAGTCCTCTACCTGGGATTACCTTATTTGTCTGTAGACCAGAGTTACCTTCACACTTCGGAATTCCGGAGCCCACACCAAGCGCAAGAAAGACACATAACAGCTATTCTCGGTGTGAACTGTTTATTTTAGCGTGGGTTACAGCATAAAAAGTAAAATCAAGACATAGGCGGGGAAAAGGCAATAGACTATCCCAATCAGTTCTTGATTGGTTCAATTATGTCAATATATTGATGTCCGGGGTGTGTATGGGGTGTGTATAAGGTGTGGCCATACATTGGTTCATGGCACGTCATTACACGTGAGGGAATATTCCAAGAACCAACCTAACCAAGGACTTCTCAGGAAACAGTTGTTTGGGTTCTCTACCAAGGTTTTCACAGGAAAGAATTGTTATGTTCTCATGTTCTTGTGGCCAACACATTCCTAGCACCCAGATAACGGACACTGCACTGTTCTCACAGTTTGAACCTTAAAGCGACAGTTTTCTAAATGTAAGCCTTGTAGCAGCCATTTTGTTACCAAGCCTTGCAGCAGCCATTTTGTTACCTCAGCACCCTTTCACGCAGGGCATCCCAAACCTGCACTTAGCAGCCTATCTGTTATACTAAATGCGCTTGTTGATCCTCCTCAGCTTAATCAAAGTATTTCATTTTGAATTGGTTTTTGGTCTGCCTTTAACAAAAAAAACAGGCCGCAGGGCATCCCAAACCTGCATTTAGCAGCCTGTTATACTAAATACGCTTGTTCATCCTTCCTCAGATTAATCAAAGTATTTCATTTTGAATTGGTTTTTGGTCTGCCTTTAACAAAAAAAAACACCAGGCCGCAGGGCATCCCAAACCTGCACTTAGCAGCCTAATTGTTATACTAAATACGCTTGTTGATCCTCCTCAGCTTAATCAAAGTATTTCATTTTAAATTGGTTTTTGGTCGGCCTTTAACAAAAAAAACAGGCCGCAGGGCATCCCAAACCTGCACTTAGCAGCCTATCTATTATACTAAATACGCTTGTTGATCCTCCTCAGCTTAATCAAAGTATTTCATTTTGAATTGGTTTTTGGTCTGCCTTTAACAAAAAAAACCAGGCTGCAGGGCATCCCAAACCTGCACTTAGCCGCCTATCTGTTATACTAAATATGCTTGTTGATACTCCTCTACTTAATCAAAGTATTTCATTTTGAATTGGTTTTTGGTCTGCTTTTAACAAAAAAACACCAGGCCGCAGGGCATCCCAAACCTGCACTGAGCAGCCTATCTGTTATACTAATTACGCTTGTTGATCCTCCTCAGCTTAATCAAAGTATTTCATTTTGAATTGGTTTTTGGTCTGCCTTTAACAAAAAAAACACCAGGCCGCAGGGCATCCCAAACCTGCACTTAGCAGCCTATCTGTTATACTAAATACGCTTGTTTATCCTTCCTCAGATTAATCAAAGTATTTGATTTTGAATTGGTTTTTGGTCTGCCTTTAACAAAAAAACACCAGGCCGCAGGGCATCCCAAACCTGCACTTAGCAGCCTATCTGTTATACTAAATACGCTTGTTGATCCTCCTCAGCTTAATCAAAGTATTTAATTTTGAATTGGTTTTTGGTCTGCCTTTAACAAAAAAACACCAGGCCGCAGGGCATCCCAAACCTGCACTTAGCAGCCTATCTGTTAAACTAAATGCGCTTGTTGATCCTCCTCAGCTTAATCAAAGTATTTCATTTTGAATTGGTTTTTGGTCTGCCTTTAACAAAAAAAACAGGCCGCAGGGCATCCCAAACCTGCATTTAGCAGCCTGTTATACTAAATACGCTTGTTCATCCTTCCTCAGATTAATCAAAGTATTTCATTTTGAATTGGTTTTTGGTCTGCCTTTAACAAAAAAAAACACCAGGCCGCAGGGCATCCCAAACCTGCACTTAGCAGCCTAATTGTTATACTAAATACGCTTGTTGATCCTCCTCAGCTTAACCAAAGTATTTCATTTTAAATTGGTTTTTGGTCGGCCTTTAACAAAAAAAACAGGCCGCAGGGCATCCCAAACCTGCATTTAGCAGCCTGTTATACTAAATACGCTTCTTCATCCTTCCTCAGATTAATCAAAGTATTTCATTTTGAATTGGTTTTTGGTCTGCCTTTAACAAAAAAAAACACCAGGCCGCAAGGCATCCTAAACCTGCACTTAGCAGCCTATCTGTTATACTAAATACGCTTGTTCATCCTTACTCAGATTAAAGAAAAGTATTTCATTTTGAATTAGTTTTTGGTCTGCCTTTAATAAAAAAACACCAGGCCGCAGGGCATCCCAAACCTGCACTTAGCCGCCTATCTGTTATAATAAATACCCTTGTTGATCCTCCTCAGCTTAATCAAAGTATTTCATTTTGAATTGGTTTTTGTTTTGCCTTTAACAAAAAAACACCAGGCCACAGGGCATCCCAAACCTGCACTTAGCAGCCTATCTGTTATACTAAATACGCTTGTTCATCCTTCCTCAGATTAATCAAAGTATTTCATTTTGAATTGGTTTTTGGTCTGCCTTTAACAAAAAAAAAACAGGCCGCAGGGCATCCCAAACCTGCACTTAGCAGCCTATCTGTTATGCTAAATATGCTTGTTGATCCTCCTCAGCTTAAACAAAGTATTTCATTTTGAATTGGTTTTTGGTCTGCCTTTAACAAAAAAACACCAGGCCGCAGGGCATCCCAAACCTGCACTGAGCAGCCTATCTGTTATACTAATTACGCTTGTTGATCCTCCTCAGCTTAATCAAAGTATTTCATTTAAAATTGGTTTTTGGTCTGCCTTTAACAAAAAAAAACAGGCCGCAGGGCATCCCAAACCTGCATTTAGCAGCCTGTTATACTAAATACGCTTGTTCATCCTTCCTCAGATTAATCAAAGTATTTCATTTTGAATTGGTTTTTGGTCTGCCTTTAACAAAAAAACACCAGGCCGCAGGGCATCCCAAACCTGCACTTAGCAGCCTATCTGTTATACTAAATACGCTTGTTCATCCTTCCTCAGATTAATCAAAGTATTTCATTTTGAATTGGTATTTGGTCTGCCTTTAACAAAAAAAACACCAGGCCGCAGGGCATCCCAAACCTGCACTTAGCAGCCTATCTGTTATACTAAATACGCTTGTTAATCCATCCTCAGATTGATCAAAGTATTTCATTTTGAATTGGTTTTTGGTCTGCCTTTACCAAAAAAACACCAGGCCGCAGGGCATCCCAAACCTGCACTTAGCAGCCTATCTGTTATACTAAATACGCTTGTTTATCCTCCTCAGCTTAATCAAAGTATTTCATTTTGAATTGGTTTTTGGTCTGCCTTTAACAAAAAAAAAAAAACACCAGGCCGCAAGGCATCCCAAACCTGCACTTAGCAGCCTATCTATTATACTAAATACGCTTGTTGATCCTCCTCAGCTTAATCAAAGTATTTCATTTTGAATTGGTTTTTGGTCTGCCTTTAACAAAAAAACACCAGGCCGCAGGGCATCCCAAACCTGCACTTAGCCGCCTATCTGTTATACTAAATATGCTTGTTGATACTCCTCTACTTAATCAAAGTATTTCATTTTGAATTGGTTTTTGGTCTGCTTTTAACAAAAAAACACCAGGCCGCAGGGCATCCCAAACCTGCACTGAGCAGCCTATCTGTTATACTAATTACGCTTGTTTATCCTCCTCAGCTTAATCAAAGTATTTCATTTTGAATTGGTTTTTGGTCTGCCTTTAACAAAAAAACACCAGGCCGCAGGGCATCCCAAACCTGCACTGAGCAGCCTATCTGTTATACTAATTACGCTTGTTGATCCTCCTCAGCTTAATCAAAGTATTTCATTTTGAATTGGTTTTTGGTCTGCCTTTAACAAAAAAAACACCAGGCCGCAAGGCATCCCAAACCTGCACTTAGCAGCCTATCTATTATACTAAATACGCTTGTTGATCCTCCTCAGCTTAATCAAAGTATTTCATTTTGAATTGGTTTTTGGTCTGCCTTTAACAAAAAAAACACCAGGCCGCAAGGCATCCCAAACCTGCACTTAGCAGCCTATCTATTATACTAAATACGCTTGTTGATCCTCCTCAGCTTAATCAAAGTATTTCATTTTGAATTGGTTTTTGGTCTGCCTTTAACAAAAAACCACCAGGCCGCAGGGCATCCCAAACCTGCACTTAGCCGCCTATCTGTTATACTAAATATGCTTGTTGATACTCCTCTACTTAATCAAAGTATTTCATTTTGAATTGGTTTTTGGTCTGCTTTTAACAAAAAAACACCAGGCCGCAGGGCATCCCAAACCTGCACTGAGCAGCCTATCTGTTATACTAATTACGCTTGTTGATCCTCCTCAGCTTAATCAAAGTATTTCATTTTGAATTGGTTTTTGGTCTGCCTTTAACAAAAAAAAACAGGCCGCAGGGCATCCCAAACCTGCACTTAGCAGCCTGTTATACTAAATATGCTTGTTGATCCTCCTCATCTTAATCAAAGTATTTCATTTTGAATTGGTTTTTGGTCTGCCTTTAACAAAAAAAACCAGGCCGCAGGGCATCCCAAACCTGCATTTAGCAGCCTGTTATACTAAATACGCTTGTTCATCCTTCCTCAGATTAATCAAAGTATTTCATTTTGAATTGGTTTTTGGTCTGCCTTTAACAAAAAAACACCAGGCCGCAGGGCATCCCAAACCTGCACTTAGCAGCCTATCTGTTATACTAAATACGCTTGTTCATCCTTCCTCAGATTAATCAAAGTAATTCATTTTGAATTAGTTTTTGGTCTGCCTTTAACAAAAAAAAAAACAGGCCGCAGGGCATCCCAAACCTGCATTTAGCAGCCTATCTATTATACTAAATACGCTTGTTGATCCTCCTCAGCTTAATCAAAGTATTTCATTTTGAATTGGTTTTTGGTCTGCCTTTAACAAAAAAAAAAAACAGGCCGCAGGGCATCCCAAACCTGCACTTAGCAGCCTATCTGTTAAACTAATTACGCTTGTTGATCCTCCTCAGCTCAATCAAAGTATTTCATATTGAATTGGTTTTTGGTCTGCCTTTAACAAAAAAACACCAGGCTGCAGGGCATCCCAAACCTGCACTTAGCAGCCTATTATACTAAATACGCTTGTTGATCCTCCTCATCTTAATCAAAGTATTTCATTTTGAATTGGTTTCTGGTCTGCCTTTAACAAAAAAAAACACCAGGCCGCAGGGCATCCCAAACCTGCACTTAGCAGCCTATCTGTTATACTAAATACGCTTGTTAATCCATCCTCAAATTAATCAAAGTATTTGATTTTGAATTGGTTTTTGGTCTGCCTTTAACAAAAAAACACCAGGCCGCAGGGCATCCCAAACCTGCACTTAGCAGCCTATCTGTTATACTAAATACGCTTGTTTATCCTCCTCAGCTTAATCAAAGTATTTCATTTTGAATTGGTTTTTGGTCTGCCTTTAACAAAAAAAAAAAACACCAGGCCGCAAGGCATCCCAAACCTGCACTTAGCAGCCTATCTATTATACTAAATACGCTTGTTGATCCTCCTCAGCTTAATCAAAGTATTTCATTTTGAATTGGTTTTTGGTCTGCCTTTAACAAAAAAAACCAGGCTGCAGGGCATCCCAAACCTGCACTTAGCCGCCTATCTGTTATACTAAATATGCTTGTTGATACTCCTCTACTTAATCAAAGTATTTCATTTTGAATTGGTTTTTGGTCTGCTTTTAACAAAAAAACACCAGGCCGCAGGGCATCCCAAACCTGCACTGAGCAGCCTATCTGTTATACTAATTACGCTTGTTGATCCTCCTCAGCTTAATCAAAGTATTTCATTTTGAATTGGTTTTTGGTCTGCCCTTAACAAAAAAAACACCAGGCCGCAGGGCATCCCAAACCTGCACTTAGCAGCCTATCTGTTATACTAAATACGCTTGTTTATCCTTCCTCAGATTAATCAAAGTATTTGATTTTGAATTGGTTTTTGGTCTGCCTTTAACAAAAAAACACCAGGCCGCAGGGCATCCCAAACCTGCACTTAGCAGCCTATCTGTTATACTAAATACGCTTGTTGATCCTCCTCAGCTTAATCAAAGTATTTAATTTTGAATTGGTTTTTGGTCTGCCTTTAACAAAAAAACACCAGGCCGCAGGGCATCCCAAACCTGCACTTAGCAGCCTATCTGTTATACTAAATGCGCTTGTTGATCCTCCTCAGCTTAATCAAAGTATTTCATTTTGAATTGGTTTTTGGTCTGCCTTTAACAAAAAAAACAGGCCGCAGGGCATCCCAAACCTGCATTTAGCAGCCTGTTATACTAAATACGCTTGTTCATCCTTCCTCAGATTAATCAAAGTATTTCATTTTGAATTGGTTTTTGGTCTGCCTTTAACAAAAAAAAACACCAGGCCGCAGGGCATCCCAAACCTGCACTTAGCAGCCTAATTGTTATACTAAATACGCTTGTTGATCCTCCTCAGCTTAATCAAAGTATTTCATTTTAAATTGGTTTTTGGTCGGCCTTTAACAAAAAAAACAGGCCGCAGGGCATCCCAAACCTGCACTTAGCAGCCTATCTATTATACTAAATACGCTTGTTGATCCTCCTCAGCTTAATCAAAGTATTTCATTTTGAATTGGTTTTTGGTCTGCCTTTAACAAAAAAAACCAGGCTGCAGGGCATCCCAAACCTGCACTTAGCCGCCTATCTGTTATACTAAATATGCTTGTTGATACTCCTCTACTTAATCAAAGTATTTCATTTTGAATTGGTTTTTGGTCTGCTTTTAACAAAAAAACACCAGGCCGCAGGGCATCCCAAACCTGCACTGAGCAGCCTATCTGTTATACTAATTACGCTTGTTGATCCTCCTCAGCTTAATCAAAGTATTTCATTTTGAATTGGTTTTTGGTCTGCCTTTAACAAAAAAAACACCAGGCCGCAGGGCATCCCAAACCTGCACTTAGCAGCCTATCTGTTATACTAAATACGCTTGTTTATCCTTCCTCAGATTAATCAAAGTATTTGATTTTGAATTGGTTTTTGGTCTGCCTTTAACAAAAAAACACCAGGCCGCAGGGCATCCCAAACCTGCACTTAGCAGCCTATCTGTTATACTAAATACGCTTGTTGATCCTCCTCAGCTTAATCAAAGTATTTAATTTTGAATTGGTTTTTGGTCTGCCTTTAACAAAAAAACACCAGGCCGCAGGGCATCCCAAACCTGCACTTAGCAGCCTATCTGTTATACTAAATGCGCTTGTTGATCCTCCTCAGCTTAATCAAAGTATTTCATTTTGAATTGGTTTTTGGTCTGCCTTTAACAAAAAAAACAGGCCGCAGGGCATCCCAAACCTGCATTTAGCAGCCTGTTATACTAAATACGCTTGTTCATCCTTCCTCAGATTAATCAAAGTATTTCATTTTGAATTGGTTTTTGGTCTGCCTTTAACAAAAAAAAACACCAGGCCGCAGGGCATCCCAAACCTGCACTTAGCAGCCTAATTGTTATACTAAATACGCTTGTTGATCCTCCTCAGCTTAATCAAAGTATTTCATTTTAAATTGGTTTTTGGTCGGCCTTTAACAAAAAAAACTGGCCGCAGGGCATCCCAAACCTGCATTTAGCAGCCTGTTATACTAAATACGCTTCTTCATCCTTCCTCAGATTAATCAAAGTATTTCATTTTGAATTGGTTTTTGGTCTGCCTTTAACAAAAAAAAACACCAGGCCGCAAGGCATCCTAAACCTGCACTTAGCAGCCTATCTGTTATACTAAATACGCTTGTTCATCCTTACTCAGATTAAAGAAAAGTATTTCATTTTGAATTAGTTTTTGGTCTGCCTTTAACAAAAAAAAACACCAGGCCGCAAGGCATCCTAAACCTGCACTTAGCAGCCTATTTGTTATACTAAATATGCTTGTTCATCCTTCCTCAGATTAATCAAAGTATTTCATTTTGAATTGGTTTTTAGTCTGCCTTTAACAAAAAAAAAACAGGCAGCAGGGCATCCCAAACCTGCACTTAGCCGCCTATCTGTTATAATAAATACCCTTGTTGATCCTCCTCAGCTTAATCAAAGTATTTCATTTTGAATTGGTTTTTGTTTTGCCTTTAACAAAAAAACACCAGGCCACAGGGCATCCCAAACCTGCACTTAGCAGCCTATCTGTTATACTAAATACGCTTGTTTATCCTTCCTCAGATTAATCAAAGTATTTGATTTTGAATTGGTTTTTGGTCTGCCTTTAACAAAAAAACACCAGGCCGCAGGGCATCCCAAACCTGCACTTAGCAGCCTATCTGTTATACTAAATACGCTTGTTGATCCTCCTCAGCTTAATCAAAGTATTTAATTTTGAATTGGTTTTTGGTCTGCCTTTAACAAAAAAACACCAGGCCGCAGGGCATCCCAAACCTGCACTTAGCAGCCTATCTGTTATACTAAATGCGCTTGTTGATCCTCCTCAGCTTAATCAAAGTATTTCATTTTGAATTGGTTTTTGGTCTGCCTTTAACAAAAAAAACAGGCCGCAGGGCATCCCAAACCTGCATTTAGCAGCCTGTTATACTAAATACGCTTGTTCATCCTTCCTCAGATTAATCAAAGTATTTCATTTTGAATTGGTTTTTGGTCTGCCTTTAACAAAAAAAAACACCAGGCCGCAGGGCATCCCAAACCTGCACTTAGCAGCCTAATTGTTATACTAAATACGCTTGTTGATCCTCCTCAGCTTAATCAAAGTATTTCATTTTAAATTGGTTTTTGGTCGGCCTTTAACAAAAAAAACAGGCCGCAGGGCATCCCAAACCTGCACTTAGCAGCCTATCTATTATACTAAATACGCTTGTTGATCCTCCTCAGCTTAATCAAAGTATTTCATTTTGAATTGGTTTTTGGTCTGCCTTTAACAAAAAAAACCAGGCTGCAGGGCATCCCAAACCTGCACTTAGCCGCCTATCTGTTATACTAAATATGCTTGTTGATACTCCTCTACTTAATCAAAGTATTTCATTTTGAATTGGTTTTTGGTCTGCTTTTAACAAAAAAACACCAGGCCGCAGGGCATCCCAAACCTGCACTGAGCAGCCTATCTGTTATACTAATTACGCTTGTTGATCCTCCTCAGCTTAATCAAAGTATTTCATTTTGAATTGGTTTTTGGTCTGCCTTTAACAAAAAAAACACCAGGCCGCAGGGCATCCCAAACCTGCACTTAGCAGCCTATCTGTTATACTAAATACGCTTGTTTATCCTTCCTCAGATTAATCAAAGTATTTGATTTTGAATTGGTTTTTGGTCTGCCTTTAACAAAAAAACACCAGGCCGCAGGGCATCCCAAACCTGCACTTAGCAGCCTATCTGTTATACTAAATACGCTTGTTGATCCTCCTCAGCTTAATCAAAGTATTTAATTTTGAATTGGTTTTTGGTCTGCCTTTAACAAAAAAACACCAGGCCGCAGGGCATCCCAAACCTGCACTTAGCAGCCTATCTGTTAAACTAAATGCGCTTGTTGATCCTCCTCAGCTTAATCAAAGTATTTCATTTTGAATTGGTTTTTGGTCTGCCTTTAACAAAAAAAACAGGCCGCAGGGCATCCCAAACCTGCATTTAGCAGCCTGTTATACTAAATACGCTTGTTCATCCTTCCTCAGATTAATCAAAGTATTTCATTTTGAATTGGTTTTTGGTCTGCCTTTAACAAAAAAAAACACCAGGCCGCAGGGCATCCCAAACCTGCACTTAGCAGCCTAATTGTTATACTAAATACGCTTGTTGATCCTCCTCAGCTTAACCAAAGTATTTCATTTTAAATTGGTTTTTGGTCGGCCTTTAACAAAAAAAACAGGCCGCAGGGCATCCCAAACCTGCATTTAGCAGCCTGTTATACTAAATACGCTTCTTCATCCTTCCTCAGATTAATCAAAGTATTTCATTTTGAATTGGTTTTTGGTCTGCCTTTAACAAAAAAAAACACCAGGCCGCAAGGCATCCTAAACCTGCACTTAGCAGCCTATCTGTTATACTAAATACGCTTGTTCATCCTTACTCAGATTAAAGAAAAGTATTTCATTTTGAATTAGTTTTTGGTCTGCCTTTAATAAAAAAACACCAGGCCGCAGGGCATCCCAAACCTGCACTTAGCAGCCTATTTGTTATACTAAATATGCTTGTTCATCCTTCCTCAGATTAATCAAAGTATTTCATTTTGAATTGGTTTTTAGTCTGCCTTTAACAAAAAAAAAACAGGCAGCAGGGCATCCCAAACCTGCACTTAGCCGCTGTAGGGATCTTCCCGGGGGATGGTGTGTTTGGACACAGTTCACGACAGACTTAGGTGTTATAAAAGCAGGTCTTGGCGTTTATTCATGGCATAAACAGTCCAGTAAACAAAACATACAGCAGCAGCGTGCTTCTTTAGTGTACAAAACAAAATAAAGACCTAGCCCGTCTGGGCGCTTACTAGCAGGTTCTTCTCACCTAGCTGACACTTTCAAAATACAGCGTTCGCCTGGACATCGCAGGGTGAGTTTTTAGCTCCAGCAGTGGCTGCGTTCGCAGCTTCCTTCACACACACACACACAGGCTGTTCATTTCAGGCTGAGAGCAATAGCCTGCAGTCTCTGCAGAGCTTTTACCTCCCAGGCTAATTAGGATCAGAGCTCACCTGATTCAAAACCCAAACTGGATCGGGGAGGTGTGGAATGACAGGTCCCTCTACCAAACCTACCTGCCATTCCATATAAATCCAGGCCCGGCAAAATTTAAACAACACCTCAGCAGCATATCACTGCTGGGAAACAAATCAATCCTGGACTTACCATCTCACCCAGCGTAGTAACCTAGGTGAAATGTACACCCCCTCGATCACTTCTCCAGTGACATGTCTACATATCCCCCCCCTCTTCTTCAGACCGGAGGGCTGAGCATTTTGTCCCCACAGACAATGTACCCTCGACAATGCGTCAGCATTTGCCTGTAATTTCCCTGGCCTGTGTTCCACAGTGAAATTAAAGTTTTGTAGGGACAGAAACCATCTAGTCACTCTTGCGTTTCTCTCCTTATTTAACTTCATCCATGTTAGGGGGGCATGGTCTGTCACTAACTTGAATTTCCTTCCTAGCAAGTAATATTTTAGGGATTCGAGGGCCCACTTCACTGCCAAACATTCTCGCTCCACAATGGCATAATTTTTTTCGGCCGGGGTTAGCTTTCTACTCAAGTACATCACCGGATGCTCCTCACCATTTACTACTTGTGAGAGTACTGCACCTAAGCCTGTGTTAGAAGCATCTGTCTGGACCAGAAATTCTCGCCTGAAATCGGGGGTAACTAACACAGGTTGTTGGCACAAGGCAGATTTAAGGCTTTGGAAAGCCTTCTCGGCCTCTGGAGTCCACGTGATCATGGCTCTCTTTCCGCCCTTGGTCAAGTCAGTTAGGGGAGCAGCAACTGAGGCAAAGTTCGGCACAAATCTACGGTAATAGCCCGTAATACCAAGGAAAGCTCTGACCTGTTTCTTTGTCAGGGGTCTAGGCCAATTCTGTATTGCCTCCACTTTATTAAGCTGTGGCTTAATCAACCCTCTTCCAATAATGTAGCCCAGATACTTGGCCTCTTCTAGGGCTATTGCACACTTCTCGGCATTTATGGTCAACCCCGCATCACTTATGGTATCCAATACAGCCTGTACCTTACAGAGGTGACTTTCCCAATCAGGGCTAAAAATGACCACATCATCGAGGTAGGCAGCTGAGTAATCACGATGTGGTCGCAAAATCAAGTCCATCAACCTCTGGAAAGTCGCAGGTGCTCCATGTAACCCGAACGGCATCACTACATACTGGAATAGCCCATCAGGGGTGGAGAATGCAGTTTTCTCTTTAGCCTCATTAGTAAGTGGAATCTGCCAATAGCCCTTTGTGAGATCGAGGGTGGTTATGTATCTGGCATTACCCAACTTCTCAATCAACTCATCTACCCTGGGCATAGGATAGGCATCGAATTTTGAGATCTCATTCAACTTTCTGAAATCGTTACAGAACCTCCAAGTTCCATTAGGCTTTGGGATTAATACAATCGGGCTGGACCATTCACTCTGTGACACCTCAATTACTCCCAGATCAAGCATACGCTTTACCTCGGCAGATACGGCTTCCCTACGGGCTTCTGGGATCCTATAGGGCTTGAGGTTTACTCTGCTTCTAGGCTCAGTTTCAATGTGATGACAGATGAGGTGTGTACGCCCTGGAAGGTCAGAAAACTTGTCTTTGTTTTTCTGTAAAAATTCCTGAGCCTCCTGTTTCTGTGACACTGATAGGGTATCACCAACCTTGACTGGAGGGATTGGTTGTGACAAATTACTAACAGTATTTGTCGCCCCCAAGGATTCCCTGTCTTTCCAGGGCTTAATCAAGTTTACGTGGTAAACTTGGAAAGGCTTCCTTCTACCTGGTTGGTGCACCTTGTAGTTCACCTCACTGACCTTTTCCACAATTTCATAGGGACTTTGCCACTTCGCCAGGAATTTACTCTCAACAGTGGGAACTAGTATAAGGACCCTATCGCCTGGGTTAAATGTCCTGATTCTTGCAGACCGGTTGTAAATTCTACTTTGGGCCTCTTGCGCCCTCTGGAGGTGTTCCCTTACTAGGGGCATTACAGCGGCTATACGGTCCTGCATTTGTGCTACATGCTCAATAACGCTCTTGTATGGGGTGGACTCGCTCTCCCATGTCTCTTTTGCAATGTCCAGTAGACCCCTAGGGTGACGACCATAGACCAACTCGAATGGTGAGAACCCTGTGGACGCTTGGGGCACTTCCCTAATAGCAAACATGAGGTAGGGTAACAAATGATCCCAGTCACGGCCATCTTTTTCCACCACTTTTTTCAGCATATGTTTCAAAGTTTTGTTAAATCTCTCCACCAATCCGTCCGTCTGGGGGTGGTATACAGAGGTACGGATGGGTGAGATTTTAAATAGTTTGCATAACTCCTTCATCACCTTTGACATAAAGGGTGTACCTTGGTCAGTTAGGATTTCTTTGGGGATTCCAGTCCTAGAGAACATATAAAACAACTCACGTGCAATTGTTTTAGATGCGGTGTTTCTTAAGGGCACAGCTTCAGGATAGCGGGTCGCATAATCCATGACCACCAGAATATATTGGTGTCCTCTAGCGGATTTTACAATGGGACCCACTAAATCCATGGCTATACGCTCAAAAGGCACCTCTATAATAGGGAGCGAAACCAAAGGACTGCGAAAATGTGACACTGGGGCACTAAGCTGACATGTGGGGCACGACTCGCAGTACTTTTTAATATCACCATATATCGCCGGCCAGTAGAACCTCTGGAGAACCCTCTCCTGCGTTTTGTCAGTCCCCAAGTGTCCCCCAAGAACATGGTTATGTGCCATGTCCAGCACCTGACGCCGGTACGGCTTAGGCACCAGAAGCTGTTCCACAATCTCATCCTTAACCTTAGTGACTCTATAGAAAAGATCATTAGTCACAGAAAAATGTGGAAATCTTTTCTCAGCATCTGGTTCCTGAGGTACCCCATTCATGACAGCAACCTGCTCTCTCGCATTTTTGAGAGTGGGGTCCTGTAACTGTGCAGTCCCAAAATTATCCCTAGACACCTCTAAGTCGGGTATATTTTGCTCAGTGGGAGCAGCCTCCTCCTCTCCAGCCAGGACCTGCAAAGGAAAACAATTATTTTCATCCTGCACACTTTTATCATTTACGGGGGGTAACGCAACAACCTTAGGAGTTTCCTCACTCCTTTCGGGGGATTTTCTTTTTCCCCAGAGAGCCCAGAATAGTGGAAAATCGCGCCCCAGTATTACGTTGTGCATGAGATTTTTAACCACACCCACTTCATATTGTACGGTGCCTTGTTTAGTCCCGACTTCAGCCAGCACTATAGGGTACACTTTTGTATCCCCATGTATACAAACAACACTCATATGCTTTTTACACTCAAAGTCCCCAGCCACCAGGCTGGCATGCACCAAGGTTACGAGGCTTCCTGAGTCCAGCAACGCCTTAACAGGAAAGTCATTAATTGTAATGTCGCAGATTTGCGGTTCAGTCTCTAGTCCAGGAACTGCAACACAAGATGGTTCCGCAAATAGCGACTGACGCCGACTAACCTCACAGTCCATGGGCTCAGTGGTAAGAGGGCAATGGGCAGACACGTGTCCCGTCTCATGGCATCTCCAGCACTGGATAGAGCCTGTTCTCCTTGGCCAGGAGTCCTTTTTAGGGCTACTTAGCCACCCGGGACCATCTCCAGTCTTTTGCCCCTGAGACACCACTTGAGCCCTTTTTCCTCCCTCAGCACCCCTCCACACTCCCCCAATAGATGGAAGTCTCTTACCAGCTGATGGCACAGATCTGGCACTCCGGGGAGGTGAGGGGGCTGCAGAAACATCACGGAGGTAGTCCTCAGTCGCCTGGAATCTCTCCACAAGGTTGACAAGTTCGTTTGCATTCTTAGGGTCACCTTGTCCCACCCAGCGTTGCAGGTCAGCAGGAAGTGCTCGGAGGTAGCGGTCCATCACAACCCTCTCTAGGATCTGTGCAGGAGTAGAAGTGTCTGGCTCCAACCACTTCCTCGCCAAATGGATCAGGTCATACATCTGGGACCTCGCCGATTTGTCCAAACTGTAGCTCCAGTTGCGTACCCTCCTGGCACGGACCGCAGTAGTAACGCCTAGCCGGGCAAGTATCTCCGCTTTTAGCCGAGTATAGTCCTTAACCTCTTGCTCACTGAGGTCATAGTAGGCCTTTTGAGGTTCCCCTGTTAAATAGGGCGCAATTACCTCTGCCCACTCAGCGACGGGTAACTTCTCTCGCTCAGCCGCACGCTCAAACCCAGTTAGGAAGGCCTCAACATCATCCTCAGCAGTCATCTTTTGCAGCGCTCGCTGCACAGCTCTTTTCACATCAAAAGTCTCTGGAGCGGCTCGCACCACTGTGTGGGGGTTAGCAACCACAGGCGCCTCTTGTTTTGCAATCAGGTGTTCAATAAGTTGTTGTTGGGCAGCCATGGTCTGTTCATGGCGTCTATTAGCCTCTATCTGGGCCTGTTGTTGTTGCAAACTTACTTGCATAAACTGCTTCAGCATCTCCTCCATGTTGCCCGACTGTTCTTGGAGTGTAGTTGCAGCTTTCACCCAAGACATAGGCAGCTGTAGCCAAGTCTGTCCACACCGTTGCCCCTAGCAACCGTTTTGCCCGCTCCGCAGCACCAATTGTAGGGATCTTCCCGGGGGATGGTGTGTTTGGACACAGTTCACGACAGACTTAGGTGTTATAAAAGCAGGTCTTGGCGTTTATTCATGGCATAAACAGTCCAGTAAACAAAACATACAGCAGCAGCGTGCTTCTTTAGTGTACAAAACAAAATAAAGACCTAGCCCGTCTGGGCGCTTACTAGCAGGTTCTTCTCACCTAGCTGACACTTTCAAAATACAGCGTTCGCCTGGACATCGCAGGGTGAGTTTTTAGCTCCAGCAGTGGCTGCGTTCGCAGCTTCCTTCACACACACACACACAGGCTGTTCATTTCAGGCTGAGAGCAATAGCCTGCAGTCTCTGCAGAGCTTTTACCTCCCAGGCTAATTAGGATCAGAGCTCACCTGATTCAAAACCCAAACTGGATCGGGGAGGTGTGGAATGACAGGTCCCTCTACCAAACCTACCTGCCATTCCATATAAATCCAGGCCCGGCAAAATTTAAACAACACCTCAGCAGCATATCACTGCTGGGAAACAAATCAATCCTGGACTTACCATCTCACCCAGCGTAGTAACCTAGGTGAAATGTACACCCCCTCGATCACTTCTCCAGTGACATGTCTACACCGCCTATCTGTTATAATAAATACCCTTGTTGATCCTCCTCAGCTTAATCAAAGTATTTCATTTTGAATTGGTTTTTGTTTTGCCTTTAACAAAAAAACACCAGGCCACAGGGCATCCCAAACCTGCACTTAGCAGCCTATCTGTTATACTAAATACGCTTGTTCATCCTTCCTCAGATTAATCAAAGTATTTCATTTTGAATTGGTTTTTGGTCTGCCTTTAAAAAAAAAAAAACAGGCCGCAGGGCATCCCAAACCTGCACTTAGCAGCCTATCTGTTATGCTAAATATGCTTGTTGATCCTCCTCAGCTTAAACAAAGTATTTCATTTTGAATTGGTTTTTGGTCTGCCTTTAACAAAAAAACACCAGGCCGCAGGGCATCCCAAACCTGCACTGAGCAGCCTATCTGTTATACTAATTACGCTTGTTGATCCTCCTCAGCTTAATCAAAGTATTTCATTTAAAATTGGTTTTTGGTCTGCCTTTAACAAAAAAAAACAGGCCGCAGGGCATCCCAAACCTGCATTTAGCAGCCTGTTATACTAAATACGCTTGTTCATCCTTCCTCAGATTAATCAAAGTATTTCATTTTGAATTGGTTTTTGGTCTGCCTTTAACAAAAAAACACCAGGCCGCAGGGCATCCCAAACCTGCACTTAGCAGCCTATCTGTTATACTAAATACGCTTGTTCATCCTTCCTCAGATTAATCAAAGTATTTCATTTTGAATTGGTATTTGGTCTGCCTTTAACAAAAAAAACACCAGGCCGCAGGGCATCCCAAACCTGCACTTAGCAGCCTATCTGTTATACTAAATACGCTTGTTAATCCATCCTCAGATTGATCAAAGTATTTCATTTTGAATTGGTTTTTGGTCTGCCTTTACCAAAAAAACACCAGGCCGCAGGGCATCCCAAACCTGCACTTAGCAGCCTATCTGTTATACTAAATACGCTTGTTTATCCTCCTCAGCTTAATCAAAGTATTTCATTTTGAATTGGTTTTTGGTCTGCCTTTAACAAAAAAAAAAAAACACCAGGCCGCAAGGCATCCCAAACCTGCACTTAGCAGCCTATCTATTATACTAAATACGCTTGTTGATCCTCCTCAGCTTAATCAAAGTATTTCATTTTGAATTGGTTTTTGGTCTGCCTTTAACAAAAAAACACCAGGCCGCAGGGCATCCCAAACCTGCACTTAGCCGCCTATCTGTTATACTAAATATGCTTGTTGATACTCCTCTACTTAATCAAAGTATTTCATTTTGAATTGGTTTTTGGTCTGCTTTTAACAAAAAAACACCAGGCCGCAGGGCATCCCAAACCTGCACTGAGCAGCCTATCTGTTATACTAATTACGCTTGTTTATCCTCCTCAGCTTAATCAAAGTATTTCATTTTGAATTGGTTTTTGGTCTGCCTTTAACAAAAAAACACCAGGCCGCAGGGCATCCCAAACCTGCACTGAGCAGCCTATCTGTTATACTAATTACGCTTGTTGATCCTCCTCAGCTTAATCAAAGTATTTCATTTTGAATTGGTTTTTGGTCTGCCTTTAACAAAAAAAACACCAGGCCGCAAGGCATCCCAAACCTGCACTTAGCAGCCTATCTATTATACTAAATACGCTTGTTGATCCTCCTCAGCTTAATCAAAGTATTTCATTTTGAATTGGTTTTTGGTCTGCCTTTAACAAAAAAACACCAGGCCGCAGGGCATCCTAAACCTGCACTTAGCCGCCTATCTGTTATACTAAATATGCTTGTTGATACTCCTCTACTTAATCAAAGTATTTCATTTTGAATTGGTTTTTGGTCTGCTTTTAACAAAAAAACACCAGGCCGCAGGGCATCCCAAACCTGCACTGAGCAGCCTATCTGTTATACTAATTACGCTTGTTGATCCTCCTCAGCTTAATCAAAGTATTTCATTTTGAATTGGTTTTTGGTCTGCCTTTAACAAAAAAAAACAGGCCGCAGGGCATCCCAAACCTGCATTTAGCAGCCTGTTATACTAAATATGCTTGTTGATCCTCCTCATCTTAATCAAAGTATTTCATTTTGAATTGGTTTTTGGTCTGCCTTTAACAAAAAAAACCAGGCCGCAGGGCATCCCAAACCTGCATTTAGCAGCCTGTTATACTAAATACGCTTGTTCATCCTTCCTCAGATTAATCAAAGTATTTCATTTTGAATTGGTTTTTGGTCTGCCTTTAACAAAAAAACACCAGGCCGCAGGGCATCCCAAACCTGCACTTAGCAGCCTATCTGTTATACTAAATACGCTTGTTCATCCTTCCTCAGATTAATCAAAGTAATTCATTTTGAATTAGTTTTTGGTCTGCCTTTAACAAAAAAAAAAAACAGGCCGCAGGGCATCCCAAACCTGCATTTAGCAGCCTATCTATTATACTAAATACGCTTGTTGATCCTCCTCAGCTTAATCAAAGTATTTCATTTTGAATTGGTTTTTGGTCTGCCTTTAACAAAAAAAAAAAACAGGCCGCAGGGCATCCCAAACCTGCACTTAGCAGCCTATCTGTTAAACTAATTACGCTTGTTGATCCTCCTCAGCTCAATCAAAGTATTTCATATTGAATTGGTTTTTGGTCTGCCTTTAACAAAAAAACACCAGGCTGCAGGGCATCCCAAACCTGCACTTAGCAGCCTATTATACTAAATACGCTTGTTGATCCTCCTCATCTTAATCAAAGTATTTCATTTTGAATTGGTTTCTGGTCTGCCTTTAACAAAAAAAAACACCAGGCCGCAGGGCATCCCAAACCTGCACTTAGCAGCCTATCTGTTATACTAAATACGCTTGTTGATCCTCCTCAGCTTAATCAAAGTATTTCATTTTGAATTGGTATTTGGTCTGCCTTTAACAAAAAAAACACCAGGCCGCAGGGCATCCCAAACCTGCACTTAGCAGCCTATCTGTTATACTAAATACGCTTATTAATCCATCCTCAAATTAATCAAAGTATTTCATTTTGAATTGGTTTTTGGTCTGCCTTTAACAAAAAAACACCAGGCCGCAGGGCATCCCAAACCTGCACTTAGCAGCCTATCTGTTATACTAAATACGCTTGTTTATCCTCCTCAGCTTAATCAAAGTATTTCATTTTGAATTGGTTTTTGGTCTGCCTTTAACAAAAAAAAAAAAACACCAGGCCGCAAGGCATCCCAAACCTGCACTTAGCAGCCTATCTATTATACTAAATACGCTTGTTGATCCTCCTCAGCTTAATCAAAGTATTTCATTTTGAATTGGTTTTTGGTCTGCCTTTAACAAAAAAAACCAGGCTGCAGGGCATCCCAAACCTGCACTTAGCCGCCTATCTGTTATACTAAATATGCTTGTTGATACTCCTCTACTTAATCAAAGTATTTCATTTTGAATTGGTTTTTGGTCTGCTTTTAACAAAAAAACACCAGGCCGCAGGGCATCCCAAACCTGCACTGAGCAGCCTATCTGTTATACTAATTACACTTGTTGATCCTCCTCAGCTTAATCAAAGTATTTCATTTTGAATTGGTTTTTGGTCTGCCTTTAACAAAAAAAACACCAGGCCGCAGGGCATCCCAAACCTGCACTTAGCAGCCTATCTGTTATACTAAATACGCTTGTTTATCCTTCCTCAGATTAATCAAAGTATTTGATTTTGAATTGGTTTTTGGTCTGCCTTTAACAAAAAAACACCAGGCCGCAGGGCATCCCAAACCTGCACTTAGCAGCCTATCTGTTATACTAAATACGCTTGTTGATCCTCCTCAGCTTAATCAAAGTATTTAATTTTGAATTGGTTTTTGGTCTGCCTTTAACAAAAAAACACCAGGCCGCAGGGCATCCCAAACCTGCACTTAGCAGCCTATCTGTTATACTAAATGCGCTTGTTGATCCTCCTCAGCTTAATCAAAGTATTTCATTTTGAATTGGTTTTTGGTCTGCCTTTAACAAAAAAAACAGGCCGCAGGGCATCCCAAACCTGCATTTAGCAGCCTGTTATACTAAATACGCTTGTTCATCCTTCCTCAGATTAATCAAAGTATTTCATTTTGAATTGGTTTTTGGTCTGCCTTTAACAAAAAAAAACACCAGGCCGCAGGGCATCCCAAACCTGCACTTAGCAGCCTAATTGTTATACTAAATACGCTTGTTGATCCTCCTCAGCTTAATCAAAGTATTTCATTTTAAATTGGTTTTTGGTCGGCCTTTAACAAAAAAAACAGGCCGCAGGGCATCCCAAACCTGCATTTAGCAGCCTGTTATACTAAATACGCTTCTTCATCCTTCCTCAGATTAATCAAAGTATTTCATTTTGAATTGGTTTTTGGTCTGCCTTTAACAAAAAAAAACACCAGGCCGCAAGGCATGCTAAACCTGCACTTAGCAGCCTATCTGTTATACTAAATACGCTTGTTCATCCTTACTCAGATTAAAGAAAAGTATTTCATTTTGAATTAGTTTTTGGTCTGCCTTTAATAAAAAAACACCAGGCCGCAGGGCATCCCAAACCTGCACTTAGCAGCCTATTTGTTATACTAAATATGCTTGTTCATCCTTCCTCAGATTAATCAAAGTATTTCATTTTGAATTGGTTTTTGGTCTGCCTTTAACAAAAAAAAAACAGGCCGCAGGGCATCCCAAACCTGCATTTAGCAGCCTATCTATTATACTAAATACGCTTGTTGATCCTCCTCAGCTTAATCAAAGTATTTCATTTTGAATTGGTTTTTGGTCTGCCTTTAACAAAAAAACACCAGGCCGCAGGGCATCCCAAACCTGCACTTAGCAGCCTATCTGTTATACTAAATTCGCTTGTTGATCCTCCTCAGCTTAATCAAAGTATTTTATTTTGAATTGGTCTTTGGTCTGCCTTTAACAAAAAAACACCAGGCTGCAGGGCATCCCAAACCTGCATTTAGCAGCCTATTATACTAAATACGCTTGTTGATCCTCCTCATCTTAATCAAAGTATTTCATTTTGAATTGGTTTCTGGTCTGCCTTTAACAAAAAAAAACACCAGGCCGCAGGGCATCCCAAACCTGCACTTAGCAGCCTATCTGTTATACTAAATACGCTTGTTGATCCTCCTCAGCTTAATCAAAGTATTTCATTTTGAATTGGTATTTGGTCTGCCTTTACCAAAAAAACACCAGGCCGCAGGGCATCCCAAACCTGCACTTAGCAGCCTATCTGTTATACTAAATACGCTTGTTGATCCTCCTCAGCTTAATCAAAGTATTTAATTTTGAATTGGTTTTTGGTCTGCCTTTAACAAAAAAACACCAGGCTGCAGGGCATCCCAAACCTGCATTTAGCAGCCTATTATACTAAATACGCTTGTTGATCCTCCTCATCTTAATCAAAGTATTTCATTTTGAATTGGTTTCTGGTCTGCCTTTAACAAAAAAAAACACCAGGCCGCAGGGCATCCCAAACCTGCACTTAGCAGCCTATCTGTTATCCTAAATATGCTTGTTAATCCATCCTCAGATTAATCAAAGTATTTCATTTTGAATTGGTTTTTGGTCTGCCTTTACCAAAAAAACACCAGGCCGCAGGGCATCCCAAACCTGCACTTAGCAGCCTATCTGTTATACTAAATACGCTTGTTGATCCTCCTCAGCTTAATCAAAGTATTTAATTTTGAATTGGTTTTTGGTCTGCCTTTAACAAAAAAAACACCAGGCCGCAGGGCATCCCAAACCTGCACTTAGCAGCCTATCTGTTATACTAAATTCGCTTGTTGATCCTCCTCAGCTTAATCAAAGTATTTTATTTTGAATTGGTTTTTGGTCTGCCTTTAACAAAAAAAACACCAGGCCGCAGGGCATCCCAAACCTGCACTTAGCAGCCTATCTATTATACTAAATATGCTTGTTCATCCTCCTCAGCTTAATCAAAGTATTTCATTTTGAATTGGTTTTTGGTCTGCCTTTAACAAAAAAAACACCAGGCCGCAGCGCATCCCAAACCTGCACTGAGCAGCCTATCTGTTATACTAATTACGCTTGTTGATCCTCCTCAGCTTAATCAAAGTATTTCATTTTGAATTGGTTTTTGGTCTGCCTTTAACAAAAAACAACAGGCCGCAGGGCATCCCAAACCTGCATTTAGCAGCCTGTTATACTAAATACGCTTGTTGATCCTCCTCATCTTAATCAAAGTATTTCATTTTGAATTGGTTTTTGGTCTGCCTTTAACAAAAAAAACCAGACCGCAGGGCATCCCAAACCTGAATTTAGCAGCCTATCTGGTATACTAAATACGCTTGTTCATCCTTCCTCAGATTAATCAAAGTATTTCATTTTGAATTAGTTTTTGGTCTGCCTTTAACAAAAAAAACACCAGGCAGCAGGGCATCCCAAACCTGCACTTAGCAGCCTATCTGTTATACTAAATATGCTTGTTCATCCTTCCTTAGATTAATCAAAGTATTTCATTTTGAATTGGTTTTTGGTCTGCCTTTAACAAAAAAAAACAGGCCGCAGGGCATTCCAAACCTGCATTTAGCAGCCTATCTATTATACTAAATACGCTTGTTGATCCTCCTCAGCTTAATCAAAGTATTTCATTTTGAATTGGTTTTTGGTCTGCCTTTAACAAAAAAAAAAACAGGCCGCAGGGCATCCCAAACCTGCACTTAGCAGCCTATCTGTTATACTAAATTCGCTTGTTGATCCTCCTCAGCTTAATCAAAGTATTTTATTTTGAATTGGTTTTTGGTCTGCCTTTAACAAAAAAAACACCAGGCCGCAGGGCATTCCAAACCTGCATTTAGCAGCCTATCTATTATACTAAATACGCTTGTTGATCCTCCTCAGCTTAATCAAAGTATTTCATTTTGAATTGGTTTTTGGTCTGCCTTTAACAAAAAAAAAAACAGGCCGCAGGGCATCCCAAACCTGCACTTAGCAGCCTATCTGTTATACTAAATTCGCTTGTTGATCCTCCTCAGCTTAATCAAAGTATTTTATTTTGAATTGGTTTTTGGTCTGCCTTTAACAAAAAAAACACCAGGCCGCAGGGCATCCCAAACCTGCATTTAGCAGCCTATCTATTATACTAAATACGCTTGTTGATCCTCCTCAGCTTAATCAAAGTATTTCATTTTGAATTGGTTTTTGGTCTGCCTTTAACAAAAAAAAAAAACAGGCCGCAGGGCATCCCAAACCTGCACTGAGCAGCCTATCTGTTAAACTAATTACGCTTGTTGATCCTCCTCAGCTCAATCAAAGTATTTCATTTTGAATTGGTTTTTGGTCTGCCTTTAACAAAAAAAAACAGGCCGCAGGGCATCCCAAACCTGCATTTAGCAGCCTATCTATTATACTAAATACACTTGTTGATCCTCCTCAGCTTAATCAAAGTATTTCATTTTGAATTGGTTTTTGGTCTGCCTTTAACAAAAAAAAAAAAACAGGCCGCAGGGCATCCCAAACCTGCACTGAGCAGCCTATCTGTTATACTAAATATGCTTCTTGATCCTCCTCAGCTTAATCAAAGTATTTCATTTTGAATTGGTTTTTGGTCTGCCTTTAACAAAAAAAACACCAGGCCGCAGGGCATCCCAAACCTGCACTTAGCAGCCTATCTGTTATACTAAATTCGCTTGTTGATCCTCCTCAGCTTAATCAAAGTATTTTATTTTGAATTGGTTTTTGGTCTGCCTTTAACAAAAAAAACACCAGGCCGCAGGGCATCCCAAACCTGCACTTAGCAGCCTATCTGTTATACTAAATACGCTTGTTGATCCTCCTCAGCTTAATCAAAGTATTTCATTTTGAATTGGTTTTTGGTCTGCCTTTAACAAAAAAAAAAAACAGGCCGCAGGGCATCCCAAACCTGCACTGAGCAGCCTATCTGTTAAACTAATTACGCTTGTTGATCCTCCTCAGCTTAATCAAAGTATTTCATTTTGAATTGGTTTTTGGTCTGCCTTTAACAAAAAAAAAACAGGCCGCAGGGCATCCCAAACCTGCACTTAGCCGCTTATCTGTTATACTAAATATGCTTCTTGATCCTCCTCAGCTTAATCAAAGTATTTCATTTTGAATTGGTTTTTGGTCTGCCTTTAACAAAAAAAACACCAGGCCACAGGGCATCCCAAACCTGCACTTAGCAGCCTATCTGTTATACTAAATTCGCTTGTTGATCCTCCTCAGCTTAATCAAAGTATTTTATTTTGAATTGGTTTTTGGTCTGCCTTTAACAAAAAAAACACCAGGCCGCAGGGCATCCCAAACCTGCACTTAGCAGCCTATCTGTTATACTAAATACGCTTGTTGATCCTCCTCAGCTTAATCAAAGTATTTCATTTTGAATTGGTTTTTGGTCTGCCTTTAACAAAAAAAACACCAGGCCGCAGGGCATCCCAAACCTGCACTTAGCCGCCTATCTGTTATAATAAATACCCTTGTTGATCCTCCTCAGCTTAATCAAAGTATTTCATTTTGAATTGGTTTTTGTTTTGCCTTTAACAAAAAAACACCAGGCCACAGGGCATCCCAAACCTGCACTTAGCAGCCTATCTGTTATACTAAATACGCTTGTTCATCCTTCCTCAGATTAATCAAAGTATTTCATTTTGAATTGGTTTTTGGTCTGCCTTTAAAAAAAAAAAACAGGCCGCAGGGCATCCCAAACCTGCACTTAGCAGCCTATCTGTTATGCTAAATATGCTTGTTGATCCTCCTCAGCTTAAACAAAGTATTTCATTTTGAATTGGTTTTTGGTCTGCCTTTAACAAAAAAAACACCAGGCCGCAGGGCATCCCAAACCTGCACTGAGCAGCCTATCTGTTATACTAATTACGCTTGTTGATCCTCCTCAGCTTAATCAAAGTATTTCATTTTAAATTGGTTTTTGGTCTGCCTTTAACAAAAAAAACAGGCCGCAGGGCATCCCAAACCTGCATTTAGCAGCCTGTTATACTAAATATGCTTGTTGATCCTCCTCATCTTAATCAAAGTATTTCATTTTGAATTGGTTTTTGGTCTGCCTTTAACAAAAAAACACCAGGCCGCAGGGCATCCCAAACCTGCACTTAGCAGCCTATCTGTTATACTAAATACGCTTGTTCATCCTTCCTCAGATTAATCAAAGTAATTCATTTTGAATTAGTTTTTGGTCTGCCTTTAACAAAAAAAAACACCAGGCCGCAGGGCATCCCAAACCTGCATTTAGCAGCCTATCTATTATACTAAATACGCTTGTTGATCCTCCTCAGCTTAATCAAAGTATTTCATTTTGAATTGGTTTTTGGTCTGCCTTTAACAAAAAAAAACAGGCCGCAGGGCATCCCAAACCTGCACTGAGCAGCCTATCTGTTAAACTAATTACGCTTGTTGATCCTCCTCAGCTCAATCAAAGTATTTCATATTGAATTGGTTTTTGGTCTGCCTTTAACCAAAAAAACACCAGGCTGCAGGGCATCCCAAACCTGCACTTAGCAGCCTATTATACTAAATACGCTTGTTGATCCTCCTCATCTTAATCAAAGTATTTCATTTTGAATTGGTTTCTGGTCTGCCTTTAACAAAAAAAAACACCAGGCCGCAGGGCATCCCAAACCTGCACTTAGCAGCCTATCTGTTATACTAAATACGCTTGTTGATCCTCCTCAGCTTAATCAAAGTATTTCATTTTGAATTGGTATTTGGTCTGCCTTTAACAAAAAAAACACCAGGCCGCAGGGCATCCCAAACCTGCACTTAGCAGCCTATCTGTTATACTAAATACGCTTATTAATCCATCCTCAGATTAATCAAAGTATTTCATTTTGAATCGGTTTTTGGTCTGCCTTTACCAAAAAAACACCAGGCCGCAGGGCATCCCAAACCTGCACTTAGCAGCCTATCTGTTATACTAAATACGCTTGTTTATCCTCCTCAGCTTAATCAAAGTATTTCATTTTGAATTGGTTTTTGGTCTGCCTTTAAAAAAAAAAAAAAAACACCAGGCCGCAAGGCATCCCAAACCTGCACTTAGCAGCCTATCTATTATACTAAATACGCTTGTTGATCCTCCTCAGCTTAATCAAAGTATTTCATTTTGAAATGGTTTTTGGTCTGCCTTTAACAAAAAAACACCAGGCCGCAGGGCATCCCAAACCGGCACTTAGCCGCCTATCTGTTATACTAAATATGCTTGTTGATACTCCTCAGCTTAATGAAAGTATTTCATTTTGAATTGGTTTTTGGTCTGCTTTTAACAAAAAAACACCAGGCCGCAGGGCATCCCAAACCTGCACTGAGCAGCCTATCTGTTATACTAATTACGCTTGTTGATCCTCCTCAGCTTAATCAAAGTATTTCATTTTGAATTGGTTTTTGGTCTGCCTTTAACAAAAAAAACACCAGGCCGCAGGGCATCCCAAACCTGCACTTAGCAGCCTATCTGTTATACTAAATACGCTTGTTCATCCTTCCTCAGATTAATCAAAGTATTTGATTTTTAATTGGTTTTTGGTCTGCCTTTAACAAAAAAACACCAGGCCGCAGGGCATCCCAAACCTGCACTTAGCAGCCTATCTGTTATACTAAATACGCTTGTTCATCCTTCCTCAGATTAATCAAAGTATTTGATTTTGAATTGGTTTTTGGTCTGCCTTTAACAAAAAACACCAGGCCGCAGGGCATCCCAAACCTGCACTTAGCAGCCTATCTGTTATACTAAATATGCTTGTTGATCCTCCAAAGCTTAATCAAAGTATTTCATTTTGAATTGGTTTTTGGTCTGCCTTTAACAAGAAAAACACAAGGCCGCAGGGCATCCCAAACCTGCACTTAGCAGTCTATCTGTTATACTAAATATGCTTGTTTATCCTTCCTCAGCTTGATCAAAGTATTTCATTTTGATTTGGTTTTTGGTCTGTCTTTATAAAAAAAAAAACACCAGGCCGCAGGGCATCCCAAACCTGCACTTAGCAGCCTATTATACTAAATACGCTTGTTGTTCCTCCTCATCTTAATCAAAGTATTTCATTTTGAATTGGTTTTTGGTCTGCCTTTAACAAAAAAAAAACACCAGGCCGCAGGGCATCCCAAACCTGCACTTAGCAGCCTATCTGTTATACTAAATATGCTTGTTGATCCTCCAAAGCTTAATCAAAGTATTTCATTTTGAATTGGTTTTTGGTCTGCCTTTAACAAGAAAAACACAAGGCCGCAGGGTATCCCAAACCTGCACTTAGCAGTCTATCTGTTATACTAAATATGCTTGTTTATCTTTCCTCAGCTTGATCAAAGTATTTCATTTTGATTTGGTTTTTGGTCTGCCTTTATCAAAAAAAAAACCCCAGGCCGCAGGGCATCCCAAACCTGCACTTAGCAGCCTATCTGTTATACTAAATACGCTTGTTGATCCTCCTCAGCTTAAACAAAGTATTTCATTTTGAATTGGTTTTTGGTCTGCCTTTAATAAAAAAAACACCAGGCCGCAAGGCATCCCAAACCTACACTTAGCAGCGTATCTGTTATACTAAATACGCTTGTTCATCCTTCCTCAGATGAATCAAAGTATTTCATTTTGAATCGGTTTTTGGTCTGCCTTTAACAAAAAAAACAGGCCGCAGGGCATCCCAAACCTGCATTTAGCAGCCTGTTATACTAAATATGCTTGTTGATCCTCCTCATCTTAATCAAAGTATTTCATTTTGAATTGGTTTTTGGTCTGCCTTTAACAAAAAAAAACCAGGCCGCAGGGCATCCCAAACCTGCATTTAGCAGCCTATCTGTGATACTAAATACTCTTGTTGATCCTCCTCAGCTTAATCAAAGTATTTCATTTTGAATTGGTTTTTGGTCTGCCTTTAACAAAAAAAATACAGGCCGCAGGGCATCCCAAACCTGCACTGAGCAGCCTATCTGTTATACTAATTACGCTTGTTGATCCTCCTCAGCTTAATCAAAGTATTTCATTTTGAATTGGTTTTTGGTCTGCCTTTAACAAAAAAAACACCAGACCGAAGGGCATCCCAAACCTGCACTGAACAGCCTATCTGTTATACTAAATACGCTTGTTGATCCTCCTCAGGTTAATCAAAGTATTTCATTTTGAATTGGTTTTTGGTCTGCCTTTAACAAAAAAAACACCAGGCCGCAGAGCATCCCAAACCAGCACTTAGCAGCCTATCTGTTATACTAAATACGCTTGTTCATCCTTCCTCAGATTAATCAAAGTATTTCATTTTGAATTGGTTTTTGGTCTGCCTTTAACAAAAAAAACACCAGGCCGCAGGGCATCTTAAACCTGCACTTAGCAGCCTATCTGTTATACTAAATACGCTTGTTAATCCATCCTCAGATTAATCAAAGTATTTCATTTTGAATTGGTTTTTGGTCTGCCTTTACCAAAAAAACACCAGGCCGCAGGGCATCCCAAACCTGCACTTAGCAGCCTATCTGTTATACTAAATACGCTTGTTGATCCTCCTCAGCTTAATCAAAGTATTTCATTTTGAATTGGTTTTTGGTCTGCCTTTAACAAGAAAAAAAACACCAGGCTGCAGGGCATCCCAAACCTGCACTTAGCAGCCTATCTATTATACGAAATACGCTTGTTGATCATCCTCAGCTTAATCAAAGTATTTCATTTTGAATTGGTTTTTGGTCTGCCTTTAAAAAAAACACCAGGCCGCAGGGCATCCCAAACCTGCACTGAGCAGCCTATCTGTTATACTAATTACGCTTGTTGATCCTCCTCAGCTTAATCAAAGTATTTCATTTTGAATTGGTTTTTGGTCTGCCTTTAACAAAAAAAACACCAGGCCGCAGGGCATCCCAAACCTGCACTTAGCAGCCAATCTGTTATACTAAATACGCATGTTCATCCTTCCTCAGATTAATCAAAGTATTTCATTTTGAATTGGTGTTTGGTCTGCCTTTAAAAAAAACACCAGGCCGCAGGGCATCCCAAACCTGCACTGAGCAGCCTATCTGTTATACTAATTACGCTTGTTGATCCTCCTCAGCTTAATCAAAGTATTTCATTTTGAATTGGTTTTTGGTCTGCCTTTAACAAAAAAAACACCAGACCGAAGGGCATCCCAAACCTGCACTGAACAGCCTATCTGTTATACTAAATACGCTTGTTGATCCTCCTCAGGTTAATCAAAGTATTTCATTTTGAATTGGTTTTTGGTCTGCCTTTAACAAAAAAAACACCAGGCCGCAGAGCATCCCAAACCAGCACTTAGCAGCCTATCTGTTATACTAAATACGCTTGTTCATCCTTCCTCAGATTAATCAAAGTATTTCATTTTGAATTGGTTTTTGGTCTGCCTTTAACAAAAAAAACACCAGGCCGCAGGGCATCTTAAACCTGCACTTAGCAGCCTATCTGTTATACTAAATACGCTTGTTAATCCATCCTCAGATTAATCAAAGTATTTCATTTTGAATTGGTTTTTGGTCTGCCTTTACCAAAAAAACACCAGGCCGCAGGGCATCCCAAACCTGCACTTAGCAGCCTATCTGTTATACTAAATACGCTTGTTGATCCTCCTCAGCTTAATCAAAGTATTTCATTTTGAATTGGTTTTTGGTCTGCCTTTAACAAGAAAAAAAACACCAGGCTGCAGGGCATCCCAAACCTGCACTTAGCAGCCTATCTATTATACGAAATACGCTTGTTGATCATCCTCAGCTTAATCAAAGTATTTCATTTTGAATTGGTTTTTGGTCTGCCTTTAAAAAAAACACCAGGCCGCAGGGCATCCCAAACCTGCACTGAGCAGCCTATCTGTTATACTAATTACGCTTGTTGATCCTCCTCAGCTTAATCAAAGTATTTCATTTTGAATTGGTTTTTGGTCTGCCTTTAACAAAAAAAACACCAGGCCGCAGGGCATCCCAAACCTGCACTTAGCAGCCAATCTGTTATACTAAATACGCATGTTCATCCTTCCTCAGATTAATCAAAGTATTTCATTTTGAATTGGTGTTTGGTCTGCCTTTAAAAAAAACACCAGGCCGCAGGGCATCCCAAACCTGCACTGAGCAGCCTATCTGTTATACTAATTACGCTTGTTGATCCTCCTCAGCTTAATCAAAGTATTTCATTTTGAATTGGTTTTTGGTCTGCCTTTAACAAAAAAAAACAGGCCGCAGGGCATCCCAAACCTGCACTTAGCAGCCTATCTGTTATACTAAATACGCTTGTTCATCCTTCCTCAGATTAATCAAAGTATTTGATTTTGAATTGGTTTTTGGTCTGCCTTTAACAAAAAACACCAGGCCGCAGGGCATCCCAAACCTGCACTTAGCAGCCTATCTGTTATACTAAATACGCTTGTTCATCCTTCCTCAGATTAATCAAAGTATTTCATTTTGAATTGGTTTTTGGTCTGCCTTTAACAAAAAAAAACACCAGGCCGCAGGGCATCCCAAACCTGCACTGAGCAGCCTATCTGTTATACTAATTACGCTTGTTGATCCTCCTCAGCTTAATCAAAGTATTTCATTTTGAATTGGTTTTTGGTCTGCCTTTAACAAAAAAAAACACCAGGCCGCAGGGCATCCCAAACCTGCACTTAGCAGCCTATCTGTTATACTAAATTCGCTTGTTCATCCTTCCACAGATTAATCAAAGTATTTGATTTTGAATTGTTTTTTGGTCTGCCTTTAACAAAAAAAACACCAGGCCGCAGGGCATCCCAAACCTGCACTTAGCAGCCTATCTGTTATACTAATTACGCTTGTTGATCCTCCTCAGCTTAATCAAAGTATTTCATTTTGAATTGGTTTTTGGTCTGCCTTTAACAAAAAAAAACAGGCCGCAGGGCATCCCAAACCTGCACTTAGCAGCCTATCTGTTATACTAAATACGCTTGTTCATCCTTCCTCAGATTAATCAAAGTATTTGATTTTGAATTGTTTTTTGGTCTGCCTTTAACAAAAAACACCAGGCCGCAGAGCATCCCAAACCTGCACTTAGCAGCCTATCTGTTATACTAAATACGCCTGTTCATCCTTCCTCAGATTAATCAAAGTATTTCATTTTGAATTGGTTTTTGGTCTGCCTTTAACAAAAAAAAACAGGCCGCAGGGCATCCCAAACCTGCACTTAGCAGCCTATCTGTTATACTAAATATGCTTGTTGATCCTCCAAAGCTTAATCAAAGTATTTCATTTTGAATTGGTTTTTGGTCTGCCTTTAACAAGAAAAACACAAGGCCGCAGGGCATCCCAAACCTGCACTTAGCCGCCTATCTGTTATACTAAATTCGCTTGTTGATCCTCCTCAGCTTAATCAAAGTATTTCATTTTGAATTGGTTTTTGGTCTGCCTTTAACAAAAAAAAAACAGGCCGCAGGGCATCCCAAACCTGCACTTAGCCGCTTATCTGTTATACTAAATATGCTTCTTGATCCTCCTCAGCTTAATCAAAGTATTTCATTTTGAATTGGTTTTTGGTCTGCCTTTAACAAAAAAAACACCAGGCCGCAGGGCATCCCAAACCTGCACTTAGCAGCCTATCTGTTATACTAAATTCGCTTGTTGATCCTCCTCAGCTTAATCAAAGTATTTTATTTTGAATTGGTTTTTGGTCTGCCTTTAACAAAAAAAACACCAGGCCGCAGGGCATCCCAAACCTGCACTTAGCAGCCTATCTGTTATACTAAATACGCTTGTTGATCCTCCTCAGCTTAATCAAAGTATTTCATTTTGAATTGGTTTTTGGTCTGCCTTTAACAAAAAAAACACCAGGCCGCAGGGCATTCCAAACCTGCATTTAGCAGCCTATCTATTATACTAAATACGCTTGTTGATCCTCCTCAGCTTAATCAAAGTATTTCATTTTGAATTGGTTTTTGGTCTGCCTTTAACAAAAAAAAAAACAGGCCGCAGGGCATCCCAAACCTGCACTTAGCAGCCTATCTGTTATACTAAATTCGCTTGTTGATCCTCCTCAGCTTAATCAAAGTATTTTATTTTGAATTGGTTTTTGGTCTGCCTTTAACAAAAAAAACACCAGGCCGCAGGGCATCCCAAACCTGCATTTAGCAGCCTATCTATTATACTAAATACGCTTGTTGATCCTCCTCAGCTTAATCAAAGTATTTCATTTTGAATTGGTTTTTGGTCTGCCTTTAACAAAAAAAAAAACAGGCCGCAGGGCATCCCAAACCTGCACTGAGCAGCCTATCTGTTAAACTAATTACGCTTGTTGATCCTCCTCAGCTCAATCAAAGTATTTCATTTTGAATTGGTTTTTGGTCTGCCTTTAACAAAAAAAAACAGGCCGCAGGGCATCCCAAACCTGCATTTAGCAGCCTATCTATTATACTAAATACACTTGTTGATCCTCCTCAGCTTAATCAAAGTATTTCATTTTGAATTGGTTTTTGGTCTGCCTTTAACAAAAAAAAAAAACAGGCCGCAGGGCATCCCAAACCTGCACTGAGCAGCCTATCTGTTATACTAAATATGCTTCTTGATCCTCCTCAGCTTAATCAAAGTATTTCATTTTGAATTGGTTTTTGGTCTGCCTTTAACAAAAAAAACACCAGGCCGCAGGGCATCCCAAACCTGCACTTAGCAGCCTATCTGTTATACTAAATTCGCTTGTTGATCCTCCTCAGCTTAATCAAAGTATTTTATTTTGAATTGGTTTTTGGTCTGCCTTTAACAAAAAAAACACCAGGCCGCAGGGCATCCCAAACCTGCACTTAGCAGCCTATCTGTTATACTAAATACGCTTGTTGATCCTCCTCAGCTTAATCAAAGTATTTCATTTTGAATTGGTTTTTGGTCTGCCTTTAACAAAAAAAAAAACAGGCCGCAGGGCATCCCAAACCTGCACTGAGCAGCCTATCTGTTAAACTAATTACGCTTGTTGATCCTCCTCAGCTTAATCAAAGTATTTCATTTTGAATTGGTTTTTGGTCTGCCTTTAACAAAAAAAAAACAGGCCGCAGGGCATCCCAAACCTGCACTTAGCCGCTTATCTGTTATACTAAATATGCTTCTTGATCCTCCTCAGCTTAATCAAAGTATTTCATTTTGAATTGGTTTTTGGTCTGCCTTTAACAAAAAAAACACCAGGCCGCAGGGCATCCCAAACCTGCACTTAGCAGCCTATCTGTTATACTAAATTCGCTTGTTGATCCTCCTCAGCTTAATCAAAGTATTTTATTTTGAATTGGTTTTTGGTCTGCCTTTAACAAAAAAACACCAGGCCACAGGGCATCCCAAACCTGCACTTAGCAGCCTATCTGTTATACTAAATACGCTTGTTCATCCTTCCTCAGATTAATCAAAGTATTTCATTTTGAATTGGTTTTTGGTCTGCCTTAAAAAAAAAAAAACAGGCCGCAGGGCATCCCAAACCTGCACTTAGCAGCCTATCTGTTATGCTAAATATGCTTGTTGATCCTCCTCAGCTTAAACAAAGTATTTCATTTTGAATTGGTTTTTGGTCTGCCTTTAACAAAAAAAACACCAGGCCGCAGGGCATCCCAAACCTGCACTGAGCAGCCTATCTGTTATACTAATTACGCTTGTTGATCCTCCTCAGCTTAATCAAAGTATTTCATTTTGAATTGGTTTTTGGTCTGCCTTTAACAAAAAAAACCAAGCTGCAGGGCATCCCAAACCTGCACTTAGCCGCCTATCTGTTATACTAAATATGCTTGTTGATACTCCTCTACTTAATCAAAGTATTTCATTTTGAATTGGTTTTTGGTCTGCTTTTAACAAAAAAACAACAGGCCGCAGGGCATCCCAAACCTGCACTGAGCAGCCTATCTGTTATACTAATTACGCTTGTTGATCCTCCTCAGCTTAATCAAAGTATTTCATTTTGAATTGGTTTTTGGTCTGCCTTTAACAAAAAAAACACCAGGCCGCAGGGCATCCCAAACCTGCACTTAGCAGCCTATCTGTTATACTAAATACGCTTGTTTATCCTTCCTCAGATTAATCAAAGTATTTGATTTTGAATTGGTTTTTGGTCTGCCTTTAACAAAAAAACACCAGGCCGCAGGGCATCCCAAACCTGCACTTAGCAGCCTATCTGTTATACTAAATACGCTTGTTGATCCTCCTCAGCTTAATCAAAGTATTTAATTTTGAATTGGTTTTTGGTCTGCCTTTAACAAAAAAACACCAGGCCGCAGGGCATCCCAAACCTGCACTTGGCAGCCTATCTGTTATACTAAATGCGCTTGTTGATCCTCCTCAGCTTAATCAAAGTATTTCATTTTGAATTGGTTTTTGGTCTGCCTTTAACAAAAAAAACAGGCCGCAGGGCATCCCAAACCTGCATTTAGCAGCCTGTTATACTAAATACGCTTGTTCATCCTTCCTCAGATTAATCAAAGTATTTCATTTTGAATTGGTTTTTGGTCTGCCTTTAACAAAAAAAAACACCAGGCCGCAGGGCATCCCAAACCTGCACTTAGCAGCCTAATTGTTATACTAAATACGCTTGTTGATCCTCCTCAGCTTAATCAAAGTATTTCATTTTAAATTGGTTTTTGGTCGGCCTTTAACAAAAAAAACAGGCCGCAGGGCATCCCAAACCTGCATTTAGCAGCCTGTTATACTAAATACGCTTCTTCATCCTTCCTCAGATTAATCAAAGTATTTCATTTTGAATTGGTTTTTGGTCTGCCTTTAACAAAAAAAAACACCAGGCCGCAAGGCATCCTAAACCTGCACTTAGCAGCCTATCTGTTATACTAAATACGCTTGTTCATCCTTACTCAGATTAAAGAAAAGTATTTCATTTTGAATTAGTTTTTGGTCTGCCTTTAATAAAAAAACACCAGGCCGCAGGGCATCCCAAACCTGCACTTAGCAGCCTATTTGTTATACTAAATATGCTTGTTCATCCTTCCTCAGATTAATCAAAGTATTTCATTTTGAATTGGTTTTTGGTCTGCCTTTAACAAAAAAAAAACAGGCCGCAGGGCATCCCAAACCTGCATTTAGCAGCCTATCTATTATACTAAATACGCTTGTTGATCCTCCTCAGCTTAATCAAAGTATTTCATTTTGAATTGGTTTTTGGTCTGCCTTTAACAAAAAAACACCAGGCCGCAGGGCATCCCAAACCTGCACTTAGCAGCCTATCTGTTATACTAAATTCGCTTGTTGATCCTCCTCAGCTTAATCAAAGTATTTTATTTTGAATTGGTTTTTGGTCTGCCTTTAACAAAAAAACACCAGGCTGCAGGGCATCCCAAACCTGCATTTAGCAGCCTATTATACTAAATACGCTTGTTGATCCTCCTCATCTTAATCAAAGTATTTCATTTTGAATTGGTTTCTGGTCTGCCTTTAACAAAAAAAAACACCAGGCCGCAGGGCATCCCAAACCTGCACTTAGCAGCCTATCTGTTATACTAAATACGCTTGTTGATCCTCCTCAGCTTAATCAAAGTATTTCATTTTGAATTGGTATTTGGTCTGCCTTTACCAAAAAAACACCAGGCCGCAGGGCATCCCAAACCTGCACTTAGCAGCCTATCTGTTATACTAAATACGCTTGTTGATCCTCCTCAGCTTAATCAAAGTATTTAATTTTGAATTGGTTTTTGGTCTGCCTTTAACAAAAAAACACCAGGCTGCAGGGCATCCCAAACCTGCATTTAGCAGCCTATTATACTAAATACGCTTGTTGATCCTCCTCATCTTAATCAAAGTATTTCATTTTGAATTGGTTTCTGGTCTGCCTTTAACAAAAAAAAACACCAGGCCGCAGGGCATCCCAAACCTGCACTTAGCAGCCTATCTGTTATCCTAAATATGCTTGTTAATCCATCCTCAGATTAATCAAAGTATTTCATTTTGAATTGGTTTTTGGTCTGCCTTTACCAAAAAAACACCAGGCCGCAGGGCATCCCAAACCTGCACTTAGCAGCCTATCTGTTATACTAAATACGCTTGTTGATCCTCCTCAGCTTAATCAAAGTATTTAATTTTGAATTGGTTTTTGGTCTGCCTTTAACAAAAAAAACACCAGGCCGCAGGGCATCCCAAACCTGCACTTAGCAGCCTATCTGTTATACTAAATTCGCTTGTTGATCCTCCTCAGCTTAATCAAAGTATTTTATTTTGAATTGGTTTTTGGTCTGCCTTTAACAAAAAAAACACCAGGCCGCAGGGCATCCCAAACCTGCACTTAGCAGCCTATCTATTATACTAAATATGCTTGTTCATCCTCCTCAGCTTAATCAAAGTATTTCATTTTGAATTGGTTTTTGGTCTGCCTTTAACAAAAAAAACACCAGGCCGCAGCGCATCCCAAACCTGCACTGAGCAGCCTATCTGTTATACTAATTACGCTTGTTGATCCTCCTCAGCTTAATCAAAGTATTTCATTTTGAATTGGTTTTTGGTCTGCCTTTAACAAAAAACAACAGGCCGCAGGGCATCCCAAACCTGCATTTAGCAGCCTGTTATACTAAATACGCTTGTTGATCCTCCTCATCTTAATCAAAGTATTTCATTTTGAATTGGTTTTTGGTCTGCCTTTAACAAAAAAAACCAGACCGCAGGGCATCCCAAACCTGAATTTAGCAGCCTATCTGGTATACTAAATACGCTTGTTCATCCTTCCTCAGATTAATCAAAGTATTTCATTTTGAATTAGTTTTTGGTCTGCCTTTAACAAAAAAAACACCAGGCCGCAGGGCATCCCAAACCTGCACTTAGCAGCCTATCTGTTATACTAAATATGCTTGTTCATCCCTCCTTAGATTAATCAAAGTATTTCATTTTGAATTGGTTTTTGGTCTGCCTTTAACAAAAAAAAACAGGCCGCAGGGCATTCCAAACCTGCATTTAGCAGCCTATCTATTATACTAAATACGCTTGTTGATCCTCCTCAGCTTAATCAAAGTATTTCATTTTGAATTGGTTTTTGGTCTGCCTTTAACAAAAAAAAAACAGGCCGCAGGGCATCCCAAACCTGCACTTAGCAGCCTATCTGTTATACTAAATTCGCTTGTTGATCCTCCTCAGCTTAATCAAAGTATTTTATTTTGAATTGGTTTTTGGTCTGCCTTTAACAAAAAAAACACCAGGCCGCAGGGCATTCCAAACCTGCATTTAGCAGCCTATCTATTATACTAAATACGCTTGTTGATCCTCCTCAGCTTAATCAAAGTATTTCATTTTGAATTGGTTTTTGGTCTGCCTTTAACAAAAAAAAAAACAGGCCGCAGGGCATCCCAAACCTGCACTTAGCAGCCTATCTGTTATACTAAATTCGCTTGTTGATCCTCCTCAGCTTAATCAAAGTATTTTATTTTGAATTGGTTTTTGGTCTGCCTTTAACAAAAAAAACACCAGGCCGCAGGGCATCCCAAACCTGCATTTAGCAGCCTATCTATTATACTAAATACGCTTGTTGATCCTCCTCAGCTTAATCAAAGTATTTCATTTTGAATTGGTTTTTGGTCTGCCTTTAACAAAAAAAAAAAACAGGCCGCAGGGCATCCCAAACCTGCACTGAGCAGCCTATCTGTTAAACTAATTACGCTTGTTGATCCTCCTCAGCTCAATCAAAGTATTTCATTTTGAATTGGTTTTTGGTCTGCCTTTAACAAAAAAAAACAGGCCGCAGGGCATCCCAAACCTGCATTTAGCAGCCTATCTATTATACTAAATACACTTGTTGATCCTCCTCAGCTTAATCAAAGTATTTCATTTTGAATTGGTTTTTGGTCTGCCTTTAACAAAAAAAAAAAAACAGGCCGCAGGGCATCCCAAACCTGCACTGAGCAGCCTATCTGTTATACTAAATATGCTTCTTGATCCTCCTCAGCTTAATCAAAGTATTTCATTTTGAATTGGTTTTTGGTCTGCCTTTAACAAAAAAAACACCAGGCCGCAGGGCATCCCAAACCTGCACTTAGCAGCCTATCTGTTATACTAAATTCGCTTGTTGATCCTCCTCAGCTTAATCAAAGTATTTTATTTTGAATTGGTTTTTGGTCTGCCTTTAACAAAAAAAACACCAGGCCGCAGGGCATCCCAAACCTGCACTTAGCAGCCTATCTGTTATACTAAATACGCTTGTTGATCCTCCTCAGCTTAATCAAAGTATTTCATTTTGAATTGGTTTTTGGTCTGCCTTTAACAAAAAAAAAAAACAGGCCGCAGGGCATCCCAAACCTGCACTGAGCAGCCTATCTGTTAAACTAATTACGCTTGTTGATCCTCCTCAGCTTAATCAAAGTATTTCATTTTGAATTGGTTTTTGGTCTGCCTTTAACAAAAAAAAACAGGCCGCAGGGCATCCCAAACCTGCACTTAGCCGCTTATCTGTTATACTAAATATGCTTCTTGATCCTCCTCAGCTTAATCAAAGTATTTCATTTTGAATTGGTTTTTGGTCTGCCTTTAACAAAAAAACACCAGGCCACAGGGCATCCCAAACCTGCACTTAGCAGCCTATCTGTTATACTAAATACGCTTGTTGATCCTCCTCAGCTTAATCAAAGTATTTCATTTTGAATTGGTTTTTGGTCTGCCTTTAACAAAAAAAACACCAGGCCGCAGGGCATCCCAAACCTGCACTTAGCCGCCTATCTGTTATAATAAATACCCTTGTTGATCCTCCTCAGCTTAATCAAAGTATTTCATTTTGAATTGGTTTTTGTTTTGCCTTTAACAAAAAAACACCAGGCCACAGGGCATCCCAAACCTGCACTTAGCAGCCTATCTGTTATACTAAATACGCTTGTTCATCCTTCCTCAGATTAATCAAAGTATTTCATTTTGAATTGGTTTTTGGTCTGCCTTTAAAAAAAAAAAACAGGCCGCAGGGCATCCCAAACCTGCACTTAGCAGCCTATCTGTTATGCTAAATATGCTTGTTGATCCTCCTCAGCTTAAACAAAGTATTTCATTTTGAATTGGTTTTTGGTCTGCCTTTAACAAAAAAAACACCAGGCCGCAGGGCATCCCAAACCTGCACTGAGCAGCCTATCTGTTATACTAATTACGCTTGTTGATCCTCCTCAGCTTAATCAAAGTATTTCATTTTAAATTGGTTTTTGGTCTGCCTTTAACAAAAAAAACAGGCCGCAGGGCATCCCAAACCTGCATTTAGCAGCCTGTTATACTAAATATGCTTGTTGATCCTCCTCATCTTAATCAAAGTATTTCATTTTGAATTGGTTTTTGGTCTGCCTTTAACAAAAAAAACCAGGCCGCAGGGCATCCCAAACCTGCACTTAGCAGCCTGTTATACTAAATACGCTTGTTCATCCTTCCTCAGATTAATCAAAGTATTTCATTTTGAATTGGTTTTTGGTCTGCCTTTAACAAAAAAACACCAGGCCGCAGGGCATCCCAAACCTGCACTTAGCAGCCTATCTGTTATACTAAATACGCTTGTTCATCCTTCCTCAGATTAATCAAAGTAATTCATTTTGAATTAGTTTTTGGTCTGCCTTTAACAAAAAAAAACACCAGGCCGCAGGGCATCCCAAACCTGCATTTAGCAGCCTATCTATTATACTAAATACGCTTGTTGATCCTCCTCAGCTTAATCAAAGTATTTCATTTTGAATTGGTTTTTGGTCTGCCTTTAACAAAAAAAAACAGGCCGCAGGGCATCCCAAACCTGCACTGAGCAGCCTATCTGTTAAACTAATTACGCTTGTTGATCCTCCTCAGCTCAATCAAAGTATTTCATATTGAATTGGTTTTTGGTCTGCCTTTAACCAAAAAAACACCAGGCTGCAGGGCATCCCAAACCTGCACTTAGCAGCCTATTATACTAAATACGCTTGTTGATCCTCCTCATCTTAATCAAAGTATTTCATTTTGAATTGGTTTCTGGTCTGCCTTTAACAAAAAAAAACACCAGGCCGCAGGGCATCCCAAACCTGCACTTAGCAGCCTATCTGTTATACTAAATACGCTTGTTGATCCTCCTCAGCTTAATCAAAGTATTTCATTTTGAATTGGTATTTGGTCTGCCTTTAACAAAAAAAACACCAGGCCGCAGGGCATCCCAAACCTGCACTTAGCAGCCTATCTGTTATACTAAATACGCTTATTAATCCATCCTCAGATTAATCAAAGTATTTCATTTTGAATCGGTTTTTGGTCTGCCTTTACCAAAAAAACACCAGGCCGCAGGGCATCCCAAACCTGCACTTAGCAGCCTATCTGTTATACTAAATACGCTTGTTTATCCTCCTCAGCTTAATCAAAGTATTTCATTTTGAATTGGTTTTTGGTCTGCCTTTAAAAAAAAAAAAAAAACACCAGGCCGCAAGGCATCCCAAACCTGCACTTAGCAGCCTATCTATTATACTAAATATGCTTGTTGATCCTCCTCAGCTTAATCAAAGTATTTCATTTTGAAATGGTTTTTGGTCTGCCTTTAACAAAAAAACACCAGGCCGCAGGGCATCCCAAACCGGCACTTAGCCGCCTATCTGTTATACTAAATATGCTTGTTGATACTCCTCAGCTTAATGAAAGTATTTCATTTTGAATTGGTTTTTGGTCTGCTTTTAACAAAAAAACACCAGGCCGCAGGGCATCCCAAACCTGCACTGAGCAGCCTATCTGTTATACTAATTACGCTTGTTGATCCTCCTCAGCTTAATCAAAGTATTTCATTTTGAATTGGTTTTTGGTCTGCCTTTAACAAAAAAAACACCAGGCCGCAGGGCATCCCAAACCTGCACTTAGCAGCCTATCTGTTATACTAAATACGCTTGTTCATCCTTCCTCAGATTAATCAAAGTATTTGATTTTTAATTGGTTTTTGGTCTGCCTTTAACAAAAAAACACCAGGCCGCAGGGCATCCCAAACCTGCACTTAGCAGCCTATCTGTTATACTAAATACGCTTGTTCATCCTTCCTCAGATTAATCAAAGTATTTGATTTTGAATTGGTTTTTGGTCTGCCTTTAACAAAAAACACCAGGCCGCAGGGCATCCCAAACCTGCACTTAGCAGCCTATCTGTTATACTAAATATGCTTGTTGATCCTCCAAAGCTTAATCAAAGTATTTCATTTTGAATTGGTTTTTGGTCTGCCTTTAACAAGAAAAACACAAGGCCGCAGGGCATCCCAAACCTGCACTTAGCAGTCTATCTGTTATACTAAATATGCTTGTTTATCCTTCCTCAGCTTGATCAAAGTATTTCATTTTGATTTGGTTTTTGGTCTGTCTTTATAAAAAAAAAAACACCAGGCCGCAGGGCATCCCAAACCTGCACTTAGCAGCCTATTATACTAAATACGCTTGTTGTTCCTCCTCATCTTAATCAAAGTATTTCATTTTGAATTGGTTTTTGGTCTGCCTTTAACAAAAAAAAAACACCAGGCCGCAGGGCATCCCAAACCTGCACTTAGCAGCCTATCTGTTATACTAAATATGCTTGTTGATCCTCCAAAGCTTAATCAAAGTATTTCATTTTGAATTGGTTTTGGTCTGCCTTTAACAAGAAAAACACAAGGCCGCAGGGTATCCCAAACCTGCACTTAGCAGTCTATCTGTTATACTAAATATGCTTGTTTATCTTTCCTCAGCTTGATCAAAGTATTTCATTTTGATTTGGTTTTTGGTCTGCCTTTATCAAAAAAAAAACCCCAGGCCGCAGGGCATCCCAAACCTGCACTTAGCAGCCTATCTGTTATACTAAATACGCTTGTTGATCCTCCTCAGCTTAAACAAAGTATTTCATTTTGAATTGGTTTTTGGTCTGCCTTTAATAAAAAAAACACCAGGCCGCAAGGCATCCCAAACCTACACTTAGCAGCGTATCTGTTATACTAAATACGCTTGTTCATCCTTCCTCAGATGAATCAAAGTATTTCATTTTGAATCGGTTTTTGGTCTGCCTTTAACAAAAAAAACAGGCCGCAGGGCATCCCAAACCTGCATTTAGCAGCCTGTTATACTAAATATGCTTGTTGATCCTCCTCATCTTAATCAAAGTATTTCATTTTGAATTGGTTTTTGGTCTGCCTTTAACAAAAAAAAACCAGGCCGCAGGGCATCCCAAACCTGCATTTAGCAGCCTATCTGTGATACTAAATACGCTTGTTGATCCTCCTCAGCTTAATCAAAGTATTTCATTTTGAATTGGTTTTTGGTCTGCCTTTAACAAAAAAAATACAGGCCGCAGGGCATCCCAAACCTGCACTGAGCAGCCTATCTGTTATACTAATTACGCTTGTTGATCCTCCTCAGCTTAATCAAAGTATTTCATTTTGAATTGGTTTTTGGTCTGCCTTTAACAAAAAAAACACCAGACCGAAGGGCATCCCAAACCTGCACTGAACAGCCTATCTGTTATACTAAATACGCTTGTTGATCCTCCTCAGGTTAATCAAAGTATTTCATTTTGAATTGGTTTTTGGTCTGCCTTTAACAAAAAAAACACCAGGCCGCAGAGCATCCCAAACCAGCACTTAGCAGCCTATCTGTTATACTAAATACGCTTGTTCATCCTTCCTCAGATTAATCAAAGTATTTCATTTTGAATTGGTTTTTGGTCTGCCTTTAACAAAAAAAACACCAGGCCGCAGGGCATCTTAAACCTGCACTTAGCAGCCTATCTGTTATACTAAATACGCTTGTTAATCCATCCTCAGATTAATCAAAGTATTTCATTTTGAATTGGTTTTTGGTCTGCCTTTACCAAAAAAACACCAGGCCGCAGGGCATCCCAAACCTGCACTTAGCAGCCTATCTGTTATACTAAATACGCTTGTTGATCCTCCTCAGCTTAATCAAAGTATTTCATTTTGAATTGGTTTTTGGTCTTCCTTTAACAAGAAAAAAAACACCAGGCTGCAGGGCATCCCAAACCTGCACTTAGCAGCCTATCTATTATACGAAATACGCTTGTTGATCATCCTCAGCTTAATCAAAGTATTTCATTTTGAATTGGTTTTTGGTCTGCCTTTAAAAAAAACACCAGGCCGCAGGGCATCCCAAACCTGCACTGAGCAGCCTATCTGTTATACTAATTACGCTTGTTGATCCTCCTCAGCTTAATCAAAGTATTTCATTTTGAATTGGTTTTTGGTCTGCCTTTAACAAAAAAAACACCAGGCCGCAGGGCATCCCAAACCTGCACTTAGCAGCCAATCTGTTATACTAAATACGCATGTTCATCCTTCCTCAGATTAATCAAAGTATTTCATTTTGAATTGGTGTTTGGTCTGCCTTTAAAAAAAACACCAGGCCGCAGGGCATCCCAAACCTGCACTGAGCAGCCTATCTGTTATACTAATTACGCTTGTTGATCCTCCTCAGCTTAATCAAAGTATTTCATTTTGAATTGGTTTTTGGTCTGCCTTTAACAAAAAAAAACAGGCCGCAGGGCATCCCAAACCTGCACTTAGCAGCCTATCTGTTATACTAAATACGCTTGTTCATCCTTCCTCAGATTAATCAAAGTATTTGATTTTGAATTGGTTTTTGGTCTGCCTTTAACAAAAAACACCAGGCCGCAGGGCATCCCAAACCTGCACTTAGCAGCCTATCTGTTATACTAAATACGCTTGTTCATCCTTCCTCAGATTAATCAAAGTATTTCATTTTGAAATGGTTTTTGGTCTGCCTTTAACAAAAAAAAACACCAGGCCGCAGGGCATCCCAAACCTGCACTGAGCAGCCTATCTGTTATACTAATTACGCTTGTTGATCCTCCTCAGCTTAATCAAAGTATTTCATTTTGAATTGGTTTTTGGTCTGCCTTTAACAAAAAAAAACACCAGGCCGCAGGGCATCCCAAACCTGCACTTAGCAGCCTATCTGTTATACTAAATTCGCTTGTTCATCCTTCCACAGATTAATCAAAGTATTTGATTTTGAATTGTTTTTTGGTCTGCCTTTAACAAAAAAAACACCAGGCCGCAGGGCATCCCAAACCTGCACTTAGCAGCCTATCTGTTATACTAATTACGCTTGTTGATCCTCCTCAGCTTAATCAAAGTATTTCATTTTGAATTGGTTTTTGGTCTGCCTTTAACAAAAAAAAACAGGCCGCAGGGCATCCCAAACCTGCACTTAGCAGCCTATCTGTTATACTAAATACGCTTGTTCATCCTTCCTCAGATTAATCAAAGTATTTGATTTTGAATTGTTTTTTGGTCTGCCTTTAACAAAAAACACCAGGCCGCAGAGCATCCCAAACCTGCACTTAGCAGCCTATCTGTTATACTAAATACGCCTGTTCATCCTTCCTCAGATTAATCAAAGTATTTCATTTTGAATTGGTTTTTGGTCTGCCTTTAACAAAAAAAAACAGGCCGCAGGGCATCCCAAACCTGCACTTAGCAGCCTATCTGTTATACTAAATATGCTTGTTGATCCTCCAAAGCTTAATCAAAGTATTTCATTTTGAATTGGTTTTTGGTCTGCCTTTAACAAGAAAAACACAAGGCCGCAGGGCATCCCAAACCTGCACTTAGCCGCCTATCTGTTATACTAAATTCGCTTGTTGATCCTCCTCAGCTTAATCAAAGTATTTCATTTTGAATTGGTTTTTGGTCTGCCTTTAACAAAAAAAAACAGGCCGCAGGGCATCCCAAACCTGCACTTAGCCGCTTATCTGTTATACTAAATATGCTTCTTGATCCTCCTCAGCTTAATCAAAGTATTTCATTTTGAATTGGTTTTTGGTCTGCCTTTAACAAAAAAAACACCAGGCCGCAGGGCATCCCAAACCTGCACTTAGCAGCCTATCTGTTATACTAAATTCGCTTGTTGATCCTCCTCAGCTTAATCAAAGTATTTTATTTTGAATTGGTTTTTGGTCTGCCTTTAACAAAAAAAACACCAGGCCGCAGGGCATCCCAAACCTGCACTTAGCAGCCTATCTGTTATACTAAATACGCTTGTTGATCCTCCTCAGCTTAATCAAAGTATTTCATTTTGAATTGGTTTTTGGTCTGCCTTTAACAAAAAAAACACCAGGCCGCAGGGCATTCCAAACCTGCATTTAGCAGCCTATCTATTATACTAAATACGCTTGTTGATCCTCCTCAGCTTAATCAAAGTATTTCATTTTGAATTGGTTTTTGGTCTGCCTTTAACAAAAAAAAAAACAGGCCGCAGGGCATCCCAAACCTGCATTTAGCAGCCTATCTATTATACTAAATACGCTTGTTGATCCTCCTCAGCTTAATCAAAGTATTTCATTTTGAATTGGTTTTTGGTCTGCCTTTAACAAAAAAAAAAACAGGCCGCAGGGCATCCCAAACCTGCACTGAGCAGCCTATCTGTTAAACTAATTACGCTTGTTGATCCTCCTCAGCTCAATCAAAGTATTTCATTTTGAATTGGTTTTTGGTCTGCCTTTAACAAAAAAACACCAGGCTGCAGGGCATCCCAAACCTGCACTTAGCAGCCTATTATACTAAATACGCTTGTTGATCCTCCTCATCTTAATCAAAGTATTTCATTTTGAATTGGTTTTTGGTCTGCCTTTAACAAAAAAAACACCAGGCCGCAGGGCATCCCAAACCTGCATTTAGCAGCCTATCTATTATACTAAATACGCTTGTTGATCCTCCTCAGCTTAATCAAAGTATTTCATTTTGAATTGGTTTTTGGTCTGCCTTTAACAAAAAAAAAAACAGGCCGCAGGGCATCCCAAACCTGCACTTAGCAGCCTATCTGTTATACTAAATTCGCTTGTTCATCCTTCCACAGATTAATCAAAGTATTTGATTTTGAATTGTTTTTTGGTCTGCCTTTAACAAAAAAAACACCAGGCCGCAGGGCATCCCAAACCTGCACTTAGCAGCCTATCTGTTATACTAATTACGCTTGTTGATCCTCCTCAGCTTAATCAAAGTATTTCATTTTGAATTGGTTTTTGGTCTGCCTTTAACAAAAAAAACACCAGGCCGCAGGGCATTCCAAACCTGCATTTAGCAGCCTATCTATTATACTAAATACGCTTGTTGATCCTCCTCAGCTTAATCAAAGTATTTCATTTTGAATTGGTTTTTGGTCTGCCTTTAACAAAAAAAACACCAGGCCGCAGGGCATCCCAAACCTGCATTTAGCAGCCTATCTATTATACTAAATACGCTTGTTGATCCTCCTCAGCTTAATCAAAGTATTTCATTTTGAATTGGTTTTTGGTCTGCCTTTAACAAAAAAAAAAACAGGCCGCAGGGCATCCCAAACCTGCACTGAGCAGCCTATCTGTTAAACTAATTACGCTTGTTGATCCTCCTCAGCTCAATCAAAGTATTTCATTTTGAATTGGTTTTTGGTCTGCCTTTAACAAAAAAAAACAGGCCGCAGGGCATCCCAAACCTGCATTTAGCAGCCTATCTATTATACTAAATACACTTGTTGATCCTCCTCAGCTTAATCAAAGTATTTCATTTTGAATTGGTTTTTGGTCTGCCTTTAACAAAAAAAAAAAAACAGGCCGCAGGGCATCCCAAACCTGCACTGAGCAGCCTATCTGTTATACTAAATATGCTTCTTGATCCTCCTCAGCTTAATCAAAGTATTTCATTTTGAATTGGTTTTTGGTCTGCCTTTAACAAAAAAAACACCAGGCCGCAGGGCATCCCAAACCTGCACTTAGCAGCCTATCTGTTATACTAAATTCGCTTGTTGATCCTCCTCAGCTTAATCAAAGTATTTTATTTTGAATTGGTTTTTGGTCTGCCTTTAACAAAAAAAACACCAGGCCGCAGGGCATCCCAAACCTGCACTTAGCAGCCTATCTGTTATACTAAATACGCTTGTTGATCCTCCTCAGCTTAATCAAAGTATTTCATTTTGAATTGGTTTTTGGTCTGCCTTTAACAAAAAAAAAAAAACAGGCCGCAGGGCATCCCAAACCTGCACTGAGCAGCCTATCTGTTAAACTAATTACGCTTGTTGATCCTCCTCAGCTTAATCAAAGTATTTCATTTTGAATTGGTTTTTGGTCTGCCTTTAACAAAAAAAAAACAGGCCGCAGGGCATCCCAAACCTGCACTTAGCCGCTTATCTGTTATACTAAATATGCTTCTTGATCCTCCTCAGCTTAATCAAAGTATTTCATTTTGAATTGGTTTTTGGTCTGCCTTTAACAAAAAAAACACCAGGCCGCAGGGCATCCCAAACCTGCACTTAGCAGCCTATCTGTTATACTAAATTCGCTTGTTGATCCTCCTCAGCTTAATCAAAGTATTTTATTTTGAATTGGTTTTTGGTCTGCCTTTAACAAAAAAAACACCAGGCCGCAGGGCATCCCAAACCTGCACTTAGCAGCCTATCTGTTATACTAAATACGCTTGTTGATCCTCCTCAGCTTAATCAAAGTATTTCATTTTGAATTGGTTTTTGGTCTGCCTTTAACAAAAAAAACACCAGGCCGCAGGGCATCCCAAACCTGCACTTAGCCGCCTATCTGTTATAATAAATACCCTTGTTGATCCTCCTCAGCTTAATCAAAGTATTTCATTTTGAATTGGTTTTTGTTTTGCCTTTAACAAAAAAACACCAGGCCACAGGGCATCCCAAACCTGCACTTAGCAGCCTATCTGTTATACTAAATACGCTTGTTCATCCTTCCTCAGATTAATCAAAGTATTTCATTTTGAATTGGTTTTTGGTCTGCCTTTAAAAAAAAAAAACAGGCCGCAGGGCATCCCAAACCTGCACTTAGCAGCCTATCTGTTATGCTAAATATGCTTGTTGATCCTCCTCAGCTTAAACAAAGTATTTCATTTTGAATTGGTTTTTGGTCTGCCTTTAACAAAAAAAAACACCAGGCCGCAGGGCATCCCAAACCTGCACTGAGCAGCCTATCTGTTATACTAATTACGCTTGTTGATCCTCCTCAGCTTAATCAAAGTATTTCATTTTAAATTGGTTTTTGGTCTGCCTTTAACAAAAAAACAGGCCGCAGGGCATCCCAAACCTGCATTTAGCAGCCTGTTATACTAAATATGCTTGTTGATCCTCCTCATCTTAATCAAAGTATTTCATTTTGAATTGGTTTTTGGTCTGCCTTTAACAAAAAAAACCAGGCCGCAGGGCATCCCAAACCTGCACTTAGCAGCCTGTTATACTAAATACGCTTGTTCATCCTTCCTCAGATTAATCAAAGTATTTCATTTTGAATTGGTTTTTGGTCTGCCTTTAACAAAAAAACACCAGGCCGCAGGGCATCCCAAACCTGCACTTAGCAGCCTATCTGTTATACTAAATACGCTTGTTCATCCTTCCTCAGATTAATCAAAGTAATTCATTTTGAATTAGTTTTTGGTCTGCCTTTAACAAAAAAAAACACCAGGCCGCAGGGCATCCCAAACCTGCATTTAGCAGCCTATCTATTATACTAAATACGCTTGTTGATCCTCCTCAGCTTAATCAAAGTATTTCATTTTGAATTGGTTTTTGGTCTGCCTTTAACAAAAAAAAACAGGCCGCAGGGCATCCCAAACCTGCACTGAGCAGCCTATCTGTTAAACTAATTACGCTTGTTGATCCTCCTCAGCTCAATCAAAGTATTTCATATTGAATTGGTTTTTGGTCTGCCTTTAACCAAAAAAACACCAGGCTGCAGGGCATCCCAAACCTGCACTTAGCAGCCTATTATACTAAATACGCTTGTTGATCCTCCTCATCTTAATCAAAGTATTTCATTTTGAATTGGTTTCTGGTCTGCCTTTAACAAAAAAAAACACCAGGCCGCAGGGCATCCCAAACCTGCACTTAGCAGCCTATCTGTTATACTAAATACGCTTGTTGATCCTCCTCAGCTTAATCAAAGTATTTCATTTTGAATTGGTATTTGGTCTGCCTTTAACAAAAAAACACCAGGCCGCAGGGCATCCCAAACCTGCACTTAGCAGCCTATCTGTTATACTAAATACGCTTATTAATCCATCCTCAGATTAATCAAAGTATTTCATTTTGAATCGGTTTTTGGTCTGCCTTTACCAAAAAAACACCAGGCCGCAGGGCATCCCAAACCTGCACTTAGCAGCCTATCTGTTATACTAAATACGCTTGTTTATCCTCCTCAGCTTAATCAAAGTATTTCATTTTGAATTGGTTTTTGGTCTGCCTTTAAAAAAAAAAAAAAAACACCAGGCCGCAAGGCATCCCAAACCTGCACTTAGCAGCCTATCTATTATACTAAATACGCTTGTTGATCCTCCTCAGCTTAATCAAAGTATTTCATTTTGAAATGGTTTTTGGTCTGCCTTTAACAAAAAAACACCAGGCCGCAGGGCATCCCAAACCTGCACTTAGCCGCCTATCTGTTATACTAAATATGCTTGTTGATACTCCTCAGCTTAATGAAAGTATTTCATTTTGAATTGGTTTTTGGTCTGCTTTTAACAAAAAAACACCAGGCCGCAGGGCATCCCAAACCTGCACTGAGCAGCCTATCTGTTATACTAATTACGCTTGTTGATCCTCCTCAGCTTAATCAAAGTATTTCATTTTGAATTGGTTTTTGGTCTGCCTTTAACAAAAAAAACACCAGGCCGCAGGGCATCCCAAACCTGCACTTAGCAGCCTATCTGTTATACTAAATACGCTTGTTCATCCTTCCTCAGATTAATCAAAGTATTTGATTTTTAATTGGTTTTTGGTCTGCCTTTAACAAAAAAACACCAGGCCGCAGGGCATCCCAAACCTGCACTTAGCAGCCTATCTGTTATACTAAATACGCTTGTTCATCCTTCCTCAGATTAATCAAAGTATTTGATTTTGAATTGGTTTTTGGTCTGCCTTTAACAAAAAACACCAGGCCGCAGGGCATCCCAAACCTGCACTTAGCAGCCTATCTGTTATACTAAATATGCTTGTTGATCCTCCAAAGCTTAATCAAAGTATTTCATTTTGAATTGGTTTTTGGTCTGCCTTTAACAAGAAAAACACAAGGCCGCAGGGCATCCCAAACCTGCACTTAGCAGTCTATCTGTTATACTAAATATGCTTGTTTATCCTTCCTCAGCTTGATCAAAGTATTTCATTTTGATTTGGTTTTTGGTCTGCCTTTATAAAAAAAAAAACACCAGGCCGCAGGGCATCCCAAACCTGCACTTAGCAGCCTATTATACTAAATACGCTTGTTGTTCCTCCTCATCTTAATCAAAGTATTTCATTTTGAATTGGTTTTTGGTCTGCCTTTAACAAAAAAAAAACACCAGGCCGCAGGGCATCCCAAACCTGCACTTAGCAGCCTATCTGTTATACTAAATATGCTTGTTGATCCTCCAAAGCTTAATCAAAGTATTTCATTTTGAATTGGTTTTTGGTCTGCCTTTAACAAGAAAAACACAAGGCCGCAGGGTATCCCAAACCTGCACTTAGCAGTCTATCTGTTATACTAAATATGCTTGTTTATCTTTCCTCAGCTTGATCAAAGTATTTCATTTTGATTTGGTTTTTGGTCTGCCTTTATCAAAAAAAAAACCCCAGGCCGCAGGGCATCCCAAACCTGCACTTAGCAGCCTATCTGTTATACTAAATACGCTTGTTGATCCTCCTCAGCTTAAACAAAGTATTTCATTTTGAATTGGTTTTTGGTCTGCCTTTAATAAAAAAAACACCAGGCCGCAAGGCATCCCAAACCTACACTTAGCAGCGTATCTGTTATACTAAATACGCTTGTTCATCCTTCCTCAGATGAATCAAAGTATTTCATTTTGAATCGGTTTTTGGTCTGCCTTTAACAAAAAAAACAGGCCGCAGGGCATCCCAAACCTGCATTTAGCAGCCTGTTATACTAAATATGCTTGTTGATCCTCCTCATCTTAATCAAAGTATTTCATTTTGAATTGGTTTTTGGTCTGCCTTTAACAAAAAAAAACCAGGCCGCAGGGCATCCCAAACCTGCACTGAGCAGCCTATCTGTTATACTAAATTCGCTTGTTGATCCTCCTCAGCTTAATCAAAGTATTTTATTTTGAATTGGTTTTTGGTCTGCCTTTAACAAAAAAAACACCAGGCCGCAGGGCATCCCAAACCTGCATTTAGCAGCCTATCTATTATACTAAATACGCTTGTTGATCCTCCTCAGCTTAATCAAAGTATTTCATTTTGAATTGGTTTTTGGTCTGCCTTTAACAAAAAAAAAAACAGGCCGCAGGGCATCCCAAACCTGCACTGAGCAGCCTATCTGTTAAACTAATTACGCTTGTTGATCCTCCTCAGCTCAATCAAAGTATTTCATTTTGAATTGGTTTTTGGTCTGCCTTTAACAAAAAAAAACAGGCCGCAGGGCATCCCAAACCTGCATTTAGCAGCCTATCTATTATACTAAATACACTTGTTGATCCTCCTCAGCTTAATCAAAGTATTTCATTTTGAATTGGTTTTTGGTCTGCCTTTAACAAAAAAAACACCAGGCCGCAGGGCATCCCAAACCTGCACTTAGCAGCCTATCTGTTATACTAAATTCGCTTGTTGATCCTCCTCAGCTTAATCAAAGTATTTTATTTTGAATTGGTTTTTGGTCTGCCTTTAACAAAAAAAACACCAGGCCGCAGGGCATCCCAAACCTGCACTTAGCAGCCTATCTGTTATACTAAATACGCTTGTTGATCCTCCTCAGCTTAATCAAAGTATTTCATTTTGAATTGGTTTTTGGTCTGCCTTTAACAAAAAAAAAAACAGGCCGCAGGGCATCCCAAACCTGCACTGAGCAGCCTATCTGTTAAACTAATTACGCTTGTTGATCCTCCTCAGCTTAATCAAAGTATTTCATTTTGAATTGGTTTTTGGTCTGCCTTTAACAAAAAAAAAACAGGCCGCAGGGCATCCCAAACCTGCACTTAGCCGCTTATCTGTTATACTAAATATGCTTCTTGATCCTCCTCAGCTTAATCAAAGTATTTCATTTTGAATTGGTTTTTGGTCTGCCTTTAACAAAAAAAACACCAGGCCGCAGGGCATCCCAAACCTGCACTTAGCAGCCTATCTGTTATACTAAATTCGCTTGTTGATCCTCCTCAGCTTAATCAAAGTATTTTATTTTGAATTGGTTTTTGGTCTGCCTTTAACAAAAAAAACACCAGGCCGCAGGGCATCCCAAACCTGCACTTAGCAGCCTATCTGTTATACTAAATACGCTTGTTGATCCTCCTCAGCTTAATCAAAGTATTTCATTTTGAATTGGTTTTTGGTCTGCCTTTAAAAAAAAAAAACAGGCCGCAGGGCATCCCAAACCTGCACTTAGCAGCCTATCTGTTATGCTAAATATGCTTGTTGATCCTCCTCAGCTTAAACAAAGTATTTCATTTTGAATTGGTTTTTGGTCTGCCTTTAACAAAAAAAACACCAGGCCGCAGGGCATCCCAAACCTGCACTGAGCAACCTATCTGTTATACTAATTACGCTTGTTGATCCTCCTCAGCTTAATCAAAGTATTTCATTTTAAATTGGTTTTTGGTCTGCCTTTAACAAAAAAAACAGGCCGCAGGGCATCCCAAACCTGCATTAAGCAGCCTGTTATACTAAATATGCTTGTTGATCCTCCTCATCTTAATCAAAGTATTTCATTTTGAATTGGTTTTTGGTCTGCCTTTAACAAAAAAAACCAGGCCGCAGGGCATCCCAAACCTGCACTTAGCAGCCTGTTATACTAAATACGCTTGTTCATCCTTCCTCAGATTAATCAAAGTATTTCATTTTGAATTGGTTTTTGGTCTGCCTTTAACAAAAAAACACCAGGCCGCAGGGCATCCCAAACCTGCACTTAGCAGCCTATCTGTTATACTAAATACGCTTGTTCATCCTTCCTCAGATTAATCAAAGTAATTCATTTTGAATTAGTTTTTGGTCTGCCTTTAACAAAAAAAAACACCAGGCCGCAGGGCATCCCAAACCTGCATTTAGCAGCCTATCTATTATACTAAATACGCTTGTTGATCCTCCTCAGCTTAATCAAAGTATTTCATTTTGAATTGGTTTTTGGTCTGCCTTTAACAAAAAAAAACAGGCCGCAGGGCATCCCAAACCTGCACTGAGCAGCCTATCTGTTAAACTAATTACGCTTGTTGATCCTCCTCAGCTCAATCAAAGTATTTCATATTGAATTGGTTTTTGGTCTGCCTTTAACCAAAAAAACACCAGGCTGCAGGGCATCCCAAACCTGCACTTAGCAGCCTATTATACTAAATACGCTTGTTGATCCTCCTCATCTTAATCAAAGTATTTCATTTTGAATTGGTTTCTGGTCTGCCTTTAACAAAAAAAAACACCAGGCCGCAGGGCATCCCAAACCTGCACTTAGCAGCCTATCTGTTATACTAAATACGCTTGTTGATCCTCCTCAGCTTAATCAAAGTATTTCATTTTGAATTGGTATTTGGTCTGCCTTTAACAAAAAAAACACCAGGCCGCAGGGCATCCCAAACCTGCACTTAGCAGCCTATCTGTTATACTAAATACGCTTATTAATCCATCCTCAGATTAATCAAAGTATTTCATTTTGAATCGGTTTTTGGTCTGCCTTTACCAAAAAAACACCAGGCCGCAGGGCATCCCAAACCTGCACTTAGCAGCCTATCTGTTATACTAAATACGCTTGTTTATCCTCCTCAGCTTAATCAAAGTATTTCATTTTGAATTGGTTTTTGGTCTGCCTTTAAAAAAAAAAAAAAAACACCAGGCCGCAAGGCATCCCAAACCTGCACTTAGCAGCCTATCTATTATACTAAATACGCTTGTTGATCCTCCTCAGCTTAATCAAAGTATTTCATTTTGAAATGGTTTTTGGTCTGCCTTTAACAAAAAAACACCAGGCCGCAGGGCATCCCAAACCTGCACTTAGCCGCCTATCTGTTATACTAAATATGCTTGTTGATACTCCTCAGCTTAATGAAAGTATTTCATTTTGAATTGGTTTTTGGTCTGCTTTTAACAAAAAAACACCAGGCCGCAGGGCATCCCAAACCTGCACTGAGCAGCCTATCTGTTATACTAATTACGCTTGTTGATCCTCCTCAGCTTAATCAAAGTATTTCATTTTGAATTGGTTTTTGGTCTGCCTTTAACAAAAAAAACACCAGGCCGCAGGGCATCCCAAACCTGCACTTAGCAGCCTATCTGTTATACTAAATACGCTTGTTCATCCTTCCTCAGATTAATCAAAGTATTTGATTTTTAATTGGTTTTTGGTCTGCCTTTAACAAAAAAACACCAGGCCGCAGGGCATCCCAAACCTGCACTTAGCAGCCTATCTGTTATACTAAATACGCTTGTTCATCCTTCCTCAGATTAATCAAAGTATTTGATTTTGAATTGGTTTTTGGTCTGCCTTTAACAAAAAACACCAGGCCGCAGGGCATCCCAAACCTGCACTTAGCAGCCTATCTGTTATACTAAATATGCTTGTTGATCCTCCAAAGCTTAATCAAAGTATTTCATTTTGAATTGGTTTTTGGTCTGCCTTTAACAAGAAAAACACAAGGCCGCAGGGCATCCCAAACCTGCACTTAGCAGTCTATCTGTTATACTAAATATGCTTGTTTATCCTTCCTCAGCTTGATCAAAGTATTTCATTTTGATTTGGTTTTTGGTCTGCCTTTATAAAAAAAAAAACACCAGGCCGCAGGGCATCCCAAACCTGCACTTAGCAGCCTATTATACTAAATACGCTTGTTGTTCCTCCTCATCTTAATCAAAGTATTTCATTTTGAATTGGTTTTTGGTCTGCCTTTAACAAAAAAAAAACACCAGGCCGCAGGGCATCCCAAACCTGCACTTAGCAGCCTATCTGTTATACTAAATATGCTTGTTGATCCTCCAAAGCTTAATCAAAGTATTTCATTTTGAATTGGTTTTTGGTCTGCCTTTAACAAGAAAAACACAAGGCCGCAGGGTATCCCAAACCTGCACTTAGCAGTCTATCTGTTATACTAAATATGCTTGTTTATCTTTCCTCAGCTTGATCAAAGTATTTCATTTTGATTTGGTTTTTGGTCTGCCTTTATCAAAAAAAAAACCCCAGGCCGCAGGGCATCCCAAACCTGCACTTAGCAGCCTATCTGTTATACTAAATACGCTTGTTGATCCTCCTCAGCTTAAACAAAGTATTTCATTTTGAATTGGTTTTTGGTCTGCCTTTAATAAAAAAAACACCAGGCCGCAAGGCATCCCAAACCTACACTTAGCAGCGTATCTGTTATACTAAATACGCTTGTTCATCCTTCCTCAGATGAATCAAAGTATTTCATTTTGAATCGGTTTTTGGTCTGCCTTTAACAAAAAAAACAGGCCGCAGGGCATCCCAAACCTGCATTTAGCAGCCTGTTATACTAAATATGCTTGTTGATCCTCCTCATCTTAATCAAAGTATTTCATTTTGAATTGGTTTTTGGTCTGCCTTTAACAAAAAAAAACCAGGCCGCAGGGCATCCCAAACCTGCATTTAGCAGCCTATCTGTGATACTAAATACGCTTGTTGATCCTCCTCAGCTTAATCAAAGTATTTCATTTTGAATTGGTTTTTGGTCTGCCTTTAACAAAAAAAATACAGGCCGCAGGGCATCCCAAACCTGCACTGAGCAGCCTATCTGTTATACTAATTACGCTTGTTGATCCTCCTCAGCTTAATCAAAGTATTTCATTTTGAATTGGTTTTTGGTCTGCCTTTAACAAAAAAAACACCAGACCGAAGGGCATCCCAAACCTGCACTGAACAGCCTATCTGTTATACTAAATACGCTTGTTGATCCTCCTCAGGTTAATCAAAGTATTTCATTTTGAATTGGTTTTTGGTCTGCCTTTAACAAAAAAAACACCAGGCCGCAGAGCATCCCAAACCAGCACTTAGCAGCCTATCTGTTATACTAAATACGCTTGTTCATCCTTCCTCAGATTAATCAAAGTATTTCATTTTGAATTGGTTTTTGGTCTGCCTTTAACAAAAAAAACACCAGGCCGCAGGGCATCTTAAACCTGCACTTAGCAGCCTATCTGTTATACTAAATACGCTTGTTAATCCATCCTCAGATTAATCAAAGTATTTCATTTTGAATTGGTTTTTGGTCTGCCTTTACCAAAAAAACACCAGGCCGCAGGGCATCCCAAACCTGCACTTAGCAGCCTATCTGTTATACTAAATACGCTTGTTGATCCTCCTCAGCTTAATCAAAGTATTTCATTTTGAATTGGTTTTTGGTCTGCCTTTAACAAGAAAAAAAACACCAGGCTGCAGGGCATCCCAAACCTGCACTTAGCAGCCTATCTATTATACGAAATACGCTTGTTGATCATCCTCAGCTTAATCAAAGTATTTCATTTTGAATTGGTTTTTGGTCTGCCTTTAAAAAAAACACCAGGCCGCAGGGCATCCCAAACCTGCACTGAGCAGCCTATCTGTTATACTAATTACGCTTGTTGATCCTCCTCAGCTTAATCAAAGTATTTCATTTTGAATTGGTTTTTGGTCTGCCTTTAACAATAAAAACACCAGGCCGCAGGGCATCCCAAACCTGCACTTAGCAGCCAATCTGTTATACTAAATACGCATGTTCATCCTTCCTCAGATTAATCAAAGTATTTCATTTTGAATTGGTGTTTGGTCTGCCTTTAAAAAAAACACCAGGCCGCAGGGCATCCCAAACCTGCACTGAGCAGCCTATCTGTTATACTAATTACGCTTGTTGATCCTCCTCAGCTTAATCAAAGTATTTCATTTTGAATTGGTTTTTGGTCTGCCTTTAACAAAAAAAAACAGGCCGCAGGGCATCCCAAACCTGCACTTAGCAGCCTATCTGTTATACTAAATACGCTTGTTCATCCTTCCTCAGATTAATCAAAGTATTTGATTTTGAATTGGTTTTTGGTCTGCCTTTAACAAAAAACACCAGGCCGCAGGGCATCCCAAACCTGCACTTAGCAGCCTATCTGTTATACTAAATACGCTTGTTCATCCTTCCTCAGATTAATCAAAGTATTTCATTTTGAATTGGTTTTTGGTCTGCCTTTAACAAAAAACACCAGGCCGCAGGGCATCCCAAACCTGCACTGAGCAGCCTATCTGTTATACTAATTACGCTTGTTGATCCTCCTCAGCTTAATCAAAGTATTTCATTTTGAATTGGTTTTTGGTCTGCCTTTAACAAAAAAAAACACCAGGCCGCAGGGCATCCCAAACCTGCACTTAGCAGCCTATCTGTTATACTAAATTCGCTTGTTCATCCTTCCACAGATTAATCAAAGTATTTGATTTTGAATTGTTTTTTGGTCTGCCTTTAACAAAAAAAACACCAGGCCGCAGGGCATCCCAAACCTGCACTTAGCAGCCTATCTGTTATACTAATTACGCTTGTTGATCCTCCTCAGCTTAATCAAAGTATTTCATTTTGAATTGGTTTTTGGTCTGCCTTTAACAAAAAAAAACAGGCCGCAGGGCATCCCAAACCTGCACTTAGCAGCCTATCTGTTATACTAAATACGCTTGTTCATCCTTCCTCAGATTAATCAAAGTATTTGATTTTGAATTGTTTTTTGGTCTGCCTTTAACAAAAAACACCAGGCCGCAGAGCATCCCAAACCTGCACTTAGCAGCCTATCTGTTATACTAAATACGCCTGTTCATCCTTCCTCAGATTAATCAAAGTATTTCATTTTGAATTGGTTTTTGGTCTGCCTTTAACAAAAAAAAACAGGCCGCAGGGCATCCCAAACCTGCACTTAGCAGCCTATCTGTTATACTAAATATGCTTGTTGATCCTCCAAAGCTTAATCAAAGTATTTCATTTTGAATTGGTTTTTGGTCTGCCTTTAACAAGAAAAACACAAGGCCGCAGGGCATCCCAAACCTGCACTTAGCCGCCTATCTGTTATACTAAATTCGCTTGTTGATCCTCCTCAGCTTAATCAAAGTATTTCATTTTGAATTGTTTTTTGGTCTGCCTTTAACAAAAAAAACACCAGGCCGCAGGGCATCCCAAACCTGCACTTAGCAGCCTATCTGTTATACTAAATACGCTTGTTGATCTTCCACAGCTTAATCAAAGTATTTCATTTTGAATAGTTTTTTGGTCTGCCTTTAACAAAAAAAACACCAGGCCGCAGGGCATCAAAACCTGCACTTAGCAGCCTATCTGTTATACTAAATACGCTTGTTCATCCTTCCTCAGATTAATAAAAGTATTTCATTTTGAATTGGTTTTTGGTCTGCCTTTAACAAAAAAAACACCAGGCCGCAGGGCATCCCAAACCTGCACTTAGCAGCCTATCTGTTATACTAAATACGCTTGTTGATCCTCCTCAGCTTAATCAAAGTATTTCATTTTGAATTGGTTTTTGGTCTGCCTTTAGACAAAAAAAACACCAGGCTGCAGGGCATCCCAAACCTGCACTTAGCAGCCTGTTATACTAAATACGCTTGTTGATCCTACTCATCTTAATCAAAGTATTTCGTTTTGAATTGGTTTTTGGTCTGCCTTTAACAAAAAAAAACAGGCCGCAGGGCATCCCAAACCTGCACTTAGCAGACTATCTGTTATACTAAATACGCTTGTTCATCCGTCCTCAGATTAATCAAAGTATTTCATTTTGAATTGGTTTTTGGTCTGCCTTTAACAAAAAAAAACAAGCCGCAGGGCATCCCAAACCTGCACTGAGCAGCCTATCTGTTACACTAAATACGCTTGTTGATCCTCCTCAGCTTAATCAAAGTATTTCATTTTTAATTGGTTTTTGGTCTGCCTTTAACAATAAAAACACCAGGCCGCAGAGCATCCAAACCTACACTTAGCAGCCTATCTGTTATACTAAATACGCTTGTTGATCCTCCTCAGCTTAATCAAAGAATTTCATTTTGAATTGGTTTTTGGTCTGCCTTTAACAAAAAAAAACAGGCCGCAGGGCATCCCAAACCTGCACTGAGCAGCCTATCTGTTATACTAAATACGCTTGTTGATCCTCCTCAGCTTAATCAAAGTATTTCATTTTTAATTGGTTTTTGGTCTGCCTTTAACAAAAAAAACACCAGGCCGCAGGGCATCCCAAAACTACACTTAGCAGCCTATCTGTTATACTAAATACGCTTGTTGATCCTCCTCAGCTTAATCAAAGTATTTCATATTGAATTGGTTTTTGGTCTGCCTTTAACAAAAAAAACACCAGGCCGAAGGCCATCCCAAACCTGCACTAAACAGCCTATCTGTTATACTAAATACGCTTGTTGATCCTCCTCAGCTTAATCAAAGTATTTCATTTTGAATTGGTTTTTGGTCTGCCTTTAACAAAAAAAACACCAGGCCGCAGGGCATCCCAAACCTGCACTTAGAAGCCTATCTATTATACTAAATACGCTTGTTGATCCTCCTCAGCTTAATCAAAGTATTTCATTTTGAATTGGTTTTTGGTCTGCCTTTAACAAAAAAACATCAGGCCGCAGGGCACCCCAAACCTGCACTTAGCCGCCTATCTGTTATACTAAATAGGCTTGTTGATACTCCTCTGCTTAATCAAAGTATTTCATTTTGAATTGATTTTTGGTCTGCCTTTAACAAAAAACACCAGGCCGCAGGGCATCCCAAACCTGCACTGAGCAGCCTATCTGTTATACTAATTACGCTTGTTGATCCTCCTCAGCTTAATCAAAGTATTTCATTTTGAATTGGTTTTTGGTCTGCCTTTAACAAAAAAAAACACCAGGCCGCAGGGCATCCCAAACCTGCACTTAGCAGCCTATCTGTTATACTAAATTCGCTTGTTCATCCTTCCTCAGATTAATCAAAGTATTTCATTTTGAATTGGTTTTTGGTCTGCCTTTAACAAAAAAAACACCAGGCCGCAGGGCATCTTAAACCTGCACTTAGCAGCCTATCTGTTATACTAAATACGCTTGTTAATCCATCCTCAGATTAATCAAAGTATTTCATTTTGAATTGGTTTTTGGTCTGCCTTTACCAAAAAAACACCAGGCCGCAGGGCATCCCAAACCTGCACTTAGCAGCCTATCTGTTATACTAAATACGCTTGTTGATCCTCCTCAGCTTAATCAAAGTATTTCATTTTGAATTGGTTTTTGGTCTGCCTTTAACAAGAAAAAAAACACCAGGCTGCAGGGCATCCCAAACCTGCACTTAGCAGCCTATCTATTATACGAAATACGCTTGTTGATCATCCTCAGCTTAATCAAAGTATTTCATTTTGAATTGGTTTTTGGTCTGCCTTTAACAAAAAACACCAGGCCGCAGGGCATCCCAAACCTGCACTGAGCAGCCTATCTGTTATACTAATTACGCTTGTTGATCCTCCTCAGCTTAATCAAAGTATTTCATTTTGAATTGGTTTTTGGTCTGCCTTTAACAAAAAAAACACCAGGCCGCAGGGCATCCCAAACCTGCACTTAGCAGCCAATCTGTTATACTAAATACGCATGTTCATCCTTCCTCAGATTAATCAAAGTATTTCATTTTGAATTGGTGTTTGGTCTGCCTTTAAAAAAAACACCAGGCCGCAGGGCATCCCAAACCTGCACTGAGCAGCCTATCTGTTATACTAATTACGCTTGTTGATCCTCCTCAGCTTAATCAAAGTATTTCATTTTGAATTGGTTTTTGGTCTGCCTTTAACAAAAAAAAACAGGCCGCAGGGCATCCCAAACCTGCACTTAGCAGCCTATCTGTTATACTAAATACGCTTGTTCATCCTTCCTCAGATTAATCAAAGTATTTGATTTTGAATTGGTTTTTGGTCTGCCTTTAACAAAAAACACCAGGCCGCAGGGCATCCCAAACCTGCACTTAGCAGCCTATCTGTTATACTAAATACGCTTGTTCATCCTTCCTCAGATTAATCAAAGTATTTCATTTTGAATTGGTTTTTGGTCTGCCTTTAACAAAAAACACCAGGTCGCAGGGCATCCCAAACCTGCACTGAGCAGCCTATCTGTTATACTAATTACGCTTGTTGATCCTCCTCAGCTTAATCAAAGTATTTCATTTTGAATTGGTTTTTGGTCTGCCTTTAACAAAAAAAAACACCAGGCCGCAGGGCATCCCAAACCTGCACTTAGCAGCCTATCTGTTATACTAAATTCGCTTGTTCATCCTTCCACAGATTAATCAAAGTATTTGATTTTGAATTGTTTTTTGGTCTGCCTTTAACAAAAAAAACACCAGGCCGCAGGGCATCCCAAACCTGCACTTAGCAGCCTATCTGTTATACTAATTACGCTTGTTGATCCTCCTCAGCTTAATCAAAGTATTTCATTTTGAATTGGTTTTTGGTCTGCCGTTAACAAAAAAAAACAGGCCGCAGGGCATCCCAAACCTGCACTTAGCAGCCTATCTGTTATACTAAATACGCTTGTTCATCCTTCCTCAGATTAATCAAAGTATTTGATTTTGAATTGTTTTTTGGTCTGCCTTTAACAAAAAACACCAGGCCGCAGAGCATCCCAAACCTGCACTTAGCAGCCTATCTGTTATACTAAATACGCCTGTTCATCCTTCCTCAGATTAATCAAAGTATTTCATTTTGAATTAGTTTTTGGTCTGCCTTTAACAAAAAAAAACAGGCCGCAGGGCATCTTAAACCTGCACTTAGCAGCCTATCTGTTATACTAAATACGCTTGTTAATCCATCCTCAGATTAATCAAAGTATTTCATTTTGAATTGGTTTTTGGTCTGCCTTTACCAAAAAAACACCAGGCCGCAGGGCATCCCAAACCTGCACTTAGCAGCCTATCTGTTATACTAAATACGCTTGTTGATCCTCCTCAGCTTAATCAAAGTATTTCATTTTGAATTGGTTTTTGGTCTGCCTTTAACAAAAAAAACACCAGGCCGCAGGGCATCCCAAACCTGCACTTAGCAGCCTATCTATTATACGAAATACGCTTGTTGATCATCCTCAGCTTAATCAAAGTATTTCATTTTGAATTGGTTTTTGGTCTGCCTTTAACAAAAAACACCAGGCCGCAGGGCATCCCAAACCTGCACTGAGCAGCCTATCTGTTATACTAATTACGCTTGTTGATCCTCCTCAGCTTAATCAAAGTATTTCATTTTGAATTGGTTTTTGGTCTGCCTTTAACAAAAAAAACACCAGGCCGCAGGGCATCCCAAACCTGCACTTAGCAGCCAATCTGTTATACTAAATACGCATGTTCATCCTTCCTCAGATTAATCAAAGTATTTCATTTTGAATTGGTGTTTGGTCTGCCTTTAAAAAAAACACCAGGCCGCAGGGCATCCCAAACCTGCACTGAGCAGCCTATCTGTTATACTAATTACGCTTGTTGATCCTCCTCAGCTTAATCAAAGTATTTCATTTTGAATTGGTTTTTGGTCTGCCTTTAACAAAAAAAAACAGGCCGCAGGGCATCCCAAACCTGCACTTAGCAGCCTATCTGTTATACTAAATACGCTTGTTCATCCTTCCTCAGATTAATCAAAGTATTTGATTTTGAATTGGTTTTTGGTCTGCCTTTAACAAAAAACACCAGGCCGCAGGGCATCCCAAACCTGCACTTAGCAGCCTATCTGTTATACTAAATACGCTTGTTCATCCTTCCTCAGATTAATCAAAGTATTTCATTTTGAATTGGTTTTTGGTCTGCCTTTAACAAAAAACACCAGGCCGCAGGGCATCCCAAACCTGCACTGAGCAGCCTATCTGTTATACTAATTACGCTTGTTGATCCTCCTCAGCTTAATCAAAGTATTTCATTTTGAATTGGTTTTTGGTCTGCCTTTAACAAAAAAAAACACCAGGCCGCAGGGCATCCCAAACCTGCACTTAGCAGCCTATCTGTTATACTAAATTCGCTTGTTCATCCTTCCACAGATTAATCAAAGTATTTGATTTTGAATTGTTTTTTGGTCTGCCTTTAACAAAAAAAACACCAGGCCGCAGGGCATCCCAAACCTGCACTTAGCAGCCTATCTGTTATACTAATTACGCTTGTTGATCCTCCTCAGCTTAATCAAAGTATTTCATTTTGAATTGGTTTTTGGTCTGCCGTTAACAAAAAAAAACAGGCCGCAGGGCATCCCAAACCTGCACTTAGCAGCCTATCTGTTATACTAAATACGCTTGTTCATCCTTCCTCAGATTAATCAAAGTATTTGATTTTGAATTGTTTTTTGGTCTGCCTTTAACAAAAAACACCAGGCCGCAGAGCATCCCAAACCTGCACTTAGCAGCCTATCTGTTATACTAAATATGCTTGTTGATCCTCCAAAGCTTAATCAAAGTATTTCATTTTGAATTGGTTTTTGGTCTGCCTTTAACAAGAAAAACACAAGGCCGCAGGGCATCCCAAACCTGCACTTAGCCGCCTATCTGTTATACTAAATTCGCTTGTTGATCCTCCTCAGCTTAATCAAAGTATTTCATTTTGTATTGGTTTTTGGTCTGCCTTTAACAAAAAAAACACCAGGCCGCAGGGCATCCCAAACCTGCACTTAGCAGCCTATCTGTTATACTAAATACGCTTGTTGATCTTCCACAGCTTAATCAAAGTATTTCATTTTGAATAGTTTTTTGGTCTGCCTTTAACAAAAAAAACACCAGGCCGCAGGGCATCAAAACCTGCACTTAGCAGCCTATCTGTTATACTAAATACGCTTGTTCATCCTTCCTCAGATTAATAAAAGTATTTCATTTTGAATTGGTTTTTGGTCTGCCTTTAACAAAAAAAACACCAGGCCGCAGGGCATCCCAAACCTGCACTTAGCAGCCTATCTGTTATACTAAATACGCTTGTTGATCCTCCTCAGCTTAATCAAAGTATTTCGTTTTGAATTGGTTTTTGGTCTGCCTTTAGACAAAAAAAACACCAGGCTGCAGGGCATCCCAAACCTGCACTTAGCAGCCTGTTATACTAAATACGCTTGTTGATCCTACTCATCTTAATCAAAGTATTTCGTTTTGAATTGGTTTTTGGTCTGCCTTTAACAAAAAAAAACAGGCCGCAGGGCATCCCAAACCTGCACTTAGCAGACTATCTGTTATACTAAATACGCTTGTTCATCCGTCCTCAGATTAATCAAAGTATTTCATTTTGAATTGGTTTTTGGTCTGCCTTTAACAAAAAAAAACAAGCCGCAGGGCATCCCAAACCTGCACTGAGCAGCCTATCTGTTACACTAAATACGCTTGTTGATCCTCCTCAGCTTAATCAAAGTATTTCATTTTTAATTGGTTTTTGGTCTGCCTTTAACAATAAAAACACCAGGCCGCAGAGCATCCAAACCTACACTTAGCAGCCTATCTGTTATACTAAATACGCTTGTTGATCCTCCTCAGCTTAATCAAAGAATTTCATTTTGAATTGGTTTTTGGTCTGCCTTTAACAAAAAAAACAGGCCGCAGGGCATCCCAAACCTGCACTGAGCAGCCTATCTGTTATACTAAATACGCTTGTTGATCCTCCTCAGCTTAATCAAAGTATTTCATTTTTAATTGGTTTTTGGTCTGCCTTTAACAAAAAAAACACCAGGCCGCAGGGCATCCCAAACCTACACTTAGCAGCCTATCTGTTATACTAAATACGCTTGTTGATCCTCCTCAGCTTAATCAAAGTATTTCATATTGAATTGGTTTTTGGTCTGCCTTTAACAAAAAAAACACCAGGCCGAAGGGCATCCCAAACCTGCACTAAACAGCCTATCCGTTATACTAAATACGCTTGTTGATCCTCCTCAGCTTAATCAAAGTATTTCATTTTGAATTGGTTTTTGGTCTGCCTTTAACAAAAAAAACACCAGGCCGCAGGGCATCCCAAACCTGCACTTAGAAGCCTATCTATTATACTAAATACGCTTGTTGATCCTCCTCAGCTTAATCAAAGTATTTCATTTTGAATTGGTTTTTGGTCTGCCTTTAACAAAAAAACACCAGGCCGCAGGGCATCCCAAACCTGCACTTAGCCGCCTATCTGTTATACTAAATAGGCTTGTTGATACTCCTCTGCTTAATCAAAGTATTTCATTTTGAATTGATTTTTGGTCTGCCTTTAACAAAAAACACCAGGCCGCAGGGCATCCCAAACCTGCACTGAGCAGCCTATCTGTTATACTAATTACGCTTGTTGATCCTCCTCAGCTTAATCAAAGTATTTCATTTTGAATTGGTTTTTGGTCTGCCTTTAACAAGAAAAAACACCAGGCCGCAGGGCATCCCAAACCTGCACTTAGCAGCCTATCTGTTATACTAAATTCGCTTGTTCATCCTTCCTCAGATTAATCAAAGTATTTGATTTTGAATTGTTTTTTGGTCTGCCTTTAACAAAAAAAACACCAGGCCGCAGGGCATCCCAAACCTGCACTTAGCAGCCTATCTGTTATACTAATTACGCTTGTTGATCCTCCTCAGCTTAATCAAAGTATTTCATTTTGAATTGGTTTTTGGTCTACCTTTAACAAAAAAAAACAGGCCGCAGGGCATCCCAAACCTGCACTTAGCCGCCTATCTGTTATACTAAATATGCTTGTTGATCCTCCAAAGCTTAATCAAAGTATTTCATTTTGAATTGGTTTTTGGCCTGCCTTTAACAAGAAAAACACAAGGCCGCAGGGCATCCCAAACCTGCACTTAGCCGCCTATCTGTTATACTAAATACGCTTGTTGATCCTCCTCAGCTTAATCAAAGTATTTCATTTTGAATTGGTTTTTGGTCTGCTTTTAACAAAAAACCCACCAGGCCGCAGGGCATCCCAAACCTGCACTTAGCAGCCTATCTGTTATACTAAATACGCTTGTTGATCTTCCTCAGCTTAATCAAAGTATTTCATTTTGAATAGTTTTTTGGTCTGCCTTTAACAAAAAAAACACCAGGCCGCAGGGCATCCCAAACCTGCACTTAGCAGCCTATCTGTTATACTAAATACGCTTGTTGATCCTCCTCAGCTTAAACAAAGTATTTCATTTTGAATTGGTTTTTGGTCTGCCTTTAACAAAAAAAACACCAGGCCGCAGGGCATCCCAAACCTGCACTTAGCAGCCTATCTGTTATACTAAATACGCTTGTTGATCCTCCTCAGCTTAATCAAAGTATTTCATTTTGAATTGGTTTTTGGTCTGCCTTTAACAAGAAAAAAAACACCATGCTGCAGGGCATCCCAAACCTGCACTTAGCAGCCTATTATACAAAATACGCTTGTTTATCATCCTCAGCTTAATTAAAGTATTTCATTTTGAATTGGTTTTTGGTCTGCCTTTAAAAAAAACACCAGGCCGCAGGGCATCCCAAACCTGCACTGAGCAGCCTATCTGTTATACTAATTACGCTTGTTGATCCTCCTCAGCTTAATGAAAGTATTTCATTTTGAATTGTTTTTTGGTCTGCCTTTAACAAAAAAAACACCAGGCCGCAGGGCATCCCAAACCTGCACTTAGCAGCCTATCTGTTATACTAAATAAGCTTGTTCATCCTTCCTCAGATTAATCAAAGTATTTGATTTTGAATTGGTTTTTGGTCTGCCTTTAACAAAAAACACCAGGCCGCAGGGCATCCCAAACCTGCACTAAACAGCCTATCTGTTATACTAAATACGCTTGTTGATCCTCCTCAGCTTAATCAAAGTATTTCATTTTGAATTGGTTTTTGGTCTGCCTTTAACAAAAAAAACACCAGGCCGCAGGGCATCCCAAACCTGCACTTAGAAGCCTATCTATTATACTAAATACGCTTGTTGATCCTCCTCAGCTTAATCAAAGTATTTCATTTTGAATTGGTTTTTGGTCTGCCTTTAACAAAAAACACCAGGCCGCAGGGCATCCCAAACCTGCACTGAGCAGCCTATCTGTTATACTAATTACGCTTGTTGATCCTCCTCAGCTTAATCAAAGTATTTCATTTTGAATTGGTTTTTGGTCTGCCTTTAACAAAAAAAACACCAGGCCGCAGGGCATCCCAAACCTGCACTTAGAAGCCTATCTATTATACTAAATACGCTTGTTGATCCTCCTCAGCTTAATCAAAGTATTTCATTTTGAATTGATTTTTGGTCTGCCTTTAACAAAAAACACCAGGCCGCAGGGCATCCCAAACCTGCACTGAGCAGCCTATCTGTTATACTAATTACGCTTGTTGATCCTCCTCAGCTTAATCAAAGTATTTCATTTTGAATTGGTTTTTGGTCTGCCTTTAACAAGAAAAAACACCAGGCCGCAGGGCATCCCAAACCTGCACTTAGCAGCCTATCTGTTATACTAAATTCGCTTGTTCATCCTTCCTCAGATTAATCAAAGTATTTGATTTTGAATTGTTTTTTGGTCTGCCTTTAACAAAAAAAACACCAGGCCGCAGGGCATCCCAAACCTGCACTTAGCAGCCTATCTGTTATACTAATTACGCTTGTTGATCCTCCTCAGCTTAATCAAAGTATTTCATTTTGAATTGGTTTTTGGTCTGCCTTTAACAAAAAAAAACAGGCCGCAGGGCATCCCAAACCTGCACTTAGCCGCCTATCTGTTATACTAAATATGCTTGTTGATCCTCCAAAGCTTAATCAAAGTATTTCATTTTGAATTGGTTTTTGGCCTGCCTTTAACAAGAAAAACACAAGGCCGCAGGGCATCCCAAACCTGCACTTAGCCGCCTATCTGTTATACTAAATACGCTTGTTGATCCTCCTCAGCTTAATCAAAGTATTTCATTTTGAATTGGTTTTTGGTCTGCTTTTAACAAAAAACCCACCAGGCCGCAGGGCATCCCAAACCTGCACTTAGCAGCCTATCTGTTATACTAAATACGCTTGTTGATCTTCCTCAGCTTAATCAAAGTATTTCATTTTGAATAGTTTTTTGGTCTGCCTTTAACAAAAAAAACACCAGGCCGCAGGGCATCCCAAACCTGCACTTAGCAGCCTATCTGTTATACTAAATACGCTTGTTGATCCTCCTCAGCTTAAACAAAGTATTTCATTTTGAATTGGTTTTTGGTCTGCCTTTAACAAAAAAAACACCAGGCCGCAGGGCATCCCAAACCTGCACTTAGCAGCCTATCTGTTATACTAAATACGCTTGTTGATCCTCCTCAGCTTAATCAAAGTATTTCATTTTGAATTGGTTTTTGGTCTGCCTTTAACAAGAAAAAAAACACCATGCTGCAGGGCATCCCAAACCTGCACTTAGCAGCCTATTATACAAAATACGCTTGTTTATCATCCTCAGCTTAATTAAAGTATTTCATTTTGAATTGGTTTTTGGTCTGCCTTTAAAAAAAACACCAGGCCGCAGGGCATCCCAAACCTGCACTGAGCAGCCTATCTGTTATACTAATTACGCTTGTTGATCCTCCTCAGCTTAATGAAAGTATTTCATTTTGAATTGTTTTTTGGTCTGCCTTTAACAAAAAAAACACCAGGCCGCAGGGCATCCCAAACCTGCACTTAGCAGCCTATCTGTTATACTAAATAAGCTTGTTCATCCTTCCTCAGATTAATCAAAGTATTTGATTTTGAATTGGTTTTTGGTCTGCCTTTAACAAAAAACACCAGGCCGCAGGGCATCCCAAACCTGCACTAAACAGCCTATCTGTTATACTAAATACGCTTGTTGATCCTCCTCAGCTTAATCAAAGTATTTCATTTTGAATTGGTTTTTGGTCTGCCTTTAACAAAAAAAACACCAGGCCGCAGGGCATCCCAAACCTGCACTTAGAAGCCTATCTATTATACTAAATACGCTTGTTGATCCTCCTCAGCTTAATCAAAGTATTTCATTTTGAATTGGTTTTTGGTCTGCCTTTAACAAAAAACACCAGGCCGCAGGGCATCCCAAACCTGCACTGAGCAGCCTATCTGTTATACTAATTACGCTTGTTGATCCTCCTCAGCTTAATCAAAGTATTTCATTTTGAATTGGTTTTTGGTCTGCCTTTAACAAAAAAAACACCAGGCCGCAGGGCATCCCAAACCTGCACTTAGAAGCCTATCTATTATACTAAATACGCTTGTTGATCCTCCTCAGCTTAATCAAAGTATTTCATTTTGAATTGGTTTTTGGTCTGCCTTTAACAAAAAAACACCAGGCCGCAGGGCATCCCAAACCTGCACTTAGCCGCCTATCTGTTATACTAAATAGGCTTGTTGATCCTCCTCAGCTTAATCAAAGTATTTCATTTTGAATTGATTTTTGGTCTGCCTTTAACAAAAAACACCAGGCCGCAGGGCATCCCAAACCTGCACTGAGCAGCCTATCTGTTATACTAATTACGCTTGTTGATCCTCCTCAGCTTAATCAAAGTATTTCATTTTGAATTGGTTTTTGGTCTGCCTTTAACAAAAAAAAACACCAGGCCGCAGGGCATCCCAAACCTGCACTTAGCAGCCTATCTGTTATACTAAATTCGCTTGTTCATCCTTCCTCAGATTAATCAAAGTATTTGATTTTGAATTGTTTTTTGGTCTGCCTTTAACAAAAAAAAACACCAGGCCGCAGGGCATCCCAAACCTGCACTTAGCAGCCTATCTGTTATACTAATTACGCTTGTTGATCCTCCTCAGCTTAATCAAAGTATTTCATTTTGAATTGGTTTTTGGTCTGCCTTTAACAAAAAAAAACAGGCCGCAGGGCATCCCAAACCTGCACTTAGCCGCCTATCTGTTATACTAAATATGCTTGTTGATCCTCCAAAGCTTAATCAAAGTATTTCATTTTGAATTGGTTTTTGGTCTGCCTTTAACAAGAAAAACACAAGGCCGCAGGGCATCCCAAACCTGCACTTAGCCGCCTATCTGTTATACTAAATACGCTTGTTGATCCTCCTCAGCTTAATCAAAGTATTTCATTTTGAATTGGTTTTTGGTCTGCTTTTAACAAAAAACCCACCAGGCCGCAGGGCATCCCAAACCTGCACTTAGCAGCCTATCTGTTATACTAAATACGCTTGTTGATCTTCCTCAGCTTAATCAAAGTATTTCATTTTGAATAGTTTTTTGGTCTGCCTTTAACAAAAAAAACACCAGGCCGCAGGGCATCCCAAACCTGCACTTAGCAGCCTATCTGTTATACTAAATACGCTTGTTGATCCTCCTCAGCTTAAACAAAGTATTTCATTTTGAATTGGTTTTTGGTCTGCCTTTAACAAAAAAAACACCAGGCCGCAGGGCATCCCAAACCTGCACTTAGCAGCCTATCTGTTATACTAAATACGCTTGTTGATCCTCCTCAGCTTAATCAAAGTATTTCATTTTGAATTGGTTTTTGGTCTGCCTTTAACAAGAAAAAAAACACCATGCTGCAGGGCATCCCAAACCTGCACTTAGCAGCCTATTATACAAAATACGCTTGTTTATCATCCTCAGCTTAATTAAAGTATTTCATTTTGAATTGGTTTTTGGTCTGCCTTTAAAAAAAACACCAGGCCGCAGGGCATCCCAAACCTGCACTGAGCAGCCTATCTGTTATACTAATTACGCTTGTTGATCCTCCTCAGCTTAATGAAAGTATTTCATTTTGAATTGTTTTTTGGTCTGCCTTTAACAAAAAAAACACCAGGCCGCAGGGCATCCCAAACCTGCACTTAGCAGCCTATCTGTTATACTAAATAAGCTTGTTCATCCTTCCTCAGATTAATCAAAGTATTTGATTTTGAATTGGTTTTTGGTCTGCCTTTAACAAAAAACACCAGGCCGCAGGGCATCCCAAACCTGCACTAAACAGCCTATCTGTTATACTAAATACGCTTGTTGATCCTCCTCAGCTTAATCAAAGTATTTCATTTTGAATTGGTTTTTGGTCTGCCTTTAACAAAAAAAACACCAGGCCGCAGGGCATCCCAAACCTGCACTTAGAAGCCTATCTATTATACTAAATACGCTTGTTGATCCTCCTCAGCTTAATCAAAGTATTTCATTTTGAATTGGTTTTTGGTCTGCCTTTAACAAAAAACACCAGGCCGCAGGGCATCCCAAACCTGCACTGAGCAGCCTATCTGTTATACTAATTACGCTTGTTGATCCTCCTCAGCTTAATCAAAGTATTTCATTTTGAATTGGTTTTTGGTCTGCCTTTAACAAAAAAAACACCAGGCCGCAGGGCATCCCAAACCTGCACTTAGCAGCCTATCTGTTATACTAAATTCGCTTGTTCATCCTTCCTCAGATTAATCAAAGTATTTGATTTTGAATTGTTTTTTGGTCTGCCTTTAACAAAAAAAACACCAGGCCGCAGGGCATCCCAAACCTGCACTTAGCAGCCTATCTGTTATACTAATTACGCTTGTTGATCCTCCTCAGCTTAATCAAAGTATTTCATTTTGAATTGGTTTTTGGTCTGCCTTTAACAAAAAAAAACAGGCCGCAGGGCATCCCAAACCTGCACTTAGCAGCCTATCTGTTATACTAAATATGCTTGTTGATCCTCCAAAGCTTAATCAAAGTATTTCATTTTGAAATGGTTTTTGGTCTGCCTTTAACAAGAAAAACACAAGGCCGCAGGGCATCCCAAACCTGCACTTAGCCGCCTATCTGTTATACTAAATACGCTTGTTGATCCTCCTCAGCTTAATCAAAGTATTTCATTTTGAATTGGTTTTTGGTCTGCTTTTAACAAAAAACCCACCAGGCGCAGGGCATCCCAAACCTGCACTTAGCAGCCTATCTGTTATACTAAATACGCTTGTTGATCCTCCTCAGCTTAAACAAAGTATTTCATTTTGAATTGGTTTTTGGTCTGCCTTTAACAAAAAAAACACCAGGCCGCAGGGCATCCCAAACCTGCACTTAGCAGCCTATCTGTTATACTAAATACGCTTGTTGATCCTCCTCAGCTTAATCAAAGTATTTCATTTTGAATTGGTTTTTGGTCTGCCTTTAACAAGAAAAAAAACACCATGCTGCAGGGCATCCCAAACCTGCACTTAGCAGCCTATGATACAAAATACGCTTGTTTATCATCCTCAGCTTAATTAAAGTATTTCATTTTGAATTGGGTTTTGGTCTGCCTTTAAAAAAAACACCAGGCCGCAGGGCATCCCAAACCTGCACTGAGCAGCCTATCTGTTATACTAATTACGCTTGTTGATCCTCCTCAGCTTAATGAAAGTATTTCATTTTGAATTGTTTTTTGGTCTGCCTTTAACAAAAAAAACACCAGGCCGCAGGGCATCCCAAACCTGCACTTAGCAGCCTATCTGTTATACTAAATAAGCTTGTTCATCCTTCCTCAGATTAATCAAAGTATTTGATTTTGAATTGGTGTTTGGTCTGCCTTTAACAAAAAACACCAGGCCGCAGGGCATCCCAAACCTGCACTAAACAGCCTATCTGTTATACTAAATACGCTTGTTGATCCTCCTCAGCTTAATCAAAGTATTTCATTTTGAATTGGTTTTTGGTCTGCCTTTAACAAAAAAACACCAGGCCGCAGGGCATCCCAAACCTGCACTTAGAAGCCTATCTATTATACTAAATACGCTTGTTGATCCTCCTCAGTTTAATCAAAGTATTTCATTTTGAATTGGTTTTTGGTCTGCCTTTAACAAAAAAACACCAGGCCGCAGGGCATCCCAAACCTGCACTTAGCCGCCTATCTGTTATACTAAATAGGATTGTTGATACTCCTATGCTTAATCAAAGCATTTCATTTTGAATTGGTTTTTGGTCTGCCTTTAACAAAAAACACCAGGCCGCAGGGCATCCCAAACCTGCACTGAGCAGCCTATCTGTTATACTAATTACGCTTGTTGATCCTCCTCAGCTTAATCAAAGTATTTCATTTTGAATTGGTTTTTGGTCTGCCTTTAACAAAAAAAAACACCAGGCCGCAGGGCATCCCAAACCTGCACTTAGAAGCCTATCTGTTATACTAAATACGCTTGTTCATCCTTCCTCAGATTAATCAAAGTATTTGATTTTGAATTGGTTTTTGGTCTGCCTTTAACAAAAAACACCAGGCCGCAGGGCATCCCAAACCTGCACTTAGCAGCCTATCTGTTATACTAAATACGCTTGTTCATCCTTCCTCAGATTAATCAAAGTATTTCATTTTGAATTGGTTTTTGGTCTGCCTTTAACAAAAAAAAACAGGCCGCAGAGCTTCCCAAACCTGCACTTAGCAGCCTATCTGTTATACTAAATACGCTTGTTGATCCTCCTCAGCTTAATCAAAGTATTTCATTTTTAATTGGTTTTTGGTCTGCCTTTAACAAAAAAAACACCAGGCCGCAGGGCATCCCAAACCTACACTTAGCAGCCTATCTGTTATACTAAATACGCTTGTTGATCCTCCTCAGCTTAATCAAAGTATTTCATATTGAATTGGTTTTTGGTCTGCCTTTAACAAAAAAAACACCAGGCCGAAGGGCATCCCAAACCTGCACTAAACAGCCTATCTGTTATACTAAATACGCTTGTTGATCCTCCTCAGCTTAATCAAAGTATTTCATTTTGAATTGGTTTTTGGTCTGCCTTTAACTAAAAAAACACCAGGCCGCAGGGCATCCCAAACCTGCACTTAGAAGCCTATCTATTATACTAAATACGCTTGTTGATCCTCCTCAGCTTAATCAAAGTATTTCATTTTGAATTGGTTTTTGGTCTGCCTTTAACAAAAAAACACCAGGCCGCAGGGCATCCCAAACCTGCACTTAGCCGCCTATCTGTTATACTAAATAGGCTTGTTGATACTCCTCTGCTTAATCAAAGTATTTCATTTTGAATTGATTTTTGGTCTGCCTTTAACAAAAAACACCAGGCCGCAGGGCATCCCAAACCTGCACTGAGCAGCCTATCTGTTATACTAATTACGCTTGTTGATCCTCCTCAGCTTAATCAAAGTATTTCATTTTGAATTGGTTTTTGGTCTGCCTTTAACAAGAAAAAACACCAGGCCGCAGGGCATCCCAAACCTGCACTTAGCAGCCTATCTGTTATACTAAATTCGCTTGTTCATCCTTCCTCAGATTAATCAAAGTATTTGATTTTGAATTGTTTTTTGGTCTGCCTTTAACAAAAAAAACACCAGGCCGCAGGGCATCCCAAACCTGCACTTAGCAGCCTATCTGTTATACTAATTACGCTTGTTGATCCTCCTCAGCTTAATCAAAGTATTTCATTTTGAATTGGTTTTTGGTCTGCCTTTAACAAAAAAAAACAGGCCGCAGGGCATCCCAAACCTGCACTTAGCCGCCTATCTGTTATACTAAATATGCTTGTTGATCCTCCAAAGCTTAATCAAAGTATTTCATTTTGAATTGGTTTTTGGCCTGCCTTTAACAAGAAAAACACAAGGCCGCAGGGCATCCCAAACCTGCACTTAGCCGCCTATCTGGTATACTAAATACGCTTGTTGATCCTCCTCAGCTTAATCAAAGTATTTCATTTTGAATTGGTTTTTGGTCTGCTTTTAACAAAAAACCCACCAGGCCGCAGGGCATCCCAAACCTGCACTTAGCAGCCTATCTGTTATACTAAATACGCTTGTTGATCTTCCTCAGCTTAATCAAAGTATTTCATTTTGAATAGTTTTTTGGTCTGCCTTTAACAAAAAAAACACCAGGCCGCAGGGCATCCCAAACCTGCACTTAGCAGCCTATCTGTTATACTAAATACGCTTGTTGATCCTCCTCAGCTTAAACAAAGTATTTCATTTTGAATTGGTTTTTGGTCTGCCTTTAACAAAAAAAACACCAGGCCGCAGGGCATCCCAAACCTGCACTTAGCAGCCTATCTGTTATACTAAATACGCTTGTTGATCCTCCTCAGCTTAATCAAAGTATTTCATTTTGAATTGGTTTTTGGTCTGCCTTTAACAAGAAAAAAAACACCATGCTGCAGGGCATCCCAAACCTGCACTTAGCAGCCTATTATACAAAATACGCTTGTTTATCATCCTCAGCTTAATTAAAGTATTTCATTTTGAATTGGTTTTTGGTCTGCCTTTAAAAAAAACACCAGGCCGCAGGGCATCCCAAACCTGCACTGAGCAGCCTATCTGTTATACTAATTACGCTTGTTGATCCTCCTCAGCTTAATGAAAGTATTTCATTTTGAATTGTTTTTTGGTCTGCCTTTAACAAAAAAAACACCAGGCCGCAGGGCATCCCAAACCTGCACTTAGCAGCCTATCTGTTATACTAAATAAGCTTGTTCATCCTTCCTCAGATTAATCAAAGTATTTGATTTTGAATTGGTTTTTGGTCTGCCTTTAACAAAAAACACCAGGCCGCAGGGCATCCCAAACCTGCACTAAACAGCCTATCTGTTATACTAAATACGCTTGTTGATCCTCCTCAGCTTAATCAAAGTATTTCATTTTGAATTGGTTTTTGGTCTGCCTTTAACAAAAAAAACACCAGGCCGCAGGGCATCCCAAACCTGCACTTAGAAGCCTATCTATTATACTAAATACGCTTGTTGATCCTCCTCAGCTTAATCAAAGTATTTCATTTTGAATTGGTTTTTGGTCTGCCTTTAACAAAAAACACCAGGCCGCAGGGCATCCCAAACCTGCACTGAGCAGCCTATCTGTTATACTAATTACGCTTGTTGATCCTCCTCAGCTTAATCAAAGTATTTCATTTTGAATTGGTTTTTGGTCTGCCTTTAACAAAAAAAACACCAGGCCGCAGGGCATCCCAAACCTGCACTTAGAAGCCTATCTATTATACTAAATACGCTTGTTGATCCTCCTCAGCTTAATCAAAGTATTTCATTTTAAATTGATTTTTGGTCTGCCTTTAACAAAAAACACCAGGCCGCAGGGCATCCCAAACCTGCACTGAGCAGCCTATCTGTTATACTAATTACGCTTGTTGATCCTCCTCAGCTTAATCAAAGTATTTCATTTTGAATTGGTTTTTGGTCTGCCTTTAACAAGAAAAAACACCAGGCCGCAGGGCATCCCAAACCTGTACTTAGCAGCCTATCTGTTATACTAAATTCGCTTGTTCATCCTTCCTCAGATTAATCAAAGTATTTGATTTTGAATTGTTTTTTGGTCTGCCTTTAACAAAAAAAACACCAGGCCGCAGGGCATCCCAAACCTGCACTTAGCAGCCTATCTGTTATACTAATTACGCTTGTTGATCCTCCTCAGCTTAATCAAAGTATTTCATTTTGAATTGGTTTTTGGTCTGCCTTTAACAAAAAAAAACAGGCCGCAGGGCATCCCAAACCTGCACTTAGCCGCCTATCTGTTATACTAAATATGCTTGTTGATCCTCCAAAGCTTAATCAAAGTATTTCATTTTGAATTGGTTTTTGGCCTGCCTTTAACAAGAAAAACACAAGGCCGCAGGGCATCCCAAACCTGCACTTAGCCGCCTATCTGTTATACTAAATACGCTTGTTGATCCTCCTCAGCTTAATCAAAGTATTTCATTTTGAATTGGTTTTTGGTCTGCTTTTAACAAAAAACCCACCAGGCCGCAGGGCATCCCAAACCTGCACTTAGCAGCCTATCTGTTATACTAAATACGCTTGTTGATCTTCCTCAGCTTAATCAAAGTATTTCATTTTGAATAGTTTTTTGGTCTGCCTTTAACAAAAAAAACACCAGGCCGCAGGGCATCCCAAACCTGCACTTAGCAGCCTATCTGTTATACTAAATACGCTTGTTGATCCTCCTCAGCTTAAACAAAGTATTTCATTTTGAATTGGTTTTTGGTCTGCCTTTAACAAAAAAAACACCAGGCCGCAGGGCATCCCAAACCTGCACTTAGCAGCCTATCTGTTATACTAAATACGCTTGTTGATCCTCCTCAGCTTAATCAAAGTATTTCATTTTGAATTGGTTTTTGGTCTGCCTTTAACAAGAAAAAAAACACCATGCTGCAGGGCATCCCAAACCTGCACTTAGCAGCCTATTATACAAAATACGCTTGTTTATCATCCTCAGCTTAATTAAAGTATTTCATTTTGAATTGGTTTTTGGTCTGCCTTTAAAAAAAACACCAGGCCGCAGGGCATCCCAAACCTGCACTGAGCAGCCTATCTGTTATACTAATTACGCTTGTTGATCCTCCTCAGCTTAATGAAAGTATTTCATTTTGAATTGTTTTTTGGTCTGCCTTTAACAAAAAAAACACCAGGCCGCAGGGCATCCCAAACCTGCACTTAGCAGCCTATCTGTTATACTAAATAAGCTTGTTCATCCTTCCTCAGATTAATCAAAGTATTTGATTTTGAATTGGTTTTTGGTCTGCCTTTAACAAAAAACACCAGGCCGCAGGGCATCCCAAACCTGCACTAAACAGCCTATCTGTTATACTAAATACGCTTGTTGATCCTCCTCAGCTTAATCAAAGTATTTCATTTTGAATTGGTTTTTGGTCTGCCTTTAACAAAAAAAACACCAGGCCGCAGGGCATCCCAAACCTGCACTTAGAAGCCTATCTATTATACTAAATACGCTTGTTGATCCTCCTCAGCTTAATCAAAGTATTTCATTTTGAATTGGTTTTTGGTCTGCCTTTAACAAAAAACACCAGGCCGCAGGGCATCCCAAACCTGCACTGAGCAGCCTATCTGTTATACTAATTACGCTTGTTGATCCTCCTCAGCTTAATCAAAGTATTTCATTTTGAATTGGTTTTTGGTCTGCCTTTAACAAAAAAAACACCAGGCCGCAGGGCATCCCAAACCTGCACTTAGAAGCCTATCTATTATACTAAATACGCTTGTTGATCCTCCTCAGCTTAATCAAAGTATTTCATTTTGAATTGGTTTTTGGTCTGCCTTTAACAAAAAAACACCAGGCCGCAGGGCATCCCAAACCTGCACTTAGCCGCCTATCTGTTATACTAAATAGGCTTGTTGATACTCCTCTGCTTAATCAAAGTATTTCATTTTGAATTGATTTTTGGTCTGCCTTTAACAAAAAACACCAGGCCGCAGGGCATCCCAAACCTGCACTGAGCAGCCTATCTGTTATACTAATTACGCTTGTTGATCCTCCTCAGCTTAATCAAAGTATTTCATTTTGAATTGGTTTTTGGTCTGCCTTTAACAAAAAAAAACACCAGGCCGCAGGGCATCCCAAACCTGCACTTAGCAGCCTATCTGTTATACTAAATTCGCTTGTTCATCCTTCCTCAGATTAATCAAAGTATTTGATTTTGAATTGTTTTTTGGTCTGCCTTTAACAAAAAAAAACACCAGGCCGCAGGGCATCCCAAACCTGCACTTAGCAGCCTATCTGTTATACTAATTACGCTTGTTGATCCTCCTCAGCTTAATCAAAGTATTTCATTTTGAATTGGTTTTTGGTCTGCCTTTAACAAAAAAAAACAGGCCGCAGGGCATCCCAAACCTGCACTTAGCCGCCTATCTGTTATACTAAATATGCTTGTTGATCCTCCAAAGCTTAATCAAAGTATTTCATTTTGAATTGGTTTTTGGTCTGCCTTTAACAAGAAAAACACAAGGCCGCAGGGCATCCCAAACCTGCACTTAGCCGCCTATCTGTTATACTAAATACGCTTGTTGATCCTCCTCAGCTTAATCAAAGTATTTCATTTTGAATTGGTTTTTGGTCTGCTTTTAACAAAAAACCCACCAGGCCGCAGGGCATCCCAAACCTGCACTTAGCAGCCTATCTGTTATACTAAATACGCTTGTTGATCTTCCTCAGCTTAATCAAAGTATTTCATTTTGAATAGTTTTTTGGTCTGCCTTTAACAAAAAAAACACCAGGCCGCAGGGCATCCCAAACCTGCACTTAGCAGCCTATCTGTTATACTAAATACGCTTGTTGATCCTCCTCAGCTTAAACAAAGTATTTCATTTTGAATTGGTTTTTGGTCTGCCTTTAACAAAAAAAACACCAGGCCGCAGGGCATCCCAAACCTGCACTTAGCAGCCTATCTGTTATACTAAATACGCTTGTTGATCCTCCTCAGCTTAATCAAAGTATTTCATTTTGAATTGGTTTTTGGTCTGCCTTTAACAAGAAAAAAAACACCATGCTGCAGGGCATCCCAAACCTGCACTTAGCAGCCTATTATACAAAATACGCTTGTTTATCATCCTCAGCTTAATTAAAGTATTTCATTTTGAATTGGTTTTTGGTCTGCCTTTAAAAAAAACACCAGGCCGCAGGGCATCCCAAACCTGCACTGAGCAGCCTATCTGTTATACTAATTACGCTTGTTGATCCTCCTCAGCTTAATGAAAGTATTTCATTTTGAATTGTTTTTTGGTCTGCCTTTAACAAAAAAAACACCAGGCCGCAGGGCATCCCAAACCTGCACTTAGCAGCCTATCTGTTATACTAAATAAGCTTGTTCATCCTTCCTCAGATTAATCAAAGTATTTGATTTTGAATTGGTTTTTGGTCTGCCTTTAACAAAAAACACCAGGCCGCAGGGCATCCCAAACCTGCACTAAACAGCCTATCTGTTATACTAAATACGCTTGTTGATCCTCCTCAGCTTAATCAAAGTATTTCATTTTGAATTGGTTTTTGGTCTGCCTTTAACAAAAAAAACACCAGGCCGCAGGGCATCCCAAACCTGCACTTAGAAGCCTATCTATTATACTAAATACGCTTGTTGATCCTCCTCAGCTTAATCAAAGTATTTCATTTTGAATTGGTTTTTGGTCTGCCTTTAACAAAAAACACCAGGCCGCAGGGCATCCCAAACCTGCACTGAGCAGCCTATCTGTTATACTAATTACGCTTGTTGATCCTCCTCAGCTTAATCAAAGTATTTCATTTTGAATTGGTTTTTGGTCTGCCTTTAACAAAAAAAACACCAGGCCGCAGGGCATCCCAAACCTGCACTTAGCAGCCTATCTGTTATACTAAATTCGCTTGTTCATCCTTCCTCAGATTAATCAAAGTATTTGATTTTGAATTGTTTTTTGGTCTGCCTTTAACAAAAAAAACACCAGGCCGCAGGGCATCCCAAACCTGCACTTAGCAGCCTATCTGTTATACTAATTACGCTTGTTGATCCTCCTCAGCTTAATCAAAGTATTTCATTTTGAATTGGTTTTTGGTCTGCCTTTAACAAAAAAAACAGGCCGCAGGGCATCCCAAACCTGCACTTAGCAGCCTATCTGTTATACTAAATATGCTTGTTGATCCTCCAAAGCTTAATCAAAGTATTTCATTTTGAAATGGTTTTTGGTCTGCCTTTAACAAGAAAAACACAAGGCCGCAGGGCATCCCAAACCTGCACTTAGCCGCCTATCTGTTATACTAAATACGCTTGTTGATCCTCCTCAGCTTAATCAAAGTATTTCATTTTGAATTGGTTTTTGGTCTGCTTTTAACAAAAAACCCACCAGGCGCAGGGCATCCCAAACCTGCACTTAGCAGCCTATCTGTTATACTAAATACGCTTGTTGATCCTCCTCAGCTTAAACAAAGTATTTCATTTTGAATTGGTTTTTGGTCTGCCTTTAACAAAAAAAACACCAGGCCGCAGGGCATCCCAAACCTGCACTTAGCAGCCTATCTGTTATACTAAATACGCTTGTTGATCCTCCTCAGCTTAATCAAAGTATTTCATTTTGAATTGGTTTTTGGTCTGCCTTTAACAAGAAAAAAAACACCATGCTGCAGGGCATCTCAAACCTGCACTTAGCAGCCTATGATACAAAATACGCTTGTTTATCATCCTCAGCTTAATTAAAGTATTTCATTTTGAATTGGGTTTTGGTCTGCCTTTAAAAAAAACACCAGGCCGCAGGGCATCCCAAACCTGCACTGAGCAGCCTATCTGTTATACTAATTACGCTTGTTGATCCTCCTCAGCTTAATGAAAGTATTTCATTTTGAATTGTTTTTTGGTCTGCCTTTAACAAAAAAAACACCAGGCCGCAGGGCATCCCAAACCTGCACTTAGCAGCCTATCTGTTATACTAAATAAGCTTGTTCATCCTTCCTCAGATTAATCAAAGTATTTGATTTTGAATTGGTGTTTGGTCTGCCTTTAACAAAAAACACCAGGCCGCAGGGCATCCCAAACCTGCACTAAACAGCCTATCTGTTATACTAAATACGCTTGTTGATCCTCCTCAGCTTAATCAAAGTATTTCATTTTGAATTGGTTTTTGGTCTGCCTTTAACAAAAAAAACACCAGGCCGCAGGGCATCCCAAACCTGCACTTAGAAGCCTATCTATTATACTAAATACGCTTGTTGATCCTCCTCAGTTTAATCAAAGTATTTCATTTTGAATTGGTTTTTGGTCTGCCTTTAACAAAAAAACACCAGGCCGCAGGGCATCCCAAACCTGCACTTAGCCGCCTATCTGTTATACTAAATAGGCTTGTTGATACTCCTATGCTTAATCAAAGCATTTCATTTTGAATTGGTTTTTGGTCTGCCTTTAACAAAAAACACCAGGCCGCAGGGCATCCCAAACCTGCACTGAGCAGCCTATCTGTTATACTAATTACGCTTGTTGATCCTCCTCAGCTTAATCAAAGTATTTCATTTTGAATTGGTTTTTGGTCTGCCTTTAACAAAAAAAAACACCAGGCCGCAGGGCATCCCAAACCTGCACTTAGCAGCCTATCTGTTATACTAAATACGCTTGTTCATCCTTCCTCAGATTAATCAAAGTATTTGATTTTGAATTGGTTTTTGGTCTGCCTTTAACAAAAAACACCAGGCCGCAGGGCATCCTAAACCTGCACTTAGCAGCCTATCTGTTATACTAAATACGCTTGTTCATCCTTCCTCAGATTAATCAAAGTATTTCATTTTGAATTGGTTTTTGGTCTGCCTTTAACAAAAAAAAACAGGCCGCAGAGCTTCCCAAACCTGCACTTAGCAGCCTATCTGTTATACTAAATATGCTTGTTGATCCTCCAAAGCTTAATCAAAGTATTTCATTTTGAATTGGTTTTTGGTCTGCTTTTAACAAAAAAAACACCAGGCCGCAGGGCATCCCAAACCTGCACTTAGCAGCCTATCTGTTATACTAAATACGCTTGTTGATCTTCCTCAGCTTAATCAAAGTATTTCATTTTTAATTGGTTTTTGGTCTGCCTTTAACAAAAAAACACCAGGCTGCAGGGCATCCCAAACCTGCACTTAGCAGCCTATCTGTTATACTAAATACGCTTGTTGATCCTCCTCAGCTTAAACAAAGTATTTCATTTTGAATTGGTCTTTGGTCTGCCTTTAACAAAAAAAACACCAGGCCGCAGGGCATCCCAAACCTGCACTTAGCAGCCTATCTGTTATACTAAATACGCTTGTTGATCCTCCTCAGCTTAATCAAAGTATTTCATTTTGAATTGGTTTTTGGTCTGCCTTTAACAAAAAAAACACCAGGCCGCAGGGCATCCCAAACCTGCACTTAGCAGCCTATCTGTTATACTAAATACGCTTGTTCATCCTTCCTCAGATTAATCAAAGTATTTGATTTTGAATTGGTTTTTGGTCTGCCTTTAACAAAAAACACCAGGCCGCAGGGCATCCCAAACCTGCACTTAGCAGCCTTTCTGTTATACTAAATACGCTTGTTCATCCTTCCTCAGATTAATCAAAGTATTTCATTTTGAATTGGTTTTTGGTCTGCCTTTAACAAAAAAAACACCAGACCGCAGGGCATCCCAAACCTGCACTTAGCAGCCTATCTGTTATACTAAATACGCTTGTTCATCCTTCCTCAGATTAATCAAAGTATTTCATTTTGAATTGGTTTTTGGTCTGCCTTTAACAAGAAAAACACAAGGCCACAGGGCATCCCAAACCTGCACTTAGCCGCCTATCAGTTATACTAATTACGCTTGTTGATCCTCCTCAGCTTAATGAAAGTATTTCATTTTGAATTGTTTTTTGGTCTGCCTTTAACAAAAAAAACACCAGACCGCAGGGCATCCCAAACCTGCACTTAGCAGCCTATCTGTTATACTAAATACGCTTGTTCATCCTTCCTCAGATTAATCAAAGTATTTCATTTTGAATTGGTTTTTGGTATGCCTTTAACAAAAAAAACACCAGGCCGCAGGGCATCCCAAACCTGCACTTAGCAGCCTATCTGTTATACTAAATACGCTTGTTGATCCTCCTCAGCTTAATCAAAGTATTTCATTTTGAATTGGTTTTTGGTCTGCCTTTAACAAGAAAAAAAACACCATGCTGCAGGGCATCCCAAACCTGCACTTAGCAGCCTATTATACAAAATACGCTTGTTTATCATCCTCAGCTTAATTAAAGTATTTCATTTTGAATTGGTTTTTGGTCTGCCTTTAAAAAAAACACCAGGCCGCAGGGCATCCCAAACCTGCACTGAGCAGCCTATCTGTTATACTAATTACGCTTGTTGATCCTCCTCAGCTTAATGAAAGTATTTCATTTTGAATTGTTTTTTGGTCTGCCTTTAACAAAAAAAACACCAGGCCGCAGGGCATCCCAAACCTGCACTTAGCAGCCTATCTGTTATACTAAATAAGCTTGTTCATCCTTCCTCAGATTAATCAAAGTATTTGATTTTGAATTGGTTTTTGGTCTGCCTTTAACAAAAAACACCAGGCCGCAGGGCATCCCAAACCTGCACTAAACAGCCTATCTGTTATACTAAATACGCTTGTTGATCCTCCTCAGCTTAATCAAAGTATTTCATTTTGAATTGGTTTTTGGTCTGCCTTTAACAAAAAAAACACCAGGCCGCAGGGCATCCCAAACCTGCACTTAGAAGCCTATCTATTATACTAAATACGCTTGTTGATCCTCCTCAGCTTAATCAAAGTATTTCATTTTGAATTGGTTTTTGGTCTGCCTTTAACAAAAAACACCAGGCCGCAGGGCATCCCAAACCTGCACTGAGCAGCCTATCTGTTATACTAATTACGCTTGTTGATCCTCCTCAGCTTAATCAAAGTATTTCATTTTGAATTGGTTTTTGGTCTGCCTTTAACAAAAAAAACACCAGGCCGCAGGGCATCCCAAACCTGCACTTAGCAGCCTATCTGTTATACTAAATTCGCTTGTTCATCCTTCCTCAGATTAATCAAAGTATTTGATTTTGAATTGTTTTTTGGTCTGCCTTTAACAAAAAAAACACCAGGCCGCAGGGCATCCCAAACCTGCACTTAGCAGCCTATCTGTTATACTAATTACGCTTGTTGATCCTCCTCAGCTTAATCAAAGTATTTCATTTTGAATTGGTTTTTGGTCTGCCTTTAACAAAAAAAACAGGCCGCAGGGCATCCCAAACCTGCACTTAGCCGCCTATCTGTTATACTAAATATGCTTGTTGATCCTCCAAAGCTTAATCAAAGTATTTCATTTTGAATTGGTTTTTGGTCTGCCTTTAACAAGAAAAACACAAGGCCGCAGGGCATCCCAAACCTGCACTTAGCCGCCTATCTGTTATACTAAATACGCTTGTTGATCCTCCTCAGCTTAATCAAAGTATTTCATTTTGAATTGGTTTTTGGTCTGCTTTTAACAAAAAACCCACCAGGCCGCAGGGCATCCCAAACCTGCACTTAGCAGCCTATCTGTTATACTAAATACGCTTGTTGATCTTCCTCAGCTTAATCAAAGTATTTCATTTTGAATAGTTTTTTGGTCTGCCTTTAACAAAAAAAACACCAGGCCGCAGGGCATCCCAAACCTGCACTTAGCAGCCTATCTGTTATACTAAATACGCTTGTTGATCCTCCTCAGCTTAAACAAAGTATTTCATTTTGAATTGGTTTTTGGTCTGCCTTTAACAAAAAAAACACCAGGCCGCAGGGCATCCCAAACCTGCACTTAGCAGCCTATCTGTTATACTAAATACGCTTGTTGATCCTCCTCAGCTTAATCAAAGTATTTCATTTTGAATTGGTTTTTGGTCTGCCTTTAACAAGAAAAAAAACACCATGCTGCAGGGCATCCCAAACCTGCACTTAGCAGCCTATTATACAAAATACGCTTGTTTATCATCCTCAGCTTAATTAAAGTATTTCATTTTGAATTGGTTTTTGGTCTGCCTTTAAAAAAAACACCAGGCCGCAGGGCATCCCAAACCTGCACTGAGCAGCCTATCTGTTATACTAATTACGCTTGTTGATCCTCCTCAGCTTAATGAAAGTATTTCATTTTGAATTGTTTTTTGGTCTGCCTTTAACAAAAAAAACACCAGGCCGCAGGGCATCCCAAACCTGCACTTAGCAGCCTATCTGTTATACTAAATAAGCTTGTTCATCCTTCCTCAGATTAATCAAAGTATTTGATTTTGAATTGGTTTTTGGTCTGCCTTTAACAAAAAACACCAGGCCGCAGGGCATCCCAAACCTGCACTAAACAGCCTATCTGTTATACTAAATACGCTTGTTGATCCTCCTCAGCTTAATCAAAGTATTTCATTTTGAATTGGTTTTTGGTCTGCCTTTAACAAAAAAAAAACACCAGGCCGCAGGGCATCCCAAACCTGCACTTAGAAGCCTATCTATTATACTAAATACGCTTGTTGATCCTCCTCAGCTTAATCAAAGTATTTCATTTTGAATTGGTTTTTGGTCTGCCTTTAACAAAAAACACCAGGCCGCAGGGCATCCCAAACCTGCACTGAGCAGCCTATCTGTTATACTAATTACGCTTGTTGATCCTCCTCAGCTTAATCAAAGTATTTCATTTTGAATTGGTTTTTGGTCTGCCTTTAACAAAAAAAACACCAGGCCGCAGGGCATCCCAAACCTGCACTTAGCAGCCTATCTGTTATACTAAATTCGCTTGTTCATCCTTCCTCAGATTAATCAAAGTATTTGATTTTGAATTGTTTTTTGGTCTGCCTTTAACAAAAAAAACACCAGGCCGCAGGGCATCCCAAACCTGCACTTAGCAGCCTATCTGTTATACTAATTACGCTTGTTGATCCTCCTCAGCTTAATCAAAGTATTTCATTTTGAATTGGTTTTTGGTCTGCCTTTAACAAAAAAAAACAGGCCGCAGGGCATCCCAAACCTGCACTTAGCAGCCTATCTGTTATACTAAATATGCTTGTTGATCCTCCAAAGCTTAATCAAAGTATTTCATTTTGAAATGGTTTTTGGTCTGCCTTTAACAAGAAAAACACAAGGCCGCAGGGCATCCCAAACCTGCACTTAGCCGCCTATCTGTTATACTAAATACGCTTGTTGATCCTCCTCAGCTTAATCAAAGTATTTCATTTTGAATTGGTTTTTGGTCTGCTTTTAACAAAAAACCCACCAGGCGCAGGGCATCCCAAACCTGCACTTAGCAGCCTATCTGTTATACTAAATACGCTTGTTGATCCTCCTCAGCTTAAACAAAGTATTTCATTTTGAATTGGTTTTTGGTCTGCCTTTAACAAAAAAACACCAGGCCGCAGGGCATCCCAAACCTGCACTTAGCAGCCTATCTGTTATACTAAATACGCTTGTTGATCCTCCTCAGCTTAATCAAAGTATTTCATTTTGAATTGGTTTTTGGTCTGCCTTTAACAAGAAAAAAAACACCATGCTGCAGGGCATCCCAAACCTGCACTTAGCAGCCTATGATACAAAATACGCTTGTTTATCATCCTCAGCTTAATTAAAGTATTTCATTTTGAATTGGGTTTTGGTCTGCCTTTAAAAAAAACACCAGGCCGCAGGGCATCCCAAACCTGCACTGAGCAGCCTATCTGTTATACTAATTACGCTTGTTGATCCTCCTCAGCTTAATGAAAGTATTTCATTTTGAATTGTTTTTTGGTCTGCCTTTAACAAAAAAAACACCAGGCCGCAGGGCATCCCAAACCTGCACTTAGCAGCCTATCTGTTATACTAAATAAGCTTGTTCATCCTTCCTCAGATTAATCAAAGTATTTGATTTTGAATTGGTTTTTGGTCTGCCTTTAACAAAAAACACCAGGCCGCAGGGCATCCCAAACCTGCACTAAACAGCCTATCTGTTATACTAAATACGCTTGTTGATCCTCCTCAGCTTAATCAAAGTATTTCATTTTGAATTGGTTTTTGGTCTGCCTTTAACAAAAAAAACACCAGGCCGCAGGGCATCCCAAACCTGCACTTAGAAGCCTATCTATTATACTAAATACGCTTGTTGATCCTCCTCAGTTTAATCAAAGTATTTCATTTTGAATTGGTTTTTGGTCTGCCTTTAACAAAAAAACACCAGGCCGCAGGGCATCCCAAACCTGCACTTAGCCGCCTATCTGTTATACTAAATAGGCTTGTTGATACTCCTATGCTTAATCAAAGCATTTCATTTTGAATTGGTTTTTGGTCTGCCTTTAACAAAAAACACCAGGCCGCAGGGCATCCCAAACCTGCACTGAGCAGCCTATCTGTTATACTAATTACGCTTGTTGATCCTCCTCAGCTTAATCAAAGTATTTCATTTTGAATTGGTTTTTGGTCTGCCTTTAACAAAAAAAAACACCAGGCCGCAGGGCATCCCAAACCTGCACTTAGCAGCCTATCTGTTATACTAAATACGCTTGTTCATCCTTCCTCAGATTAATCAAAGTATTTGATTTTGAATTGGTTTTTGGTCTGCCTTAAACAAAAAACACCAGGCCGCAGGGCATCCCAAACCTGCACTTAGCAGCCTATCTGTTATACTAAATACGCTTGTTCATCCTTCCTCAGATTAATTAAAGTATTTCATTTTGAATTGGTTTTTGGTCTGCCTTTAACAAAAAAAAACAGGCCGCAGAGCTTCCCAAACCTGCACTTAGCAGCCTATCTGTTATACTAAATATGCTTGTTGATCCTCCAAAGCTTAATCAAAGTATTTCATTTTGAATTGGTTTTTGGTCTGCTTTTAACAAAAAAAACACCAGGCCGCAGGGCATCCCAAACCTGCACTTAGCAGCCTATCTGTTATACTAAATACGCTTGTTGATCTTCCTCAGCTTAATCAAAGTATTTCATTTTTAATTGGTTTTTGGTCTGCCTTTAACAAAAAAACACCAGGCTGCAGGGCATCCCAAACCTGCACTTAGCAGCCTATCTGTTATACTAAATACGCTTGTTGATCCTCCTCAGCTTAAACAAAGTATTTCATTTTGAATTGGTCTTTGGTCTGCCTTTAACAAAAAAAACACCAGGCCGCAGGGCATCCCAAACCTGCACTTAGCAGCCTATCTGTTATACTAAATACGCTTGTTGATCCTCCTCAGCTTAATCAAAGTATTTTATTTTGAATTGGTTTTTGGTCTGCCTTTAACAAAAAAAACACCAGGCCGCAGGGCATCCCAAACCTGCACTTAGCAGCCTATCTGTTATACTAAATACGCTTGTTCATCCTTCCTCAGATTAATCAAAGTATTTGATTTTGAATTGGTTTTTGGTCTGCCTTTAACAAAAAACACCAGGCCGCAGGGCATCCCAAACCTGCACTTAGCAGCCTTTCTGTTATACTAAATACGCTTGTTCATCCTTCCTCAGATTAATCAAAGTATTTCATTTTGAATTGGTTTTTGGTCTGCCTTTAACAAAAAAAAACAGGCCGCAGGGCATCCCAAACCTGCACTTAGCAGCCTATCTGTTATACTAAATATGCTTGTTGATCCTCCAAAGCTTAATCAAAGTATTTCATTTTGAATTGGTTTTTGGTCTGCCTTTAACAAGAAAAACACAAGGCCGCAGGGCATCCCAAACCTGCACTTAGCCGCCTATCAGTTATACTAATTACGCTTGTTGATCCTCCTCAGCCTAATGAAAGTATTTCATTTTGAATTGTTTTTTGGTCTGCCTTTAACAAAAAAAACACCAGACCGCAGGGCATCCCAAACCTGCACTTAGCAGCCTATCTGTTATACTAAATACGCTTGTTCATCCTTCCTCAGATTAATCAAAGTATTTCATTTTGAATTGGTTTTTGGTATGCCTTTAACAAAAAAAACACCAGGCCGCAGGGCATCCCAAACCTGCACTTAGCAGCCTATCTGTTATACTAAATACGCTTGTTGATCCTCCTCAGCTTAATCAAAGTATTTCATTTTGAATTGGTTTTTGGTCTGCCTTTAACAAGAAAAAAAACACCATGCTGCAGGGCATCCCAAACCTGCACTTAGCAGCCTATTATACAAAATACGCTTGTTTATCATCCTCAGCTTAATTAAAGTATTTCATTTTGAATTGGTTTTTGGTCTGCCTTTAAAAAAAACACCAGGCCGCAGGGCATCCCAAACCTGCACTGAGCAGCCTATCTGTTATACTAATTACGCTTGTTGATCCTCCTCAGCTTAATGAAAGTATTTCATTTTGAATTGTTTTTTGGTCTGCCTTTAACAAAAAAAACACCAGGCCGCAGGGCATCCCAAACCTGCACTTAGCAGCCTATCTGTTATACTAAATAAGCTTGTTCATCCTTCCTCAGATTAATCAAAGTATTTGATTTTGAATTGGTTTTTGGTCTGCCTTTAACAAAAAACACCAGGCCGCAGGGCATCCCAAACCTGCACTAAACAGCCTATCTGTTATACTAAATACGCTTGTTGATCCTCCTCAGCTTAATCAAAGTATTTCATTTTGAATTGGTTTTTGGTCTGCCTTTAACAAAAAAAACACCAGGCCGCAGGGCATCCCAAACCTGCACTTAGAAGCCTATCTATTATACTAAATACGCTTGTTGATCCTCCTCAGCTTAATCAAAGTATTTCATTTTGAATTGGTTTTTGGTCTGCCTTTAACAAAAAGCACCAGGCCGCAGGACATCCCAAACCTGCACTGAGCAGCCTATCTGTTATACTAATTACGCTTGTTGATCCTCCTCAGCTTAATCAAAGTATTTCATTTTGAATTGGTTTTTGGTCTGCCTTTAACAAAAAAAACACCAGGCCGCAGGGCATCCCAAACCTGCACTTAGCAGCCTATCTGTTATACTAAATTCGCTTGTTCATCCTTCCTCAGATTAATCAAAGTATTTGATTTTGAATTGTTTTTTGGTCTGCCTTTAACAAAAAAAACACCAGGCCGCAGGGCATCCCAAACCTGCACTTAGCAGCCTATCTGTTATACTAAATACGCTTCTTCATCCTTCCTCAGATTAATTAAAGTATTTCATTTTGAATTGGTTTTTGGTCTGCCTTTAACAAAAAAAAACAGGCCGCAGAGCTTCCCAAACCTGCACTTAGCAGCCTATCTGTTATACTAAATATGCTTGTTGATCCTCCAAAGCTTAATCAAAGTATTTCATTTTGAATTGGTTTTTGGTCTGCTTTTAACAAAAAAAACACCAGGCCGCAGGGCATCCCAAACCTGCACTTAGCAGCCTATCTGTTATACTAAATACGCTTGTTGATCTTCCTCAGCTTAATCAAAGTATTTCATTTTTAATTGGTTTTTGGTCTGCCTTTAACAAAAAAACACCAGGCTGCAGGGCATCCCAAACCTGCACTTAGCAGCCTATCTGTTATACTAAATACGCTTGTTGATCCTCCTCAGCTTAAACAAAGTATTTCATTTTGAATTGGTCTTTGGTCTGCCTTTAACAAAAAAAACACCAGGCCGCAGGGCATCCCAAACCTGCACTTAGCAGCCTATCTGTTATACTAAATACGCTTGTTGATCCTCCTCAGCTTAATCAAAGTATTTTATTTTGAATTGGTTTTTGGTCTGCCTTTAACAAAAAAAACACCAGGCCGCAGGGCATCCCAAACCTGCACTTAGCAGCCTATCTGTTATACTAAATACGCTTGTTCATCCTTCCTCAGATTAATCAAAGTATTTGATTTTGAATTGGTTTTTGGTCTGCCTTTAACAAAAAACACCAGGCCGCAGGGCATCCCAAACCTGCACTTAGCAGCCTTTCTGTTATACTAAATACGCTTGTTCATCCTTCCTCAGATTAATCAAAGTATTTCATTTTGAATTGGTTTTTGGTCTGCCTTTAACAAAAAAAAACAGGCCGCAGGGCATCCCAAACCTGCACTTAGCAGCCTATCTGTTATACTAAATATGCTTGTTGATCCTCCAAAGCTTAATCAAAGTATTTCATTTTGAATTGGTTTTTGGTCTGCCTTTAACAAGAAAAACACAAGGCCGCAGGGCATCCCAAACCTGCACTTAGCCGCCTATCAGTTATACTAATTACGCTTGTTGATCCTCCTCAGCCTAATGAAAGTATTTCATTTTGAATTGTTTTTTGGTCTGCCTTTAACAAAAAAAACACCAGACCGCAGGGCATCCCAAACCTGCACTTAGCAGCCTATCTGTTATACTAAATACGCTTGTTCATCCTTCCTCAGATTAATCAAAGTATTTCATTTTGAATTGGTTTTTGGTATGCCTTTAACAAAAAAAACACCAGGCCGCAGGGCATCCCAAACCTGCACTTAGCAGCCTATCTGTTATACTAAATACGCTTGTTGATCCTCCTCAGCTTAATCAAAGTATTTCATTTTGAATTGGTTTTTGGTCTGCCTTTAACAAGAAAAAAAACACCATGCTGCAGGGCATCCCAAACCTGCACTTAGCAGCCTATTATACAAAATACGCTTGTTTATCATCCTCAGCTTAATTAAAGTATTTCATTTTGAATTGGTTTTTGGTCTGCCTTTAAAAAAAACACCAGGCCGCAGGGCATCCCAAACCTGCACTGAGCAGCCTATCTGTTATACTAATTACGCTTGTTGATCCTCCTCAGCTTAATGAAAGTATTTCATTTTGAATTGTTTTTTGGTCTGCCTTTAACAAAAAAAACACCAGGCCGCAGGGCATCCCAAACCTGCACTTAGCAGCCTATCTGTTATACTAAATAAGCTTGTTCATCCTTCCTCAGATTAATCAAAGTATTTGATTTTGAATTGGTTTTTGGTCTGCCTTTAACAAAAAACACCAGGCCGCAGGGCATCCCAAACCTGCACTAAACAGCCTATCTGTTATACTAAATACGCTTGTTGATCCTCCTCAGCTTAATCAAAGTATTTCATTTTGAATTGGTTTTTGGTCTGCCTTTAACAAAAAAAACACCAGGCCGCAGGGCATCCCAAACCTGCACTTAGAAGCCTATCTATTATACTAAATACGCTTGTTGATCCTCCTCAGCTTAATCAAAGTATTTCATTTTGAATTGGTTTTTGGTCTGCCTTTAACAAAAAGCACCAGGCCGCAGGACATCCCAAACCTGCACTGAGCAGCCTATCTGTTATACTAATTACGCTTGTTGATCCTCCTCAGCTTAATCAAAGTATTTCATTTTGAATTGGTTTTTGGTCTGCCTTTAACAAAAAAAACACCAGGCCGCAGGGCATCCCAAACCTGCACTTAGCAGCCTATCTGTTATACTAAATTCGCTTGTTCATCCTTCCTCAGATTAATCAAAGTATTTGATTTTGAATTGTTTTTTGGTCTGCCTTTAACAAAAAAAACACCAGGCCGCAGGGCATCCCAAACCTGCACTTAGCAGCCTATCTGTTATACTAATTACGCTTGTTGATCCTCCTCAGCTTAATCAAAGTATTTCATTTTGAATTGGTCTTTGGTCTGCCTTTAACAAAAAAAAACAGGCCGCAGGGCATCCCAAACCTGCACTTAGCAGCCTATCTGTTATACTAAATATGCTTGTTGATCCTCCAAAGCTTAATCAAAGTATTTCATTTTGAAATGGTTTTTGGTCTGCCTTTAACAAGAAAAACACAAGGCCGCAGGGCATCCCAAACCTGCACTTAGCCGCCTATCTGTTATACTAAATACGCTTGTTGATCCTCCTCAGCTTAATCAAAGTATTTCATTTTGAATTGGTTTTTGGTCTGCTTTTAACAAAAAACCCACCAGGCGCAGGGCATCCCAAACCTGCACTTAGCAGCCTATCTGTTATACTAAATACGCTTGTTGATCCTCCTCAGCTTAAACAAAGTATTTCATTTTGAATTGGTTTTTGGTCTGCCTTTAACAAAAAAAACACCAGGCCGCAGGGCATCCCAAACCTGCACTTAGCAGCCTATCTGTTATACTAAATACGCTTGTTGATCCTCCTCAGCTTAATCAAAGTATTTCATTTTGAATTGGTTTTTGGTCTGCCTTTAACAAGAAAAAAAACACCATGCTGCAGGGCATCCCAAACCTGCACTTAGCAGCCTATGATACAAAATACGCTTGTTTATCATCCTCAGCTTAATTAAAGTATTTCATTTTGAATTGGGTTTTGGTCTGCCTTTAAAAAAAACACCAGGCCGCAGGGCATCCCAAACCTGCACTGAGCAGCCTATCTGTTATACTAATTACGCTTGTTGATCCTCCTCAGCTTAATGAAAGTATTTCATTTTGAATTGTTTTTTGGTCTGCCTTTAACAAAAAAAACACCAGGCCGCAGGGCATCCCAAACCTGCACTTAGCAGCCTATCTGTTATACTAAATAAGCTTGTTCATCCTTCCTCAGATTAATCAAAGTATTTGATTTTGAATTGGTTTTTGGTCTGCCTTTAACAAAAAACACCAGGCCGCAGGGCATCCCAAACCTGCACTAAACAGCCTATCTGTTATACTAAATACGCTTGTTGATCCTCCTCAGCTTAATCAAAGTATTTCATTTTGAATTGGTTTTTGGTCTGCCTTTAACAAAAAAAACACCAGGCCGCAGGGCATCCCAAACCTGCACTTAGAAGCCTATCTATTATACTAAATACGCTTGTTGATCCTCCTCAGTTTAATCAAAGTATTTCATTTTGAATTGGTTTTTGGTCTGCCTTTAACAAAAAAACACCAGGCCGCAGGGCATCCCAAACCTGCACTTAGCCGCCTATCTGTTATACTAAATAGGCTTGTTGATACTCCTATGCTTAATCAAAGCATTTCATTTTGAATTGGTTTTTGGTCTGCCTTTAACAAAAAACACCAGGCCGCAGGGCATCCCAAACCTGCACTGAGCAGCCTATCTGTTATACTAATTACGCTTGTTGATCCTCCTCAGCTTAATCAAAGTATTTCATTTTGAATTGGTTTTTGGTCTGCCTTTAACAAAAAAAAACACCAGGCCGCAGGGCATCCCAAACCTGCACTTAGCAGCCTATCTGTTATACTAAATACGCTTGTTCATCCTTCCTCAGATTAATCAAAGTATTTGATTTTGAATTGGTTTTTGGTCTGCCTTTAACAAAAAACACCAGGCCGCAGGGCATCCCAAACCTGCACTTAGCAGCCTATCTGTTATACTAAATACGCTTGTTCATCCTTCCTCAGATTAATCAAAGTATTTCATTTTGAATTGGTTTTTGGTCTGCCTTTAACAAAAAAAAACAGGCCGCAGAGCTTCCCAAACCTGCACTTAGCAGCCTATCTGTTATACTAAATATGCTTGTTGATCCTCCAAAGCTTAATCAAAGTATTTCATTTTGAATTGGTTTTTGGTCTGCTTTTAACAAAAAAAACACCAGGCCGCAGGGCATCCCAAACCTGCACTTAGCAGCCTATCTGTTATACTAAATACGCTTGTTGATCTTCCTCAGCTTAATCAAAGTATTTCATTTTTAATTGGTTTTTGGTCTGCCTTTAACAAAAAAACACCAGGCTGCAGGGCATCCCAAACCTGCACTTAGCAGCCTATCTGTTATACTAAATACGCTTGTTGATCCTCCTCAGCTTAAACAAAGTATTTCATTTTGAATTGGTCTTTGGTCTGCCTTTAACAAAAAAAACACCAGGCCGCAGGGCATCCCAAACCTGCACTTAGCAGCCTATCTGTTATACTAAATACGCTTGTTGATCCTCCTCAGCTTAATCAAAGTATTTCATTTTGAATTGGTTTTTGGTCTGCCTTTAACAAAAAAAACACCAGGCCGCAGGGCATCCCAAACCTGCACTTAGCAGCCTATCTGTTATACTAAATACGCTTGTTCATCCTTCCTCAGATTAATCAAAGTATTTGATTTTGAATTGGTTTTTGGTCTGCCTTTAACAAAAAACACCAGGCCGCAGGGCATCCCAAACCTGCACTTAGCAGCCTTTCTGTTATACTAAATACGCCTGTTCATCCTTCCTCAGATTAATCAAAGTATTTCATTTTGAATTGGTTTTTGGTCTGCCTTTAACAAAAAAAAACAGGCCGCAGGGCATCCCAAACCTGCACTTAGCAGCCTATCTGTTATACTAAATATGCTTGTTGATCCTCCAAAGCTTAATCAAAGTATTTCATTTTGAATTGGTTTTTGGTCTGCCTTTAACAAGAAAAACACAAGGCCGCAGGGCATCCCAAACCTGCACTTAGCCGCCTATCAGTTATACTAATTACGCTTGTTGATCCTCCTCAGCTTAATGAAAGTATTTCATTTTGAATTGTTTTTTGGTCTGCCTTTAACAAAAAAAACACCAGACCGCAGGGCATCCCAAACCTGCACTTAGCAGCCTATCTGTTATACTAAATACGCTTGTTCATCCTTCCTCAGATTAATCAAAGTATTTCATTTTGAATTGGTTTTTGGTATGCCTTTAACAAAAAAAACACCAGGCCGCAGGGCATCCCAAACCTGCACTTAGCAGCCTATCTGTTATACTAAATACGCTTGTTGATCCTCCTCAGCTTAATCAAAGTATTTCATTTTGAATTGGTTTTTGGTCTGCCTTTAACAAAAAAAAACACCAGGCCGCAGGGCATCCCAAACCTGCACTTAGCAGCCTATCTGTTATACTAAATACGCCTGTTCATCCTTCCTCAGATTAATCAAAGTATTTCATTTTGAATTGGTTTTTGGTCTGCCTTTAACAAGAAAAACACAAGGCCGCAGGGCATCCCAAACCTGCACTTAGCAGCCTATCTGTTATACTAAATATGCTTGTTGATCCTCCAAAGCTTAATCAAAGTATTTCATTTTGAATTGGTTTTTGGTCTGCCTTTAACAAGAAAAACACAAGGCCGCAGGGCATCCCAAACCTGCACTTAGCCGCCTATCTGTTATACTAAATACGCTTGTTGATCCTCCTCAGCTTAATCAAAGTATTTCATTTTGAATTGGTTTTTGGTCTGCTTTTAACAAAAAAACCACCAGGCCGCAGGGCATCCCAAACCTGCACTAAGCAGCCTGTTATACTAAATACGCTTGTTGATCCTCCTCATCTTAATCAAAGTATTTCATTTTGAATTGGTTTTTGGTCTGCCTTTAACAAAAAAAACAGGCCGCAGGGCATCCCAAACCTGCACTTAGCAGCCTATCTGTTATACTAAATACGCTTGTTCATCCTTCCTCAGATTAATCAAAGTATTTCATTTTGAATTGGTTTTTGGTCTGCCTTTAACAAAAAAACACCAGGCCGCAGGGCATCCCAAACCTGCACTTAGCAGCCTATCTGTTATACTAAATACGCTTGTTCATCCTTCCTCAGATTAATCAAAGTATTTCATTTTGAATTGGTTTTTGGTCTGCCTTTAACAAAAGAAAACCCCAGGCCCCAGGGCATCCCAAACCTGCACTTAGCTGCCTATCTGTTATACTAAATACACTTGTTCATCCTTCCTCAGCTTAATCAAAGTATTTTATTTTGATTTGGTTTTTGGTCTGCCTTTAACAAAAAAAACACCCGGCCGCAAGGCATCCCAAACCTGCACTTAGCAGCCTATCTGTTATACTAAATACGCTTGTTCATCCTTCCTCAGATTAATCAAAGTATTTCATTTAGAATTGGTTTTTGGTCTGCCTTTAACAAAAAAAACACCCGGCCGCAGGGCATCCCAAACCTGCGCTTAGCAGTCTATCTGTTATACTAATTACGCTTGTTCATCCTTCCTCAGCTTAATCAAAGTAGTTCATTTTGAATTGGTTTTTGGTCTGCCTTTAACAAAAAAATACACCAGGCCGCAGGGCATCGCAAACCTGCACTTAGCAGCCCATCTGTTATACTAAATACGCTTGTTCATCCTTCCTCAGATTAATCAAAGTATTTCATTTTGAATTGGTTTTTGGTCTGCCTTTAACAAAAAAAACACCAGGCCGCAGGGCATCTCAAATCTGCACTTAGCAGCTTATCTGTAATACTAAATACGCTTTTTCATCCTTCCTCAGATTAATCAAAGTATTTCATTTTGAATTGGTTTTTGGTCTGCCTTTAGACAAAAAAACACCAGGCCGCAGGGCATCCCAAACCTGCACTTAGCAGCCAATCTGTTATACTAAATATGCTTGTTCATCCTTCCTCAGATTAATCAAAGTATTTCATTTTGAATTGGTTTTTGGTCTGCCTTTAACAAAAAAAAACAGGCCGCAGGGCATCCCAAACCTGCACTTAGCAGCCTATCTGTTATACTAAATACACTTGTTCATCCTTCCTCAGATTAATCAAAGTATTTCATTTTAAATTGGTTTTTGGTCTGCCTTTAACAAAAAAAACACCAGGCCGCAGGGCATCCGAAACCTGCACTTAGCAGCCTATCTGTTATACTAAATACGCTTGTTGATCCTCCTCAGCTTAATCAAAGTATTTCATTTTGAAATGGTTTTTGGTCTGCCTCTAACAGATGGAGACAGATAGTCCCTCCGAGTCACTTGCGCAAATGGCAGGAAGCATGCTCACGTGCTTGCGTAGTGACTCCAGAATAGTTTCCATTTGTCGCCGGGATGACTTCTGGCTGTCCACCTTATTGGACCCTTGCTTCCAGCACAAAATGGGGGCATTTTTTAAACCCACCGAGAGGGAGGACAAACTGAACTACTACAAAGACATTCTGCGTAGTCAGTTGGCCTATCTGTTATACTAAATACGCTTGTTGATCCTCCTCCGCTTAATCAAAGTATTTCATTTTGAATTGATTTTTGGTCTGCCTCTAACAACAAAAAAAACAGGCCGCAGGGCATCCCAAACCTGCACTTAGCAGCCTATCTGTTATACTAAATATGCTTGTTGATCCTTCCTCAGCTTAATCAAAGTTTTGCATTTCGAATTGGTTTTTGGTCTGCTGCCAAAACATTATGCCGCAGGGTATCTCATATTGCCAATTTTCATAGTATCTGGTTCAGAGAAGCAGTTCCTCACTTTATTTAGCTTCTTCTTTTTAAAGTAAACACATTTTTATCGTACCTATTGCGCATTTAAAATACATATGTATAAAATGTCAGGCAGACAAGTGCAAGGATGTTCAAACAGGAGTGGCGGAGGCCAAGATTCAGCAGGCAGAGTTCGCAGCAGACTAGGAGCGAGTGGCAGCAGGAGTCACGCTGAGAGACCTAATCTGTCAGTATCTGCTAGCGGTCGGGTCTCCACTAGTAACACATCTGCCGTGGTAGATTGGTTAACGCGCTCATCAACATCATCACAAGACCCCCAGTCTAGGGTCGGTAGGTTCCTCTGACACAACCCTGAGTTGGCATGCCCCGAGAGCAGTCCCTTTCCTCCCATTACCTCTGTCCTACGCCGTTCCCTCCCCCAGCAACGTATCCTATGCTTTGGGTTCAGCTCCACTCTTTAGTGAGGAAGATCAGATAGAGGACAGTCAGCAGCTACTGCCCAGCCAAGAAATGGAGGCGGCTTCTTTAGCTAGGCAGACAAATAGTGATGTGGACAGTGTCGTTGGTGTTGCGAGCGTTCCAGCTCCTGCACCAGACACTGTTGAGGAAACCGAGAACATCAGTGACGTGCAGCCACAACTCGGTGGTGATGATGATGATGATGATGAAGCCGATCGCACTTGGGAGCCGGGTGATGAAGGAGCTTCATCGTCATCATCAGGAGAAGAGGGGCGCAGGTTGCCCCGGAGTCAGCAGCTGAGGCAGCAAGGTGTTAGCAGCATGGTTGGCAGTCAGCATGGGTGCACAATTGTAAAGCCTGGAGCCAAACGGGGCCGGGGCCGGGGTAGAGCACCTGCTGCACGGCAGGCTACCTTATCAGGAGGTAGTGGAGCAGGGGTTCCTGGAGTTGGCGACAGAACCAGTGAATCAGTGAGGCCTGTTGGTGGGAAAAGTAGCTACTCGGCAGTGTGGCAGTTTCTCCTGAAGCATCCGCAGGAGGGTAACATGGCCACATGCAAGATATGTAGGCAGAAGGTGAAGCGTGGCCAGGGCCCAAATGTTGGCACCACGGCCCTGCGTCAACATATGATGCAGCACCATAAAGCGGCCTGGGAGAACCGAGGCTCCGAAGAGGTGGTCCAGCCTGCTTCCTCACCAAGTGGCACGCCACTCCCAATTTCTGCCAGCCAAGGCTCCAGCACCTCAGCCGAAGTCAGCTGTGCGTCATACCCATCCTCTGTTGCTCCTGCTCCTCCTCCTCCAAGTCATGCATCCCACCAGCAATCCATCAGCGAAGCCATGTCCAAGAGACAGCAGTATATGCCCACTCATCCTACGGCGCAGAAGCTGAATGTGCTCCTGTCCAAGTTGCTGGTGCTGCAGTCGCTCCCTTTTCAGGTGGTGGACTCTGCACCTTTCAGAGAACTGATGGCTTGTGCCGAGCCAAGGTGGAGAGTCCCAAGCCATCATTTCTTTGCCAAGAAGGCAGTACCAGCGCTGCACACTTTTGTTAAACAGAAGGTGGGCCAGTCCTTGAGCCTGTCCATGTGTAGCAAGGTGCATGGCAGCGCCGACGTCTGGAGCTGTAATTACGGTCAGGGACAGTACATGTTGTTAACGGCCCACTGGGTGAATGTGGTCCCATTGCAGCAGCAGCAGCAACTTGGACAGGTCACGCCGCTTCGGCCTCCGCGCTCCCTGCCCGTTGGGCCTGTGACACCGTGCGACTCAGCCTCCTCATCCTCCACCATCTCCTCACCCTCCACTGTAGGCCACTCATACACCGCCAAACACACCCTTCTTGAGCTACAGCGTCAGAACGGTAGCCCCCAACATAGTCTGATTTGCGATGTTTCCACCCGTTGGAATTCCACCCTTCACATGTTGGACCGATTATATGAACAGAGAAAAGCCATCACGGATTTCCTGATGATCCAAGTGGATAGGGGGACTCCCCTGTGTAACTTCAATGTCAACCAGTGGCAGCTCATACGTGACACCTGCCGTTTGCTCAGGCCCTTTGAGGAAGCCACTTTATTTGTCAGTCGGCAGGATTACGGGATGAACGATGTGATTCCACTACTTCATGTACTACAGCACATGTTGGAAACCATGGCTGGTCAGGGCACTGGAGACATGGCCTCTACATCTTACGGCCACATGAACCCCGTTGGAGCTGAACTGGAGGAGGAGGAGGAAGAGGAGGAGGAGTGGCCCAGTGAAGCACAGTTTAGGCTTGGCGAAATGGCTGGTTTATCTAGTCAGTGGACAGGAGAGGAGGAGCAGGAGCAGCCAGAGGAGCTAGAGGGTTTTGAGGAAGGCGAAACAGAGGACCCGGACACACCGTGGCAGTATGCAGTGGAGATGGAGACAGATAGTCCCTCCGAGTCACTTGCGCAAATGGCAGGAAGCATGCTCACGTGCTTGCGTAGTGACTCCAGAATAGTTTCCATTTGTTGCCGGGATGACTTCTGGCTGTCCACCTTATTGGACCCTCGCTTCTGGCACAAAATGGGGGCATTTTTTAAACCCGCCGAGAGGGAGGACAAACTGAACTACTACAAAGACATTCTGCGTAGTCAGTTGGCCGATGCCTATCTGCGCCATGGTCCATACTCTCGCAGGTCTGACTCGGGGGACCTCTGTGCTCACCTTCCACTGCCATGCCTGGTGGGGGGGGTTGGCAGGAGCAGCAGCAGCAGCTCCTTCAGCAGCAGCCTCAGTCTTCAGTCGCTAATGAGTAGCTTTCTACACCCGCAGAGTGAGGCTACTCATGAGCAGCAGGAAGACCTGGAGCAGGACCTGAACCAGCAGGTCATGTCATACCTTGACATGACCATGCCAACACACCTTGAGGATCCGCTGGACTTCTGGGCAGCCAAACTTGGCTTGTGGCCGCAACTAGCAGAGTTTGCCCTGGAAAAGCTGTCCTGCCCGGCAAGTAGCGTGCCATCTGAGCTGGTGTTTAGTGTGGTGGGGGCCATAGATCTGGCGAGGAGAACTCGTCTGTCAACTAAAAATGTGGAGAGACTCACCATGAATCAGGGATGGATCAGCCAGGATTTCCACCCACCAATGGCTGATGCATGCGACTAGATTCAGCATGGTTTTACACTTTCCAAATGGTGCAAAACATATTTATGTTTAGACCAGTTTTTGGCCTCCTGCTGATGCCAACTTCAGGGTGTGCCTTTCAGCCAATTTTTGGCCTCCTGCTGCTGTTGTTGCCAACTCCAGGGTGTCTTTCAAGCAATGTTTGGGCTCCTGCTTATGCTGCTGCCAACTTCAGGGTGCCTTCCAGCCAATTTCTGGGTTCCTGCTGCTGCTGCCAACTCCAGGGTGTGTCAGTCAATTTTGGGGCTCCTGTTGCTGTTGCCTACTCCAGGGTGTCTTTCAAGCAATGTTTGTGCACCTGCTGCTGCTTGCAGATCCAGGGTGTGATTCATCCAATTTATGGGCTCCTGCAGCCAACTCCAGTGTGTCTTTAAAGCAATGTTTGGGCTCCTGCTCCTGCTGCTACTGCTTGCAGCTCCAGGGTGTGATTCATCCAATTTTTGGGCTTCTGCAGCCAACTCCAGTGTCTCTTTAAAGCAATGTTTGGGCTCCTGCTGCTGCTGCTGCTTGCAACTCCAGGGTGTGATTCATCCAATTTTTGGGCTCCTGCAGCCAACTCCAGTGTCTCTTTAAAGCAATGTTTGGGCTCCTGCTGCTGCTGCTTGCAACTCCAGGGTGTGATTCAGCTAATTTTTGGGCTCCTGCTGCTGCCAGCTCCAGGGTGTGTTTTTCAGGCACTATATGGGCCCCTCATAGTGATGGCACTACAACTCTCTGCAATTGTGCTGCTCTGCGATTCTATTAGCGATGCCTCTGATCTGCATGTCCTAATTATTTACAGTATTATTTCACTAACCCAGCATGCATCCTATGCGTGTTACAGCAAGGCAGAATGGTTTACAACCCTATTGAGGCTCTAGGAGGCTCAGAAATAGCCGTTTTTAAAAGCGATTCATCGCGAATAAATTGGGGTCGAAACGATTTTTGTCTGGAAATTCGTCGAATTAGTCGAATCGGATTTTTCAAAAGTTCGCTCATCTCTACCCATAATCCCAACTCTGTAAACATTATATTTCAATATAGTGCCAATACTATAAACAATCAATAAAGTGCATTAGTGCTGAAATTTGTGCAATCCCAATGCAATTAATGTTAAATGTGGCAAGAGAAGAACAGATTCAAGTATCAGAATACAACAAATAATTGAAATCATAAACAAACACATCACCTGAGTATATAACTGAGTGTCCCCCAAGAATGCCAAGGTCGAGTGACGATCCTCCCAACGCGTTTCGTGGCCCCCCGCTCACAGGCCATGAATGATCCCTTATATACAGAGGCTTACCTCTTACCGGAAGCCGCCTGCACGCTCTCGCACAGCTGAGTCCTGCGATCCAATCGGAGCGGCGCGGCGCGGCCGTCCAGTGACGTCACTGCCCCGCCCCCCTAGTCAGCCGCACACATCAACGCTGCTGACAATGCGTGTGTCATGTGGCCGCAGGAGGGGCGGAGGGGACGGAGCTCGCCACGTGACAAGCACAGGTCTCCATAAATGTAAATCTATTAGTTAGTCAAAGGCAGCAATGCGATCACATACAAATGCATACAAATGGATCCCACTATCAATACAAATATGTACCCAACAATACCCACACATTAAAAACTATTTTTAATAAAGACTCTAAGAAACAATTCCCACAAAAACACCAATAAATAATACCAAATATTAAATAAACAGAATTCTATATACAATAAATTCATTAGTAATATCAATAGCCGTTACAAATACATATATAGTGGGTAAATGAACATATCCCACAAATATAACAACAAGGATATTTATTCCCAAAAGTATTTATACCTATAAAAGTCTACAGGTTATGTCACAATTAATTTGAGAGATTTCACCCATATTTGATGGAATAAGGTAATATGGAAATGGGTAATGGATAATTAAATTAATTAATTAATTAATTAATTAATCCAATTCGATGATTAGTATAATTTTAATTTTCAATTAATAATTTTTAATCCATCATAGTTATTACATTTAAAAAAAAATTAAAAATGTTTTAATTAATTTTTAATTCTCATTAATTTTATTTCTTAATTCTTACATTTTTATATGTATCTATAAACATTATTAAGGAACAATTGATTCAATTTAAACTTTAATATAGCAACATAATATAATAAAAGCTATATAAAGGAGAAAACAAAAAAATATATTTGTGAAACAATAGTGAATAAATAATTTGTGAAACAATGGTGAATAAATAAATAAATAAATAAATCAAAACTAAATTAATGTATTATTATAATTAATTACTTAATTAGTTCCATAAGTGATATCTAATAATCATAAAGCATTCCCCTGAAATAATAATTAATAAATAATAAACTGATGACCAAAAAATAAATAAAATAATAAATTAATCAGTTAATTTACCAATACATTAACAAATCAATTAATTAATCAATAAGTGACTGAATTGTGATAAAATTCAAAAATGTAATAAAATAAATATCATATATATAGAAATTAAATTATGAGCCACCAACAGTTGATTAAAACAACAAATATTATACATAAGAATATATTTACATTTTGTTATATCAAGAGTTCCCCAATTATATCCATGATATTCCTTAAAAGGTTATTCTACAATCAAAGAAGATATTCTTTAAGATCCCACTAATCAATTCTCTTCAAAGGCAAGTTCCAACTTCAATATGGAAGGAGATATGGATAGATTCATGCTTCAAGGGTTTTCACTGCATATGGAACATCTTCCACAAGGCTGACAGCCCGTTGTTATACCTTTCTCCAACCATGTCCTGGGGCGTGTGAAGTGACTTCTACACAACCGGTCCTTGAGGTTAGGGGCGCTTTTGGCCGTCAATTTTGGTTTCAAGTTATCTTTTCTTTTCATTCTAGGTTTCAACATCTCCCCCCGGGTTTCTCTCCTTTACGTCTTGGAAGGCCCTTGAGACCAATTTCCTTGGGTAACCCCGATTAAGGAAACGCTGCGTAAGATCCTTAGCCTGTACCCTAAACGGGGCTTCCTCTGAGCAATTTCATCTAAGTCTTGCAAACTGGCCATGTGGAATCCCACCTCTAAGGTGTCTTGGGTGGAAACTCTGATAATGTAGCAGTCCATTTACTGCTGTTTCCTTCCTGTATAATGTTGTAGAGATCCTTCCATTGTTCATCTTCAGGTTTAGGTCCAAAAAATTGATCACCCGATAGAAGGTTTGCACTGCCACACATAAACCAAATGGGGGGTATATGATGATGGTCTTCTCAAAGGGAATGAACCGGATGTAACCATTTCCTCAGTCGGGGTGGTAGACTCCATTTCCTCCCTTTCAGTCATCCAAATTTTCAGGGGAATTCTCTAGAGTATTTCCATCATATTGTCTCCTCAATAATAATCTTTTTTTTCCGGGGCAGATAGTTCATAATCTGTAAGATTGATAATTTCCAAGGTATTTGCATGTGTAGTCCGATTTTCAAATCCTATCTCTGGGGTCAGTGGCGGGTTTATAAGCGCCGACGTTTGTGGCATTAGGGTAACATTCTTAGGGGCTCCCAGTTATTGTTGTATTCCCACCGTCTGTCCCTTCTTCCTCTTGCCACATTTCCCCCCCCCCCCCCACTTGTCCTCCTACGGTTTCTTCCCTCTCGCTGTCCGATAAAAAATGATCATTCCCTGTGTGTCTAGATGATTGGCTGGAGAAAGATGAGTTTTCACTCCTATCCTGACTGGATTGTGTCCATACTCTATTTTTAGTATGATTGTTTCTTTTATTTCCAAGATGTTTCCATCTATAGATCCGGTTATCATCCCTGTCCCTCTTATCCCTCCCCATCTTGGTTTGTTTATTACGTATCACACTCTCCTCATATTTGTCCATATCCCTTTTTTGTCTTGGAAATCCTGAAAGGATTCTTGGGCTGTACAGTCGGCAAGTTTATGGTATAGTCTTTGTAGGTCTTCCTTAACCCTAGTTAGTATACCCTTATCAAATTCAATGAGCATATCCATTAATGCCTCTGAGCATGAATGTAAATGGGATTCCCACCTCTTCTTGAAACTATCCTCCACCTCCCAAGCCGGGAATATTTGGACCCGTAGACCCTGCGGAATTAAGTGTTGTTCCTTATACCAATTTAGGGTATTAATATTCCACCAAAGGCGGATATATTGTTTTCGGACCATCTTTAATTGTCTAAAAATTTGTTTAATATCATTACTATCCCGGGGACCTCCTTCCCCAATGGTGGATTCTTCCAAAGATAGCAGGGTCTTAAATCTATTATTCCAAGATTGCTCCTCACTCTCAAAGTCAAAACCTGTAGCCATTTTATTTAGTGTGCAAGAAAATATCCCAAAATATGGGATAGCTGGACCAATAGTCAAAACTAAATTTGCAAATTCCGCACCACAATATAAATATAAAGCAGTAATTAAATTCAATACCTGTGGCCGTGCAGTGATGGGAGACTATCTCTGTCCTAAATTAAAGTCCTAATATTGAAGTGGTGAATCCAGCAGTTCGCCAAAAATAGCTCCAAACCACCGCACTCCCTCCACGGCAATCAATACATCAACCAAATATATATCATGAATTCATAGATTATTTATTGACAAATACCCATAAAAATCACATAACAGACAATTAAAAAACATATAACACTAGACCGCACATTCCCAGGTGCGTATAGTGCATAGCATAGTTGTATTTTATCCGAAAATCTCCTAAAGCTCTGTTTCAGTTTGGGGGAGTCTCCTGGGCAGGAAAGGGTGTCTACCAACACATATGTGGTACTACTGTAACCGGGAGAAATGGGGATTTCACACGCAATAAGATTTTATTGACAAACTTTAACTTTTTATTTAAAAAAAAACTGCCAATTGTATTTTTATTTTTGTTGCACATATTTCACCCCAAAATATTGAGAATACACCTAATAAATGACAACCAAGACATTTAAAACTCGGACTTTGCTGAAAAAAACAATATATAATTTTTCTGAAAAATCCCTGGAAATCTCCTCAAAAATCACAGTTGAACATGTGGAGCGCAAAACTGTGCACAATGGTCTGGCAACAAAGGGTGACAAAATCTCCAGGTAGACTTGCAGCAAAAGGGTTAATAGTGCTTTTCATGTGTTTTTTATTTTTTTATACACATATACATATTTTTATACATATTTTATACATCTCACAAAAGTGCAAGTTACTGATTTTTGTTACCAATTTGGATATATCCTTTTTTGTGGTATGGGTGATGGATTTTGCCTTTGTTCTGGTGTTATTCACTTGACTTGTATGTGTGGCGTCTTGCTGTGTCGAATTTTACATGAATGTATGTGTTGTGGCTTTCATTTTTTTTTCTTGAGTTCAGTTTGTCTGGTTGCGTGAATGGAATTGTTGTCAATGTGTGCTGGCCTGAAGTTTGGCAGGATTGTGTTTGTTACCAACATCTGTATTTTAACTATTTGGCTGACTTGTTTTGTTTTCATGTTTATGTCTTGATGATGCGCCAGTAGGAGTATGATTATGCACGGCCCAACTTCCGGGTTGGGGTTATCGACAGGGACATTGAGGTGATGGTCGACTGGCGCCCAAAGCTTGATGGTCTGACCTGAAGTGCCGTGCTCTGGAGGATGTCTACCGGACTTACAGTGCCTACTGCTCCAGTAAGTTAATTATCCTTGTAGACCTAGTGAAATACATTACCAATGAACTGTCTGGAAGACTCTGGGTCAGACATGGCCAAGGTGTGGATGACCCAGAGGAGTTGGCTGGTGAGGAGGAGGAGGTGGTGGAGGCTTCGCCCGAAGAGGTGGTGGAGGATTCTGAGGAGTAGGGTGGCAAGTCTCAGGTCCAGGTCTCCGCCACTCCAGGTTTTTGGTGGAGCTGGCTTGGAGGAGGATGGGCCCTCTGACTCCAACACACCAAGTTGGGCAGAAGCTTCACTGCCTTCCTCCCCTCACAGCCCTCCATGGATGGTGGCCAGCACTTCGTCCACTGAGTTTGCTTGATATCCTCACAGCTGCCTAGCCATTTTCTCCCTGTCAAACTTGTTTCTCATGTGTGTTTTTGTTTGTCTTTCATATTGTTTCAGGACATTACAGGTCAGAGACAAACCCCCCCTTCCATATCAACACAAGGTGATTTTGTTTTCCGCCAACATACATATGCAACTATCTGTGTTGCCTCTGGCCTGCCTGTTTGCCTGTTTGCAAAACCTAATTAACCTTCTTTTGTTTTTTATTTTCATTGCCTTTGCCATAGATCAAGCGTCTCCTGTTGCTGCCACCAGCATTACAATTAATTCAGCAGCATGGGTCATCCCCAAAGCTGTGATGGTGAGTAACTTACAGGTTGACATCTTGAGCTATATTGACTATGTTGTGAATAATGGTTCACCTCCTAGATGCCAGTCAACTTTGTATTGCCAGCAAACCCTGTTTGTTCACCTTGTTTGGTGCCCACATATGTGTGAATGCGCCACCACTGTGTGTTTGGGGGTTTCTTGAAGTCAAGGCCCTTGGCCATTGACCTACGTGTCTGACCACTGTGGAGATTAGCTCTGGTAGGCGACCGGGTGTCAGCAGTATAGAGGCGGAGGCAAACAGTTCAAAGTAAAGTCTGTGTTTATTTCACACAAAAAATCCACAAAAGCATATGTCCATACAGGTTACATCACCTTTTCAGGAAACCGCAGCATAAATGATTCAATCAGGCAAACAGCTTTTAGTCCTTGAGCAAAAGTCCTGTTTACAGTCCAAATAGGCCTCAGGTCCGCATGAAACAGCCTCCACAGGAGATTTCAGCCAGGCTCACAGAGTCTCACTCCCATGTGAGCTCTAGACAAAGGACAGGCCACAGCTGATTCCCCAGGCTATTTAAACAGCCCGCAAAACCCGGACCTGGGTAGTGGGATGGAGTCCCACCCTGCTCTACTCCATCCCAGTAAAGCCGTCCCAGGTTAGCCTTTCGGCTATTCTAAAGCAACAGCAGCAAACTGCCACCAGCAGCTGATGCTGGAAATCAGACTACACGGCTTTACTGCACCAATGCCAGGTACATTGGTGCTACATACCTGCCGTCAATAACGGCCCCTTGCACCTTACCACATACCCCCCCCTTTGTTCAACCCTGAGGGGGTGGACACATGCCAAACAATGTGCTCGGGACAGGGCATCCGCGTTACCCAATAATCGTCCGGCTCTGTTCTCAACTGTGAACTTGAAGTTTTGTAGTGACAAGAACCATCGGGTGACCCTGGCATTCCTGTCCTTAGCCTGGCACATCCACTTTAGGGGAGAGTGGTCCGTAATCAGCCGGAACCTTCTCCCCAGCAAGTAGTAGCGAAGAGACTCCAGGGCCCATTTAATGGCCAAACACTCCCTCTCCACTATACTATACCGGGTCTCCGCGGGTGTTAATTTGCGACTCATGTAGACAACGGGGTGCTCCTCCCCGTTGACTTCCTGAGACAGTACAGCACCGAGACCTACCTCGGAGGCATCGGTCTGCACTATGAACTCCCTCTTAAAGTCGGGTGTCACCAACACCGCAGACCCACACAGGGCAGACTTCAAAGCGGAGAACGCTTTTTCGGCCTGTTCATTCCACTTCACCATGACAGACTTGCGTCCCTTTAACAGGTCTGTCAATGGTGCCGCTAGGGTGGCAAAATTGGGAATGAACCGCATATAATATCCCACCAGCCCCAGAAATGACTTTACTTGGCGGGTGGTGTTAGGACGTGGCCAGTTACGGATGGCTTCTAGTTTGTTGACCTGGGGCTTGACCACTCCTCGCCCAATCACATAGCCCAGGTATTTTGTCTCTTCTAGGCCTAAAGCACATTTTTTCGGGTTTGCCGTCAACCCAGCCTTCCTGAGGGAATCCACTACGGCCTGGACTTTGGGTAGGTGACTTTCCCAATCCGTGCTATGGATAATTATATCGTCCAGATATGCCGAAGCATACCGACGATGTGGCCTGAGGACAATATCCATTAACCTTTGGAACGTAGCGGGAGCGCCGTGTAACCCAAAGGGTAATACCTTGTATTGGAACAGTCCCTCTGGTGTGATAAAGGCTGTTTTCTCCTTGGCAGCCTCAGTCAAGGGCACCTGCCAGTACCCTTTTGTGAGGTCCAAAACCGAAAAGTACCTGGCTTGGCCTAGTTTCTCAATGAGTTCATCTACCCGGGGCATAGGGTAGGCATCAAACTTGGAAACTTCATTAAGTTTGCGGAAATCGTTACAGAACCGCAACGTACCATCGGGCTTGGGAATCAAGACTATGGGGCTGGCCCACTCACTCTTTGATTCTTCAATCACATCTAACCGGAGCATTTGCTGCACTTCCTCCGCGATAGCTTGTCGCCGGGACTCAGGTACCCGGTAAGGCCTCAACCGGATCTTGACCTGAGGTTTCGTGACAACATCATGTTGGATGACCGAAGTGCGCCCAGGGAGTTCTGAAAACACGTCTGTGTTTCTGCTAATAAACTCCCTGGCTTCCTGAGTCTGTTTAGAGGAGAGGTTGTCGCCAGTTTTCACCTCGACTACTGCTTCTCTAATAACAGACCGAGGGATGGGAAGCTCCACCCCCACCATACCTGGTCGGGGACTGTCACCCCCAGGGGTCTCCCTGTCTTTCCACAGTTTCAGCAGGTTTACATGGTACACCTGCTCTGGCTTCCTCCGCCCAGGCTGATGTACCTTGTAAGTCACTTCCCCAACTTTTTCAATTACCTCATAGGGACCCTGCCACCTAGCTAGAAATTTACTGTCCACCGTGGGTACCAGAACCACAACTCTGTCACCGGGGTTAAAGTTCCGTATAAATCCTGCTTTGGGCCAGCTGCGCTGCCTCCATGTGTTGTCTGACAAGCGGCAAGACGGTCTCTATCCGTTCCTGTAGGTGAGTTACGTACTCTACCACACTTTTGTGGGGTGTGGGTTGCTGTTCCCAGGCCTCCTTGGCTATATCCAACAGGCCCCGTGGATGTCGACCGTATAAGAGTTCGAAGGGCGAGAACCCCGTAGAGGCCTGGGGCACCTCTCGCACTGCGAACATCAGATAGGGCAGCAGCAAGTCCCAATTCTTCCCATCCTTGGCGACCACCCTTTTTAACATGGTCTTTAAAGTTTGATCAAACCGTTCTACTAGGCCGTCTGTTTGCGGGTGGTAAACGGATGTCCGCAACTGTTTCACCTGCAGCAGTTTACAGAGCTCTTTCATTACTTTCGACATAAACGGGGTACCTTGATCGGTCAGGACCTCTTTAGGCAGACCTACTCTGGAAAACATTTCCATAAGCTCCTTAGCAATGAGCTTGGCAGAGGTGTGACGCAGGGGCACTGCCTCAGGGTACCGCGTGGCATAATCCAAGATCACCAGAATATGTTGGTGCCCTCTAGCGGACTTTGGCACTGGACCCACTAGATCCATGGCAATCCGCTCAAAGGGTACCTCAATAACTGGGAGAGGAACTAAGGGACCACGGTAATGAGGCTGAGGGCTGGTCATCTGACATGTTGGGCAGGACTCACAATATCTCTCCACCTCCTTGTACACACTGGGCCAGTAGAATCGTTGTAAAACGCGGTCCAGAGTTTTCTGCTGGCCTAGGTGTCCACCTAGAACATGTTGGTGGGCCAAATCCAACACCAACTTGCGATATGGATTGGGTACCACCAATTGTTCCACCACCTCTTCACGTACCTTGTTTACTCGGTACAACATTTCCTGGTGAACCACAAAGCGAGGAAACTGTAACTCCGCCCCTGGCTGTTGTGGTTCACCTTCCACCTCAAGAACATTCTCCCAGGCCCGAGACCGGGTCGGGTCCTGGTGTTGAGCGGTACCAAAGTTAATTGTGGAGACATGGAGCTCTGCCAACTCTGGACCTGTTGCCAACTCTTCCACATCTCCGACCATAACATTTAGTGGGGTTGACTCCCCCTCTTCCATTTTAGGGACGGGCACCTCTTCCACGGTGCCTCCTGATTCCGGTTCCCAGGGCACCGGGGTCTCCCCTGAGTAGGGCCAGTCTATTGTGGACACACCCGCCTCGCGGGTTTCCGGAACTGCCAACTTGGCCCACAGTGACCTGAACCCTGGAAAGTCTCTCCCAATAATCAGTTCATACGGGAGTTTAGCGGCGACAGCGACTTCATGTTTCCAGATGCCGGAGACGGTGGTGAGAGACACTTGTGCTGTGGCATAGTCTCTCAAGTCCCCATGAATGCACAAAACCCCGGTTTTCCGCCCAGTGTACTCATCGGGCAGTACGAAGGCGGGTCTTGCCAGGGTAACCATACTCCCCGAGTCCAACAGGGCCACAGCCAGGGTGTCTCCCACTTTCACCTGACAGAGGTGACTTTGCCCCACAAGCTCAGGGACACCAGCAGCACACAGCCTCCTGGCATACATGGAAGGACGGTAACCAAAGTTCACGTCCATGGGCTCCCCCTGGTGGGGACAATTGGCTCTGATATGTCCCGGCTCCTTACATCCCCAACACAACACTTGGGCAGGGACTTTGGGGGGTAGGTCCTGAGAGGGTTTAGGGGACGCCACTCGCCTGAGCTGGGGCAGGGACCTCCGGGGTTTCCCCGAATCCCTCCTCATGGAGCCGCCTTGCAAGTTCCTGGTGGCCTCATATCGCTCCACTAGGTCCACCATCCCTAGTGCGTTGTCAGGGGATACCTGGCCAACCCAGTGCTGAAGAGGGTGCGGTAAAGCCCTCCAAAAAATGTCCGCCAGCAAGCGGTCCAACATGGCAGTGGGGCTTAGCAACTCCGGCTGCAGCCATTTTTGCAGCAGGTGCAGCAGTTTATAATACTGGGGTCGGGCGGGTTTTGCCGACTGGTAGCTCCACTGATGCACCCGCTGAGCCCGAACCCACACATTCACCCCCAGTCTGGCCAGTATCTCACCCTTCAGAGTCGGGTAGTCAGCGGCTTGGTCTTCTGGGAGATCAAACAACACCTGCTGGGGTCCAGACGCCAGAAATGGAGCGATGACATCAGCCCACTGGTCATGCGGTAACTTCTCCCTTGCAGCCACCTTTTCAAACACCGCCAGGTAAGTCTCAACGTCATCTGAAGGGGTCATTTTTGTGAGCGCCGAGCGGACAGCTTTCCGGGCATCAGGAATACTTTTGGGCGCACCTGCAGCTTGCTGCGCCATCATATGTTGCAAAAACAGCTGGTTGGTCTCCTGCTGCTGCTGATTCGCCTCCAAGAGCGCTTTCACGACCGCCTCCATTTTGTCTGCAGTCCCAGGTAGAAGCCTGGCAGGTTTAATATAGGACATGCACAACAAAAAAAAACTTTTTCGTTGGTTGCTCCTAGCAACGGCCTCACTGCTGTGCCCGCATCCTCCACCAAATGTGGAGATTAGCTCTGGTAGGCGACCGGGTGTCAGCAGTATAGAGGCGGAGGCAAACAGTTCAAAGTAAAGTCTGTGTTTATTTCACACAAAAAATCCACAAAAGCATATGTCCATACAGGTTACATCACCTTTTCAGGAAACCGCAGCATAAATGATTCAATCAGGCAAACAGCTTTTAGTCCTTGAGCAAAAGTCCTGTTTACAGTCCAAATAGGCCTCAGGTCCGCATGAAACAGCCTCCATAGGAGATTTCAGCCAGGCTCACAGAGTCTCACCAGCCCGCAAAACCCGGACCTGGGTAGTGGGATGGAGTCCCACCCTGCTCTACTCCATTCCAGTAAAGCCGTCCCAGGTTAGCCTTTCGGCTATTCTAAAGCAACAGCAGCAAACTGCCACCAGCAGCTGATGCTGGAAATCAGACTACACGGCTTTAGTGCACCAATGCCAGGTACATTGGTGCTACATACCTGCCGTCAATAACGGCCCCTTGCACCTTACCACACCACCTATTTTTGGGCGTCCAACACAGGGCTAGATTGGCCATATGTCCCTGTGTGCACTTCCTCACAGAGTGTGTGTATGTATTTTTTTACATTTGTGTTGATGTGTCTTACATGTGGACAAATCCAATTATCCCCTTTGTCTCAGCCGGCTGCTGTAAAATTAAAGATTGCACATATCAGTTATGTGTGCCACACCTACTCCCAGATATGTTTTGGGGTTAGTCGTTAATCTACACTTGCGCTGCTTCTGACCAAGCCAGGATATTTGTGGAAGATTTTAGTGTTTGTGCCCCACAGATGCAAGTTTTACACTTATTTGTCGAGCCATACTAGAAGCAGGGTTATTTAAATACGGAACCAGCAAATTGTGGCCTAGCTCGGATGTGTTTAGCAAACAATCTTGTGTTGTTTCTTTCCCACTGTTGCTTGTTATTTTTTACAGAATGCATTCGGAAGCATCACAGGCTAGGGGCATATGTTTTGGATGCGGGAGAAGATACTAGTTGGGGGGAACAAGCCTGTTTGCGTTTTGCCATTTTTCATAATGTGAGAACCCAGGGATCAGCTGATGCCCGGCTGGTGGCTTGCACTATTTATTACCCAGTCTGCATTTTGGCAGCCACTACTGGGTCTCAGGAGAGCCCCTGGCTGCTCTATCTGCCCCTCAGCTGCTGCACCTGTTTTTAGGTCTATTTAAGTGGGAACCGCCCCTTATCTGATGCAGCAGGATTTTGTTCGCTTTGTTTGTTGATGCATCTCTGCTTGGCTTCCACCTTGCTGGATCCTCTAGACAGCAAGCCTTCTGTCGGTTCCTGGAGGCTGCTGGTTCCAGTCTTTTACCCTGGGGTGAGTCACCAGCACCTGGGGGTCCCTCCGTGTTGGATTATGTACAAAATGTGTGTGGGTCTGCTTTCATAGGCTCATATGTTAGGTATAGTTTTGCATTTATTAGCCGCAATACCCATGCAAACCTGTAGCTTTCCAGTAGCAAGCTACACAATATGAGGCCTGTACATAGTCACAAACACATTTATTGTGATCAATACGACAAATCAAACACCAAAGGTCAACAAACAAACTTAGGCACAGGAATCAGGGAGGAAACCTGAAGCTGCATCGTCATTGGGCAGGTCCAGCAGGAGTGGCCAGATCTGGTTGTGGTGATGCTACTGGTTGGCCATTGGGCGCAGAAGGGGGGTTAGAAGCAACAGGCCCAGCTCCAAACAGGGCCTCGAAAAAATGTTTTGCTGCTGGACTTGCTGATTCATTACATGAACCAACTGATTAATTTCCCTCCTGCTCTCCTGTATGGCCAAGAGAATGGCCAAATGTTGCTCCTATGCCCTTGCCACCTGCTGTTTCTGCTTCTGTGTGGGTAGCTGGTTTTGAATGTCCCAAATATGGCTCTCCATAACCGCCACTGTTTGGCCAGTTGGGAATGGGGTTGGTGCTGATTGTAGGCTGCCAGCATCTGTTTCCAGAAAGGGTTGCCCTTCCGGTTCCAGCTCAACACCTAATGGAGCCTGTGGAGGAGAGAAGAAAGAAACATGACTCAACTGTCTGTGGTTGCCTGTAGTTTAGTGCCCCCCCCCGACCTGAGCTAACCCAGAGGATTGTTTAGTGTGGGTGCTGATGAAGCTCTTTGTTGTGAAACAATGGGATAGTAAATAGTAGTTGTGCATCTTACCAAGCATTGTAGTGGAGGTGTAATTGTGCTATCCAGTGAAGTCCCTGACAGTTGGCTACAAGGGTGTTGGCCAAACATGGGTGTTGCACATTGAACTTACCAATGCGAAACTGGAGGCCTGGGTATGAAGGGACCCCCAAATCAGGTGATGGGCCCATTTACCCTTTACCTACAAAGGTAACAAATATGGTTGCATACTAAGAAGAATGGCCTAAAGATGTTGCCTAAAAATGGTGAATCATTGTTCAAATACATGTGCTGATGATTGTGCCATCTGGTGGTTGCTGCTGCTGTTGCTGGGCATCGGGTGACTCTGGGAACTCAAAGCTGAAGTATGCAAAATAAAGGAAATTTCAAATGAGAGCAAATTATGAAGCAACAAGGCAAGAGTAGACAAACACATGTCAAGGCTTCAATATACATCTCTTACACTACACACAAGCTGTTTTAATAGTGTGTTTGGTGTGCCAAAGATGCCAGGACCTTCCCAATGTTAACAATGTGCCTCATATACCTGCAAACTCCTCCAGACTCCGGCTCCATTTCCTGAATGTCAGATGGCAGACCTATGAAGCCCGGGAGAAAAAAAAACATGAGTCTTTGTGAGAGCATTAAGTAACAGAATCAGCAGACACATTTGAAATAGATTAACATGTCTGCACTTACAGACTGCACTTACAGCTTGGCTGGAACCAGACAAGGCCGTAGGAGAAACAAACTCGTAGGGCCTACGTGCTAATTACTTAAAGGGTTAAACGCTGCTGCCACTCTGCCATTGCTTTTAACAGCAGAGCAGTCCAGGCCCCCCTGGGAGACTGGGCCCAGCCTGCCCCTCCTGATGGTGGCCCTAGCTGGGTGCACCGTCTGATAGCAGGTCTGGCCTTTGCAACATCATTTGCATTTCCTCAGGCACCAACATCCGGTGTAGTAAGCTAAGATTAAGGAGCACACAGTAAGCCAGGATTGTATTTGACACCTTGTCTGGTCTGTCTAGCATCTTTCCTCTTGGGCTGGCCAAGTGCGCTTCCAGGAGTCTAATGGTTGTAGCTGCATTGACTTGCACTTCTATATGTAATAGTGGGTGTGACTGCTGTTTTGGGTTTGCTGTGCATAGAGTGTTTGGTATTGTGGTTGTGTTTGTTTGTTTGTGAAGGTCCAATGCAGTGCTGTGCAGAACAAGATTATGCATTGATGTTTGGGGAGTGGTGCCGCTGTGTTGCAGCCACAGAGAATGAAAAGGGGCAGAGGAAGCCACAGTGGTGTGAATCAGGGCTGACAGAGCGTTTACCAGCAGGCTGTCTGTTGCTGATTTAAGCGACGAACAGATCCACAGCCATTTTGCCTCAATAGAGCTGCACTTATGTCCATTTAGCAGCAAATACCCTGCCACTGGACACAGCAAGGCTTTGTGCCTCTTTAAACATACTTGCGAGGAGAACATTCCGGGTCCCTGTGGCACTATTAACCCTTTAAGTGCCAAGCACGTGAATTTTACGTGGTTGCCTCTCCGTCACTTAAGTGGCAGCCACGTAAAATGAATAAAAAAAAACCTGACCCTCTATCGAGCCGGGTCTCCTCTCCAGGAGAGCACCCAAAATAGCACCACCCCCGAAGAAAGACATTTACTCACCTGTGGCCCAATCCCTCCCACCAGGTCTCCTCTTCACTGGGGGGCCTCTGATCACCCCCCAAGCTCTTCCTGGTGAGGAGTGGGCAAGAAATCGCCCTCTCCCTCACTTCCTGGATCGCCGGATTTGTGGGTGAGATGGATGATGTCCTCCACAACGTTATCCATGACATCACCCAACAGCCAGCATTCCTCATTTGTCCCGAGAAGCTCAGTCACTCTGGGTGATTGGAGGAGGAAGGCTGGAGGGGGTGAGAAGGCTCTGATCTCTCGCCCCCCCAACCCTCCTCCACTAATCACCCAAGAGCTCTCATCAGAGCTTCGTGGGACATGATCGCCAGAGGACAGCTAAGGATCGGAGGTGAGTAAAGAAAGTAAAGAGAGTAAAGAAAAAAAAAAACTAATAAATGTCATTTTTCTGTGTGTGTTTATTTTTTACTGTTAACCCCTTGTCAACTGGTAAGGGGTCCATGAGACCCCCTATACCAGTTCACAAGGCTGGGGGCTGTCAAGTCCCCTGAAGCTAGCGGATGACTTGCCATTAACCCCCGGCACCCCCAATTACCTTCCTCCCCAAAGCCCAGAGGGGGGCAGAGGAGCCTGGCCCACAGAGGCTATGTGGGCTTGTAGGCTGTAGGACGGGGGGCCACCAAAGCTGTTCTGTTGCCCAGCAGCTATAAAAGGCTTCCAGCAGCAGGAGGGCAGAAACCAGAGTGATCAGCATGGGACACAGTGCCCGGGGATGGATGGGAGGTAAGTATTAAAAAAAAAAAATTCTCCTGGTCTCTGTGTTTTTTACACCTAACCCTTTGTGAACTGGTAAGACCATGAGACCCCTATACCAGTTCACAAGTCTGGGCGCTGGCAATTCCCCTGTGGCTAGTGGGTGACTTGCCATTCAACCCTGGCACCCCAATTTCCTGCCTCCCCAAAGGCCAGGGGGGGCAAAAGGGCCCGGGCCCACGGAAGCTATGTGGGCTTGTAGCCAGCAGGGTGGGGGCCACCAAAGCTGCTCCCTGTTCTACAAGCCCTGCAAAGCTGGTCCCAAGCTAGTTATGCTGGGTAGGGGGGGGCTATGTCATTTTTGGGGGGATTTTGTAAGGGTTTTCAACCCTTAAAATTACCCAAAAATGCCCCCCCCCCCCCCCCGGTAGGGGGGACTCTTTGTCATTTTTTTTAAAATAACCCCTTATGTTTCATTGCCCAGCAGCTATAAAAGGCTTCCAGCAGCAACAGGGGAGCAGAAGCCAGAGTGAATGGTGAGGGAAGGTGAAGAATGGGAGGTAAGTATTAATGTGTATTAATGTGTTTTTTAATATTTAACCCCTCGTGAACTGGTAAGGGGCCCATGAGACCCCTATACCAGTTCACAAGGCTTAGGGGCTGGCAAGTCACCTGCAGCTAGTGGGTAACTTGATATTAACCCCCAACCCCCCATTACCTGCCTCCCCAAAGCCAAGGAGGGGGCAGAATGGCCCGGGGGCCAATTTAGGCGGTGTAGGCTTATAGAGAAGGGGGCCACCATTTTTTTAACCCTTTATAGTGTGGATAGTAGGTATATTTTATTTATAAATGTTATAAAGTGCTATTTTCAGTTTGGGGGTATCCTGGGCAAGAATGGCGGGGTACCAATACATATGTGGTACCATTGTAATCGAGAGAATGGGGCTATCACAAGCAATTTGTTTTTTTTAATAAAACAAATGTTTTATTTAACCCTTTGAGTGCCAGCCTACCGAGATTTTTTGTCACACTCTGTTGCCGGACTACTTTTCACGTTTTTGCGCTACACGTGTTCAACCTGGATTTTTGAAGGGATTTCCAGGGATTTTCCAGGAAAATTATATATTGTTTTTTTCAGCAGAGTCTGGGCTTCAACATGAAATGTCTTGTTTGGCCTTTTTTTAGTGGATTCACCCAATTTTGGGTGAAATATGTGCAAAAAAATAAAAAAAAACTTTTTTACAATTTGTAGTGTTTTTTTCTAATAAAAAATGTAAGTTTGTTAATAAAATATTATTGCGTGTGAAAGCCCTATTTCTCCCGGTTACAACGGTACCACATATGTATGGGTAGACACCATTTCCTGCCCAGGAAACTCCCCAAACTGAAACAGCAGTTTAGGAGATTTCAGATAGAATACAACTATGCAATATGATTGATGAAGTTGTAAGGGGTTAACTTAAAAAAAAAAATGACGTAGGGTCCCCCCTCCCAGGGAGAGGGACCTCATTTTTGGGGGGGAATTTTAAGGATTAAAAACCCTTAAAATCCCCCCAAAAAATGACGTAGGGTCCCCCTTACCCAGCATTACTGACCCGGACCAGCTATGGGGGCTTGTAGAACAGGGTGCAGGGGCCAGCGTTGGTGGCCCCTGGCCCTGCAGGCTACTAGCCCACATAGCCACGTGGCCCGGGCCCTTCTGCCCCCCCTGGCCGTTGGGGAGGCAGGTAATGGGGGGCTGGGGATTATGGCAAGTCACCCACTTGCTGCAGGTGACCTGCCATACCCAGAGCCTTGTGAACTGGTATAAGGGGTCTCATGGACCCCTTACCAGTTCACAAAGGGTTAAGTAAAAAAAAAAGACAGACACAAAATTCTTTATTATTCTTCTTTCACTTATACTTACCTCCCATCCAGTGTCCCACACCGCTGCAGATGACAGTTGTAGGTAGTGATCAGAGAAGGGAGGGAGGCAGGGAGATCAGAGCCTCCCTGCCTGCCACCCTCCCTGCTCCGATCGCTACCGACAACTGACAGATCGGAGCCCGGGTGCCGGTAACCCGAGGAGCGGGATGACGTCATCAAGTGGGCGGGGCTAGGGGTGGGGTTAGGGGCGGGGCCAGCGCCGGCCGAAGAGGATGGTGAGGGCCTGTTTCTGGGCCCTCACCCAAAGCGTGGAAAGCCCGGGGGGGAGATCGGAGCCCCCCCTGGTGAAGAGAAGACCCAGGGAGAGCCATCGCGCTGCGAGGTGAGTAACTGACATTTGCTTTTTTTTTTTCAGATGTCAGCGCTGGCGGGGGGGGGGGGGGCTATTCCGGGCCCCCTCCTGAAGATCAGAAGCCCGGGGGCAAAAATCTACTACTTGATCCTTGTACAGAATCGCTGGCACTTTCAAATGAGGGGTCAGGTCTGTATCAAGTCTGTATCTTTTTTACTTTTTTTTTATGGGGCTCTAAAGTCAGCTACGTGACTCTCACGTAGCTGGCACTTAACGGTTGGAGAGGCAGGTATGTGAGAGTCACGTAGCTGGAACTAGAAGGGTTAAAATAAAGGAGACCATTTTATAAAAAAAAATATATATATATATATATATATATATATATATATATACACCGTATTTTTCGCCCCATAAGACGCACCTGCCCATAAGACGGACCTAGGATTTGGGGGAGAAAAATAAGAAAAAAAATATTTTAAACCAAAAATGCACCATTACAGACAGTGTGGCATCTCCCATCCCATTCCCATAGGCCATGTGGGATGCCCCCATTCCATAGACAGTGTAGCATGCCCCCATCCCATTCCCCGTATACCCAGTGTGGCATCCCCCTCCCATTCCCTATATAGGCAGTGTGCACCCTATTATCATAAGCAGTGGGGCATTCCCCCCTCCTATTCTGCATATAGGCAGTGTCCCCCCCCCATTCCCATTGGCTGTGTGGCATCCCCCTCTCCCCCCATAGGTTGTGGGGCATCCCCCTATTTGTATAGGCTGTGTGGCATCCCCCTCTCCCCCCATAGGCTGTGTGGCATCCCCCTCTCCCCCCATAGGCTGTGTGGCATCCCCCTCTCCCCCCATAGGCTGTGTGGCATCCCCCTCTCCCCCATAGGCTGTGTGGCATCCCCCTCTCCCCCATAGGCTGTGTGGAATCCCCCTCTCCCCCCATAGGCTGTGTGGCATCCCCCCCTCTACCCATTAGTATAGGCTGTGTGGCATCCCCCTCTCCCCCCATAGGCTGTGTGGCACCCCCCCTCTACCCCATTAGTATAGGCTGTGTGGCATCCCCTCTCCCCCCATAGGCTGTGTGGCATCCCCCCCTCTACCCCATTAGTATAGGCTGTGTGGCATCCCCCTCTCCCCCCATAGGCTGTGTGGCATCCCCCTCTCTCCCCATTTGTATAGGCTGTGTGCCATCCCCCTCTCCCCCATAGGCTGTGTGGCATCCCCTCTCACCCCATTTGTATAGGCTGTGTGCCATCCCCCTCTCCCCCCATAGGCTGTGTGGCATCCCCCCTCCCCCCAATTCCCATAGGCTGTGTGGCATCCCCCCTCCCCCAATTCCCATAGGCTGCGTGGCATCCCCCCTCCCCCCAATTCCCATAGGCTGCGTGGCACCAGAACGTTCCCCCCAGTCGGTGTAAGTGGAAAAAAAAGTCAAACTCACCTCTCCACTGACACCGCTCCGCTGAGCGGTCGGCTCCGTGAATGGGGTGGGCGTGGCCTGCGCCGCCTCAGCGTCGGCACAGGCCACGCCCACCCCATTCACGGAGCTGGCCGTAAGAAGCAGCGGCGGGGGCTCTGTCCCGGCCCAGCCGCTGCGATCGCTGTCTATTACAGGCAGCGATGACAGCGGCAGGGCCAGAGACAGCGCTCCCGCTGCTCCTCCGCCTGCTGCTTCTTCCTGGGCACATGCGAGCACCCAGGTCAGGGCAGCGGGTGGGCGTGGCCTGCACCGACTTGGTGCAGGCCGCTCCCACCCGCTGCCCTGACCTGGGTGCTCGCATGTTCCCCAGGCGGAAGAAGCAGCAGGCGGAGGAGCGGCGGGAGCGCTGTCTCTGGCCCCGCCGCTGTCATCGCTGCCTGTAATAGACAGTGATCGCAGCGGTGGGGCCGGGACAGAGCTCCCGCAGTGTGACAGGCAATGCGGGAGCGCCGGGAACGGGTGAGTTTTTTTTTTATTAATTTTTTTTTTTTTTTTTACATTCGCCCGATAAGGCGCACGGGCATTTTTCCCCCACTTTTGGGGAAAAATAAGTGCGTCTTATAGGGCGAAGAATACTGTATTTTGTTCTTTTTATGCAAAGATATTTTTAAAAACAGTAGAACAATTACAAACAAGACATTTCATGTTAAAGCCTAAATGCTAAATGTGTATTTTCAGGGAATATATGGTTTATGGGGGGGTATTACAAATCTAAAGGGTTGTTTTGGTTGAAAAAGCGCTAGGTGCACACTTTGTCTGCAAGGCTGAAATTTTCAAGTAACATTTTTTAGGATAATGTGGCTTTGTTTCTTCTTTTTTATTCTTTTTTAGTGAAACTCTGTGCAACTAAAGAATCCATTGAGGGATTACTTTCAGAAAACGACACCCACATCAACAAGCCTGGTACAACTAGAAAGCTTGAGGTGTTTACTTCCAAATAATATATAGTTTGTGTAAAGGGTTGTTTTTCTTGCAAAACTGCAAGGTGCGCATAGCATAGTTGGATTTTATCTGAAAATCTCCTAAAGCGCTGTTTCAGTTTGGGAGAGTCTCCTGGGCTGTCTACCAATACATGTGGTACCGTTGTAGCCGGGAGAAATTGGGATTTCACACGCAATGAGATTTTATTGACAAACTTACATTTTTAATTACAAAAAACGCTACAAATTGAAAAAAAATAGATTTTTTTTTATTTTTTTGCACATATTTCACCCAAAAGTATTGCGAATACACCAAAAAAAGGCCAAACAAGACATTTCATTTTGAAATCCAGACTCTGCTGTAAAAACAATATATGAAATATTTGAAATCCCTTTGGAACCCTTAAAGCTCACCATAACCACTTAGCGCTATCCTGCAGCTTCCCTTTGGAACCTTTAAAGCTCACCCTAACCACTTAGCGCTATCCTGCAGCTTCCCTTTGGAACCCTTAAAGCTCACCCTAACCACTTAGCGCTATCCTGCAGCTTCCCTTTTGAACCTTTAAAGCTCACCCTAGCCACTTAGCGCTATCCTGCAGCTTCCCTTTGGAACCCTTAAAGCTCACCCTAACCACTTAGCGCTATCCTGCAGCTTCCCTTTTGAACCTTTAAAGCTCACCCTAACCACTTAGCGCTATCCTGCAGCTTCCCTTTGGAACCTTTAAAGCTCACCCTAACCACTTAGCGCTATCCTGCAGCTTCCCTTTGGAACCTTTAAAGCTCACCCTAACCACTTAGTGCTATCCTGCAGCTTCCCTTTTGATCCCTTAAAGCTTACCCAAATCACTTAGTGCTATCCTGCAGCTTCCCTTTGGAACCTTTAAAGCTCACCCTAACCACTTAGTGCTATCCTGCAGCTTCCCTTTGGAACCTTTAAAGCTCACCCTAACCACTTAGTGCTATCCTGCAGCTTCCCTTTTGATCCCTTAAAGCTTACCCAAATCACTTAGTGCTATCCTGCAGCTTCCCTTTTGATCCCTTAAAGCTTACCCAAATCACTTCATGGTTAGGTTCTTCTTCATTTCCCGCACCCTAAAACTTACCCAAATCACTTCGCGGTAAGGTACTTCTTCATTTCCCGCACCCTAAAACTTACCCAAATCACTTCGCGGTTAGGTTCTTCTTCCATTTTAGGTCCCTAAAACTTACCCAAATCACTTCGCGGTTAGGTTCTTCTTCCATTTTAGGTCCATAAAACTTACCCAAATCACTTTGCGGTTAGGTTCTTCTTCCATTTTAGGTCCCTTAAACTTACGCAAATCACTTCCCGGACATCTGAATCTTGAACTAAAAATATGTACTTGCGCCTTTGTTTGGTGTAAATGTATGTGTTTAAAGAAATGACACTGAAACTTTGTTTTTGGTTTTGTTTTTTTAATTTAAATTATTTTTGGGATCTAAAAAACGTTTTTTTGCTTTTTTAAAAACTTGGTTATTTAAAATATTTTTTGGGGATAAAAACTTTTTTTTTTAACAAAATAAAAATTTGGGTTAAAACGTTTTCACTATTAAAACAACAACTAAAACTTGCTCCGCAGAACATGGCCAGGACCCAGGACTCTACTCCTCTTCCTCTTCTTCTGTTGTCCCCAATGAGTCAACCATCACCTTCATATCGGCCACCAACGCAAGGTCCCTCCGATGCATTTCTACTATTTTTTGGCGTGTGATCCCTGTAACAAATAGAGACAAAATAATTAGTTTGAGACAATACATGTTTTCCACCTGTGGATTGAATGTTTTGTAGTTAACAAATTAAATAAAGGTGACATATGTAATTCTGTCAACTCATTAAGCTAAGGAAGTGGCCACAGATCAGTCTGGCAATTCATTAAGCTAAGGAAGTGGCCACAGGTCACTCTTAAATTGCCATTGGCTAGGGCTTGATGTATCTGTGTGTTGATGTCAAGTACCACATAAATGCAAATGATGCCATGACTACTTACTTGGTTGGTGGCCGAGAGCTGGCTCGTTGGGGACAACACAATGTCCTGGGTCCTGGCTCTGCTGTAGTGCCTGTAGAAACATGGGAAATACGGTCAGTTTTCTTGTCAAATTCCTCAGTAATCAAATGTCTATTGCCAAGTCTGGTTCACATCACTCACCTTCTCCAGGTTCTGCTTGGAGCAGATCTGCTGCCTCTTCCACTACCTCACCCATTCCCAAAGCATCTAGACAAACAGATGAAAGGAATCAGTTTGGTAGGAGATAACATGTATATGTGTGTGCGTATACATGAAGAGTGACATACCAGAGGCTCCCGCATGCGTGACAGGGTACAACTGCCTGCCCACGCTGTGCCACCCCTCCTCTGTTGTAAGGTCCAGGGGCTGGTCTGAGGACCCCACAGAGGAGGGGTAGGCCCGTCGCCCTGGAGATCCACCACCTTCACTCCCAGCTGCAGAATCATGCAGCACTGGTCAGCCTGTGCGCCTCCGGGTGCGGCGAATGCGGTAATCCATTTCCAACACTACCCAAGAAAAGGCATTATAAATAAAAGGCCTACCTTCTGTCGTAGTTACATCTTGCATGCAATCGCTATGTACTTACTTGGGAAATGGATTTCGAAAAATCTCCGCACCCGGGGCATGTGCGGTCATTTCAGGTCCGACCAATGCTGCATGATCTGTGTGTGGGTGAAGGTGGTGTTGGTCTGATGTTGGATCTCCGAGATGATCTCCAGGGCGACGTTTTGTTTTTCAAACGAGTTGGGCAGGTAGTCGTACCTGCGCTCCAGCATGGTCTACAAAACATAAATCAAACATAGCAATAATTTAGAAATGCGTCTCAAGAAGTGCCAACAATACATTATTTGGTTCAATCACATTAACACATACACACACACACTTCTAGCCTAAGTTAAATTTCAAATCTGGGTGCACTGTTGTTTGGCATGTGTGTGGCGTGCGTTTGGGTGTGCATGTAGTTTAACCAAATTGTTTTAAAATCTATTACTTCGTGCGCATCCTTAACATGTAGAGCAGCATTAAGATGTCAATTGAAAGGCCTACAAATACACTTACGAGCATGATGATCTCTTCTTGTTGGTGGGGTGAAGATAGTGGGCTCCATCTTTCTTCTTCTTCTCGGCAGCAGATAAGTAATGCCCCAGTAATGCCCCAGCGGTTTCCGGGTTCCGCACGTGCAAACAGCCAGACGTATGCGTAAGCGAACGTGTAGACGTCACACGGCGGATACCTTATTTAAAGGTCCCTGGACACACAGCTCATTCTCTTTGAGAGTCCATGCAAAATGGCAGCAAAAAAAGCAGCACCTAAACCTGTCCAGGAGACCACGCTCAAGAAGGCAACCAAGCGGCCTGAGCATGGCGAGGGCCCCAAAACAAGGTCTCAAGAGGCCAAAGCGAAGTTAAGGCCTACAACAAAGGCTTTGCCAAAGCAGCATCCCAAGCTAACTACCAGCTATGGGCAAAAAAGGAGGTGGCAGCAGCAAAAACCAAGACAAGGGCACCAAAGCCTACAGCAGCTCATGCCCTCCAAATGGGTAAGAGGGTACAAAGCCCCACCCCACCCTGCCCCACATCCCCCCCCATGTGGCACCAAGGCACTTGCCAAAGGGCCCAAACACAGGCCAAGAAGCCGCAGCAGGTCCAGAAGCCACAGCAGGTCCAGAAGCCGCAGCAGGTCCAAAGGCCGCAGCAGGGCCAGAAGGCCAAGATCCAAAAGCAGCCACAGCAGGCGCAGAAGCCCGAAAAGGAAGGCAAGGCCAAGGTCCCCCTCCCCACCCGCACGTGGCTACCAAACCAAGGCCAAGAGTGGCCAACCCACCAGCTCTGGCTCACCCCAGCCAAGTACCTCAAAGGGCCCACAGAGCCACAGGGCCACAAGCAGCAGTTCCAGCTCCTCAAGACCCTCTCTTCCTCGCCCACATTCCCCTCCGGCACAGGTTGTCAGGCATTCCCCCTATGCCACATCAACACCTGCAACTTCAGTGGCCACCCAGCCACGAACACCCAGTCCCTTTCCCAGTCCAGTACGATCAACAGCCAGCCTCCAGTCCTTGAGGTCTCCTGCATACACCCAGGCCAGAATGTTACCCCATTTGCCAAACACTGAGGAGCCACAACCACCGCAAACAGGGCGCACATTGCGCAGAGGCCACTTGAGTGGCTGTTTTGGTGAGTCCCAAACTCTGGCATTGGCTAGTGGGCTAACGTTATATTATTATGAGCTATATGGGAGCAAAACTACTAGCAAGCAGCGCAAATCTGAGATTTTGGCAGAACTCACCAGACAAGTCAATGCAGTGGGGGACGAACTCAAAGATGTAGAACAGATTCAGCTGAAAATATCGGACCTGAAATATGCCCTACGGAAGAAACAGAATAAAAGGCGGCAGTACAGGTACATATCTTATTTGTTGGTTTTTATTCTTCTTGTCTATCCATCAGTGCGCTTAATTATGATTACTATGTTTTTCAGCTTACAAACTGGCGGAGGATTTCCCACTAAATTGAAATTTACCCAGGCTGAGGAGATTGTGCTGGGCCTGCTACATCCTGTTGCGTTAGAGGGACACTCGGCACAACAGGACACAGACAACCCGCCAATTCCAGCAGGTTAGTAATGTGTGAATGACCCTAAAAATGTGGCAAAAAATCTAATTAGGCAGCAAGGCATATCTAAACACATGGCCCTAGGGTGTGGCTTGGAGTGGAGTGATCACTTTGACCAGGGTGTGTCATGTGTGTCTACAGGTAATGTGCAAATGAGCACGACATGATGTTTAAGAACATTTAGGAAGAGTAGGAAACTATGGAGCTTAGGAAATGAATGCGTATTTATTTACAATCACAGGCCACACTTACATCTTTTGCTGTTGGGCAATTTGCTAAGAGCTGGGTTTGGGGCCCAACGGCTTAAGATGGTGTGATTGAAATGTTTTAAGAGATACAATGTTCACCACCAGAATCATATTGTAACTGCTATTTGCCAGCTTAATGTGTTAACTTAATGGCCTATAAGGGATGTGGAAACACACACAACAGCCATTTCTTGCATGTTTGTTTTTCTTCACTTGACCAATGTGTCTATTCTGGTTTAACAATCCATGCACACTATAATGGCATTCATAGTGAAGGCCAAGTGGCACCGTTGTGGTAGTGGCCATTCCTGCTTGGCCACATTTTTGTTTTAAGCATATGTGTTATTAACCATAACAAATGCATAGTTGTGTGTTTACATTGTTGTTTTTCTTCTAATGCAGCCCAGCCTCATCCCTCAGCTAGTGGTGACTCCTCTGCCATTTTAACTATGCCGTCTTCTTCCGTGCTGCCTAGGACCCAGGATCCGATATCTACGGTAAGTGTTTTTTGAGGCTGTTGCGTATGCATGTGGCTTGCCATGTTTTTATTGCTTGATTTACATATGTATTCCCCACACTGAACCTTTTTGTTTTACATGTCCCCAACAGAGCCACACACTGATGGAGGAAATCCAGGAGCTGGAGGAGGATGGAAGCTTCCTTGGAGCTTATGAAGATCTCCCCCTGGGCCAGAATCTGCAACTGTCCCCAAATGTTTCTCCGACAAATCCTCAGCAGCAGAGGGAAGCTGGCTGCATGCTGCCTGCACATCGTGGGCAGCATGCAGAGACTGCCCCTCCAGTCCCCAGTTTCAAATCTGCTGTTGAGGATTTGCCCAGCATACCTGTGGCTGTTGGGAGTCCTAGAGCAACATCATCTGCACGCCCCACAACCCGTGGAATTGGGAAGCGTACTCAGCAACGTCGCCCAGTTTCCCAGGGGAGGGGCGTGCAGATGATGGAGGCAGCATGGCACCATGAGAGGCACCTGTTTCGTCGCCAAAATCAACAAAATATTATTGGGCAATTAGATAACCTCAATAATACCTTAAGTGCCATGCTGACTGAATTTAGGACCCATAACAGCCACATGGCCAACTTGACCTCAGAAATCAGGTCCAGCATGGCAGAATTGCAAAGTAACCAAAGAAACATTTTGGAATAGTTGCAGATTCTGAATGCCACACAGGCCCAGGTTATGGCCCACCCCCAAGGGCCACAACCTGGGTTCTATGGGCATCCCCCATATTAATGTGTATTTGGCCTGAATCTGTTCTACATCTTTGATCGACATCCCCACTGTATTGACTTGTCTGGTGAGCCCTACAAATCTAGCATTTTGATCTGCCTTTGCTAGTATGTTTTGGATTTGCCCCCATATAGCTCATTAAAGTCCTGAGGTAGCCCACTAGCCAATGCCAGAGGACAAGCCTCACTGAAGTGGCCACTAAAGCTGTTGCGCTGCAGCGTTGGCCATAATTACATTTGTGGTGGCTCCTCATGTTTGTAGCCATGATTGGGTGACATTCTGGCCTGGCAAACTAAGACCTTGGACCCTGGCTGTGATTGTACTGTACTTGGATTGGGACTGGGTGTTCTTGTTTGGGTGGGCCACTGAGTAACAGGTGTAGATGTGGCATAGGTATGTCTGCTTTCAACCTTTGCCTGTGGCAAATGTGGGCAAGCAGGAGAGGGCTTATTTGTGTGCATTTTTGTGTTATGGAACATGTTTTGACATTAATTTCATGTCCATGTCTTCCCCCTAAGTATGTGAGTGCCCATCACCTACCATTATGTTGTTAAAAAAGGAACCTTTTAAAAAGTAAAAAAAACTGTTGCTGACCAAGTTAATGTCTGTGGTTTTTTGGTTAAGAAATATGAGTTCAAGTAGCCACCAAAACAAAAACTAACAAATATTTCAAAATAAGTCCACAAACATTGTTGTTGATTTGTGTAAATAATTCATTATTGTTTTGGTCATAATGAACTTAAAAAAAAACAACAAATGTAACAAAACAATAACTCCAAAGAAACAAAAACAAAGACAAAAAAACTAACCAAAATGTGTTTCTATCAAATTAGCACGGACGGCTTGGCCAGACGCACTGTGCTGCCCAATATAGGTGTCCTCTGGCTCATCCGGCGGGTGGAGAGGGTGGAAAATCCAGATAGCGGGGGACCCGCTGCAAGATCGCAAAATTATGCAGCGCTGCACAGGCGCTGACCTTTTTGGGGTCATACTGCAGGGAGCCCCCAGTGTGGTCCAAGCACCGAAATCGGGTCTTCAAGAGTCCAAAGGCCCTCTCCACCACTGCCCTGGTTTTTCTGTGCGCCCGATTATAGGCCTCTTGTGCTGGATTCTGTGGGTGGAGTACAGGCGTCATCAGCCACGGGAGGAGTGGATACCCCGAATCTCCTCGAAAAATTCAAGGTAAACACATATTAACATTAATGCCTACATTTCAGGGCAAAAATCCTAAAAATACATGATTAAGAAGGTAGGTGACATTGTCACCCAAACATGAGCATACATATTGCACAGGCAAAAGCAAGAAATAAACATATCTGATAGATGGGGGCCAAAGTTGAGAAATAATATTGCAGATGCTGGCCAATCAGGCAGACTGTTAACAGCTATTGTTTCCTGTCTGTGCTGCAGAACAATGTAGGATGGTTTAACTTTACATGAACCATTTCCTGCTTTGTCTGAGTCCCAAACAGGTCTAAGGCGGCCCCTGCACTTTATCCCGCTCACCTCTACTCAGGGGCAGGCTGATTCACCATTAGCGGCAGGTAGCGACAGATGAGCGTCTGTAGCAGGCATTTTCAGAGCGCCCGCTAGTAGTCGCAGTGCTCGGCCGTGGGTCGCTACTTTATAGCCATAGTCACTGTTCAGTAATGGTGAATACATTGTGAGGAGTCGCTATTTGACTAGTACAGCGCTGTATGGGAGCGCATGTTAGCGACTGCTCATAGCGACAGACTCACACCATATTCAGGAAAAAAACAGCTGCAAAAATCTCTGGCGCTGAAAAATAGTTGTTTGAAGCCCAGAGCGCCGGAGGCTCTGTGATTAAAGGCTGTTTTTGAACATGTATCCACCAGTAACAAAGCGAAAACATATGGAATGACATTGTAACAACATTGTAACATGAACACTTTAATGCCAGACCTGTAATGTCATTTTTGAGGAAATATTTAAAAAATGAAAAAATATGAAAAAACTGCTTTTTCAATGCCAGAAGAGGTCAAAGAATTATTTGATTTTTTGGAAAAAAAAAAATCCTGTTTAAAGAGAAGTAATGGATCGTCCATTGAAATGTATGGGAGAGCGCCAGGTAGCGAGAGGTCATACCTGGCGCTGTGCAAGGCTGAACGCTGGCGCTGTTCGCTGAGGCTTTAAAAATGATGAATCAGACGCTACATGGCGCTATTCCAGTCGCTCAACAGATTCTGCTTGATAAATGTGTAATTGCGTGCCGTGTCCGGCGTTCACCAGTCGCTATCAGTCGCTACCTCTCATTAACCAGGCGCTACCTGATGCTATCCCTTCTTAAATAAGGGCCTAAGTGTAATGCATGTAAGCAAAGATGGCGCAGACCCTCTGTTAAAGTCAATAACAGATTGACCGAAAACTGTGGGGAAGACTGTTTTAGACTTTTGCTCTAATTACACTTTGGAGTTGAAACAATGCAGGACAAACATTTTGCCAGCCTTTGTTGTTTTGATAATGTAATGGGTCCAGTCGTGTTTCACATGTTCCCAAGGTGATGACAAAGCCATCGTTTAAGGAAGGTGAATCAAACCAAAATCCAAGCCATACATATAAACTAAAAATATATAATTGGACTCAACTTACCAAGGAGCCATGCACCTGCAAATTCCCCAGACTCAAAATGACGGAATAATCCTGATCTGCGAAGGATGTAGGCGTCATGGGCTGAGCCAGGGTAGCCTGCGAGGGCGCTAAGAAAGCGCATGTCCTGGGCCACCACTGCTTGCACATTCAGTGAGTGGCCCATTTTTCGGTTCCTGGGTAAACAGAGAAAAAAAATACATCATTAACGCTTGGGAAATTAGTCAAACGCTCACTTCTAACACCCTAAGTCAAACGTTTTAATCCAGACAACTAACACTTAACAACTACCTTCAATTTAAGTGCCGAACAAAAGGAGATGTATGTTATAGTTTTTAAAAGGTTGAGTTACTTGTTCAATTTTAAGTACACTTTCAAATGTTTGACTTGGAACAAACTGATATTTTTGTGACAAATACCGGCCATTGGTTCACATACACTCTTTGCAAGGAGGGAGGATTAGCAAGGAGGGACTGATTACAATGAGGGAATATTTAAGAGGAGGGACTACTAACATAGTGGGCTTAATTAACAGGAGGGACTAGTAACGTTGAGGTTAAAATTACAAGGAGGGACTAATAACAATGAGGGAATAATTACAAGGAGGGACTAGTAACAAGGAGGGATTAATTACAAGGAGGGACTAGGAACAAGGAGGGATTAATTACAAGGAGGGACTAGGAACAAGGAGGGATTAATTACAAGGAGGGACTAGGAACAAGGAGGGATTAATTACAAGGAGGGACAAAAACAAATGAGGTTTTGGACCAAAAAAAAAAGAAAGGAACCAGAGGAGGGACAAGGGCAACGTGGGTACAGTCAATGGCACCCATGACGTTGGGCATATCAGCAATATTATAAAATGCCAGCTTAATCGCATTTCTGGCTACCATATGCTCTGGAAAACAAATATATTTTCGAGTTAGGGTAGCCATGCCTTCCAAAAACTTGGATAGCGCACGGCTCAGCGTAGGCTGTGAGATCCCCACGGAGAGGGCACCCAGCCTCTGGAATGAGCCATTCGCCAAAAATTACAGGCAGCCAAGCATCTTGGTCATACCTGAAATTGCTTGCCCCTTCCTTGTGGTGCAGGCTAACCATGGCCGCAGCTCACTATACAACTTATGGAGGGAAGCGCGATTAAGCCTGGTGAGCTCGAACAGCTCAACGTCATGCATGCCATTGATGTCCATGCGTCGCCGCCGGTGCAGTCTGGCCTCTGACCTCCGGACGATCTCAATGCCCATGAGCTGCAGATCTTCATGCTCCTCAAATGCACTAGACTTGTCCATGCCTGCTAGTTCCGACGTCAAAATGGTCCCGTAAGGGGATCGGAAATGAAACGGATTTATTGGGTGTTGGCCCTTCGGCAATCAGCTCTCTGAATTAATCGCCAGCCCATTGCAATAACGTAAGTTTTCTGAACGGTCGAAACATTTCAGATTTGGTGGAAAAAAAGGTCCCGAAAGAATGTAAATCTTTACTTTGGATCATCGAAAGAGCATATACGTATTAGTTCGAACGTTCGTGCGAGGCACAAAACTGGATGGCAATCAAGCAGTAAAAAATATAGGAGTATGAAATCAATACATCACCCAATAGTTATTTGAATCCCAAGCTGTCTTGGTTCCCGCCACTCCAGCCAGCAGCACCAACGTGTTGCGTAGTTTCTCAACTACTTCGCCAGGGTGTTTTGCTGGGATATGTGCTGGCCTTTAAATATGGTGGAAGCAAATCTATTGGGGAGGGAAGAGGATGTAAGTTGGTGCATCAGCAACCAATAGAATGTCGAGATGCGTCAGTCCTGCTTGTCAATCTCATATGGCCAATCACAGAAAGTTTCCACCCTGTTCCCGGATCTAGAAGGAAGTGTAATAGCGCATCACGTCCGCCAGAATGTGAGCACGCCACGCCCGAACAAGGGCAAGTGCACCGCCGGGAACCAGGCCAGGTAAGTAGGCGGGGCAGGACAGGCTCTAAAAGGAAACAAGTGCCTGACATGATGCGCAAACTGATGGCTGCAGATAGTCTCCCTTACATTATGAATCCATGGCCCAAACACATTCAAAAATTAAAACAAAAGCAAAAAATATCAAACAATGACAATAGTGCCACCCTTTGGTGAAATTTATACACAGTTATATATGAGCCGCAATTATTACAAACATACCATACAATGGATAGAATGAAAGTGAGAGGTCCCAACAATATAGAAAACATCCCCTATCCGCATATCCAACGAGTCATGGATCTATGGAGGGATGATGGCGGGTGCAAATGCAATTAAGTTTGCAATTCAAAGGTTAAAGGCATCCCTGGTTGGGCATAATATTGCGCTAATAATAACAATGGCAATGCGCTAATAATGCTGATGGTATTAAATAGATCAAGAGTACCTAAAGCAGTAGTGATCCTTACAGTATGGATGGTGGTTGGTAATGCCCTGATAGATATACTGGGGCAAATGTTAGAAGAGCCCCCCTAGACCATGCCCCACCATTCTCCCACTTTGGGAAGGAGGGACAAGTCAGGAGAGGCACAGATCATTACTTATACAAAAATCAAAATTTATATAAGCAACAGGATAAGCTGCCAGCCCTAAGGAAGCATGGGAATGTAGCATTATATGAATAAGGTATAGCTATAATAGGCATAATGAACTGCCCCGAGCCATACCAACTGATGCTATGATGGATGAAGGTGGCTCCTGGTCATTTAGAAAGTCCATGGTTGTGCCCGGAGGCATCTTATACTGATCACCAGGTTTTCACCCGACAGTGTATGGTTCTGCCAGGGAGCATCATAACTTGGTCTTATGATGTAACTGGAATCAAGAATCCATAGCTAGATTGGAGAATCATAACGGTTGGTGTATCTGGAGCAGTCTTCGAAACCGGATCTCACTGCAAAGGGATTTTCATGGTTGCCTCCAGAGATATCATATGCTGACCATGAGATCTTCGCCCGAGAGTATATAGTTGTGCCAGAGGGCATCGTGTGTTGGTCCTGTGCTGTTACTGAGACCGGGAGTCCATAGCTGGGTTGCAGAGTCGTACCTCCTTGGTGTACCTAAAACTGATGGTCATGCGTCTTTTGCCGATAATTCAAGAGTGTTTACCTGGAGCTACAAGTGGCCCGGCGGCATGCTTTGTTCAAAACCCTACGGGGATATCTTCGTCTCTCAAAGCGATGTTTTGTGTTCCTTAGTTCTACCTGGAAATCTTGATCATTGGAGCAATTTCTTCTTGCTCTGAGCATCTGGCTAGTCGGGATGCCCTCCCTCAATCTTCTCAGGTGAAAACGCTGTGTTTTTTCTATGCAACTGTGTGACTATGGAGCCATCTGTTTGTAGTGCCAAGGAAATATCCAGAAATTCAATCCAAGGCAAAGAATGTTTGTAATGCCGGAATGTTATTCCACGGTGGCGAAAAAGTTGAAGGTTTACGAGGTTGATAAGCATTAAATGTTGCATTTTCCTGTTCCTTGAGGAGAGACTGAAGATCCCGGAGTGCTTGTTCATCTGCCGCACAGAACGGGATGTCCTGTAGTATATGGGTGTCAGAGAAAAAGCATTTCAGAGCCAATTTTCTACAGAATAAATAGAGGACTTTGATCGTGTCAAACTTGTAAATCATATGAGTTGGAGCAAAACTGAGACCCTTTGAAAGGACATGTTCTTGTGTGTCAGTTAAGGGAACTCCTGTTAAATTAATGATTTTTGATTCCGAATCTGACGCCTGTGGTCCATCATTTGAGGAGATTGCATGTGTCTCCTCTTGATGTCCCTGGGCCGTAGCCCTCCCCAATAGATTTGCTTCCACCATATTTAAAGGCCAGCACATATCCCAGCAAAACACCCTGGTGAAGTAGTTGAGAAACGACACAACGCGTTGGTGCTGCTGGCTGGAGTGGCGGGGTACAGGACAGCTTGGGATTCAAATAACTTTTGGGTGATGTATTGATTTTATACTCTTTTTTACTGCTTGATTGCCATCCAGTTTTGTGCCAGCACCTTATGAGCGACTGCTCACGCTGTCTTGACTGCACATTGCACTTGTAGTCCAGACCTTAGTCTTTTACTGGACTACACTTTATCTGTTTTTTTATTGCTTATTTCGGCACTAGCACTTTCTATAGCAGTTTTGCACATTGTTTCTTCATACTGGCACTTGGCCCTCTGGCCTCTCGTCTGTTTACTCTGCACACCTCCTTTGAGGCCACTGCTTTTTGCACATTTATGCGCTTTGCACCTTGATTTACAACAACGCTTCTCAGCGTTTTGCAGTCCCTGGTAATCTACTGACATAATTCATGTGTAAAAAATCTTAATTTGCTCCTGTACAGGCTTATTTGCGGTGTGGCATTTTTAGTTCATTACATTGCACTTATTCATAACAGTTCATATATACATATATATATATTTTTTCCATCCCAAATAGCCTCTTCTTGTCCCTCCCTGCCCTGCCCCTCCAGTCTTCTTATGTTTGTGTATGTCTTAATGTTTCATTTTACTCCAGTCATAAGGGTCGATTCAGAGAAACATTTAAAAGCTTTGATTTTGTTGCCAATCATGGTATTTTTTCCGAACGCTCGTGCACTCGTATGAACTTGCGAGCGATTCTATACACTAATCCGTTTCCTATTGTAAAATGCCCGTCCGTTCGTATGCTAGCTTCCGACCTTGGCTCAGTCATTTTCCATCGTAAATTATAGGTTGAGTGATCTATTGTAGCGACGGCAGCATGTGTTTTTTCCCTTCTTCCATCGTCCACCTCTTCGAATTCCTGGCGTTTCCCGATGGGTTAGAATGGTTTTTAACCTCTAATATTCGTTCGTTCGGAAATGTAGAAGATCTTGCGCATGCGCAATACAAGCTACACTCATCAAACTGTTCTGCCACAAATGTGGCCACATATAGTACACTACCAAGCTCACCCCAACTATTTAGCGCTAGTCTAACACTTACATTTATTACCTCTAAAACTGACCCAAACCACTTTGCGGTCATGCGAATCTTCATATCTGCTTTTTCTTGATTTCATTTGTTTAGTGGTAACCAACCATTAATGAATGTATTTCTAAAAGTAAATCATACAGATTTTTTGTATTTTTGTTTTTGGACCTGGCATTTTTTTTTTGCGTTTAATATAAAATTTTGGTTTCAAATGGTACAACTTTAAATTTTTAGTGTTGTTACCCACACCCTGTACATACAGATTGCTCTCCAAAGAAAAAAACACCCAGCATCTTCTGCATGTTATGAGCCTGGAAATAGCCAAGATGGCGGGTCAGGTAATATCAGGCAGCCTGCAAACAGAAAGGGCCTTGTGACTGTGTTGCTCTGCATTCTGGGATTTCTGACCTTTCCAGGCCCCCAGCTCTGCTGTGTCTGAGCAAAACACAGCTGTAACCCACACCCTGCACTTTATCCCGCTCTCCTCTCCTCAGTAAGTGTGATGCATCTGACCAAAGATGAGATAAAATAATTACTACAACAATAAATCCGAAAACAAATTAAGATTCAAGTACAACAATCCAAAGATAAATAACAAAGGACATAAGTTTAAAAAAATATAGCAATTATATTGATGTGTGGCAAAATAAAGGTTTACATGCAAAGGACTAATTAAGATCAGCATTAAAATGCTTTTAGAAGGCATACATGAAATGTATTGATTCAGGTATGCATTGCTATACAATTTATGGCCTCGGCCATGCTGATACATGCAATTCATTGGAGCTGAAGGCGCACAGACTCCTCCACATAGCCGCAAAACCTGTTCAACAATAGCAATCCGAGCCCTCAAAGGTGTCGGAAGTGGTTTTTAAATGAAACGGATTTATTGGGTGGTAATCAGCTCTCTGAATCACACGGAAACACATCTGATTAGCAGAAGTTTTCTGAACGAACTGAAAATTTCCGATTTGGATCGGAAAACTTCCGAATATCGAAAGAGCATATACGTCTATGCCCGAACGTTCGTGCGAATCCGAAATGGCCCAAAAAAATGGAAAAAATGACTAACACCCACCCAAACTTCCGATTCCCGATCCGAAATCAATTAACTTTTGGATTTTGAATCGACCCTATAGTGTCACTGTATTCATATCAAAAACGCTAGGTAGGCTGGCACTTAAAGGGTTAAGCGGCATAAGTCAGCCCACCATGTGATACCCACCTACATTAAATTTCCAGCTGATGAGGAAGAAGTGCAACGCATCAAATTTGCGTTTTACCGCATGGTGGGGATCCCTAATGTGCTATAGTGCATTGACAGGACCCATATCCCATTCAGCCCCACTCACCCGGGAACTTCACATCCACAACCATATAAGCTTCCATTCTATGAATGTGATGGTTGTTTGCAATCACAAAATGTGGCTGCGTGCAGGGAGATCAGGGTTCCCGGGCTTATGCCATAATTCCTATGTGTGTCAACAGTCATCCCTGTACAGGAAACTTGAGAATCAAGAAATGCCAGCGGGTTGGCCGAACAATACTTTTCTGGGTTTGCAATGAGGGGGGTGGTCAACACAGCTAAAAATTGCCAAGGGTTGTGTTTGCATTTAGTGTGTAAACCAGATTAAAATGTGTCTTTCTATTTGGGTGATTGGGGATACGGCCAAAAGACCCCGGCTGTGCAACCTGGCTGATGCCCCCATTGGGCAACCTGCAGAGGACACCTGATGTGCACTACAACCCAGCTCACCAAAAGACCAGATGTATTTTGGAACAAACCATCGGCATGCTGAAAGTACGCTTCCTTTGTTTGGCTTGTCCAGCAGGGGAAAAGCTATACTGCCCAGAAAAGGTGTCAAAGATCAACCTAGCTTGCTGTGTGCTACACAATCTCTGCATACTACATTGGATGGAAGAGCCAGGGGAAATGCAATTGATGCCCCAAGTTCAAGACATACCCACACTGGGTTTGCCCGGTGGGCACAGATGATTGCTTCATTTGCTAAGAATCCTGCCCTTGGTACAGCAGGGGGCATAGTTAAAAGGTTCTGCAAATGCAAAAAAATGTGTTGACAACCGTGAAACAATAGCAGGCCAACATAGTTTGAGCAGCGCCATAGACAGTAAAAGTTATTGAAAAATAAACACTTTAGACAAACTAACATTTTGGCAATTTATCCTTTGCAGGCTCGGTTCTGTAAAGAAGTCACAAGACTTGATTGCAGGGAGTTTGGCTTTGGCAAAGACATTGTTTTGCAAAACCTGCATATAAGTAGTAAATGTTTGTATTTTGTATATTTTTGAAGAACAATTCAGTAAGTTGAACAGATTTGTTTATGCTGGATTCTCTTTTGTTAGGTTAAACAACACAGGGTACAGCGCCACTTCTGCCACAGAGCTGAATGCTGTCAGTGCCATTTTACACTTTGAGGAGTTGTCCACACCACTCAGCAGCGGCCAAAATGGCGCTGCCTGGCACTCATAATAAATTAGGCTCAGTGTATGTAATGCTGAAAAAAAGAATTTAGTTCATCCAGTTCAGGTTGTTTACTATCTACATCCAGTGGTCTAGTAAACATAAACTGATAATACTATTGCATCCACTTTTGAACTCTTTTAGTGTATTTTTATGACTACCTCCTCTGGCAGAGAGTTCCATAGTCTCATTATTCTTACAGTAAAGAATCCTCTCCTCTGCCAGTGTAAGAAGCGTCTTACCTCTAACCTTAGCAGATGCCCCCAAGTTATAGTTACAGTCATGGGTATAAATAGATTGTGAGACAGATATATATCACACCTCAGGCGTCTCTTTTGACATTTCGCTGGGTACTCTAAACCAGTGGTCCCCAACCCTCGGGCCACGGACCGCTACCGGTCCGTGGCTCAAATGGTACCGGGCCCTGAGGCGGGATCCCCCCCATGTCCCGCGGTCCCGCCCCTTTAAGAGATGTCCCGGCTGCCCCCGCTGTGGAGTGGTGTGCCCGGGGCCAGGGTAATAACGCGCTGTGCGGCGGCATCAGCAAAACTGGAGGAGGTGCTTTGTAGAGGCTGAGGGAGGCCCAATCACGGCTGGGCCAATGATGGAGGAGTGGGCGGGGCACAATTGCGGTGTGCCCGGGCTCTGCCGAAAACAGGGAAGATAAGGTCAAAATAAAAAAGCTTCAGGGCTCCTACCAGCCGTCTGAGACTTTTGTTTCATCATCTGACTGGCCGGGAGCTGATTGACCTCTACCTGTTCCACAAGACTGCACAGGAAAGGGGGCTTGCCGAGTGAGGCTTTTCTCGCGTCCCCCATCCCCCCCCCCCCCCCCGCTCTGCGAGGTGTCAGACTGGCAGGACACAACAGTAAAGGAGAGAAAAGGCAAGTCCCACCCATGATGTATTAGTTGTGGCCAGTCTGCCTCATTCTCTTCTATTCTGTGTTTCCTTTCCATTCTCTGTCTTTTTCTCCCTCTCTCACTTTATCACTGTCCTTTTTTTTTCTCCCTTCCTTCCCCATCTCTCTCTCTCTTTCTCTGTGCTTTCATTTTTTGTCCTCTCTTGCTTCTTTTATTTGTCCCTTCCTTCCCTTTTTCTCTTCCTCTATCTTTCTCCCTGTGTCCTTCTCTTTTTCTTTCTCCCTTCTTCCCTGCCTCTCTTTCTTTCTCTCTCCACCACACTTTATTCTATCTCTTTCTCAACTTTCCTTCTCTCTCTTGTTCTCTTTCCTTCATCCTTTCCCTCACTCCTTCCTTTCATCCTTCCTTCCCTCCCATCCTTTCTGCATTTCTTTTTTCTTTTCCCACTCCTTCCTTCCATCCTCTCTTTTTCTCACCTTTTCTTTCTTCCTTAAATTCTTCCCTTTCTGCCTTTCACTCTCTTTCTCCCTCACTCCCATACTGCCTTCTTCCTTCCTTTTGCTCTTTCACTCCCCCTTCCTCTTTCTTATTCTCTGCCCTTGCTCTTCTCTCTCTCCCTTTCTTCATTTCTCACTTCCTTCTCTTCCTTCCCTCCCTGTTTCTCTTACTCCATTCCTCCTCTCCTATTTGCATCCTGTCTTCTTCCCGTCTCTTTACTCTCTCTCTTTTTTATTTCTTCCTCCCCTCCCCCTCTTTTTTTCCTTTCATCTTCCCTTTTTTCTTTTCTTTCACTCACTATTGCTATACATTCTTTCTCTCTTTTTTTCATTACCTCCCCCACTTCTGTTTTCCCTCTCTTCCTTGCTTCACTCACTTCCTTCTTTTTATTTTCCCTTCTCTCTATTTCTCACCTTTTTTTCCCTCCTTTTCTTTCTTTACTCTTCTTCCCAACCTCCTAACTTTCTCCTTTTTTTCTCTTACTTTCTTTTTCTCTGTTCCCCACCCTATGTTTCCTCCATTTTCTCCTTGCACCCCCCCCCCCCAGTGCCCCACCGGGCCGCGGTAAAATTACCAAATCCTGAACCGGTCCACGGTGAAAAAAAGGTTGGAGACCGCTGCTCTAAACCACTCATTCAATATAATAATTTAGTTGCCCACCTTTGAATATACTCAGGCTCTGGTAAAATGATGCTCACATCATGGGCACCTATGCCACTCTTGATGCATTCCATTATTATGTTTGCCTTGGTAGCTGCTGCCTGGCATTGGTCACTACAGTTTAGTTTATTATTAACCATTTAACATTCCCCTATGTACTGTGTAATTGTGGTACAAATGCTCATTCTCATTTGCACAACCTTACATTACATTTCATTTGCCATTTTGTACCATTATATACCATTAATAACCACCCTCTGTTTCCTATAATTAAGCCAACTATTTACCCATATTTAGCTAATTATTTACCCATATTTAGCTAATTATTTACCCATATTTAGCTGTGAAAAAGAAATAGGGCAGTTCTCAAGATTCATAGAAACTGACAGAAGTTTATGTTCCTTTCTGTACACCGCATGACATGCTTTGGATTTATATTAGAATACATTTAATACAATGTTTCCATATTATATTTCTCACATTCCTTATTGCAATGACAGGTTTCATAGAGCTCTCTTGTAGACATTATGGATGGCCAAAAAACAGAGCAGGTTTGTAGTCAACTATCTGAAGCTCAGAACATATATTGACTTAGGAAAAGAAATCCTATACTGTTCTCCCAGCACACAATCCATTTGTGTTTGTCTGAACAACACTAATTAAGTCTGTTGGATAAAAAGGGAACTTTAACATCAGACCCAAATATTTAACCATTTGTATGTGTTTTCCTACTTTGCACAATATATGCTACATGAACTAATCAGGCAGGACCTTTTGAGGTCTGGAACGGGTGTGTTTCCACTGGCTTTTTAACTGTTAACAATCTCTGGGCAAAGAATGCTAGGGATTATGGCCTCTGAACTTGCCCCTAAGGCTCCTTTCACACCTAGCAGTTTCCACTGCGTTGTGTTTGGAAAGGTCCTGCATGTAGCGTTTCCAACTCGATGCAAGTCATACAGCACTATAAGTTTGGAGCCTTATTTATGGAGTGCACTGTTTAGCATAAATTGTCTGGCATATGGGTCCGCTCTGGAGCAACAACAAATACTTATGTTTTGGAACTGCTATTTTTACAGAATGGCGAAGCAAGTCACAATGTCCATTGTTTAATAATCAACTAGGATTTGAGGCACTGCACATTATTTTTAAAGCCGGCCCACACCTGTTTTCTAATGAATGGTTGTGGGGCACGGCTGTGACAGGCTTGGGGGGGGGGCATCCAGATTTCTGGAGACCCCCAGTGCAATGACCCCCACAACACCCCATCATTCTTACCTTCGCCTCGATCCTTGGGCAAAATGCTGTTCTTCAATTGGCTGCTGGTGGTCATGTGGGCCATCTTTCCCAGCAGCCGGTCAAGGTTGCACCCCTGAGCTTGTCAAAGCGATATCACGCACCATTAAAAAACGGATGTGGGAGCGCTTTAATCATTTTTGGCATGCTACACAGATTGGCGCTATATCGAACAGACGCTGGTCAGTTTTCTGGACTGTTTTCTTATAACAGTCACAGGATATCACTGCTGTGAACAAAGCAGACAACCTTTAGTGTTTAGGCTGCATTTTTGTAGTTGGTGTCCAATAAACACATTTGTAAGAAAAATAATCCTTGAAAAATGATTTTACAAGAAAATAATAAAATTACATTTGGTGACATCCTGTCCTGCGTTTACATTATTAATAATTATTAATTATTAAGTCAGCAAAACAAGTTCTGTACAAATAATTTGTTTAATTTTAAATTATAAGCGATAAACACTTCAGTACATTTCTGGTCTATGGGATCTAAACCTACAGAACCACTTTAAAATAGCGCAGCTTTGAGAAGCGTGCCAGTCAATGCAAACTATATGACGCCTATGATAAATTAGATGGAGGCTGACAGACACATTGGCACTGACTGTCCAGATTCACACCAACTTCCTCCCCCCTTATCCCCTTGTGATAAGCCATTTCAAGAATCGCAATATCTCTGTTTATATGTAAATGCCTATGTAAAGCTGCTTTCTTTGCTTTCATTTTGGAGTGTGTCTAAGCTGGGATGTGCATGTAATGGTACAACTTTATGAGTCATGAACATGTTCTGCTGTGGTAAGAGACAGCTGTGGGACCACTGTGTATTGTGTTTACTTGTGCTGAGAGCACCAACGGACAGAGTGACTGTTGGACCCCTTTTTTTGTGTGGTCGTGGAGGAATAAAATTGAAATTAATGTAAACTTTGGAGCCCTGCCACAACCTCTACCCAGTGCTGAAGGGAATGGAGGTGAGGCAAATTGGACAGTCATCAGATGAGCTGCTTGCTGCCTTATTATAGCAGTTGGGTTTATAGTCCCTTTAAAGTGGACCAAAACCCAGGATTTTTACTATGCTGGGTATTGGTCCTTTCCCTGTGGACACCCCGATTGGGGGTACCCCGCTGTGTGAAAACCCCCAGAACGCCCGAACCCAGCTCACCTCTTCCCGGTCCCACAGTGCGTCTAAGAGCAGCGGCTCTCATGGCCGCATCCTTTGCCTCCCTCTAAGAGGGGCGCGTCTGCACCGGCCAATGTGGGACTGGGAAAAAGGTGATCTGGGTTCGGGGAAAGGACCAAAACCCAGGATAGTCAAAATGATTGACTACCCTTTTGGTCCACTTCAACGGATATCTACAAACAAGCATATTCAAATTTTCTTCCCGGAACTGCTAATGACTCAGTCCACTGTGCAAAAAGTTACCTGTTCTGCAGATCAAAACTCAGAAAACTTCTTTGACATGCTATTTATGTCTATGGTGGCGGCACCATGGCAGAGGAACCAATAAGTTTTCCTACACGATGATCCGCATGGTGGGAGGTAAGGTGAGCCCTTTAAATGTCAGTTTGACTTTGTGGTTTTGTTTTGTGTGTGTGTGTTTTAATCATCGCTATGTCTTTAGTCATGTGCAACATGGGACACATATTCAACATTTGCTTAGTTTATTATTATTCTTGCAGTAGAAAATAATATAAGCAAAATAAACACAAATCAATGGGGAAAATATAAAAGTAATGTCACAGCCAGAGGAAATGTATTATGTGTCAAAATGAGCAGGAAGCTCCTGGCAAAACATATTTTAACATTAGTCAAGACATGATAGCAAAATTCTATTATCCTCTATTTTCTTCTAACATTGTCACAGGACATAACCAGCTACAGTACTTATGTTAATTTACACCTCAAAATTTTAACCACAATTTTTTGGAAATATTGGAAGCAGTATTGTGTTGTACGGTGTCAGCCATTGTGAATGGTAGAGAAGTGAAGAAATAAGGCATTACACTTTAAACTAATGGGCCAGATAAGAACCTGTAATATGGTGAACAGACATCACATACATTTTAACAGCATCTACAATTTTGGAGAGGCTGAGCTTAGAGAGACTTTCAAACTCAACTGTGCAAAAACCTATAATTTAAAAAAAATGTCCTGCGCCAGATTGAGTTACCAATCCAATGGGAGTGGCCGTGAAAAACACACCTCCCTCCCTATAAGGAGCACCAAAGATATACTAAATCTCTTTATACAAAATTTATTGTTACATGTGAATTCATAAAATACACATACACTAAATAACACAAGACACAAGACAATTAAAAAATTATTGGGTCCCAATTCATATTGTTATCTCAATATATCTCCAAGCCCCAATCCTGGGGAAACTGATATTACAAGTGTTGTGATGCAGACAAAAGCTCCAATACTATATAAATAAATAATGGGCAAATGAATACCTAAAGATGAAGTACTGGGGTCTGTGCATGCAGAGGTACACAACCTCTGCACCCACTTACCACAGTAACTGTGCCGGCACTCTGAGGACCCAAAATAGGGTCTCTATTATGTTCCACAATCCTATCCCCTATGTACAGTAATAATATATTAAAATATGCAAATTAAAAATGGTGACACAAATATTTACAGAATTACAACTACTAAGCAAAACCGCTGTGCAAAATCGTTGAACTAAAGTGCTAAGTGCTGAATTGATATATCCATGAATACATCAATTATACATCCATTAAATCTATATAAGTCCATACCCCAAACTAATCTATTTCTTAAAGATATAAGTGATCAAAAAATATAGTGATAAATAACTATACATTCAATAAGCTATATGCGAACCCTCAACCCTACAAAAACTGCTACATATGTAAAGATCAATATGACAGGTGGTATAGGATACACAACAGGCTCAAAAGGCACAATTAAATATGTCTGCACCGTAAGCAATTGTTATACTACCAGTGCCCAAAGTACTCATGTAAGGTAAGGAGCATGTCAGCAAGGCATCACAGAAGAGGGACCACGCGAAACCCGGCCACCCGCGCCCGCCGCCCCCGTGCGGCTTCAGAAGGGTGAAGGTGAAGTCTAGCATTGTCTTACTTACTTTTATATGGGCACCTCCCTATCCCCTGCCCCGCCGGCGTTCCCGCCAACCACCACGCCGTCCAGGCGCGCGCACCCACGGAGGGACGCGCACCCCGTCAAGGCGTGATGACGTCAATCCCGGGCCGGGGCACATGACCCCAGCCTCTGACAGACAAGCCGTCAAATGACGCGTCCCCGTCACCCGCCCCCAGCGCCGCGGGAGTCTCCCTGAAACTGAGGGAACTCCTTACAGCAGGGAAGGAGATGACGGGCCTCACCGGTTACAGGAGGCCCGCACTCTCCAGCGGGAAGCCATGGAAACGGAGACCGCCATCCGACAGCGCAAGTGCGCCGGCGGGGCAGGAGGCAAGCAGCGACCCAAATCAATAAAATAGCGTATACCGTCACATAACAGTAATTACTGTTGTAATACAATGTCAAAGTACATAATCAATCTAATTGTATGTGAGGGCCTTAGATTCTACTATATACTGCGCCTAAGTGCCCACTATCCCAGCAAACTAGCAACTACATATATACATATATACAACCAAATAACATACTCTGTATGTATGTCAAAAATTATGGGAAATGACCATCCCATCTAAAAGGCGACTCCATGTATAACCAGCTATTATTGAGAAAGGTGTTATCAATACCTAATCGCAAAATGACACAATAAAATATAGGCTAATAGTACACATAAGCACTTAAAGAGGACCAGGTTGTCTATACACTGGCATGGAGAATAATGAAGATGTCCTGGTACATGCTGGCAATATGTACTTCTGTCCTTCTAATCACAGATGTCACTCTTTCTTAGACAGCTATTAAGATGTAATAGGGATGCCCTTCTGTTCCGGGATGTATTTCTGGAGAGGGCTTGATGGGCTGTGACTGGAGTGTCAATCTTCCAAATCAGTTCTTACTATCTCCTAACAGATCTTCCTGCAGGGGGCATATTGGTGACAGTGGACGGCGTACCTTCCCCAAGATTGAATAAGCCCATATCGGATCCATACGTGATTGTAAATATTGTGAATGAACTAAGAACAAAAGACAAAAAGCAACAAAAACAAAAAACAAAAACCAAACAAGAAACCATTAGTGATCCCAATATACAGATGTAACACACTACTCCAATTAAACTGTACAAGTGACATGTCATGTTTATACTAATAAAGTGCTTAAGTAATTAAATACTAAATGCTTAAATAATTAAGTGCTGAAGCAATAAACTTTCTGAGTGAAATCAAGCCCATGAATGTGGTAAACCAAAACCAATGACAATCCCCTTCATAAAATGAAATAAAATCAATTAAGACTGTCCCATGTCACTCCCCCCACCTCTCAACTGTCACGGACCGGGTGGAGCGGACTCGGGTGTGGATCCGCTTTAACTGTGGAACCGATGGCGGGTACCGTGTCAGGGGAGCGGAGTCTAAGAGGCCACCGGTATTCACCAGAGCCCACCGCAAGGCAGGTTGGTCTTGTGCGGCGAGTGACCCCCAGGTCGCTACCCCCTAACAGCGGCCCAGTCCCACAGTCAGCCGAGGTTCAGTGAGGTACACAAGTGGCAGGCAAAAAGGCGTAGTAAGTACAGGCAGAGATCGGGGCTGGCAGCACAGGTTCGCGGTAAAGGTGAGTAGCCGAGGTCGGGGCAGGCAGCAAAGGTTCAGAGTCGGGGACAGGCAGAGGTCGGTACACGGGTGAGCAATCCAAGAATGTCTGACTTTCAACAAGCATGGAGAGACCAAGATCCGGCACTGAAGGAAGGAAGTGCCTGTTTAAATAGGGGAAGATGATGCAGGATTGGATGACATAAACACCAATCAGTGCTGTAAAGGCCCTTTAAATCTCAGGGATCCTGTGCGCTCGCCCTCTAGTGGACGGAGACGTGTGCGCACCTGACCATGCAAGGAGGAAGCATTGGGGGAAGGGCGGCAGCTGGAAGCAGCCCTGAGGGAAGATGGATGACGGCTGCATGCAGCCATGGAGGTAGGTGAAATGCTGTGAGACGGGCGTGCAGCGCTCGCCCTAACAGTACCCCCCCCCCTTGGGCCTCCCCTTCTTCTTGGGACCAAGAAAATCTGAGATGAGACTACGGTCTAGAATATTCTCTTCGGGCTCCCAAGATCTTTCTTCAGGTCCACAGCCTTCCCAGTCAACCAAGAAATATCTTTTCCTCTGGAGAGCTTAGAAGCCAGAATCTCCTTCACTGAAAAGGTATCCTCGGTGCCCGAGATTGGGGCAGGCACCAAAGTTTTAGGAGAGAATCGATGGACAATAACTGGCTTCAACAGAGAGATGTGAAAAGAATTGGGAATTCGCAGTGAAGTCGGTAGGTGAAGCTTATAGCAAACTGGATTGATCTGTTGTTTGATCTTGTATGGCCCCAAGTAACGGGGGCCCAATTTGTAGCTAGGAATTTTGAAGCGGATGTATTTTGCCGACAGCCACACCTTATCTCCTGGAGAATAAACAGGCGGAGCTCTTCTCCTTTTATCAGCGCTAACCTTCATGTGGGCGGAAGCTTGACAAAGGGAACGCTGTGTTTCTTGCCAGATGGTGGAGAAATCCTGTGTGAGATTGTCCACGGCGGGCACTCCGGAGGACGTGGATAAAGGCAAAGGCGGAAGGAGTTGACGGCCGTACACCACCAAAAATGGGGACTTCCTTGTGGACTCAGAATCCTTAAAATTATACGAGAATTCCGCCCAAGGCAACAGATCGACCCAATCGTCTTGACGCGCTGAAACAAAATGGTGAAGATAATGCTCGAGAATCTGGTTGACTCTTTCCACCTGGCCGTTAGACTGGGGATGATAAGCTGAGGAAAAGTCCAGTTTAATTTTCATTTGTTTACAAAGAGCTCTCCAGAACTTGGACACAAACTGCACACCTCTGTCAGACACAATATGTGTAGGTAGACCATGAAGTCGAAAGATATGCTTCAAGAAGTATTTTGCCAACAGAGGAGCTGACGGGAGGCCGGGCAAAGGAACAAAATGCGCCATCTTAGAAAACCTATCCACTACCACCCAAATTACAGTATTGCTATGCGAAGAAGGGAGGTCGGTAATAAAGTCCATAGCAATGTGTGTCCATGGGGTATCCGGAATAGGAAGTGGGTGGAGTAGGCCAGCAGGTCTTTGGCGAGGGGTTTTGTCGCGAGCGCAGGTGGTACAGACACCAGAGATGTCAGAGGAGCGGGAAAGGGCGTCTGCCCTGATGTTCTTAGCGGCTGGCCGGAAGTAGATTTGAAAATCAAATCGAGCGAAAAACAACGACCAATGAGCTTGTCGTGGATTCAATCGCTGGGCAGTTTCTAAATAAGATAGATTTTTGTGATCAGTATAGATGGATACTTGATGGACAGAACCTTCTAAGAGGTGTCTCCACTCCTCCAACGCCAACTTGATGGCGAGTAACTCCCGAACTCTGATGGAGTAATCCCTCTCCGCTGGCAAAAAGGTCTTCGAAAAGAACCCGCAGGTGAGAATTCTGCCAGTAAACGATTTTTGAGTGAGCACCGCTCCGGCTCCAATGGAGGAGGCATCTACTTCTAGGGCGAAAGGCCGAGATGGATCTGGCCTAGACAACACTGGTGCAGAGGAGAAGGCCTTTTTTAGAGCAATGAAGGCCTCTTCAGCCTGAGGAGGCCAAGACTTCGAATTGGCGCTCTTCTTTGTGAGGGTCACAATAGGCGCCACTATAGTGGAAAAGTGAGGAATAAACTGCCGATAGTAATTGGCGAAGCCCAGAAAACGTTGAATAGCTCGCAGGCCAATAGGACGGGGCCAATCCAGAACTGCTTTCAACTTGCTGGGGTCCATCTGAAGGCCACGAGCTGAGACAATATATCCAAGAAAGGGTAAGGCGGTTTGATCAAATAGACACTTCTCCAGCTTGGCGTAAAGATGGTGTTGACGGAGACGAGACAGGACTTGCCGGACATGACGGTGATGTTCTTCTAGATTAGATGAAAAGATGAGTATATCATCCAAATATACAACAACACAGGAGTAAAGCAAGTCCCGAAAAATGTCATTTACATATTCCTGGAATACAGCGGGTACATTGCAGAGACCAAAGGGCATCACTAAATATTCGAAGTGGCCATCGCGAGTATTGAAGGCGGTCTTCCATTCATCGCCCTCGCGTATACGTATCAAATTATAGGCTCCCCTCAGGTCAAGCTTGGTGAAGACCCTGGCCCCACGCAGTCGGTCAAATAATTCGGCAATCAAGGGCAAAGGGTATCGATTTTTAATGGTAATCTTATTGAGGCCGCGGTAATCAATACAAGGGCGAAGAGAGCCATCTTTTTTCGCCACAAAGAAGAACCCCGCGCCTGCCGGAGAGGAAGACTTCCGTATGAACCCTTTATGAAGATTTTCTCGAATATACTCCGACATGGCTTGAGTCTCAGGAGCCGAGAGAGGGTAAATTCGGCCACGAGGGGGAGTGGTACCCGGTAGGAGGTCTATAGGGCAATCGTAGGGGCGATGAGGCGGAAGTACCTCTGCTTGTTTCTTGCAGAATATATCAGCATAGGTCTGGTAGATCTCAGGCAAGCCAGGTAATGGTGCTGAAGCAGGAATAGGTCGAACAGGAACAGACTTCAAGCACCTCTTAAAGCACGCTGCACCCCAAGTCTTGATATCACCTGGTCCAGTCAAGCGTGGGATCATGACGTTGGAGCCAAGGAAGGCCTAGAAGAATCTGAGAGGTGCAATTAGGGAGGACGTAGAACTCAACATTCTCTTGATGGAAGAGTCCAATTTTTAATTGGAGGGGAACGGTGCGATAGCGCACAGTACAGTCCAGCCTATCACCATTGACTGAGGCGATAAATAAGGGTGTAGCAAGGCGATTCACAGGGATATTATGTTTATTGATCAAGGCAGCCTCTATAAAGTTCCCTGCAGAACCAGAATCCAAAAAGGCGGTTAAATTCAGGGAGGTGGAAGGTGAGATGGAAAGTTGAACAGGAACAGTGAGCCGTGGAGAGGAAGCACATACACCCAGGGACGCCTCTCCCACCGCCACTAGGTGCGCCCGTTTCCCTGACGTGGAGGGCGAATAGGACAGTCCTTCAAAAAATGCTCAGAACCACCGCAGTACAGACAAAGGTTCTCGTTCCTTCTGCGAGTTCTCTCCAATTGGGTCAAACGGAATCGATCGACCTGCATGGCCTCCTCACTGGGAGGTACATGTGCAGACAAAGGGTTTTGAAATACTGGAGCCAAACGGGATGCCCTCCTAGGGCGCTGAGAGTCTCTTTCTTGGCGGAATTCTTCACGCCTCTCAGCAAAGCGCACATCAATGCGTGTGGCCAGATGGATGAGGTCAGTGAGAGATGAAGGCAAGTCACGAGCTGCAAGAGCATCCTTAATTTTACTAGAAAGTCCTTTCTTGAAGCAGGCACACAAGGCCTCATTGTTCCAAGACAATTCGGAGGCAAGAGTGCGGAACCGAATGGCATATTCACCAACGGACAACTCGCCCTGGACCAAGTTCAAAAGGGACGATTCAGCAGATGAAGCCCGGGCAGGTTCCTCAAAGACCTGGCGAAACTCTGAGACAAAGGTGTTAATACTGGAAGAGACAGGGTCATTGCAATCCCACAAGGGAGTGGCCCAGGCCAAAGCCTTTCCAGAAAGCAAACTGATGACAAAGGCCACCTTAGCTCGTTCAGTGGGAAATTGATCCGCCAACAACTCCAAGTGCAGGGAACATTGGCAAGGAACCCTCGGCATAACTTGGCATCCCCATCATATTTAGCCGGCAAGGAGAGACGGATTCTGGCAGAAGATGTTACCGGGGGCTGTGGCGGTAATGCTGGAGCCGGTGATGGAACTTGAAATCGTTAAAAATTGCTGCATCATGGCAGAGAGTTGATTAATCTGGCGGGACTGCATAGCCACTAGAGCAGGCAATTCAGTGGCATCCGGCAGCGGTACCTCAGCGGGATCCATGGCCGGATCTTACTGTCACGGACCGGGTGGAGCGGACTCGGGTGTGGATCCGCTTTAACTGTGGAACCGATGGCGGGTACCGTGTCAGGGGAGCGGAGTCTAAGAGGCCACCGGTATTCACCAGAGCCCACCGCAAGGCAGGTTGGTCTTGTGCGGCGAGTGACCCCCAGGTCGCTACCCCCTAACAGCGGCCCAGTCCCACAGTCAGCCGAGGTTCAGTGAGGTACACAAGTGGCAGGCAAAAAGGCGTAGTAAGTACAGGCAGAGATCGGGGCTGGCAGCACAGGTTCGCGGTAAAGGTGAGTAGCCGAGGTCGGGGCAGGCAGCAAAGGTTCAGAGTCGGGGACAGGCAGAGGTCGGTACATGGGTGAGCAATCCAAGAATGTCTGACTTTCAACAAGCATGGAGAGACCAAGATCCGGCACTGAAGGAAGGAAGTGCCTGTTTAAATAGGGGAAGATGATGCAGGATTGGATGACATAAACACCAATCAGTGCTGTAAAGGCCCTTTAAATCTCAGGGATCCTGTGCGCTCGCCCTCTAGTGGACGGAGACGTGTGCGCACCTGACCATGCAAGGAGGAAGCATTGGGGGAAGGGCGGCAGCTGGAAGCAGCCCTGAGGGAAGATGGATGACGGCTGCATGCAGCCATGGAGGTAGGTGAAATGCTGTGAGACGGGCGTGCAGCGCTCGCCCTAACATCAACCTAAAGAACATCCACACCCCAAGATCAAATCGACCAAAGAGGCCCCACCCCATCGAGGGAAAATCCACCCTATAACAAAGCGCTGTCACATGTCAGGAGTGAGTATCCAAGACACTACTCAGAACGGACCAGGGCCACAGACGTCTCAACCAATCATTGTCCTAAAAACGGGGAAAACGACCAGTCCTCATTTAGACCCATCGGTGATCTAGTATTCAGTTCAAATATCCATCGTAACTCCCGCTGTAGGAGTCAGCATTTGAGGTCACCCCCTCGAGGTCCCAAGCGGACCCTCTCTATCCCTATCACCTTGAAGGAGGAGGGGTCCCCCCCATGAGCCTCTAAAAAATGTCTGGCCACCGGTGAGATTGGCTTACCTGCCTCCATGTCTCGTCTAGCCAGTCTGATGTTGGATAGGTGACCTTGTATCCGGATCCTTAAGGCATTCTGGGTCTCCCCTACATATCTCTTGGGGCAGTCGCAACAAAGCAAATAGACCACAGAGCGAGTCCTGCAATTGATGAAGGAGGAGATCTTATAACATTTGTTAGTGTGTTCATTCCTAAATTCTGTAGATTTGATCATATACTGGCAAATGGAACATTTACCACAGGCGTAGGATCCCTTGGTTCCGATGTCAGATAACCAGGTCTTTGTCACTGCTAGATGACTTCTAGAGAGCTTATCTCTGAGGTTGGAAGCTCGCCGAGCTGTCATCCGTATCTGTTTGCCCACAAAGGGAGAGATCAGAGGGTCCGAACTTAGTATATGCCCATGTTTTGTCAACAAACGTCTAACTGATTGCCATTGAACATTGTAATCTGTAATAAATCTTACCTCCTTTCCTGACTCGTCCTTCTTGTTGGTCCTAATCCTGGGGCACAGTAGTCCCGATCTCTCAGTACCTTTAGCCCTCTTATAAGCCTTGTGTATTACCCTTGGTGGATATCCACGTTCCAAGAATCTCCTCTTGAGGATGTCAGCTTGTTCCTCGAATTGGATTTCCTGGGTACAATTGCGACGAGCTCTCAGGAATTGTCCATATGGGATGCCATCTTTCTGGTGTCTGATATGTGAGCTACTGTATTCCAAAAGACTGTTCACAGCAGTAGGTTTTCTATAGAGATTTGTTCCAATTGATCCATCAGGCTCCAAGGTAAGTTTCACATCCAAGAAAACAGCCGTACTGGACCGAAGGTGCCCCCGACAAGGGTGGACAATAGGGGGATGGTCTTTTGAGCCCACTTGTGACCCCCACCAAGCCTGCGTCAAGGGGTACTTCCCGGTCCTGTTCCTGTAGAAGTCCATGTAGGTTCAGAAGAGCCTCCCGATCCCCTGGGCCCAAGGTAATCTCCGTTTCTTCCGTCACTGAATGATATTGTTTTTTTAGGAGTAATTTCCTACAAAATAAATAAAGGTCCCTAATCAAACCAAATGTATCCAATCTCTGGGTGGGTGAAAAGGAGAGTCCCTTAGACAATACTGTTCCGCTGAGCTAAGGACATGTTCCGATATGTTGATTACTTTGAGGGATCTATCATCCGGTTCGGGCGTGCTGTCAATCGCTTGTAGCCCCACCGGTCCCTGTTCCTTAGGGCCCTTGGTCCATCTCCTGCCACCCCTCCTGGTTCGTCCTCCAGTTTGCTGCCCGACGATAAAAAATGAAAGGCATCACTGTTTGAATTATTTTGTGAACTGGAGGTCGGTCCTGTCTTGGTTTGGGACATATATCTGGCCTTATTACGGCGTGCATTACCTACATGCTGCCACCTAAATGCTCTCCTTTGTGCAAAGTCAGACATATCTCTCTGTAATTTGTGACTTTTGGTCTCCATGACCACCTGTTCATATCGATTCATATCTGTCATTAAAGAATCCAAAAAGGGCTTGACTTGTTCCTGATGGTCATATTGTTCAAGTTTGACCTTCAGCTCGGAAAGTTGACCCTTTGTGGATTTTAATAGGTCACTATTATGCTGAATCAACATTTTTAGAATGATATGGGATGCCTCCAAGAGGCCCTTTTCCCAAACCTCTCTAAATGCCATATCAGCCTCCCAAGCCGGAAATAGCTGAATTCTTAGGCCCCTTGGACATATGTTTTGAGCAACATATGTCTCCAGGCTATGCACATTCCACCATAGTCTTGTATAGTTTTTCTGTGCCTGTCTAATTTCTCTGGTCAATGTTAAGAAGTCTCCTGTTTTCTCACTACTAGCATTGCTGCCATTATCCATGAGTTGCTGTAACTTGTGGGCCCAATGGGCTTCCTTATCCTCAAAATTAAAGGCCATGTTGTGTGCAAGCTCCCACAAATATATGTACAGACAAAAGCTGCACAAATGTGAATACCAACCTCTACTATGGGGTGCACCACCAATAAACTATAATTATTGTGCTCACTCTCAAAAATTCTAACCAGTCCAATGGGAGTGGCCGTGAAAAACACACCTCCCTCCCTATAAGGAGAACCAAAGATATACCAAATCTCTTTATACAAAATTTATTGTTACATGTAAATTCATAAAATACACATACACTAAATAACACAAGACAATTAAAAACAATTATTGGGTCCCAATTCATATTGTTATCTCAATTTATCTCCAAGCCCCAATCCTGGGGAAACTGATATTACAAGTGTTGTGATGCAGACAAAAGCTCCAATACTATATAAATAAATAATGGGCAAAATGAATACCTAAAGATGAAGTACTGGGGTCTGTGCATGCAGAGGTACACAACCTCTGCACCCACTTACCACAGTAACTGTGCCGGCACTCTGAGGACCCAAAATAGGGTCCTATGTTCCACAATCCTATCCCCTATGTACAGTAATAATATATTAAAATATGCAAATTATAAATGGTGACACAAATATTTACAGAATTACAACTACTAAGCAAAACCGCTGTGCAAAATCGTTGAACTAAAGTGCTAAGTGCTGAATTGATATATCCATGAATACATCAATTATACATCCATTAAATCTATATAAGTCCATACCCCAAACTAATCTATTTCTTAAAGATATAAGTGATCAAAAAATATAGTGATAAATAACTATACATTCAATAAGCTATATGCGAACCCTCAACCCTACAAAAACTGCTACATATGTAAAGATCAATATGACAGGTGGTATAGGATACGCAACAGGCTCAAAAGGCACAATTAAATATGTCTGCACCGTAAGCAATTGTTATACTACCAGTGCCCAAAGTACTCATGTAAGGTAAGGAGCATGTCAGCAAGGCATCACAGAAGAGGGACCACGCGAAACCCGGCCACCCGCGCCCGCCGCCCCCGTGCGGCTTCAGAAGGGTGAAGTCTAGCATTGTCTTACTTACTTTTATATGGGCACCTCCCTATCCCCTGCCCCGCCGGCGTTCCCGCCAACCACCACGCCGTCCAGGCGCGCGCACCCACGGAGGGACGCGCACCCCGTCAAGGCGTGATGACGTCAATCCCGGGCCGGGGCTAGCGCCAGGTAGTGTCTGACGAGCGCCAGGTACCGCCAGCTAACGGTGGCTACCGAATCAAGTACGCCCGGCGGCGGTCACAATGACGCATTTATCACGCTAAATGAGGCTAGCGCCGGCGAGAGCGTCAGCTAGCGCGGGATTCATCATGTAGCCGACTGCAACGAACAGCGCCGCTACTAATCCCATCACAGCGTCAGGTATGACCTGTCGCTCCCTTGCGCTCTCCAATGCATTTCAATGGAGCAATCTTTAAATATTCATAATTAATTGAGTTTATGTGTTTTTTTTTTTTTTTTTTTTAACTGTCAAAAATTCTGTGACCACTACGGCAATGTTAGATATTTTTTTTAAGAAAAAAAAAAAATATGTGCAGAATTGAGATTACAGGTCTGATATTAATGTATTCATATTACAAAATGTTTAGAAAAACTTGTATAATTTTTACATTAAAAATGGTTGTTTGGGGGTTAAAAACTACTTTACACACATCGCCGCCAGCGCTCTGGGGTTTAAACAAGGAATTCACAGCGCGAGAAATTTTTGAGCGTGATTTGTTAATGAATCGTTCGCTCTGGCCATTCGCTGTCAGGCGCACCCATACAACGCAGAACCTGTGAAACATCGACCCCTAACCCCGTATTCAACATTACCGCACACCGACTGAGTTGCTGTCAACAAGCAAACCCCGGCCAAGCACAGCGAATACTAGCTGGCGCTGTGAAAATCACGCTACTGGCGCTCATCTGTCGCTACCTGGCGCTATTAATGAATCGGCCTCTTGGTATATATTTGGTGCTCCTTAGTTTATTGGTGGTGCACCCCATAGCAGAGGTTGGTATTCAAATTTGTGCAGCTTTTGTCTGTACATATATTTGTGGGAGCTTGCACACAATATGGCCTTTAATTTTGAGGATAAGGAAGCCCATTGGGCCCACAAGTTACAGCAACTCATGGATAATGGCAGCAATGCTAGTAGTGAGAAAACAGGAGACTTCTTAACATTGACCAGAGAAATTAGACAGGCACAGAAAAACTATACAAGACTATGGTGGAATGTGCATAGCCTGGAGACATATGTTGCTCAAAACATATGTCCAAGGGGCCTAAGAATTCAGCTATTTCCGGCTTGGGAGGCTGATATGGCATTTAGAGAGGTTTGGGAAAAGGGCCTCTTGGAGGCATCCCATATCATTCTAAAAATGTTGATTCAGCATAATAGTGACCTATTAAAATCCACAAAGGGTCAACTTTCCGAGCTGAAGGTCAAACTTGAACAATATGACCATCAGGAACAAGTCAAGCCCTTTTTGGATTCTTTAATGACAGATATGAATCGATATGAACAGGTGGTCCTGGAGACTAGGGATGAGCGAATCGATCCGGACGAACCCGGATTCGATCCGAATTTCATGAAAAATTCGATTCGGATCGAATCCGAATTTCCCCGCGATTCGATCGCTCGAAGTTTTCCTTTAACATCCATTCATTTACATACAGGCATTCTAAGATGGCGGACGGGACATGTCTGGACATCTATCCCACGCCAGTGCAAGCTGGGGCAGTCACATGCAGCCTATCAGCAGCCAGCAAGCCCGGTGACGTCACAGCGCTATTTAAGTCGGCCATCTTGCTTTTCCTTCCTCATTTCTCTATTGCATTCGTGAGAGACAGAACGTTGTAGTGAGGGAGAGAGGCAGTTAGACAGGCAGGAACAGACAGGGACAGGCTGGAGACAGGCAGGAGACAGGCAGGAGACAGACAGAAAGTCAGCGAAAAACAGGGAAAGTTAGGAAAAATCGGAGGCAGTCACAGGGAGATTTTTTTTTTTCATCCAGCCTGAGTGTTTGTTACTGGCTGGCTGACAGGCTTTGTTAGCGTTTTCAGGCTGCTTATCCTAACTAACTGCATATATACTGAACTGATCTTAAGTCTGCTGTGAGGCATCCCATTCTGTGACTACACCAGCCTCTATTTAAGACCATATAACCATTTGCACTTATTCTAATTGAAATTAGGCCTGATAAAGACACTTTTGCTGTGCATAGCACTACTGGACCCTGCCAGGTGCATTTCTTTTTTGGGGCATCTCATTCTGTGACTACACCAGCCTCTATTTAAGACCATATAACCATTTGCACTTATTCTAATTGAAATTAGGCCTGATAAAGACACTTTTGCTGTGCATAGCACTACTTGTCCCTGCCAGGTGTACTTACTGCTGGTTTTTGGGGCATCCCATTCTGTGACTACAGCAGCCTCTGTTTAAGACCATATAACCATTTGCACTTATTCTAATTGAAATTAGGCCTGATAAAGACACTTTTGCTGTGCATAGCACTACTTGTCCCTGCCAGGTGTACTTACTGCTGGTTTTTAGGGCATCCCATTCTGTGACTACAGCAGCCTCTGTTTAAGACCATATAACCATTTGCACTTATTCTAATTGAAATTAGGCCTGATAAAGACACCTTTGCTGTGCATAGCACTACTTGTCCCTGCCAGGTGTACTTACTGCTGGTTTTTGGGGCATCCCATTCTGTGACTACACCAGCCTCTGTTTAAGACCATATAACCATTTGCACTTATTCTAATTGAAATTAGGCCTGATAAAGACACTTTTGCTGTGCATAGCACTACTTGTCCCTGCCAGGTGTACTTACTGCTGGTTTGTGGGGCATCCCATTCTGTGACTACACCAGCCTCTGTTTAAGACCATATAACCATTTGCACTTATTCTAATTGAAATTAGGCCTGATAAAGACACTTTTGCTGTGCATAGCACTACTTGTCCCTGCCAGGTGTACTTACTGCTGGTTTTTGGGGCATCCCATTCTGTGACTACAGCAGCCTCTGTTTAAGACCATATAACCATTTGCACTTATTCTAATTGAAATTAGGCCTGATAAAGACACTTTTGCTGTGCATAGCACTACTTGTCCCTGCCAGGTGTACTTACTGCTGGTTTTTGGGGCATCCCATTCTGTGACTACACCAGCCTCTGTTTAAGACCATATAACCATTTGCACTTATTCTAATTGAAATTAGGCCTGATAAAGACACTTTTGCTGTGCATAGCACTACTTGTCCCTGCCAGGTGTACTTACTGCTGGTTTTTGGGGCATCCCATTCTGTGACTACAGCAGCCTCTGTTTAAGACCATATAACCATTTGCACTTATTCTAATTGAAATTAGGCCTGATAAAGACACTTTTGCTGTGCATAGCACTACTTGTCCCTGCCAGGTGTACTTACTGCTGGTTTTTGGGGCATCCCATTCTGTGACTACACCAGCCTCTGTTTAAGACCATATAACCATTTGCACTTATTCTAATTGAAATTAGGCCTGATAAAGACACTTTTGCTGTGCATAGCACTACTTGTCCCTGCCAGGTGTACTTACTGCTGGTTTTTGGGGCATCCCATTCTGTGACTACACCAGCCTCTGTTTAAGACCATATAACCATTTGCACTTATTCTAATTGAAATTAGGCCTGATAAAGACACTTTTGCTGTGCATAGCACTACTTGTCCCTGCCAGGTGTACTTACTGCTGGTTTTTGGGGCATCCCATTCTGTGACTACACCAGCCTCTGTTTAAGACCATATAACCATTTGCACTTATTCTAATTGAAATTAGGCCTGATAAAGACACTTTTGCTGTGCATAGCACTACTTGTCCCTGCCAGGTGTACTTACTGCTGGTTTTTGGGGCATCCCATTCTGTGACTACAGCAGCCTCTGTTTAAGACCATATAACCATTTGCACTTATTCTAATTGAAATTAGGCCTGATAAAGACACTTTTGCTGTGCATAGCACTACTTGTCCCTGCCAGGTGTACTTACTGCTGGTTTTTGGGGCATCCCATTCTGTGACTACAGCAGCCTCTGTTTAAGACCATATAACCATTTGCACTTATTCTAATTGAAATTAGGCCTGATAAAGACACTTTTGCTGTGCATAGCACTACTTGTCCCTGCCAGGTGTACTTACTGCTGGTTTTTGGGGCATCCCATTCTGTGACTACACCAGCCTCTGTTTAAGACCATATAACCATTTGCACTTATTCTAATTGAAATTAGGCCTGATAAAGACACTTTTGCTGTGCATAGCACTACTTGTCCCTGCCAGGTGTACTTACTGCTGGTTTTTGGGGCATCCCATTCTGTGACTACAGCAGCCTCTGTTTAAGACCATATAACCATTTGCACTTATTCTAATTGAAATTAGGCCTGATGAAGACACTTTTGCTGTGCATAGCACTACTGGACCCTGCCAGATGCACTTCTTTTTTGGGGCATCCCATTCTGTGACTACACCAGCCTCTATTTAAGACCATATAACCATTTGCACTTATTCTAATTGAAATTAGGCCTGATAAAGACACTTTTGCTGTGCATAGCACTACTTGTCCCTGCCAGATGTACTTACTGCTGGTTTTTGGGGCATCCCATTCTGTGACTACAGCAGCCTCTGTTTAAGACCATATAACCATTTGCACTTATTCTAATTGAAATTAGGCCTGATAAAGACACTTTTGCTGTGCATAGCACTACTGGACCCTGCCAGGTGCACTTCTTTTTTGGGGCATCCCATTCTGTGACTACACCAGCCTCTGTTTAAGACCATATAACCATTTGCACTTATTCTAATTGAAATTAGGCCTGATAAAGACACTTTTGCTGTGCATAGCACTACTTGTCCCTGCCAGGTGTACTTACTGCTGGTTTTTGGGGCATCCCATTCTGTGACTACACCAGCCTCTATTTAAGAACCTAACCATTTGCACCTATTCTAATTGAAATTAGGCATGATAAAGACACTTTTGCTGTGCATAGTCTTACTGCTGCCTGCCAGGTGCTCTCTGGTTTTTGGGGCATCCCATTCTGTAACATACCATTAGCCTCTGTATTTACTGTAAGCTGCACAGTTATTTAAAGAAATTTGGCCTGTATGAGCCTGCTAACACACTGCTGCTGTGTGCATATATACTGATCTCAAGTCTGCTTGGGGCATCCCATTCTGTAACATACCATTAGCCTCTGCATTAACTGTAAGCTGCACAGTTATTTAAAGAAATTTGGCCTGTATGAGCCTGCTAACACACTGCTGCTGTGTGCATATATACTGATCTCAAGTCTGCTTGGGGCATCCCATTCTGTAACATACCATTAGCCTCTGCATTAACTGTAAGCTGCACAGTTATTTAAAGAAATTTGGCCTGTATGAGCCTGCTAACACACTGCTGCTGTGTGCATATATACTGATCTCAAGTCTGCTTGGGGCATCCCATTCTGTAACATACCATTAGCCTCTGCATTTACTGTAAGCTGCACAGTTATTTAAAGAAATTTGGCCTGTATGAGCCTGCTAACACACTGCTGCTGTGTGCATATATACTGATCTCAAGTCTGCTTGGGGCATCCCATTCTGTAACATACCATTAGCCTCTGCATTAACTGTAAGCTGCACAGTTATTTAAAGAAATTTGGCCTGTATGAGCCTGCTAACACACTGCTGCTGTGTGCATATATACTGATCTCAAGTCTGCTTGGGGCATCCCATTCTGTAACATACCATTAGCCTCTGCATTAACTGTAAGCTGCACAGTTATTTAAAGAAATTTGGCCTGTATGAGCCTGCTAACACACTGCTGCTGTGTGCATATATACTGATCTCAAGTCTGCTTGGGGCATCCCATTCTGTAACATACCATTAGCCTCTGCATTTACTGTAAGCTGCACAGTTATTTAAATAAATTTGGCCTGTATGAGCCTGCTAACACACTGCTGCTGTGTGCATATATACTGATCTCAAGTCTGCTTGGGGCATCCCATTCTGTAACATACCATTAGCCTCTGCATTAACTGTAAGCTGCACAGTTATTTAAAGAAATTTGGCCTGTATGAGCCTGCTAACACACTGCTGCTGTGTGCATATATACTGATCTCAAGTCTGCTTGGGGCATCCCATTCTGTAACATACCATTAGCCTCTGCATTTACTGTAAGCTGCACAGTTATTTAAAGAAATTTGGCCTGTATGAGCCTGCTAACACACTGCTGCTGTGTGCATATATACTGATCTCAAGTCAGCTTTGGGGCATCCCATTCTGTAACATACCATTAGCCTCTGCATTTACTGTAAGCTGCACAGTTATTTAAAGAAATTTGGCCTGTATGAGCCTGCTAACACACTGCTGCTGTGTGCATATATACTGATCTCAAGTCTGCTTGGGGCATCCCATTCTGTAACATAACATAACCTACCTACCATACTAAGCAGCTCTCTTATTTAAACTAAGCAGGCCTCTTGGAGGCTGATTGTCCACTTTTGGGTGTGCATTTATATTCGGTTTCATATACAGTGGGGTATCCCAATTTGTAAGATAACCTACCCCAACCATGTAAACTAAATAGGCCTGTTGCAGCCTGAGTTTCTCTGCTTGCGTATGGCCTGCATTACAATCTGTCTCTTTCAATGACACTGCTGCCTGGGGTATCCCAATTTGTAAGATAACCTACCCCAACCATGTAAACTAAAGGTTACGTCCTTCCAGAAGGAAAACTTATGCCGAACACTATTTTTGTTAGGGGCATTGACCTTTGGATTGATCGGCATGAAATTAAGGTTTTTTTTTCAAAGTATGGCGCTGTAAAGAAGGTCAAAATTATGTCTCATACTTGGATTATTGTTACTTTTTGTTCAGCTTGAAATATAACAGGCCACACGGGCATCCCAAGGCACATGCTATTTTAACCCTATCTGTTATACAACATAAGCGTTGATCAGCATCAGCTGCTTTATTAAGCTACTTCAGTTTGCACTTGTTTTTGACTGCTTTTAATAAACCAGGCCGCAGGGCACCCCAAAGCTGCACCTTGCACCCTATCTGGTATACAACATAAGCGTTGATCAGCATCAGCTTCATTAAGCTACTTCAGTTTGCACTTCCTTTTTGACTGCTTTCATTTAACCAGGCCGCAGGGCACCTCAAAGCTGCACCTTGCACCCTACCTGTTTATACTAAATAAGCATCTACAGCCTCAGCTTTATTAAGTTATTGCATTTTGAATTGGTTTTGGTCTGGTTTAAATACACCAGGCCGCAGGGCATCCCAAACCTGCATGTTGCACCCCATCTGTTATACTAAATAAGCGTTGATCAGCATCAGCTTTATTAAGCTATTGCATTTTGCATTGGTTTTTGTACTGCTGCCAAAACACTAGCCCATATGGGCATCCCAAACCAGCACATGTCACCCTATCTGTTATACTAAATAAGCTTCTACAGGCCCTTTTTTTATTTATTTATTTGTATTTATATTGAGCGGCAATAGCTTATATTGTGAGGTTAATTTGCCATTTTGCAGCATAATATAGAGCAGCCCCTGTGTAAATCTGAGGGGCAATAGCTTATATAGTGAGGTAAATTTGCCATTTTGCTTCGTTATATAGAGCAGGCCCTGTGTAAATCTGAGGGGCAATAGCTTATATTGTGAGGTTAATTTGCCATTTTGCAGCATAATATAGAGCAGCCCCTGTGTAAATCTGAGGGGCAATAGCTTATATAGTGAGGTAAATTTGCCATTTTGCTTCGTTATATAGAGCAGGCCCTGTGTAAATCTGAGGGGCAATAGTTTATATTATGAGGTAAATTCATTGTTTTGCACCATTATATGGAGCAGCCCCTGTGTAAATCTGAGGGGCAATAGCTTATATTGTGAGGTAAATTTGCCATTTTGCCGCATAATATAGGGCAGCCCCTGTGTAAATCTGAGGGGCAATAGCTTATATAGTGAGGTAAATTTGCCATTTTGCTTCGTTATATAGAGCAGCCCAGTTGCCATCTAAATCAACTACTGTCCGGCCAGTACAGCTTTTCCAGGGCAAACTCTGCTAGTTGCGGGCACAAGTCAAGTTTGGCTTCCCAGCAAATCCAGTGGATCCTGAAGGTGTGTTGGCATGGTCATGTCAAGGTATGACATGACCTGCTGTTTGAGGTCCAGCTCCAGGTCTTCCTGCTGCTCATGAGTAGACTCACTATGCGGGTGTAGAAAGCTACTCACTAGCGACTGAAGACTGAGGCTGCTGCTGATGGAGCTGCTGCTGCTGCTCCTTCCACCCCCCCAGCAGCCATGGCAGTGGAAGGTGATCGCAGAGATCCCCCCGAGTCAGACCTGCGGGAGTATGGGCCATGGCACAGATAGACATCGCCCAACTGACTACGTGGGAAGTCTCTGTAGTAGGTCAGTTTTTCCTCCCTCTCAGTGGGCGTAAAAAATGCCCCCATTTTATGCCGGAAGCGAGGGTCCAATAAGTTGGAGAGCCAGAAGTCTTCCCGCTGACAAATGGAGACAATTCTGCGCTCACTAGTACGCAAGCATGTGAGCATGCATCGTGCCATTTGTGCAAGTGACTCGGAGGGACTACCTGTCTCCATCTCCACTGTAAACTGCCACGGTGTGTCTGGGTCCTCTGTCTCGCCTTCCTCCCAACCCTCTAGCTCCTGTGGCTGCTCCTGCTCCTCCTCTCCTGTCAGATGACTAGATAAAATGGTCATTTTGTGAAACCTAAACTGTGGTTTGCTGTGCCCCACCCCTTCCTCCTCCTCCACTTCAGCCCCCACAGGCTTCATGTGGCTGTGAAATGTATGTGCCATGTCTCCAGTGCCCTGACCAGCCATGGTTTCCAACATGTGTTGTAGTACATAAAGCAGTGGAATCTCATCGTTCATCTCATAGTCCTGGCAACTGACTAATAAAGTAGCTTCCTCAAAGGGCCTGAGCAAACGGTCGGTGTCACGTATGAGCTGCCAATGGTTTACATTGAATTTACACAGGGGTGTCTCCCTATCCGTTTGGATCATCCAGAAATCCGTGATGGCTTTTCTCTGTTCCTATAGTGCAGTGGTCCTCAACCCTGACCTCAAGGCCCACCAACATGTCATGTTTTTTGGATCTCCAAATAGCCAGCTCTATTGCTCTGCAGCTGCACTAATTACTCCACCTGTGCATCTTTGTGGAGATCTGCAAAACCTGGCCTGTTGGTGGGCCTTGAGGACAGGGTTGGGGACCACTGCTATAGTGGATCCTGCATATGGAGGGTGGAATTCCAACGGGTGGAAACATCGCAAATCAGACTATGTTGGGGTACACCGTTGTGACGCTGAGGCTCAATAAGGTTGTGCTTGGTGGTGTAGGAGTGCCAGAAGTGCATGCTAACTTTCTTTCCTGTTGTTCGGATGTCTTTCAGATGGGGGCAAGACTTCAGAACTAGACTGAACACGTGTGCCATGTCAGGACGCATGACTCTGGCTTCCTTGTCGCAGCGCAAACAAGATGTTCTTCCAAGTGTCAGTCACCATGGGTCCAAATTTGCAGTTTTCGTGGATTAAGCAATGCTTTCATGGATTGAGTTCTCATTTTTAGTAGTTCCTCCCATGTGTGACTCTGTTGGTCAAGGAAAACCATGTGAAGAACAGCGTGAAACCACAATCACCAAGGGGGCCTAAAAGGATATATATTGTCCACCATGAGTCCATAGTTACAGCTCCAGATGTAGACAACACTGTGCACTTTGGTACACACTGACAGGCTAAAGGACTGGCCCACCATGCCATGGGACTCTCCACCTCGGCTCGGCACAAGCCATCAGTTCTCTGAAAGGTCCACCACTGGGTAATGCAGCAGGCTGGACTTATGGTGACGCTGTCTGAGAGGAGAAATCCCTCAGACATCAAGATTAAAAATTCCAAGAATTTTTGAGGGCTAATTATTCAGAGGCAAATGATAGCTAGTTGTTTCTGATTTAATTAGAAGGTGGAAACACACCCTCAAACAAAACTTCACTTTGGCAATACTATTGCATTTGTCTATTCATAATTTTATGTATATATACTAACTAACCTACTTTTTCTCCACAGGATTGTGGATGCAACATGAAAAACTGACACATCACTGAGTAGCTGATTTTTCCTATCAACAGTCCCCAATAATTCACTGCTGCTGCTGCCGCCACCACTGCAGACTCCAGGGACCCTCTTCCACTACCTCGGCTTGCAACACCTCCTCCCACGACACTCTCCTCATCACTAATTGCCGGCTAGTGGAAGAAGAGGCGAGTGTCTCCTCCACTTCTTGGCTGGGCAGTAGCTGCTGAATTTTATGATTATCAGATCTTCATCAATGGATAGTGGAGCTGAACCCAAAGCATAACAGACAGACAACAGACAGTTGACTGGGGGTGTCAGATGCCACTTGTGATGCAGTGGACTGCTTTTGCAGCACTTCCAGACAAAGTTGCTTCATTGGCTGACACAATGACTGGTAAAGCTGTGGAACATATGGTTTAATAGCAAAAATAACCATTTTTGGGCTCCTGAAGCCAACCCCAGTGTCTCTTTAAAGTAATGTTTGGGCTCCTGCTGCTGCTGCTGCCAACTCCAGGGTGTGATTCATCCAATTTTTGGGCTCCTGAAGCCAACCCCAGTGTCTCTTTAAAGTAATGTTTGGGCTCCTGCTGCTGCTGCCAACTCCAGGGTGTGATTCATCCAATTTTTGGGCTCCTGAAGCCAACCCCAGTGTCTCTTTAAAGTAATATTTGGGCTCCTGTTGCTGCTGCTGACAACTCCAGGGTGTGATTCATCCAATTTTTGGGCTCCTGAAGCCAACCCCAGTGTCTCTTTAAAGTAATATTTGGGCTCCTGCTGCTGCTGCTGACAACTCCAGGGTGTGATTCATCCAATTTTTAGGCTCTTGAAGCCAACTCCAGTGTCTCTTTAAAGTAATATTTGGGCTCCTGCTGCTGCTGCTGCCAACTCCAGGGTGTGAATCATCCAATTTTTGGGCTCCTGAAGCCAACCCCAGTGTCTCTTTAAAGTAATGTTTGGGCTCCTGCTGCTGCTGCTGCTGCCAACTCCAGGGTGTGATTCATCCAATTTTTGGGCTCCTGAAGCCAACCCCAGTGTCTCTTGAAAGTCATGTTTGGGCTCCTGCTGCCAACTCCAGGGTGTGATTCATCCAATTTTTGGGCTCCTGAAGCCAACCCCAGTGTCTCTTTAAAGTAATGTTTGGGCTCCTGCTGCTGCTGCCAACTCCAGGGTGTGATTCATCCAATTTTGGGCTCCTGCTGCCAAATCCAGTGTCTCTTTAAAGTAATGTTTGGGCTCCTGCTGCTGCTGCTTGCAACTGCAGGGTGTGATTCATCCAATCTTTGGGCTCCTGCAGCCAACTCCAGTGTCTCTTTCAAGCTATGTTTGGGCCCCTGCTGCTGCTGCTGCTGCTGCTTGAAACTCCAGGGTGTGTCAGTCAATTTTTGGGCTCCTGCTGCTGCCAACTCCAGTGTCTCTTTCAGCCAATGTTTGGGCTCCTGCTGCTGCTTGCAACTCCAGGGTGTGATTCATCCAATTTTTGGGCTCCTGCTGCTGCCAACTCCAGTGTCTCTTTAAAGCAATGTTTGGGCTCCTGCCCCTCATAGTGATGCCACTTCAACTCTCTGCAATTGTGCCGCTCTGCGATTCTATTAGCGATGCCTCTGATCTGCATGTGATATTTATTCAAAGTATTATTTAACTAACCCAGCACGCATCCTATGCGTGTTACAGCAAGGCAGAATGGTTTACAACCCTATTGAGGCTCTAGGAGGCTCAGAAATAGCCGTTTTTAATAGCGATTCGTCGCGAATAAATTCGGGTCGAAACGATTTTTGTTGGAAAATTTGGCGAATCAGTCGAATCGAATTTTTCAAAAGTTCGCTCATCTCTATTTTCTACCATCAGAGTGTCATAGCCTACTCCAATGCCTCTGTGTCTAGCTTAGTGAGCTGCCATCTCTTAACTCCTCATATAAGTTAAAGGTGGAGGCCTTCATCCTGGTAGGCCATAGCAAGATATTATACGATCCCTCTTACAGTTACTTAAATTTGAAAGGCATTATCCAGATGGGTAATGTGATTTGAGTAAATGGGTAACAATGTATGCAATCAGTGCCTCAACTGTAAGTATTACAAAAAATATATTTTACAAAAAATGGATGTTGGTCCATGTGAAGGGGCATCCCGATGCCCATACATATACACCACCGCCAGCCTGAGATTTTCTTACTTCCCCCGATGCTCCCCCGCAAAATGTGTTACAATTCTTATACCCTCTACCCTTTTTACCGACCCAGAATGGCCAGTTCCCTGTGACTACAACAATGGGTTAAGATGTCCAGACCAAGATGTCCACGCCCCAGAGCGGTAGTAATCCAAAAATATAATAACAGGAAAAAAATGTCGCAACAGTGACCTGTATTTTTTTAGCGAAGCTCAGCAAACAGATTATTGCATAAACTTATGTGATGGGTCAACAAAAGGCTATTAATGATTCTAGACATCCATTTGTATGCTAAGATTGCTCCAATCAGCAATGTTGTACATCTCATTTTCACCAGACATGTGACTGACGCCAGCCAATCGTGGTGGGCATCAGCAATCATGATGCCTCCCTGCACATGGACCAACACACATTTGGTGTAAAATTTGTATTGGTCCAATTTAAATGATTCTAGAAATCTGTTTGTATGCTAAGATTGCTCCAATCAGCAATGTTGTACATCTCATTTTCACCAGACATGTGACTGACGCCAGCCAATCGTGGTGGGCATCAGCAATCATGATGCCTCCCTGCACATGGACCAACACACATTTGGTGTAAAATTTGTATTGGTCCAATTTAAATGATTCTAGAAATCTGTCTAATGGGACTTTTGTGTTATAGATAGAAACCAAGCTCCAGTTCTGTAGCTTTCACTACTGCTTATCTCTCATGCTCAGTGGAACAGATATACCAATTGCCAACCAGTAAATAACCTGCCCTCTTGAGATAACTTAAAGGGTAGTAACTCCTTCCATGTTATGATGGTTATGAGTAGAGATGAGCGAACTTTTGAAAAATTCGATTCAACTGATTCGCCAAATTTTCCGACAAAAATCGTTTCGACCCGAATTTATTTGCGACGAATCACTATTAAAAACGGCTATTTCTGAGCCTCCTAGAGCCTCAATAGGGTTGTAAACCATTTTGCCTTGCTGTAACACGCATAGGATGCGTGCTGGGTTAGTTAAATAATACTGTAAATAAATATCACATGCAGATCAGAGGCATCGCTAATAGAATCGCAGAGCGGCACAATTGCAGAGAATTGAAGTGGCATCACTATGAGGGGCAGGAGCCCAAACATTGCTTTAAAGAGACACTGGAGTTGGCAGCAGCAGGAGCCCAAAAATTGGATGAATCACACCCTGGAGTTGCAAGCAGCAGCAGGAGCCCAAACATTGGCTGAAAGAGACACTGGAGTTGGCAGCAGCAGGAGCCCAAAAATTGACTGACACACCCTGGAGTTTCAAGCAGCAGCAGCAGCAGGAGCCCAAACATAGCTTGAAAGAGACACTGGAGTTGGCTGCAGGAGCCCAAAGATTGGATGAATCACACCCTGCAGTTGCAAGCAGCAGCAGCAGGAGCCCAAATATTACTTTAAAGAGACACTGGATTTGGCAGCAGGAGCCCAAAATTGGATGGATCACACCCTGGAGTTGGCAGCAGCAGCAGCAGCAGGAGCCCAAACATTACTTTAAAGAGACACTGGGGTTGACTTCAGGAGCCCAAAAATTGGATGAATCACACCCTGGAGTTGGCAGCAGCAGCAGCAGCAGGAGCCCAAACATTACTTTAAAGAGACACTGGAGTTGGCAGCAGGAGCCCAAAGATTGGATGAATCACACCCTGGCGTTGGCAGCAGCAGCAGGAGCCCAAACATTACTTTAAAGAGACACTGGGGTTGGCTTCAGGAGCCCAAAAATTGGATGAATCACACCCTGGAGTTGGCAGCAGCAGCAGCAGGAGCCCAAACATTACTTTAAAGAGACACTGGAGTTGGCAGCAGGAGCCCAAAGATTGGATGAATCACACCCTGGAGTTGGCAGCAGCAGCAGCAGGAGCCCAAACATTACTTTAAAGAGACACTGGGGTTGGCCTAAGGAGCCCAAAAATTGGATGAATCACACCCTGGAGTTGGCAGCAGCAGCAGCAGGAGCCCAAACATTACTTTAAAGAGACACTGGAGTTGGCTTCAGGAGCCCAAAAATTGGATGAATCACACCCTGGAGTTGGCAGCAGCAGCAGCAGGAGCCCAAACATTACTTTAAAGAGACACTGGAGTTGGCTTCAGGAGCCCAAAAATTGGATGATTCACACCCTGGAGTTGGCAGCAGCAGTAGCAGCAGCAGGAGCCCAAACATTACTTTAAAGAGACACTGGGGTTGGCTTCAGGAGCCCAAAAATTGGATGAATCACACCCTGGAGTTGGCAGCAGCAGCAGCAGCAGGAGCCCAAACATTACTTTAAAGAGACACTGGAGTTGGCAGCAGGAGCCCAAAGATTGGATGAATCACACCCTGGAGTTGGCAGCAGCAGCAGCAGCAGGAGCCCAAACATTACTTTAAAGAGAAACTGGGGTTGGCTTCAGGAGCCCAAAAATTGGATGAATCACACCCTGGAGTTGGCAGCAGCAGCATGAGCCCAAACATTACTTTAAAGAGACACTGGGGTTGGCTTCAGGAGCCCAAAAATTGGATGAATCACACCCTGGAGTTGGCAGCAGCAGCAGCAGCAGCAGCAGGAGCCCAAATATTACTTTAAAGAGACACTGGGGTTGGCTTCAGGAGCCCAAAAATTGGATGAATCACACCCTGGAGTTGGCAGCAGCAGCAGCAGGAGCCCAAACATTACTTTAAAGAGACACTGGAGTTGGCAGCAGGAGCCCAAAGATTGGATGATTCACACCCTGGAGTTGGCAGCCGCAGCAGCAGCAGGAGCCCAAACATTACTTTAAAGAGACACTGGGGTTGGCTTCAGGAGCCCAAAAATTGGATGAATCAAACCCTGGAGTTGGCAGCAGCAGCAACAGGAGCCCAAACATTACTTTAAAGAGACACTGGAGTTGGCAGCAGGAGCCCAAAGATTGGATGAATCACACCCTGGAGTTGGCAGCAGCAGGAGCCCAAACATTACTTTAAAGAGACACTGGAGTTGGCTTCAGGAGCCCAAAAATTGGATGATTCACACCCTGGAGTTGGCAGCAGCAGCAGGAGCCCAAACATTACTTTAAAGAGACACTGGGGTTGGCTTCAGGAGCCCAAAAATTGGATGAATCACACCCTGGAGTTGGCTGCAGCAGCAGCAGGAGCCCAAACATTACTTTAAAGAGACACTGGAGTTGGCTTCAGGAGCCCAAAAATTGGATGATTCACACCCTGGAGCTGGCAGCAGCAGCAGGAGCCCAAACATTACTTTAAAGAGACACTGGGGTTGGCTTCAGGAGCCCAAAATTTGGATGAATCACACCCTGGAGTTGGCAGCAGAAGCAGCAGCAGGAGCCCAAACATTACTTTAAAGAGACACTGGGGTTGGCTTCAGGAGCCAAAAAATTGGATGAATCACACCCTGGAGTTGGCAGCAGCAGCAGCAGGAGCCCAAATATTACTTTAAAGAGACACTGGGGTTGGCTTCAGGAGCCCAAAAAATGGATGAATCACACCATGGAGTTGGCAGCAGCAGCAGAATCAGGAGCCCAAACATTACTTTAAAGAGACACTGGGGTTGGCAGCAGGAGCCCAGAGATTGGATGAATCACACCCTGGAGTTGGCAGCAGCAGGAGCTCAAACATTACTTTAAAGAGACACTGGGGTTGGCAGCAGGAGCCCAAAGATTGGATGAATCACACCCTGGAGTTGGCAGCAGCAGCAGCAGCAGCAGGAGCCCAAACATTACTTTAAAGTGACACTGGAGTTGGCTTCAGGAGCCCAAAAATTGGATGAATCACACCCTGGAGTTGGCAGCAGCAGCAGGAGCCCAAACATTACTTTAAAGAGACACTGGGGTTGGCTTCAGGAGCCCAAAAATTGGATGAATCCCACCCTGGAGTTAGCAGCAGCAGCAGGAGCCCAAACATTACTTTAAAGAGACACTGGAGTTGGCTTCAGGAGCCAAAAAATTGGATGATTCACACCCTGGAGTTGGCAGCAGCAGCAGCAGCAGGAGCCCAAACATTACTTTAAAGAGACACTGGGGTTGGCTTCAGGAGCCCAAAAATTGGATGAATCACACCCTGGAGTTGGCAGCAGCAGCAGGATCCCAAACATTACTTTAAAGAGACACTGGGGTTGGCAGCAGGAGCCCAAAGATTGGATGAATCACACCCTGGAGTTGGCAGCAGCAGCAGCAGGAGCCCAAACATTACTTTAAAGAGACACGGGGGTTGGCAGCAGGAGCCCAAAGATGGGATGAATCACACCCTGGAGTTGGCAGCAGCAGCAGCAGCAGGAGCCCAAACATTACTTTAAAGAGACACTGGAGTTGGCTTCAGGAGCCCAAAAATTGGATGATTCACACCCTGGAGTTGGCAGCAGCAGCAGCAGCAGGGGGCCAAACATTACTTTAAAGAGACACTGGGGTTGGCTTCAGGAGCCCAAAAATTGGATGAATCACACCCTGGAGTTGGCAGCAGCAGCAGCAGGAGCCCAAACATTACTTTAAAGAGACACAGGAGTTGGCTTCAGGAGCCCAAAAATTGGATGATTCACACCCTGGAGTTGGCAGCAGCAGCAGCAGGAGCCCAAACATGACTTTAAAGAGACACTGGGGTTGGCTTCAGGAGCCCAAAAATTGGATGAATCACACCCTGGAGTTGGCAGCAGCAGCAGGAGCCCAAGCATTACTTTAAAGAGACACTGGGGCTGGCTTCAGGAGCCAAAAAATTGGATGAATCACACCCTGGAGTTGGCAGCAGCAGCAGCAGGAGCCCAAACATTACTTTAAAGAGACACTTGGGTTGGCTTCAGGAGCCCAAACATTGGATGAATCACACCCTGGAGTTGGCAGCAGCAGCAGCAGGAGCCCAAACATTACTTTAAAGAGACACTGGGGTTGGCTTCAGGAGCCCAAAAATTGGATGAATCACACCCTGGAGTTGGCAGCAGCAGCAGCAGGAGCCCAAACATTACTTTAAAGAGACACTGGAGTTGGCAGCAGGAGCCCAAAGATTGGATGAATCACACCCTGGAGTTGGCAGCAGCAGCAGCAGGAGCCCAAACATTACTTTAAAGAGACACTGGGGTTGGCTTCGGGAGCCCAAATATTGGATGAATCACACCCTGGATTTGGCAGCAGCAGCAGGAGCCCAAACATTACTTTAAAGAGACACTGGGGTTGGCTTCAGGAGCCCAAAAATTGGATGAATCACACCCTGGAGTTGGCAGCAGCAGCAGGAGCCCAAACATTACCTTAAAGAGACACTGGGGTTGGCTTCAGGAGCCCAAAGATTGGATGAATCACACCCGGAAGATGGCAGCAGCAGCAGCAGCAGGAGCCCAAACATTACTTTAAAGAGACACTGGGGTTGGCAGCAGGAGCTCAAAGATTGGATGAATCACACCCTGGAGTTGGCAGCAGCAGCAGCAGGAGCCCAAACATTACTTTAAAGAGACACTGGAGTTGGCAGCAGGAGCCCAAAGATTGGATGAATCACACCCTGGAGTTGGCAGCAGCAGCAGCAGGAGCCCAAACATTACTTTAAAGAGACACTGGGGTTGGCTTCAGGAGCCCAAATATTGGATGAATCACACCCTGGATTTGGCAGCAGCAGCAGGAGCCCAAACATTACTTTAAAGAGACACTGGGGTTGGCTTCAGGAGCCCAAAAATTGGATGAATCACACCCTGGAGTTGGCAGCAGCAGCAGGAGCCCAAACATTACTTTAAAGAGACACTGGGGTTGGCTTCAGGAGCCCAAAGATTGGATGAATCACACCCGGGAGATGGCAGCAGCAGCAGGAGCCCAAACATTACTTTAAAGAGACACTGGGGTTGGCAGCAGGAGCTCAAAGATTGGATGAATCACACCCTGGAGTTGGAAGCAGCAGCAGCAGCAGGATCCCAAACATTACTTTAAAGAGACACTGGGGTTGGCAGCAGGAGCCGAAAGATTGGATGAATCACACCCTGGAGTTGGCAGCAGCAGCAGCAGGAGCCCAAACATTACTTTAAAGAGACACTGGAGTTGGCTTCAGGAGCCCAAAAATTGGATGATTCACACCCTGGAGTTGGCAACAGCAGCAACAGCAGGAGCCCAAACATTACTTTTAAGAGACACTGGGGTTGGCTTCAGGAGCCCAAAAATTGGATGAATCACACCCTGGAGTTGGCAGCAGCAGCAGCAGGAGCCCAAATATTACTTTAAAGAGACACTGGGGTTGGCGTCAGGAGCCCAAAAATTGGATGACTCACACCCTGGAGTTGGCAGCAGCAGCAGCAGGAGCCCAAACATTACTTTAAAGAGACACTGGAGTTGGCAGCAGGAGCCCAAAGATTGGATGAATCACACCCTGGAGTTGGCAGCAGCAGCAGCAGCAGGAGCCCAAACATTACTTTAAAGAGACACTGGGGTTGGCTTCAGGAGCCCAAAAATTGGATGAATCACACCCTGGAGTTGGCAGCAGCAGCAGCAGGAGCCCAAACATTATTTTAAAGAGACACTGGGGTTGGCTTCAGGAGCCAAAAATTGGATGAATCACACCCTGGAGTTGGCATCAGCAGGAGCCCAAAAATTGGCCTAAAGACATAAATATGTTTTGCACCATTTGGAAAGTGTAAAACGTGGCACCATGCTGAATCTAGTCGCATGCATCAGGCATTGGTGGGTGGAAATCCTGGCTGATCCATCCCTGATTCCTTTTGACAAAGGTGAGTCTCTCCACATTTTTAGTTGACAGACGAGTTCTCCTCGCCGTAACTATGGCCCCCGCCGCACTAAACATGTCAAAGTATGACATGACCTGCTGTTTCAGGTCCTGCTCCAGGTCTTCCTGCTGCTCATGAGTAGCCTCACTATGCAGGTGTAGAAAGCTACTCATTAGCGACTGAAGACTGAGGCTGCTGCTGATGGAACTGCTGCTGCTGCTCCTGCCGACCCCCCCAGCAGCCATGACAGTGGAAGGTGAGCGCAGAGGTCCCCTCGAGTCAGATCTGCGAGAGTATGGACCATGGCGCAGATAGGCATCGGCCAACTGCCTACGTAGAATGTCTTTGTAGTAGTTCAGTTTGTCCTCCCTCTCGGTGGGTTTAAAAAATGCCCCCATTTTGTGCCGGAAGCGAGGGTCCAATAAGGTGGACAGCCAGAAGTCATCCCGCCAACAGATGGAAACTATTCTGGGGTCACTACGCAAGCACGTGAGCATGCTTTCTGCCATTTGCGCAAGTGACTCGGATGGACTACCTGTCTCCATCTCCACTGCATACTGCCACGGTGTGCCCGGGTCCTCTGTCTCGCCTTCCTCAAAAACCTCTAGCTCCTCTGGCTGCTCCTGCTCCTCCTCTCCTGTCTGCTGACTAGATAAACCAGTCATTTCGCCAAGCCTAAACTGTGTTTTGCTGGGCAACTCCTCCTCCTCTTCCTCCTCCTCCTCCAGTTCAGCTCCAACGGGGTTCATGTGGCCGTAAGATGTAAACGCCATGTCTCCAGTGCCCTGACCAGCCATGGTTTCCAACATGAAGCAGTGGAATCACGTCGTTCATCCCGTAATCCTGCCGACTGACAAATAAAGTGGCTTCCTCAAAAGGCCTGAGCAAACGGCAGGTGTCACGTATGAGCTGCCACTGGTTGACATTGAAGTTACACAAGGGAGTCCCCCTATCTGCTTGGATCATCAGGAAATCCGTGATGGCTTTTCTCTGTTCATATAATCGGTCCAACATGTGAAGGGTGGAATTCCAACGGGTGGAAACATCGCAAATCAGACTATGTTGGGGGATACCGTTCTGACGCTGTAGCTCAAGATGGGTGTGTTTGGCGGTGTATGAGTGGCTGAAGTGCATGCAAAGTTTCCTTGAAGTTGTTAGGATGTCTTGCAGATGGGGGGAACACTTCAGAAACCGCTTGACAACCAGATTGAAGACGTGAGCCATGCAGGGGGCATGGGTCAGGCTTCCTTGGCGCAGCGCAGACAAAATGTTCTTCCCATTGTCGGTAACCATGATTCCCATTTTAAGTTTTCTTGGAGTAAGCCATGTTTGGATTTCCTGATGAATAAATTTAAGCAGTTCCTCCCCTGTGTGACTCCGTTCGCCAAGACAAACCATGTGAAGCACTGCGTGACACCTCCATGCCCTGCACACATGGTAGACTGGAGGGGCACTGAGACTTGAGCCTACAGTGGAGGGTGAGGAGATGGCGGAGGATGAGGAGGCCGAGTCGCACAGTGTCACAGGCAGGGAACGCGGAGGCCGAAGCGGCGTGACCTGTCCAAGTTGCTGCTGCAAAGGGGCCACATTCACCCAGTGGGCCGTAAACGACATGTACTGTCCCTGACCGTAGTTACAGCTCCAGACGTCGGCGCTGCCATGCACTTTGCTACACACCGACAGGCTCAAGGACTGGCCCACCTTCTGTTCAACAAAAGTGTGCAGCGCTGGTACTGCCTTCTTGGCAAAGAAATGACGGCTTGGGACTCTCCACCTCGGCTCGGCACAAGCCATCAGTTCTCTGAAAGGTGCAGAGTCCACCACCTGAAAAGGGAGCGACTGCAGCACTAGCAACTTGGACAGGAGCACATTCATCTTCTGCGCCGTAGGATGAGTGGGCGCATACTGCTGTCTCTTGGACATGGCTTCGCTGATGGATTGCTGGCGGGATACATGACTTGGAGGAGGAGGAGGAGGAGCAGGAGCGACAGAGGATGGGTATGACGCACAGCTGCCTTCGGCTGAGGTGCTGGAGCCTTGGCTGGCAGAAATTGGGAGCGGCGTGCCACTCGGTGAGGAAGCAGTCTGGCCCACCTCTCCGGAGCCTAGGTTCTCCCAGGCCGCTTTATGGTGACGCTGCTTATGTTGACGCAGGGCCGTGGTGCCAACATTTGGACCCTGGCCACGCTTCACCTTCTGCCTACATATCTTGCATGTGGCCATGTTACCCTCCTGCGGATGCTTCATGAGAAACTGCCACACTGCCGATTAGCTACTTTTCCCACCCCCTGGCCTCACTGATTCACTACTGCTGTTGCCAACTACAGGAACCCCTGCTCCACTACCTCCCGATAAGGTAGACTGCCGCACAGCAGGTGCTCTACCCCGGCCCCGGCCGGCTCCAACCTTTGGAATTGTGCCCCCATGCTGACTGCTACCACCTTGCTGCCTCAGCTGCTGACTCCGGGGCAACCTGCGCCCCTCTTCTCCTGATGATGATGATGAAGCCCCTTCATCACCCGGCTCCCAAGTGCGATCGGCTTCATCATCATCATCATCATCACCGAGTTGTGGCTGTAGCTCCCTGATCTTATCGGTTTCAGTGTCTGGCGCAGGAGCTGGAAAGCTCCCAACACCCACATCACTCTCCACATCACTATTTCTGTGCGGAGCTAAAGAAGGCACCTCCATTTCATGGCTGGCCAGTAGCTGCTGGCTGTCCTCCAGATGATCGTCCTCCTCACTAAAAAGTGGAGCTGAACCCAAAGCATGGGATACGTCGCTGGGGGAGGGAACGGCGTAGGACAGAGTCAGTGGGAGGACAGGGACTGCTCTCGGGACATGCCAACTCAGGGTTGTGTCTGAGGAACCGACCGACCCTAGACTGGGGCTCTCAGACGTAAGTCGAGATGATGTGGTTGTTGATGAGCGAGGCAACCAATCTACCACGGAAGATGCGTTACTGGTGGAGACCCGACCGCTAGCAGATACTGGCAGATTAGGTCTCTCAGCGTGACTCCTGCTGCTACTGGCCCCCAGTCTGCTGCGACCTCTGCCTGCGGAATCTTGGCCTCTGCCACTCCCCTTTTCTCTTCCAGGCACTTGTCTGCCCGACATAGTCTAACTGGCGTGGTAGTAGGTGATATTTTAAGAACCCCCAGGCAGCGGTGGGCCTATATGAAACAGAATATAATGCACACCAAAAGTGAGCAGTAACACTCAGCCTCCAACAGGCCTGCTTAGTGTAAATAGGAGAGCTGCTTAGTGTAAATAAAGAGGGGTATGGTATGTTACAGAATGGGATGCCACAACAGCAGAGCACCTGGGAGCAGTAGTACTATGCACAGTAAAAGTGTCTTTATCAGGCCAAATTACTTTCAGAATAAGTGCAAAGGGTTATAGTAAATAGAGGCTGGTGTAGTCACAGAATGGGATGCCCCAACAGCAGTGCACCTGGGAGCAGTAGTACTATGCAAAGCAAAAGTGTCTTTATCAGGCCAAATTACTTTTAGAATAAGTGCAAAGGGTTATAGTAAATAGAGGCTGGTGTAGTCACAGAATGGGATGCCACAACAGCAGTGCACCTGGGAGCAGTAGTACTATGCAAAGCAAATGTGTCTTTATCAGGCCAAATTACTTTTAGAATAAGTGCAAAGGGTTATAGTAAATAGAGGCTGGTGTAGTCACAGAATGGGATGCCACAACAGCAATGCACCTGGGAGCAGTAGTACTATGCAAAGCAAAAGTGTCTTTATGAGGCCAAATTACTTTTAGAATAAGTGCAAAGGGTTATAGTAAATAGAGGCTGGTGTAGTCACAGAACGGGATGCCACAACAGCTGTGCACCTGGGAGCAGTAGTACTATGCAAAGCAAAAGTGTCTTTATCAGGCCAAATTACTTTTAGAATAAGTGCAAAGGGTTATAGTAAATAGAGGCTGGTGTAGTCACAGAATGGGATGCCACAACAGCAATGCACCTGGGAGCAGTAGTACTATGCAAAGCAAAAGTGTCTTTATCAGGCCAAATTACTTTTAGAATAAGTGCAAAGGGTTATAGTAAATAGAGGCTGGTGTAGTCACAGAATGGGATGCCACAACAGCTGTGCACCTGGGAGCAGTAGTACTATGCAAAGCAAAAGTGTCTTTATCAGGCCAAATTACTTTTAGAATAAGTGCAAAGGGTTATAGTAAATAGAGGCTGGTGTAGTCACAAAATGGGATGCCACAACAGCAATGCACCTGGGAGCAGTAGTACTATGCAAAGCAAAAGTGTCTTTATCAGGCCAAATTACTTTTAGAATAAGTGCAAAGGGTTATAGTAAATAGAGGCTGGTGTAGTCACAGAATGGGATGCCACAACAGCAATGCACCTGGGAGCAGTAGTACTATGCAAAGCAAAAGTGTCTTTATCAGGCGAAATTACTTTTAGAATAAGTGCAAAGGGTTATAGTAAATAGAGGCTGGTGTAGTCACAGAATGGGATGCCACAACAGCAGTGCACCTGGGAGCAGTAGTACTATGCAAAGCAAAAGTGTCTTTATCAGGCGAAATTACTTTTAGAATAAGTGCAAAGGGTTATAGTAAATAGAGGCTGGTGCAGTCACAGAATGGGATGCCACAACAGCAGTGCACCTGGGAGCAGTAGTACTATGCAAAGCAAAAGTGTCTTTATCAGGCCAAATTACTTTTAGAATAAGTGCAAAGGGTTATAGTAAATAGAGGTTGGTGTAGTCACAGAATGGGATGCCACAACAGCATTGCACCTGGGAGCAGTAGTACTATGCATAGCAAAAGTGTCTTTATCAGGCCAAATTACTTTTAGAATAAGTGCAAAGGGTTATAGTAAATAGAGGCTGGTGTAGTCACAGAATGGGATGCCACAACAGCAGTGCACCTGGGAGCAGTAGTACTATGCAAAGCAAAAGTGTCTTTATCAGGCCAAATTACTTTTAGAATAAGTGCAAAGGGTTATAGTAAATAGAGGCTGGTGTAGTCACAGAATGGGATGCCACAACAGCAGTGCACCTGGGAGCAGTAGTACTATGCAAAGCAACAGTGGTTAACCAGGGTGAAACAGCTAACAAAGCCAGTGACCCAGGCAGTAACACTCAGGCTGCATGAAAACAAAAAAAAATCCCTGTCACTGCATCCGTTTTTTTCCTACCTTTCCCTGCTTCTCCCTGACTTCCTGCCTGTCTCCCGCCTGTCTACTGGCTGTCTACTGGCTGTCCCTAACTCTCTACCTATCTCTCCCTGAATACAGTCTGCAGTGTCCTCCTGAGTCCTGGCTCTCACGAATGCAATAGACAAATGCGCAAAAGCAAGATGGCCGCCGCCTTATATACCGATGTGACGTCACCGGGCTTGCTGGCTGATGATAGGCTGCATGTGACTGTCCCAGCATACACTGCCCCAGCTTACATGTCTGGACATGTCACATAGACCATCCTAGAATGCCTGTCATTGAAATGAATGGATTTTAGAAAAAAACTTCGCTCGATCGAATCGCGGGGAAATTCGGATTCGATCCAAATCGAATTTGTCATGAAATTCGGTTCGAATCCGGGTTCGTCCGGATCAATTCGCTCATCCCTAGTTATGAGAGAGTAGATAAGCTACAAACCCGTCTTTTCTCTTGCATCCTATGGAAGACAAACCTCTGCTGTATGCTGGGAGCTCATTGAGTCAATTGTTAAAACGCCCAAACTGAGACAAATGTGAATAGATAATTGAGATAGTAATGGATTTTAGGACACACACACACACAGACAGACACACACACACACACACACACACACACACACACACACAGACACACTTTCTCCGGTTTAACTACATGAAGTAGAGGTAAAGTGTGTGGAGAACATTACTTTTCTAGGAGCTTATATATACGTCATAATACATGACGTGGAGTAAGCACACAGACATGGTAGCAATAAAGCTCAATTGAGGCTTTACTTTTAGAGACAACTCAGAAAGTTGAGATATTTATAACTTCCTGTGAGGATTCTCAAGCAGTATTGTCAAAAATCTATTTCTATTAGACAATTTATAACAGATACAATTAACCTAACACAATTAATTACCGTATATACTCGAGTATAGGTTGACCCGAATATAAGCCGAGGCACCTAATTTTACCACAAAAAACTGGAAAAGTTATTGACTCGAGTATAAGCCTACGGTGGGAAATGCAGGTTCTGGGGGGTTGAGAGTGTATAAGAGGTCACATATAGGCCATACTATGTGATCTAAGAGGCTCCTGCTGCATTCCTGGTAACTGGGATTAAATTACTCCTTAAATAAAAGGGTATAAGGGAGGATACAGGAGGAGAAGAGCTTACAATCTATTAGGGTAAAAGGGAGGATACAGGAGGAGAAGAGCTTACACTCTATTAGGGTATAAGGGAGCATACAGGAGGAGAAGAGCTTACAATCTATTAGGGTATAAGGGAGGATACAGGAGGAGAAAAGCTTACAATCTATTAGGGTATAAGGGAGGATACAGGAGGAGAAGAGCTTACAATCTATTAGGGTATAATGGAGGATACAGAGGGAGAAAAGCTTACAATCTATCAGGGTATAAGGGAGGATACAGAGGGAGAAAAGCTTACACTCTATTAGGGTATAAGGGAGGATACAGGAGGAGAAGAGCTTACACTCTATTAGGGTATAAGGGGGCGGGTTGACAGGAGGGTTGGTTGGTGGGTATTTAGATGTGCGAGTGGGCAGGTGGTCAGGCAGGTAGGTAGGTGGGTGGGTGGCTGCCACCTCCACTTCAGAATCCGCTGATTCCGCCTGCACACCACTCCAGTCTGCTGCTGGTCCAGGGTCTGGGTAGGTAGGTAGGTGAGTGGCAGGTATATAGATAGGTGGGTGGATTAGGCAGTTGGATTAGTAGGTGGGTGAGTGAGCAGGTGGGTAGATGGGCAGGGCAGGGTGGGTTAAGAGAAAAACACTGCACCATTAATTAGTATTAGCATTTAGTTTGAGGTGTATTGGAACACAGTACAGCAACAGCATGGACTCACCTGGAGCCACTTCACTGCCAAGTTGGAGAATCTTTTCTGTTGTTGAGTTCTTCTCTCCTTCAATCAACATGGTGTCTGCAGGCTGCTAACTTGTCCTCGTAGGTGAGACACACCCACACACACATCTCTCTCTCTCTCCCTCCCCCCTTCCTCTCCTCTATGGCTGCAGCCCTCACACTCACACACACACACACACACACAGACGCTCTCTCCCCTCCCCACTTTTCCCCCTCACCGACCTCTGCTCCAGCCATCAATCACACTTTCTCTCCGTTTAATTACTCACGTCATCCTCTCCCCGCGCTGGCCAGCCAGCATGCCTGGAATGGGAAGTGCTGACTTCTCCTGTGCTCTGGGCTGGCCTCCGCAGTGGGGGAAACAAGAGAGGAGTTTTTTGTTCCGTCTTGTGAGCGCCTTAGCTGACAGCTGCACACTGCAAAAATTTCACTGACTCGAGTATAAGCCGAGGCGGCTTTTTTCAGCCCAAAAAGTGGGCTGAAAAACTCGGCTTATACTCAACAATATACGGTACATTAATTATAAATCATATAGCATTAAGCAAAATAAATCTAAAAATTTTAATATCCCCTACCTCCTAGTAATATCTCAAATCCATTTAGGAAGTTTACATCTAAATGAATACAAATACATATAAAAGATGTTGCCTAGTCCCATCATCCTTGTCCACCTATCCTACCTAGTCCTGCTCCAGTTCATCATCCTGGTCTTCTAGTTCTATCCAGTTCTGCTGTTATGGGTTTATGTATATTGTTTATATCTTGATTTGCGGTGTTCCTGTATATGGTGTGTTCCATGTGCTCTGTATATTGTAGTATTGTGGTGCATTTAGTGATGCTATGTTTTGCTGTGTCTGCTGTATGTACTCCGTGTGTATTCCTCCACAATAAATATTGTTTATTTATTCACGTTATAATGAAGGAATGGTGCACCACTAATATCTATGGGTGAAGGCGTGCTCACTAATACATTTTATAACATAATCCAAAGTGGAACCCAGGGTCTAACAATCCCCCAAGGACCATTGAAAAAGGAGCACAACCAATGAAAAGTCTATGAAAAATGTATTTAAACAACAGCAAAGACACACATTTAAAACCACCAAACAAGACACATTAAAAAAACCACCCCTTTATTTGTCCTGAACAATTATGTATATATCTGTCCTCAACAGTCACCCATATGTTAGGGCGAGCGCTGCATGCCCGTCTCACAGCAAGTCACTTACCTCCATGGCTGCATGCAGCCGTCATCCATCTTGCAGCACTTCCCTCATGGCTGCATCCAGCTGCCGCCCTTCCCCCCATGCTTCCTCCTCACATGCTCAGGTGCGCGCACGTCTCCGTCCACTAGAGGGCGAGCGCACTGGATTCCTGAGATTTAAAGGGCCTGTACAGCACTGATTGGTGTTTGGTCATCCAATCCTGCATCCTCTTCCCCTATTTAAAGAGGCACTTCCTTCCTTCAGTGCCGGATCTTGGTCTCTCCATGCTTGTTGAAAGTCAGACATTCTTGGATTGCTCACCCGTGTACCGACCTCTGCCTGTCCCCGATTCTGAACCTTTGCTGCCTGCCCCGACCTCGGCTACTCACCTTTACTGCGAACCTGTGCTGCCAGCCCTGATCTCTGCCTGTACTTACTACGCCTTTTGCCTGCCACTTGTGTACCTCACTGAACCTCGGCTGACTGTGGGACTGGGCCGCTGTTGGGGGGTAGCGACCTGGGGGTCACTCGCCACACAAGACCAACCTGCCTTGCGGTGGGCTCTGGTGAATACCGGTGGCCCCTTAGACTCCGCTCCCCTGACACGGTACCCGCCATCGGTCCCACGGTTAAAGCGGATCCACACCTGAGTCCGCTTCACCCGGTCCGTGACAGTAAGATCCGCCCATGGATCCCGCTGAGGTGCCGCTGCCTGATGCCACTGAATTGCCTGCTATTGTGGCTATGCTGTCCCGCCAAATTAATCAGCTCTCGGCTATGATGCAGCAGTTACTATTGATTCAGCAACAGCAAGTGCCACCACCGGCCCCAGCTTTGTCACAACAGACTCCTGTAGCATCTACAGCTAGAATCCGTCTCTCCTTGCCGGCTAAATATGATGGGGATGCCAAGTTATGCCGAGGCTTTCCTTGCCCAGTGCTCTCTACATTTAGAGTTGTTGGTGGATCAATTCCCCACTGAACGAGCTAAGGTGGCCTTTGTCTTTAGTTTGCTTTCTGGAAAGGCCTTGCCTGGGCCACTCCTTTGTGGGATCGCAACGACTCTGTCACTTCTAGTATTCACACCTTTGTTTCAGAATTTCGCCAGGTCTTTGAGGAGCCTGCCCGGACTTCATCGGCTCTATTGAACTTGGTCCAGGGTGAATTGTCCGTTGGTGAATACGCCATCCGGTTCCGTACCTTAGCATCCGAACTGTCTTGGAATAATGAGGCCTTGTGTGCCTGCTTCAAGAAAGGACTTTCTAGTAAAATTAAAGATGCTCTAGCTGCACGTCTCTCACTGATCTCATCCATCTGGCCACACCCATTGATGTGCGTTTTATTGAAAGGCGTGAGGAATTCCGCCAAGAAAGAGATACTCAGCGCCCTACGAGGGCATCCCGTCTGGCCCCTGTGTTTCAACACCCTTTGTCCGCGCATGTACCTCCCAGTGAGGAGGCCATGCAGGTCGACCGATCCCGCCTGACCCAGTTGGAGAGAACTCGTAGAAGGAACGAGAATCTTTGTTTGTACTGTGCTGGTTCTGAGCATTTTTTGAAAGACTGTCCTATTCGCCCTCCTCGTCAGGGAAACGGGCGCACCTAGTGGATGTGGGAGAGGCGTCCCTGGGTGTATGTGCTTCCTCTCCACGTCTCACGGTTTCTGTGCAACTTACCATCGCACCTACCACCTCTTTGAATTTGTCCGCCTTTTTGGATTCGGGCTCTGCAGGAAACTTTATAGAGGCCTCCTTGATTCATAAATATAATATCTCTGTGAACCGCCTCGCAAAGCCCTTATTTATCGCCTCAGTCAATGGTGACAGGCTGGACTGTACCGTGCGTCATCGCACCATTCCCCTTCTTCTAAAGGTTGGACTTTTCCATCAAGAGAGTATTGAGTTCTATGTCCTCCCTAATTGTACATCTCAGATTCTTCTCGGCTTACCTTGGCTTCGACGTCATGATCCCACGCTTGATTGGAACACCGGCGACATCAAGACTTGGGGTGCGGCATGCTTTAAGAGGTGTTTGAGGTCCGTTCCTGTTCGACCTATTCCTGCTTCAGCCCCATTACTTGGCCTGCCTGAGGTCTACCGGTCCTTTTCCGATGTATTCTGCAAAAAACAAGCGGAGGTACTTCTGCCTGCCGATTGCCCTATAGACCTCTTGCCAGGTACCACTCCACCTCGTGGTTGTATTTACCCCCTCTCGGCTCCAGAGACACAAGCTATGTCTGAGTATATTCAAGAAAATCTGCAAAGAGGGTTTATACGGAAGTCTTCCTCTCCAGCAGGCGCGGGTTTCTTCTTCGTGGCAAAAAAAGATGGCTCTCTACGCCCCTGTATTGATTACCGTGGCCTCAATAAGATTACCGTCAAAAATCGTTACCCCTTGCCTTTGATTGCTGAATTATTTGACCGTCTGTGTGGGGCCAAAGTTTTCACCAAACTTGATCTGCGAGGGGCCTATAATTTGATACGTATACGTGAGGGCGATGAATGGAAGACAGCCTTCAATACCCGCGATGGCCACTTCGAGTATTTAGTGATGCCCTTTGGTCTTTGCAATGTACCCGCTGTATTCCAGGAATACGTAAATGACATTTTTCGGGACTTGCTTTACTCCTGTGTAGTTGTATATTTGGATGATATACTCATCTTTTCATCTAATCTGGAAGAGCATCACCGTCACGTCCGGCAAGTTCTGTCTCGCCTCCGTCAACACCACCTTTACGCCAAGTTGGAGAAGTGTCTTTTTGATCAAACCACCTTACCCTTTCTTAGATATTTTGTCTCTGCTCGTGGTCTCCAGATGGACCCCAGCAAATTGAAAGCAGTTTTGGACTGGCCACGTCCTATTGGCCTACGGGCTATTCAACGCTTCCTGGGCTTCGCCAATTACTATCGACAGTTTATTCCCCACTTTTCTACTGTAGTGGCGCCCATTGTGGCTCTCACGAAGAAGAACGCCAATTCTAAGTCTTGGCCTCCTCAGGCGGAAGAGGACTTCATTGCCTTAAAAAAAGCCTTCTCCTCTGCTCCGGTGCTGTCTAGGCCAGATACATCTAGGCCTTTTGCCCTTGAAGTAGATGCCTCCTCCATTGGAGCCGGAGCTGTGCTCACCCAAAAATCTCCTACTGGCAGAATTCTCACCTGCGGGTTCTTTTCGAAGACCTTTTCTCCGGCAGAAAAAAATTACTCCATTGGAGATCGGGAGTTACTCGCCATCAAGTTGGCATTGGAGGAGTGGAGACATCTCTTAGAAGGTTCCGCACATCAGGTGGTCATCTATACTGACCATAAAAATCTGTCTTATTTAGAAACTGCCCAGCTACTGAACCCACGACAAGCTCGTTGGTCGTTGATTTTCGCCCGTTTCAACTTTCAAATCCACTTCCGGCCAGCCGCCAAGAACATCAGGGCGGACGCCCTTTCTTGCTCCTCAGACATCTCTGGTGTTGAATCCACTCCACAACATATTATCTCGCCTGAATGCCTTGTCCACTCCGCACCCGCTGCCTTTGTACAGGCACCGCCGGGAAAGACTTTCGCGGCAGCTCGCCAACGTCGCAAAATATTAAGATGGGGCCATTCTTCACATGTAGCCGGCCATGCCGGCATCAGAAAAGCGTGTGCTATCATTTCTAGATACTATTGGTGGCCTTCCTTAGAAAAGGATGTGACGGAATTCATTCAGGCCTGTACCATCTGTGCACGTGACAAGACTCCTCGCCAAAGACCTGCTGGCCTACTCCTCCCTCTGCCTATTCCAGATACCCCATGGACACACATTGCTATGGACTTTATTACTGACCTCCCTTCTTCGCATGGCAATACTGTTATTTGGGTGGTAGTGGATAGGTTTTCTAAGATGGCGCACTTTGTTTCTTTGCCTGGCCTCCCGTCGGCTCCTCAGTTGGCGAAATACTTGCTGATACATATCTTTCGGCTTCATAGGCTTCCTACACACATTAGGGTCGATTCAAAGAAACATGTAACAGCTTTGATTTGGGTGCCGATCATCCTATTTTTCACGTCCGCTCGTGCGTTCGTATGAACTTGCGAGTGATTCTATAAGCAAATACGTTTCTATCCTAAAATATACGTCCGTTCGTATGTTATCTCCCGAACTTGCCTCAGTCAGTTGTCAATCGTAAAAAACAGGTTGATGTGATCACTTGTTGCGGCGGCAGCCTGTTTTTTCGGCCGCTTCCATCGTCCACCTCTTCCAATTACTTGCATTTGCCTCTGGTTTTCAATGGTTTTTGGCCTCTTATCTTCGTTCGTATGTATATAAGGTCTTGCGCATGCGCGATCCAAGCTACACTCCACAAACCAATGTGGGCCCTATCTGACACTACCAATCTCACCACTACTGCCTCGCGCCAGGCTACCACTTACCTTTAGGAACCATAAAACTTACCCAAACCCCTTAGCGCTTGCATCCTTCTTCATGTTGACGACCCTAAAACTTACCCAAACCCCTTAGCGCTTGCATCCTTCTTCATTTGGACGCCCATAAAACTTACCCAAACCCCTTAGCGCTTGCATCCTTCTTCATTTGGACGCCCATAAAACTTACCCAAACCCCTTAGCGCTTGCATCCTTCTTCATTTCTCGGACCCTAAAACTTACCCAAACCCCTTAGCGCTTGCATCCTTCTTCATTTCTCGGACCCTAAAACTTACCCAAACCCCTTAGCGCTTGCATCCTTCTTCATTTGGACACCCATAAAACTTACCCAAACCCCTTAGCGCTTGCATCCTTCTTCATTTGGACGCCCATAAAACTTACCCAAACTTCTTAGCGCTTGCATCCTTCTTCATGTTGACGACCCTAAAACTTACCCAAACCCCTTAGCGCTTGCATCCTTCTTCATTTGGACGCCCATAAAACTTACCCAAACCCCTTAGCGCTTGCATCCTTCTTCATTTGGACGCCCATAAAACTTACCCAAACCCCTTAGCGCTTGCATCCTTCTTCATGTTGACGACCCTAAAACTTACCCAAACCCCTTAGCGCTTGCATCCTTCTTCATGTTGACGACCCTAAAACTTACCCAAACCCCTTAGCGCTTGCATCCTTCTTCATGTTGACGACCCTAAAACTTACCCAAACCCCTTAGCGCTTGCATCCTTCTTCATGTTGACGACCCTAAAACTTACCCAAACCCCTTAGCGCTTGCATCCTTCTTCATGTTGACGACCCTAAAACTTACCCAAACCCCTTAGCGATTGCATCCTTCTTCATTTCTCGGACCCTAAAACTTACCCAAACCCCTTAGCGCTTGCATCCTTCTTCATTTCTCGGACCCTAAAACTTACCCAAACCCCTTAGCGCTTGCATCCTTCTTCATGTTGACGACCCTAAAACTTACCCAAACCCCTTAGCGCTTGCATCCTTCTTCATGTTGACGACCCTAAAACTTACCCAAACCTCTTAGTGCTTGCATCCTTCTTCATTTCTCGGACCCTAAAACTTACCCAAACCCCTTAGCGCTTGCATCCTTCTTCATTTCTCGGACCCTAAAACTTACCCAAACCCCTTTGCGCTTGCATCCTTCTTCATGTTGACGACCCTAAAACTTACCCAAACCCCTTAGCGCTTGCATCCTTCTTCATTTCTCGGACCCTAAAACTTACCCAAACCCCTTAGCGCTTGCATCCTTCTTCATTTCTCGGACCCTAAAACTTACCCAAACCCCTTAGCGCTTGCATCCTTCTTCATTTGGACGACCCTAAAACTTACCCAAACTTCTTAGCGCTTGCATCCTTCTTCATGTTGACGACCCTAAAACTTACCCAAACCCCTTAGCGCTTGCATCCTTCTTCATTTGGACGCCCATAAAACTTACCCAAACCCCTTAGCGCTTGCATCCTTCTTCATGTTGACGACCCTAAAACTTACCCAAACCCCTTAGCGCTTGCATCCTTCTTCATGTTGACGACCCTAAAACTTACCCAAACCCCTTAGCGCTTGCATCCTTCTTCATTTCTCGGACCCTAAAACTTACCCAAACCCCTTAGCGCTTGCATCCTTCTTCATTTCTCGGACCCTAAAACTTACCCAAACCCCTTAGCGCTTGCATCCTTCTTCATTTGGACGACCCTAAAACTTACCCAAACTTCTTAGCGCTTGCATCCTTCTTCATGTTGACGACCCTAAAACTTACCCAAACCCCTTAGCGCTTGCATCCTTCTTCATTTGGACGCCCATAAAACTTACCCAAACCCCTTAGCGCTTGCATCCTTCTTCATGTTGACGACCCTAAAACTTACCCAAACCCCTTAGCGCTTGCATCCTTCTTCATGTTGACGACCCTAAAACTTACCCAAACCTCTTAGTGCTTGCATCCTTCTTCATTTCTCGGACCCTAAAACTTACCCAAACCCCTTAGCGCTTGCATCCTTCTTCATTTCTCGGACCCTAAAACTTACTCAAACCCCTTAGCGCTTGCATCCTTCTTCATGTTGACGACCCTAAAACTTACCCAAACCCCTTAGCGCTTGCATCCTTCTTCATTTCTCGGACCCTAAAACTTACCCAAACCCCTTAGCGCTTGCATCCTTCTTCATTTCTCGGACCCTAAAACTTACCCAAACCCCTTAGCGCTTGCATCCTTCTTCATTTGGACGACCCTAAAACTTACCCAAACTTCTTAGCGCTTGCATCCTTCTTCATGTTGACGACCCTAAAACTTACCCAAACCCCTTAGCGCTTGCATCCTTCTTCATTTGGACGCCCATAAAACTTACCCAAACCCCTTAGCGCTTGCATCCTTCTTCATTTGGACGACCCTAAAACTTACCCAAACCACATAATGTACATATGTCTATATGTTTCTAAGCATGTATTTTCGTGTTTGTGTAAATGTCTTTTTGGGCGCATATTAGAAATGACACATTTATGAAGGCTTAAAATATTATTTATAAAATTTTTTTTTTTTTTGGTTGTTTTTTGTTTTTTTAAAACATTGTAAAATGTTAAAAAAATTTTTGTTTTTTGTTTTTAAAACAATAAAATTATGTTCACTAAAAGCTAGGTAAAAACTATTTTACAAAATTAGCCAGGACCAAGGGCACTAATCCTCCTCCTCTTCTTCTTCTGTTGGCCCCAACGTCGCCTGTATGGCCAGCAGCTCGGCCACCAACTCCTTTATTCTTTTTTTTTCCCCTCCAATGTTTTTGGGATCATCCCTGTAACCAATAGAGAAATAAACATAAATAGGAGTACCAGACCGGTTTGTATGCTGGGAATAGATTTTGGGTTAATCAAATACATGTAAATGCATGACATATGTCATTCTTCCAAGGGATAAAGTAAATGCATTTCCCACAGGTAAGTATTGAAACTCCTTAAACGGGACCTTCAACATGATTTAATGAACATCCCAAACTCTTTCCAAATAATTCTGCACCAGATAAAAGTACATTTGGGTGGATTTTTGATTACTGCGCCGCCATCTGGACTCAGAAGCATAACACTTAATGAGGAGAGGAGAGTGGGATAAAGTACAGGGGAGTAGGTTACAGTTGTGCTTTGGTAATACAGAGCATAGCTGGGTTCAGGGAAAGGTCAGCAGTCCCACAATGCATGGCAGCACCTTACTTTTTTAAATATGTATGCCATGCTGCCTGTAAATATGGCGCATTCCATATGCCGCCATCTTGGATGCTTAAAGGCTCCTAACATGCAGTAGATGCCGGTAGCCTGTTTTTGAATGTTTGCAATCTGTATGTACAGTGTGTGGGATAATTATTAGCTAGGCTCTTAATACGAGTTAGGGTCCGCTTTAAGCTAACGAAGTGCCCACATGAAAGTGTTAACTATACATTGGCTACGCCTTTAGTTATGTATGTGTTATTAGCTAAAAACACATAAATATGAATTATGGCATGGCTACTTACTTTGTTGGTGGCCGACAGATGGCTGGTTGGGGCCAACAGGATGCCCTTGGTCCTGGCTATGCTGTGAAGAAGTCCCTGTAGAAACATGTGACATTTGGTTAGTTGCTGTATAGAGTCACTATTCCCAACATATCTGGCTCCCAGTCTGGCTGACATCACTCACCTTCGCCAGGATCAACTTCCAGCATCTCTGCTGCCTCCTCCTCCACTATCTCACCCGCTCCCGAAGCTTCTACAAATACATAATAAAGGAGCACTTAGTTTTTGGCCTGGCATGTATATCTTTGTGCATATACATGAAGAGTGACATACCAGAGCCTTCCCCATGCCTGGCCGGGTATGACTCCACGCCCACGCGGTTTGGCCCCTCCTCTGTGGTAAGGTCCAGGGGCTGGTCTGAGGAGGCCACAGAGGAGGGGTAGGTCCGTCGCCCGGGAGATCCACCACCTTCACTCACAGATGCAGAATCATGCAGCACTGGTCGGCCTGTGCGCCTCCGGGTGCGGCGAATTCTGAAATCCATTTCCAACACTAACAAAGAAAAGTCATTATAAATAAAGGCATAACTTATACATTTGGAACATATACCATGCTATCGCTTTGTACTTACTTGGGAAATGGATCCCAAAAAACCTCCGCACCCGGGGCATGTGCAGACGTTTCAGGTCCGACCAATGCTGCATTATCTGGGTGTGAGTGAAGGTGGTGCTGGTCACACGGTGGATTTCCGCGATGATCTCCCGGGCGATGTCCCTTTTTTCGCACACATTGGGCGCGAAGTCATACCGGCGCTGAAGCATGATCTGAAAAACATAATGGACACAGAGCTTTTACTTTTACACACAGAGCCATATGTGTTGCATCACAAGTTGCGAATGTCATGTCATTAACACACACATTTAGAGTGCCAGCCATTTTTGGGGAGTGCCTTAAAGCGGACGTTCACTATGATTCAGAGTCTGGTCTTATGTTATATGTTTCACACACCATGTACATACAGCTAGCCAACATTACAAATCAGGCCACCTGCATCTATGGCATGTTAGGATGGTTTGAACATCCAAGATGTCGGCTTATGCTTAGGCTTTTTGCCCACGTGTGTGGCTTGCCGTTGTGTTTTGAGGTCTTAGGCAAACAGTGGTCCGCAAACATCCGCATCAAGGTCCGAGACAGGCCAGGTTTGACAGCTAGCCACGCTACTCCACAGGTTCATTAACTGGTGCTAAGCCAGAGCAATTGCCCTAATTAGGACATCAGCATAGAGAGGTGAAAACGTGGCCTGGCTCGGCCCTTGAGGATGAAGTGTGAGGAGCCTGTTCTTAAACATTAAGATCCCCAAAACTAGGTCCAAACGCATCATTTACATTTAGTACATCAGTCAGTATTAGCTTAAAAGGCAGATGAAGGCACTTACCAGCATGAGGATCTCTTCCTGTTGACGGGTGAAGATAGTGGGCGCCATCTTTATGCTTCTTCAAGGCAGCAGATAAGTGAAACCCCAGCGGTTTCCTGGTTCCGCACGAACGTACGTCCGTACGAATGCGTAGTCGTGCGCATAGGCGTCAGACGCTGGGCGCATGATTTAAAGGTCCCTGCACCCAAAGCTCATTCTCTTTGAGCTTTTTGAGAAAATGGCACCCAAAAAGGCAGCAGCTAAACGCGCCCAGCCAAGGCAGACCTCTGAGGGCCCAACCACCAGGTCCCAGCAAGGACCCAAGAAGCTAAGGGCCCAGAAGGCAAGTACCACCTCGGCCCCACCAAGGGACACTGGACCCTCCCTTTCCCAAAAAAGGGCCCCAAAGGCACGTGCCCCTGCGGCCAAAAAACAGGCCACAGCAGCCACCACCACCTCTGCCCCCAGAAGAGGCCGCCCAAGGGAGCCCACACCACCCATGCTTTCAAGCCGGGCACTTAGCCAACCCAGGCCCCGCAGCAGGCCCAGAACACCATCCAGGCCCCGCAGCAGGGCCAGAAGCCCAGCAAGGCAACACAGCAGGGCCAGAAGCCCAGCAAGGCAACACAGCAGGCCCAGAACACCATCCAGGCCTCGCAGCAGGGCCAGAAGCCCAGCAAGGCAACACAGCCGGGCCAGAAGCCCAGCAAGGCAACACAGCAGGCCCAGAACACCATACAGGCCCCGCAGCAGGGCCAGAAGCCCAGCAAGGCAACACAGCAGGCCCAGAACACCATCCAGGCCCCACAGCAGGGCCAGAAGCCCAGCAAGGCAACACAGCAGGCCCAGAACACCATACAGGCCCCGCAGCAGGGCAAGAACACCATCCAGGCCCCACAGCAGGGCCAGAAGCCCAGCAAGGCAACACAGCAGGGCCCGAAGCCCAGCAAGGCAACACAGCAGGGCCCGAAGCCCAGCAAGGCAACACAGCAGGGCCCGAAGCCCAGCAAGGCCGGGCAGCAGGGCCCGAAGAGCATCCAGGCCCCGCAGCAGGGCCAGAACACCATCCAGGCCCCACAGCAGGGCCAGAAGCCCAGCAAGGCAACACAGCAGGGCCCGAAGCCCAGCAAGGCAACACAGCAGGGCCCGAAGCCCAGCAAGGCCGCGCAGCAGGGCCGAAGAGCATCCAGGCCCCGCAGCAGGGCCCGAAGCCCCCGACCTGGCACCAGCCGGGAACATAGCCCCCGACCTGGCACCAGCCGGGAACATAGCCCCCGACCTGGCACCAGCCGGGAACAGAGCCCCCCAAGAGGCCAAAGAATGGCCACCCGGACCACATCTACACCTGGAATTCAGGGGCCAGCCACACAAGAACACCCAGTCCCTTGGCCAGTCCAGTCCAGTCATTGGGAAGCCAGCAATCCTTCCATTCCCCTACCCAGCCCCAGGCCATAATGTCACCACATGTGTCTGCACACATGGAGGAGCACCCAAGCCAACCATCTGTCCGCACATTGCGGCGCGGACATTTGAGTGGGAGATTCTCCCATGACCAAAATATGGCATTGGCTAGTGGCCTTACATTATACTATGACGAGCTCTATGGGAGCAAATCAAAACACACCACTAAGCAGCGCAAGATGGAATTGTTTGAAACCATCCTACGACAAGTAAATGCAGCGGGGGAAGAGAGGAAAGATGTTGGACAAATCCAGAAGAAAATTTTGCATCTCAAATATGCTGTACGTCAAAAAGAAATTAAAAGGCATAATTACAGGTAAATAAATGATGTCTCCAAATGTAATGATTAGGATGTACTGTATGCACCTTTTCTGGGTACCAAACTATTTTTTCATTTCAGCATGAAAACTGGAGGTGGCTTTCCAACCAAACTGGAGTTTACACCTGCTGAGGAGATTGTGCTGGGCCTTCTCCATCCTGTCGCGGTCGGTGGCCATGCGGGTCTAAGGGACACAGACTCACCGACCCGTACACAAGGTGAGTACTCTTAATCTGCATGTTTGCCTGTTTGCCCAGAAAATTAAAGTTCACTAGTACCAAGATGACGGTATGGCCCTATGGTGTGGCTTGCTTGGCCTCGCACTACTGTGCCTGTTTGTGTCCTGTTTTGGTCCCTGTGAATCACGCATTTTGGACCACATACATTATGTAAAAGAACAATTAACACTAATTATGTGTGAAGGAACGAAGTTTATGAAGAAAAGTGATATATTTTGACTAAATCACAAAACACACATCATTAGGGATGTGTTGGCTATTTGTTGTGTGAGTTGTGTTTGAGGTAACAATTTAATTCAACACCCCCAAACATATCTGACCTAGAGCAGCGAGACTCAACTGGCGGCCCGGGGTCCCAATGCGGACCTTGCCACCAGATTCCCAGACCCCTGCCCAGACAGCCCTGCACTCAGTTACTTCTGTGTTGACGTGCTCAGAGCTGCCCCCTTGATCGGCGATGTAGTGGTTGGTCTCCTGGCCAATGTCATGGCTCCATGAAACCTAGCATTGCAATATGAAGTACTGCACAGGAAGTGGCATTGCAAGGTACACACTAGAGATGAGCGACTAGTGAAATATTCGAAATTTCGAATTTCGATTCGAATAGACCGCGTTACTCGACTACTCGACCGAATATCGAATCCCATTATAGTCTATGGGAAAAAAATGCTCGACACTTGGAAATCTCAATTCGACCACTTGGAGGTCACCAAGTCCACCCTGAAACATCAGAAAATGATGCCAACACTGCTGGAATGCAACTGGGACAGCAGGGGAAGCATGTCTGGGTGCATATAACGCGCCCAAGTCGCACTATTACGCCACTATCACAGCCTCTCAACAATACACTCCAAACACAATATTACTTCTACGTAAAGTGAGACAAGACAAGGAAACCTTCTTTCCTCTACATTGCCATGGACCCTAAGCCAAACTGTACAAAAAAGAACAAAATTCTGCACCCCTTAAAATCACGTTGCCTAATGACAACCACAGATGGCATAGGCAAGGGGGAAAATAAATATACCCCACCCCTAATTGTCATTGTGTGTGTGTGTGAGATGTGGTCAGACATGTCCTCTTGTGTCATTGTGTCACCCCAGCAGTAAGGGAAGCTTAAAGGAGGAGGCTTGTTACAGTGTGTCACCCCAGCAGTAAGCGAAGCTTACAGGAGGAGGTTTGTTACAGTGTGGCACCCCTGCAGTCAGGGAAGCTTACAGGAGGAGGTTTGTTACAGTGTGTCACCCCAGCAGTCAGGGAAGCTTACAGGAGGAGGTTTGTTACAGTGTGTTACCCCAGCAGTAAGGGAAGCTTACAGGAGGAGGTTTGTTACAGTGTGTCACCCCAGCAGTCAGGGAAGCTTACAGGAGGAGGTTTGTTACAGTGTGTTACCCCAGCAGTAGGGGAAGCTTACAGGAGGAGGTTTGTTACAGTGTGTCACCCCAGCAGTCAGGGAAGCTTACAGGAGGAGGTTTGTTACAGTGTGTCACCCCAGCAGTAAGGGAAGCTTACAGGAGGAGGTTTGTTACAGTGTGTCACCCCAGCAGTCAGGGAAGCTTACAGGAGGAGGTTTGTTACAGTGTGGCACCCCTGCAGTCAGGGAAGCTTACAGGAGGAGGTTTGTTACAGTGTGTCACCCCAGCAGTAAGGGAAGCTTACAGGAGGAGGTTTGTTACAGTGTGTCACCCCAGCAGTAGGGGAGGCCCAAGAGCTGAGACCTTTTAAAAATTGTGTGGAGGCCCAAGAGCTGAGACCTTTTAAAAATTGTGTGGAGGCCCAAGAGCTGAGACCTTTTAAAAATTGTGTGGAGGCCCAAGAGCTGAGACCTTTTAAAAAATGTGTGGAGGCCCAAGAGCTGAGACCTCTCAAACATTGTGTGGAGTCCCAAGAGCTGAGACCTTTTAAAAATTGTGTGGAGGCCCAAGAGCTGAGACCTCTCAAACATTGTGTGGAGTCCCAAGAGCTGAGACCTTTTAAAAATTGTGTGGAGGCCCAAGAGCTGAGACCTCTCAAACATTGTGTGGAGTCCCGCGAGCTGAGACCTCTTAAAAATTGTGTGGAGTCCCACGAGCTGAGACCTCTTAAAAATTGTGTGGAGGCCCAAGAGCTGAGACCTCTTAAAAATTGATTGTATTAAGCCCAAGAGGTGAGCCATAATTTTTTTTTATTAATACAGCAATTCTACGGCGGTTAAGGAGGAGGAGGAGGAGGAGGAGGAGGAGGAGGAAATGGCACTTCATACAGATGGCACTTCACTCTTGGCTGCTTTCCACTGTTGTACAAGCAAAGTCCGGGTCAATCCACTTGCTGTTCATTTTGATTAGCGTCAGCCTGTCGGCACTGTCGGTTGACAGGCGGCTGCGCTTATCGGTTATAATGCCCCCGGCTGCGCTGAACACCCTTTCTGATAGCACGCTGGCGGCAGGGCAGGCAAGCACCTCCAAGGCGTACAGGGACAGTTCCAGCCACGTGTCCAACTTGGAGACCCAGTAGGTGTAGGTCGCCGAGGGATCGGGGAGGACACGGGTGTGGTCTGCCAGGTAGTCCCGCAACATCCGCCGATACTTGTCCCTCCTGCTGATAGCGGGCCCCGCAGTGATGGAAGTTGCACGAGGGGGTGACATGAACGTGTCCCACACCTTGGAGAGTGTTCCCCTGGTGGCTGTGGGCCTGATCGATGTTGTCAGACTCTGGGAGACACTCTCCTCTCTGCCGCCAGCGATGCTGGGTGGGAAAATCTGCATCATGTTCTGCAAGAGTTCCCTCTGGTATTCCAGTAATCGATTCGTCCTCTCCTCTACCGGAATAAAAGAGGAGAAGTTATCTTTATACCGGGGGTCCAGGAGTGCGAAGACCCAGTATAGTTTGTTCTCCAATATCCGGACAACACGTATGTCCCGGGAAAAGCAGCCCAGCATGAAGTCAGCCATGTGTGCCAGACTCTGAGTAGGCATGACCTCACTGCCCCCACCAGAAGGATCATTTTCCATTTCCTCCTCTTCCTCCTCCTCTCCGCCCCATCCGCGCTGAACCAATGGGACGCACACAGCCTGACTGCTACCCTCGCCGCCAGCATCCTCTTCCACAGCCACCTCCACGTTGTCCTCCTCCTCCTCATCCTCCTCCTGCAACTGCCACCGAGCAGCAGACAAAAGTGTGGTCTGACTGTCTACCTGCGTTGCGTCTCCTCCTACCCCCATCTCCTCTGTGTGCAATGCGTTCTCCCTTATTGCGATGAGCGATTCTTTAAGGACGCCTAGGAGCGGGATGGTTACGCTCACTATAGCGTCCTCGCTGCTGACCTTCTTAGTGGACTCCTCAAAGATACGCAATACATCGCATATGTCTGCCATCCATGGCCACTCGTGGTTGGCAAACTGAGGGAGCTGAGTTGGAGGCACGCGTGGATGCATCATCTGGTACTCCATCAATGCTTTCTGCTGCTCACACACCCTGGCCAACATGCAATAGGTGGAATTCCAGCGAGTGGGCAGGTCGCACAACAGCCGATGTTGAGGCAAATGGAGGCGTTGCTGGATTTTTTCTTAAGCTAGCAGCAGCTACAGTTGACTTCCGAAAGTGAGCGCACAAGCACCGCACTTTGACCAGTAGCTCTGCCAGGTTGGGGTAAGTCTTTAGAAACTTTTGTACTACCAAATTAAAAACGTGGGCCAGGCATGGTACGTGATTGAGTTCTGCAAGCTCCAGAGCCGCCACCAGGTTACGGCCGTTATCGCACACGACCATGCCTGGTCCTAGCTGCAGCGGCGACAGCCACATCTCTGTCTGCTGCAATATGGCGTGCCTCACCTCTGCGGCGCTGTGCTTCCTGTCGCCCAAGCTGATGAGCTTAAGCACCGCCTGCTGACGTCTCCCCGCGCCAGTGCTGCAACGCTTCCAGCTAGGGGCTGAGGGCGATGTTAAGGCAGAGGAGGAGGAGGAGGAGGAGGAAGAGGAGGGGGGTCTATCAGAACCCGTGCTGGCAATCTTGGGCGGGGGTGGTATGTAGGCCGTCCCTGTTTGCGACCCCGTCCCCGCTTCCACAACATTCACCCAGTGTGCCGTCAAAGAGATGTAGCGTCCTTGGCCGCAAGCGCTTGTCCACGAGTCGGTGGTCAAGTGGACCTTTGCGCTGACTGCGTACCTCAGGGCCCGCCTGATGTTACGCAACACGTGCTGGTGCAGGGCGGGGACGCCACACCGGGAAAAATAGTGGCGGCTAGGGACGGAATAGCGAGGTGCGGCAGCCGCCATCAGGTCGCGGAAGGCCTGCGTCTCCACAAGCCTAAACGGCAACATCTCCAGGGCCAGCAGTTTGGAGATGAGGCAGGTTAAGGCTTGGGCTTGGGGGTGACTGGAGGCGTACTTCCGCCTGCGGTTGAACGCCTGCGAGATGGACAGTTGATGGGACGAGGAGATGGAAGGTGCAGACGAAGATGCGGGGGAAGGGGGGGCTGAAGGAGAAGGCCCCAAAGTAGCCGAGGCAGAGGCAGATGTGGAGGTGTCCTGGCTGGAGGTCTGGACCGCAGTGGCAGCACACAACAAAGGGGAAGAGGCAGTGGCAGCAAGACGGGGCGCAGGTTGTATTGCGTTTGCTCTCTCCCACTCAGCCCAGTGCTTGAATTCCAAGTGACGGCGCATGCCTGAGGTGGTCAGATTGCTCTTCTCAGAGCCCCTACTCAGTTTTGAGTGGCAGATTGCGCAAACCACGCTCAGTTTGTCATCCGCGCAAACATTAAAAAATCTCCACACCACAGAAGTACGAGGCCTCGATGGGGGAGCTTCGCGCGACTGCCTGCTGCCGGGAAGAGCTTCGGCCCTGCTGGCTGTGGCCTGCCTTCTCTGTCTGGACTGTCCTCTGCCTCTGGACTGTCCTCTGCCTCTTGCTGCCTTATTCGGTGATGCGCAGACCGCATCTCCACTGCTTTCCCCGCTGGACATCACCCCTGTCCAAGTGGGGTCGGTCATTTCGTCGTCCACCACCTCCTCTTCCACTTCCTCTCTCTGCTCCTCCTCCTGCCCACTGGACATTCCAACAGCCTCCCTTGATGGCAACTGCGTCTCATCATCATCGCTCATGATAGCAGATGCTGGTTCCGGGTCCACATCACTAGCAGATGGCGGATACTCAAGTGTTTGGGCATCACTACAAACAAATTCCTCTGCTAGCTCCTGGGATTCTTGTAGCACATCTGGAAAAGGACCCGAAAAGAGGTCCTGGGAGGGGTCAAGGTTGGGCTGACTCTGTTGGCCAGGTTGGGAGGAAGGAGGGTCAGAGTGAGACTGTGTGGATGACTGGGTGGTGGACAAGTGACTGGAAGCGTTATCGGCCATCCATTGCACCACATGTTCACGCTGCTCAGGCCTTAACAGAGGTGTACCCCGCCCCCCGCATTACTGTCCCATAAAGGCAGGGAAGCTGGATGAGCGTAATGCTGGCTGCCCCTCACCAGCACGCATTGTATCCCCACTGGCTTCAATGCGGTTTGTGCCCCCACCAGCATTTCCGCGCCCCCGTCCTCGTCCACGTCCCTTTGCGCTAGCCCTCCGCATTTCAGACGTTTTACTTTTTTGGCCACGCGTTATGCCAAATATAAAAATATTTTTAAGAAGAACACCTGGCTATACAGCCGTATACTGCCAGAAGGTGAAATGGTGCCTATACGCACCGTGTATAAAACAGTGTTTTGTTGGCACAGAGGACACAAAACAGTAGTGCCAAATATAAATATATTTTTAAGAACACCTGGCTATACAGCCGTATACTGCCAGAAGGTGAAATGGTGCCTATATACGCACCGGGTATATAACAAGGTTTTGTTGGTAAAGAGGACACAAAACAGTAGTGCCAAATATAAAAATATTTTTAAGAAAAACACCTGGCTATACAGCCGTATACTGCCAGAAGGTGAAATGGTGCCTATATACGCACCGGGTATATAACAAGGTTTTGTTGGTAAAGAGGACACAAAACAGTAGTGCCAAATATAAAAATATTTTTAAGAAAAACACCTGGCTATACAGCCGTATACTGCCAGAAGGTGAAATGGTGCCTATATACGCACCGGGTATATAACAAGGTTTTGTTGGTAAAGAGGACACAAAACAGTAGTGCCAAATATAAAAATATTTTTAAGAAAAACACCTGGCTATACAGCCGTATACTGCCAGAAGGTGAAATGGTGCCTATATACGCACTGGGTATATAACAAGGTTTTGTTGGTAAAGAGGACACAAAACAGTAGTGCCAAATATAAAAATATTTTTAAGAAAAACACCTGGCTATACAGCCATATACTGCCAGAAGGTGAAATGGTGCCTATACGCACCGGGTATATAACAAGGTTTTGTTGGCACAGAGGACACAAAACAGTAGTGCAAAATATAGTTTTGTATATAGGTGCTAATACACCACTGAAGTCTTTCTGTCCCTATTCCAGCATCAGCAGCTACCCCTCACTAAAGCAGCCGTTTTGAGCAGAGTGTATATAGTTTTGTATATAGGTGCTAATACACCACTGAAGTCTTTCTGCCCCTATTCCAGCATCAGCAGCTACCCCTCACTAAAGCAGCCGTTTTGAGCAGAGTGTATATAGTTTTGTATATAGGTGCTAATACACCACTGAAGTCTTTCTGTCCCTATTCCAGCATCAGCAGCTACCCCTCACTAAAGCAGCCGTTTTGAGCAGAGTGTATATAGTTTTGTATATAGGTGGTAATACACCACTGAAGTCTTTCTGTCCCTATTCCAGCAGCAGCAGCTACCCCTCACTAAAGCAGCCGCTGTGTGCAGTGTGTATATAGCTAGAATGAGCTATATACTGTTCAGCATATTAGCCCTAATAAGGGCTCTTAATGACTCTCTTGTCTTCTGGTAGCTGGTATATATGGTGGTAAAAGCTATATTCTGAGCTTCTGGGGCCCTGCCTGACTACATAGAATATGAGCTATATACTGTTCAGCGTAGTAGCCCTAATAAGGGATTAAGGACTCTCTTGTCTTCTGGTAGCTGGTATATATGGTGGTAAAAGCTATATTCTGAGCTTCTGGGGCCCTGCCTGACTACATAGAATATGAGCTATATACTGTTCAGCGTAGTAGCCCTAATAAGGGCTCTTAAGGACTCTCTTGTCTTCTGGTAGCTGGTATATATGGTGGTAAAAGCTATATTCTGAGCTTCTGGGGCCCTGCCTGACTACATAGGATATGATGAGCTATATACTGTTCAACGTAGCAGCCCTAATAAGGGCTCTTAAGGACTCTCTTGTCTTCTGGTAGCTGGTATATATGGTGGTAAAAGCTATATTCTGAGCTTCTGGGGCCCTGCCTGACTACATAGGATATGATGAGCTATATACTGTTCAACGTAGCAGCCCTAATAAGGGCTCTTAAGGACTCTCTTGTCTTCTGGTAGCTGGTATATATGGTGGTAAAAGCTATATTCTGAGCTTCTGGGGCCCTGCCTGACTACATAGGATATGATGAGCTATATACTGTTCAACGTAGCAGCCCTAATAAGGGCTCTTAAGGACTCTCTTGTCTTCTGGTAGCTGGTATATATGGTGGTAAAAGCTATATTCTGAGCTTCTGGGGCCCTGCCTGACTACATAGGATATGATGAGCTATATACTGTTCAACGTAGCAGCCCTAATAAGGGCTCTTAAGGACTCTCTTGTCTTCTGGTAGCTGGTATATATGGTGGTAAAAGCTATATTCTGAGCTTCTGGGGCCCTGCCTGACTACTTAGGATATGATGAGCTATATACTGTTCAACGTAGCAGCCCTAATAAGGGCTCTTAAGGACTCTCTTGTCTTCTGGTAGCTGGTATATATGGTGGTAAAAGCTATATTCTGAGCTTCTGGGGCCCTGCCTGACTACATAGGATATGATGAGCTATATACTGTTCAACGTAGCAGCCCTAATAAGGGCTCTTAAGGACTCTCTTGTCTTCTGGTAGCTGGTATATATGGTGGTAAAAGCTATATTCTGGGCTTCTGGGGCCCTGCCTGACTACATAGGATATGATGAGCTATATACTGTTCAACGTAGCAGCCCTAATAAGGGCTCTTAAGGACTCTCTTGTCTTCTGGTAGCTGGTATATATGGTGGTAAAAGCTATATTCTGAGCTTCTGGGGCCCTGCCTGACTACATAGGATATGAGCTATATACTGTTCAACGTAGCAGCACTAATAAGGGCTCTTAAGGACTCTCTTGTCTTCTGGTAGCTGGTATATATGGTGGTAAAAGCTATATTCTGAGCTTCTGGGGCCCTGCCTGACTACATAGGATATGATGAGCTATATACTGTTCAACGTAGCAGCCCTAATAAGGGCTCTTAAGGACTCTCTTGTCTTCTGGTAGCTGGTATATATGGTGGTAAAAGCTATATTCTGAGCTTCTGGGGCCCTGCCTGACTACATAGGATATGATGAGCTATATACTGTTCAACGTAGCAGCCCTAATAAGGGCTCTTAAGGACTCTCTTGTCTTCTGGTAGCTGGTATATATGGTGGTAAAAGCTATATTCTGAGCTTCTGGGGCCCTGCCTGACTACATAGGATATGATGAGCTATATACTGTTCAACGTAGCAGCCCTAATAAGGGCTCTTAAGGACTCTCTTGTCTTCTGGTAGCTGGTATATATGGTGGTAAAAGCTATATTCTGAGCTTCTGGGGCCCTGCCTGACTACATAGGATATGAGCTATATACTGTTCAACGTAGCAGCACTAATAAGGGCTCTTAAGGACTCTCTTGTCTTCTGGTAGCTGGTATATATGGTGGTAAAAGCTATATTCTGAGCTTCTGGGGCCCTGCCTGACTACATAGGATATGATGAGCTATATACTGTTCAGCGAAGTAGCCCTAATAAGGGCTCTTAAGGACTGTCTTGTCTTCTGGTAGCTGGTATATATGGTGGTAAAAGCTATATTCTGAGCTTCTGGGGCCCTGCCTGACTACATAGGATATGAGCTATATACTGTTCAACGTAGCAGCCCTAATAAGGGCTCTTAAGGACTCTCTTGTCTTCTGGTAGCTGGTATATATGGTGGTAAAAGCTATATTCATAGCTTCTGGGGCCCTGCCTGACTACATAGGATATGATGAGCTATATACTGTTCAACATAGCAGCCCTAATAAGGGCTCTTAAGGACTCTCTTGTCTTCTGGTAGCTGGTATATATGGTGGTAAAAGCTATATTCTGAGCTTCTGGGGCCCTGCCTGACTACATAGAATATGAGCTATATACTGTTCAGCGTAGTAGCCCTAATAAGGGATTAAGGACTCTCTTGTCTTCTGGTAGCTGGTATATATGGTGGTAAAAGCTATATTCTGAGCTTCTGGGGCCCTGCCTGACTACATAGGATATGATGAGCTATATACTGTTCAACGTAGCAGCCCTAATAAGGGCTCTTAAGGACTCTCTTGTCTTCTGGTAGCTGGTATATATGGTGGTAAAAGCTATATTCTGAGCTTCTGGGGCCCTGCCTGACTACATAGGATATGATGAGCTATATACTGTTCAACGTAGCAGCCCTAATAAGGGCTCTTAAGGACTCTCTTGTCTTCTGGTAGCTGGTATATATGGTGGTAAAAGCTATATTCTGAGCTTCTGGGGCCCTGCCTGACTACATAGGATATGATGAGCTATATACTGTTCAACGTAGCAGCCCTAATAAGGGCTCTTAAGGACTCTCTTGTCTTCTGGTAGCTGGTATATATGGTGGTAAAAGCTATATTCTGAGCTTCTGGGGCCCTGCCTGACTACATAGGATATGATGAGCTATATACTGTTCAACGTAGCAGCCCTAATAAGGGCTCTTAAGGACTCTCTTGTCTTCTGGTAGCTGGTATATATGGTGGTAAAAGCTATATTCTGAGCTTCTGGGGCCCTGCCTGACTACATAGGATATGATGAGCTATATACTGTTCAACGTAGCAGCCCTAATAAGGGCTCTTAAGGACTCTCTTGTCTTCTGGTAGCTGGTATATATGGTGGTAAAAGCTATATTCTGAGCTTCTGGGGCCCTGCCTGACTACATAGGATATGATGAGCTATATACTGTTCAACGTAGCAGCCCTAATAAGGGCTCTTAAGGACTCTCTTGTCTTCTGGTAGCTGGTATATATGGTGGTAAAAGCTATATTCTGAGCTTCTGGGGCCCTGCCTGACTACATAGGATATGATGAGCTATATACTGTTCAACGTAGCAGCCCTAATAAGGGCTCTTAAGGACTCTCTTGTCTTCTGGTAGCTGGTATATATGGTGGTAAAAGCTATATTCTGAGCTTCTGGGGCCCTGCCTGACTACATAGGATATGATGAGCTATATACTGTTCAACGTAGCAGCCCTAATAAGGGCTCTTAAGGACTCTCTTGTCTTCTGGTAGCTGGTATATATGGTGGTAAAAGCTATATTATGAGCTTCTGGGGCCCTGCCTGACTACATAGGATATGATGAGCTATATACTGTTCAACGTAGCAGCCCTAATAAGGGCTCTTAAGGACTCTCTTGTCTTCTGGTAGCTGGTATATATGGTGGTAAAAGCTATATTCTGAGCTTCTGGGGCCCTGCCTGACTACATAGGATATGATGAGCTATATACTGTTCAACGTAGCAGCCCTAATAAGGGCTCTTAAGGACTCTCTTGTCTTCTGGTAGCTGGTATATATGGTGGTAAAAGCTATATTCTGAGCTTCTGGGGCCCTGCCTGACTACATAGGATATGATGAGCTATATACTGTTCAACGTAGCAGCCCTAATAAGGGCTCTTAAGGACTCTCTTGTCTTCTGGTAGCTGGTATATATGGTGGTAAAAGCTATATTCTGAGCTTCTGGGGCCCTGCCTGACTACATAGGATATGATGAGCTATATACTGTTCAACGTAGCAGCCCTAATAAGGGCTCTTAAGGACTCTCTTGTCTTCTGGTAGCTGGTATATATGGTGGTAAAAGCTATATTCTGAGCTTCTGGGGCCCTGCCTGACTACATAGGATATGATGAGCTATATACTGTTCAACGTAGCAGCCCTAATAAGGGCTCTTAAGGACTCTCTTGTCTTCTGGTAGCTGGTATATATGGTGGTAAAAGCTATATTCTGAGCTTCTGGGGCCCTGCCTGACTACATAGGATATGATGAGCTATATACTGTTCAACGTAGCAGCCCTAATAAGGGCTCTTAAGGACTCTCTTGTCTTCTGGTAGCTGGTATATATGGTGGTAAAAGCTATATTCTGAGCTTCTGGGGCCCTGCCTGACTACATAGGATATGATGAGCTATATACTGTTCAACGTAGCAGCCCTAATAAGGGCTCTTAAGGACTCTCTTGTCTTCTGGTAGCTGGTATATATGGTGGTAAAAGCTATATTCTGAGCTTCTGGGGCCCTGCCTGACTACATAGGATATGATGAGCTATATACTGTTCAACGTAGCAGCCCTAATAAGGGCTCTTAAGGACTCTCTTGTCTTCTGGTAGCTGGTATATATGGTGGTAAAAGCTATATTCTGAGCTTCTGGGGCCCTGCCTGACTACATAGGATATGATGAGCTATATACTGTTCAACGTAGCAGCCCTAATAAGGGCTCTTAAGGACTCTCTTGTCTTCTGGTAGCTGGTATATATGGTGGTAAAAGCTATATTCTGAGCTTCTGGGGCCCTGCCTGACTACATAGGATATGATGAGCTATATACTGTTCAACGTAGCAGCCCTAATAAGGGCTCTTAAGGACTCTCTTGTCTTCTGGTAGCTGGTATATATGGTGGTAAAAGCTATATTCTGAGCTTCTGGGGCCCTGCCTGACTACATAGGATATGATGAGCTATATACTGTTCAACGTAGCAGCCCTAATAAGGGCTCTTAAGGACTCTCTTGTCTTCTGGTAGCTGGTATATATGGTGGTAAAAGCTATATTCTGAGCTTCTGGGGCCCTGCCTGACTACATAGGATATGATGAGCTATATACTGTTCAACGTAGCAGCCCTAATAAGGGCTCTTAAGGACTCTCTTGTCTTCTGGTAGCTGGTATATATGGTGGTAAAAGCTATATTCTGAGCTTCTGGGGCCCTGCCTGACTACATAGGATATGATGAGCTATATACTGTTCAACGTAGCAGCCCTAATAAGGGCTCTTAAGGACTCTCTTGTCTTCTGGTAGCTGGTATATATGGTGGTAAAAGCTATATTCTGAGCTTCTGGGGCCCTGCCTGACTACATAGGATATGATGAGCTATATACTGTTCAACGTAGCAGCCCTAATAAGGGCTCTTAAGGACTCTCTTGTCTTCTGGTAGCTGGTATATATGGTGGTAAAAGCTATATTCTGAGCTTCTGGGGCCCTGCCTGACTACATAGGATATGATGAGCTATATACTGTTCAACGTAGCAGCCCTAATAAGGGCTCTTAAGGACTCTCTTGTCTTCTGGTAGCTGGTATATATGGTGGTAAAAGCTATATTCTGAGCTTCTGGGGCCCTGCCTGACTACATAGGATATGATGAGCTATATACTGTTCAACGTAGCAGCCCTAATAAGGGCTCTTAAGGACTCTCTTGTCTTCTGGTAGCTGGTATATATGGTGGTAAAAGCTATATTCTGAGCTTCTGGGGCCCTGCCTGACTACATAGGATATGATGAGCTATATACTGTTCAACGTAGCAGCCCTAATAAGGGCTCTTAAGGACTCTCTTGTCTTCTGGTAGCTGGTATATATGGTGGTAAAAGCTATATTCTGGGCTTCTGGGGCCCTGCCTGACTACATAGGATATGATGAGCTATATACTGTTCAACGTAGCAGCCCTAATAAGGGCTCTTAAGGACTCTCTTGTCTTCTGGTAGCTGATATATATGGTGGTAAAAGCTATATTCTGAGCTTCTGGGGCCCTGCCTGACTACATAGGATATGAGCTATATACTGTTCAACGTAGCAGCACTAATAAGGGCTCTTAAGGACTCTCTTGTCTTCTGGTAGCTGGTATATATGGTGGTAAAAGCTATATTCTGAGCTTCTGGGGCCCTGCCTGACTACATAGGATATGATGAGCTATATACTGTTCAACGTAGCAGCCCTAATAAGGGCTCTTAAGGACTCTCTTGTCTTCTGGTAGCTGGTATATATGGTGGTAAAAGCTATATTCTGAGCTTCTGGGGCCCTGCCTGACTACATAGGATATGATGAGCTATATACTGTTCAACGTAGCAGCCCTAATAAGGGCTCTTAAGGACTCTCTTGTCTTCTGGTAGCTGGTATATATGGTGGTAAAAGCTATATTCTGGGCTTCTGGGGCCCTGCCTGACTACATAGGATATGATGAGCTATATACTGTTCAACGTAGCAGCCCTAATAAGGGCTCTTAAGGACTCTCTTGTCTTCTGGTAGCTGGTATATATGGTGGTAAAAGCTATATTCTGAGCTTCTGGGGCCCTGCCTGACTACATAGGATATGAGCTATATACTGTTCAACGTAGCAGCACTAATAAGGGCTCTTAAGGACTCTCTTGTCTTCTGGTAGCTGGTATATATGGTGGTAAAAGCTATATTCTGAGCTTCTGGGGCCCTGCCTGACTACATAGGATATGATGAGCTATATACTGTTCAGCGTAGTAGCCCTAATAAGGGCTCTTAAGGACTCTCTTGTCTTCTGGTAGCTGGTATATATGGTGGTAAAAGCTATATTCTGAGCTTCTGGGGCCCTGCCTGACTACATAGGATATGAGCTATATACTGTTCAACGTAGCAGCCCTAATAAGGGCTCTTAAGGACTCTCTTGTCTTCTGGTAGCTGGTATATATGGTGGTAAAAGCTATATTCTGAGCTTCTGGGGCCCTGCCTGACTACATAGGATATGATGAGCTATATACTTTTCAACGTAGCAGCCCTAATAAGGGCTCTTAAGGACTGTCTTGTCTTCTGGTAGCTGGTATATATGGTGGTAAAAGCTATATTCTGAGCTTCTGGGGCCCTGCCTGACTACATAGGATATGATGAGCTATATACTGTTCAGCGTAGTAGCCCTAATAAGGGCTCTTAAGGACTGTCTTGTCTTCTGGTAGCTGGTATATATGGTGGTAAAAGCTATATTCTGAGCTTCTGGGGCCCTGCCTGACTACATAGGATATGATGAGCTATATACTGTTCAACGTAGCAGCCCTAATAAGGGCTCTTAAGGACTCTCTTGTCTTCTGGTAGCTGGTATATATGGTGGTAAAAGCTATATTCTGAGCTTCTGGGGCCCTGCCTGACTACATAGGATATGATGAGCTATATACTGTTCAACGTAGCAGCCCTAATAAGGGCTCTTAAGGACTCTCTTGTCTTCTGGTAGCTGGTATATATGGTCGTAAAAGCTATATTCTGAGCTTCTGGGGCCCTGCCTGACTACATAGGATATGAGCTATATACTGTTCAACGTAGCAGCACTAATAAGGGCTCTTAAGGACTCTCTTGTCTTCTGGTAGCTGGTATATATGGTGGTAAAAGCTATATTCTGAGCTTCTGGGGCCCTGCCTGACTACATAGGATATGATGAGCTATATACTGTTCAGCGTAGTAGCCCTAATAAGGGCTCTTAAGGACTCTCTTGTCTTCTGGTAGCTGGTATATATGGTGGTAAAAGCTATATTCTGAGCTTCTGGGGCCCTGCCTGACTACATAGGATATGATGAGCTATATACTGTTCAGCGTAGTAGCCCTAATAAGGGCTCTTAAGGACTGTCTTGTCTTCTGGTAGCTGGTATATATGGTGGTAAAAGCTATATTCTGAGCTTCTGGGGCCCTGCCTGCCTACATATGAGCCATATACCGTTCAGCGTAGTAGCCCTAATAAGGGCTCTTAATGACTCTCTTGTCTTCTGGTAGCTGGTATAGATGGTGGTAAAAGCGATATTCCGAGCTTCTGGGGCCCTGCCAGCGACAGCCTGTCTTTCCCTGCAGTGAGCGTCTGTCCCTCACTAAGTTCAAGCTGCTAATGCTGACGAAGAGGAAGTGCTGAGTTTTGTATATTCGAGGTCACATGGTTTTTCCAGCCAATGCGTGTAGACGCCGTTTTCGCGATGCCAGCGTCCTCCCAGGACCTGTCCCACCCCCCCCCTGCATGGTGATTGGTGTAAAAAACGCGCCAGGGAAGGTGGGAGGGGAAACGAATTGTGAGTGCGCCATCGCCGCTGTACTCGATCGAAATCGAGTATGACGAACAGCGTAGTATTCGATCGAATACCGGCTCGGTCGAATACTACTCGCTCATCACTAGTACACACTAACTTGGTGCATCATTCTCTTTGGCCAATCCTGTTCCGCTGCCCCAGCTCTGCCCCATCTGCCCCTGTCCCACCATCTGCCCCCCCCCCCCACATCAGCCTCATCCATTCCTAACAGATTTGCTCCTTCCATCCCATCACCATCCATTCCTGTCCTCCCAGCTTTAGCCATCCAATCCCTGTCCCCTCAGCTCTGCCCCATCCAGCCCAGCAAGGGCAAGCAGCCTTTATTAGTTTGCACTTGGCAATCTCTAGCCCCTCCCCCAGTGTGCTGATTTCTAACTAGACACCCCCTGCGACAGCCCCATGCCCGGACCTTCACCTCTCACCGGATACCTTTAAATGGACCTTTACAAGAAGTGGTTGAGTACCCCTGACCTAGAGAATGGTAGTCAAACTCAAAATAGTTGCTCTGCAAGTTGTATGCTGACTGGGTACACTTCCTGACTTCGAACTGAGGTCAGTTAGCAGTTTACTCGATCCATTGCACATATGTTAAATTGAGTGTATTTTACCAATTGGACCCATTGCTGTAGAGTTGCTTAATATTAGAAATAGTGGCTTGTTTTAGTACGTACCCAAACAATGCTTATGTGTGTGTTTACCTTGTTTTGTTTTCTCTTCTTCAGCCCAGCATGACCCCTCAGCAAGTGTAAACTCACCCCCCAGTTTGATTATGCCTACCAGGTCCGTACAGCATAGGAGCCCAGATCCGAGTTTTCCGGTAAGTTTATTTAGTACCCAAAATACTACCAAGTGCTTAAGCATGTGTTAAACTGATGGAATCCTAATTTGGGATGCCAACTTAACCTTTTTTTTTCTATGTCCCTACAGACCCACACACTCATGGAAGAGATCCAGAAAATGGAGGAAGATGATATATCCCTGCTGGCCACGTCCGATGACCTCCCCCTGGGTCCCAATCTGCAACTGCTCCCTAATGTTTCTCTGGCCAATCCTCAGCAGCAGAGTGAATCTGCATCCATTGTGCATGCACATGGGGAGACTGACACAACAGTCCCCAGTGTTCACTCTGCTGCTGAGGATTTGCCAAGCATGCCTGTTGCTGTTGAGGGGACGACACAACGCGGCAGGGCACGCCCAAGAGCCAGGGTAATTGTGCGGCGGACTCCATTACGCCGCCGCACAATTTCCCAGGGGAGGCACAGTGCCCTGCTTGATTTATGGAACCAAGAGAGGGACTCTTTTGAGGCACAGCTCGTAACTGAGCGGGAGGAAAGGCATGCCGATATGGTCAACCTAACTACCACCTTACAGGGCATCCTCGCGGAGTTTCGGACCCTCAACAGCAACATGGTCAATGCAAGTAATGGCATCCAGTCAGCCATGGCTGAGATGACCAATATGCAGAGAAACATTATGGAGCAGTTGCAAATTCACAATGCAACCATGGCCCAGGTTAGGTCCCATCCCCACGGACCTCCACCTGGGTTTTATGGGCAGCCACCCTATTAATCCATGAATGTGTGGGACATCTTTTCTCTTCCCCCCCACTGTATTTACTTGTCCTTTGAGGTTTCAAACAATCCATTTTGTGTTTCACATGCAGGTTGTGTTTTGTATTTGCTCCCATAGAGCTCCTTAGAGTAATGATTAAGGCCACTAGCCAATGCCATAGGTCTATGTGCTGTCTAGTTGGCAACTATCATGTGCCAATTATGGCTTTTGACATTTGTTTGGTTTGTGCTCCTCCTGTTTGCAGACATGTTTGTGTGACATTATGGCCATGCCCAAATATCCCTTGGCACAGGCAATATTAATGACTGGACTAGGCTGGCCTTTGGACTGGGTGTCCTTGTTTGGTTGTGCCACTCTCTTCCAGGTGTAGATGTGGTAGATTTAATGTTAATACCTTATTTGTTTTTGAGCCACAGTTGTATGTGGATTTTTATTTGTTATGCACCACCAATCAAAGTGCAAAAAGTAAAAAAAATTCAAACTTACAATACTTGTTGCGTTTTGAGTTGAAACACATTTAACATCACCTTGGGCTAAAGCAGATACATTTTTGGTTCAGAGGTGTAAAAATGCAAAGATCAATCTAAGTAAACACCAGGAAAAACATTAGGCAACAATTAAGGGAAATTGTGTATTTATTTAAGGTAATGCCACATTACGGCCAAACAAATATTTGAAAATAAAGGCAAATACACACACACAGAATGGCAAGACAAAAAAAGGCTTTAACTAAAATGCTGCAATATCAAATTTGCTCTCACTAATTGGCCAGACTCACTGGGTGGGCCCACATAATTGTCACCATCATCTTCTCGGGCTGTAGAGGGCAGAACATCCACATAACGGGGGACACGTTCTTGAATGGCAAAATTATGCAGAACAGCACATGCCATTACGATGTCTATCACTTTGTTAGGAGCATATTGCAGGGCGCCCCCGGTATGGTCCAAACAACGAAAACGTGTCTTCAACAGTCCAAATGCCCTCTCAACAACAGCCCTGGTCTTGCGGTGCGCACGATTATAGGCTTCCTGAGAGGCATCCTGGGGCCGCAGCACAGGCGTCATGAGCCAGGGGAGAAGTGGGTAACCGGAATCACCTTAACAAGACAATTAAATAACAAAAATTAACACATTGCAAGACAACAAACACAAACAATTTGACATATATCAAAATTAGGTAAGCTAAAGGGCCAAAAAAGACACCCAGGGCACATTACAAAAACACTATTGGGCCAAATGTAGTACATAACTAAAAATGCAGCTTAAATAAAGCCAAGAATGAAAAAACATCTGCACGGACAAGGCTGTTTAGAAATATGTTTTTGATTCTGGCTTCGCAAATGTTACAATTAGGATGCTGCTGAGGGGCCCACACCATTTCGATAAAGAATGCACTGTATGCAGTTTAAGTCCACTTTGGCGTTGCAAGACCAATACTACAAAAGGACAAAAAACTAGCAGATACTTCGGGACAATCTGCTACCCAATATATTTTGGGACATGGAAGTTACAGACATCCTAACCAAAGTTATAAAAAAAACAGAAGCACAAAGGGAGCAAAGCGTTTGGTTGAAAAACAAAATACAATCCACAAAAGCCCCCCCCAAAAAATGCTGGTTCGTTTTTCTGACAAGAATTATAAAGCTAAAATAGGCAAACAATACAGATTCCTGGGAAATATCGGTAACCAAAAATAGGACACACTTACCAAGCAGCCATGCACCCGAAAATTCCCCAGACTCAAATCTCCTAAACAAACCAGATCGTCTCAGGATATAGGAGTCGTGCGACGATCCAGGGTAGCCGGAAAGGACACTCAGGAAACGCATGTCCGGCCCCACCACGGCCTGGACATTAAGGGAGTGTCCCATTTTTCGATTCCTTAAGGCAAAAACAAAAAAAAAGGGTAAGTGATAAGGGCAAAAAACATTTAGAAAAAAAAACATGTCTGCACACAAATTCAAACAACAAATGAGAAGCCTAAATAAAGCATGTACACAAAAGTCCAAACAAAAATATGCTGCCGCCAAGGAAAATAGGTTACATTACACGTTGGGCCCCATAATAACCCAAACCCAAAATATATACCTATATATATATTCGTCGGATGCCCTAGGTACGAGTGCCACATGTGTGCAGTCAACAGCACCAATTACGTTGGGCATGTCGGCCACATTATAAAAACCAAGCTTAATGGCGTTTCTGGCTGCCATATCATCCGGGAAAAAAATATATTTGGGAGTTATGGCAGCCATGCCTTCCAAAAATTTAGAGAGTGCGCGGCTCAGCGTAGGCTGGGACATCCCCACGGAGAGGGCACCCAGCCTCTGGAACGAGCCGTTCGCCAAAAATTGCAGGCAGCCAAGCATCTTGGTCATACCTGAAATTGCATGCCCCTTCCTTGTGGTGCGGGCTAACCATGGCCGCAGCTCACTATATAATTTATGGAGGGAAGCGCGATTAAGCCTGGTCAGCTCAAACAGCTCAACATCATTCATGCTATCGATGTTCATGCGACGACGCAGGGGCAATCTGCTCTCAGACATCCGGATCAAATCGATGCCAAAAAGCATAAGCCCTTGATGTGCCACAAACTCGCTCCTCTCCATCTTACTCCCGAGGCCAAATAGCTGCCGGCAAACATTTCGGGAAACAGCTCTTTAATGGGCTTCAAAACAATTAGCAATCACCTCTCTGAATTGGTCGCAAGCCCATGTGAAGCACGTAAAAAATAGGATCGGACCTAAAAAATACGATTTGGACGGGAAAAACACACGAACTAACGCAAAATATACGATTGACGTCCGGAAAGCGTATGTTCATATACGTCTATGGGTGAACGTTCGTGCGAATACGAAATGGCCAAAAAAAAAGGAAAAAATGACAAACACCCACCCAAACTTACGATTCTCGATCCGAAATCAATTAACTTTTGCTCTTTGAATCGAGGGGATTGTGTCTGACAGAGGTGTGCAGTTTGTTTCCAAGTTCTGGAGAGCCCTTTGTAAATACAATTTAACCAAATTCATGATCCAAATAAAGTGACAAAATGCATTAAAGTGCAATGTGCCAAGAGACAACCATCCAAGTGAGATATAAGAGACACAGAGATAAACAAGCATACATAAATGCAAATGTGCAAAAGAGAGATACTCAGCTTGTAATGGCACAGAGCATATAGTCACCGGGGAGGACAGTCAGGGCAACGGGGGTGTTCCACCTGCGCTTCACGGTACAGCTGACCGCTTCTTTCTTGGGTGAGGCATTGTGTTTTTCCCTCTCCGCTTTTATACTCACCCTGAATGGACCCTCCGGACATGGCGCAGCCACGCCAAAAGAACAGCGCGTCCGGGCGCGTGCGCCCTAACCCACCGCCGCCGGAAGTGACACGCCAGGCCGAGCGTCTGTTGTTCTCTTGCATCCTATGGAAGACAAACCTCTGCTGTATGCTGGGAGCTCATTGAGTCAATTGTTAAAACGCCCAAACTGAGACAAATGTGAATAGATAATTGAGATAGTAATGGATTTTAGGACACACACACAGACACAGACACACAGACACACACAGACACACACACACACACACACACTTTCTCCCGTTTAACTACATGAAGTAGAGGTAAAGTGTGTTACTTTTCCAGGAGCTTATATATACGTCATAATACATGACGTGGAGTAAGCACACAGACATGGTAGCAGTAAAGCTCAATTGAGGCTTTACTTTTAGAGACAACTCAGAAAGTTGAGATATTTATAACTTCCTGTGAGGATTTTCAAGCAGTATTGTCAAAAATCTATTTCTATTAGACAATTTATAACAGATACAATTAACCTAAAACAATTAATTACATTAATTAAAAATCATATAGCATTAAGCAAAATGAATATAAAAACTTTAATATCCCCTACCTCCTAGTAATATCTCAAATCCATTTAGGAAGTTTACATCTAAATGAATACAAATACATATAAAAGATGTTGCCTAGTCCCATCATCCTTGTCCACCTATCCTACCTAGTCCTGCTCCAGTCCATCATCCTTCTTCTAGTTCTATCCAGTTCTGCTGTTATGGGTTTGTGTATATTGTATATATCTTGATTTGCGGTGTTCCTGTATATGGTGTGTTCCATGTGCTCTGTATATTGTAGTATTGTGGTGCATTTAGTGATGCTATGTTTTGCTGTGTCTGCTGTATGTACTCCGTGTGTATTCCTCTACAATAAATATTGTTTATTTATTAGAAACAAAGGGGGGGTGGCAGCCGCTCAGACCATTTTATAACTAACCTGGGAGGTGCACGTTAGCAGGGCAATTAGAATACAAAAGTCTTAAAGTGGACCAACACCCAGGATTTTGACTATCCTGGGTTTTGGTCCACTTCAGGGGGGCACCCCGATTAAGGGTGCCCCGCTGTTTGAAACCCCCCAGAAAGCCCCCAAAACTCACCTCACCACGCTCCCACATGGCCGCGCTGACCAATCACCGCCGACGGACAAGCGGGTGACAGCGGCGGACAACACAGCGCGTGCGCACGTCTAGAGGGGCACGCGGGAGGCGATGAGGTAAGTTTTTTTGGGGTTTTGGGGGGGGTCCCTCACCGCGGGACATCCCGATCTCGGATGTCCCTCGTGAGGGAGGTGATCGGCCCGGGAATCTTATAGATTCCCGGGCCGATCACCCCTGGGTGACGGTCCATTTTAAAGGAGCCACAGCACTCAACCCTGTTAGCTTGCAGGCCAGCCTACAATCTGTCTCTAAACTTGGTTAAAAACAGAGGACTCGGTCACACACATCTGCAGAAGTATGCTTAAGCTGCACCACTATGCCAAAGTGCCTCTGTGGGGTGCAGTCCTAACTCTAATCTCTGAGAGCCCATCTGGGACATACAGTGCAATAGATAAATTGGGAGCAGGCTTACCTGAGGTTGCCCTAAACCTCTCAAGTGCAAGCCATGGGGTGGAAGGGTTAAAGACCTTGCAATACAGCCTAGACCCCACACACCATGTGCTTGCACAAATTCAAAAGAAACTAACCTGGGAGGTGCACGTTAGCAGGGCAATTAGAATACAAAAGTCTTAAAGGAGCCACAGCACTCAACCCTGTTAGCTTGCAGGCCAGCCTACAATCTGTCTCTAAACTTGGTTAAAAACCTTTAAGACTTTTGTATTCTAATTGCCCTGCTAACGTGCACCTCCCAGGTTAGTTATAAAATGGTCTGAGCGGCTGCCACCCCCCCTTTGTTTCTTTTGAATTTGTGCAAGCACATGGTGTGGGGGGTCTAGGCTGTATTGCAAGGTCTTTGACCCTTCCACTCCATGGCTTGCACTTGAGAGGTTTAGGGCAATCTCAGGTAAGCCTGCTCCCAATTTATCTATTGCACTGTATGTCCCAGATGGGCTCTCAGAGATTAGAGTTAGGACTGTACCCCACAGCGGCACTTTGGCGTAGTGGTGCAGCTTAAGCATACTTCTGCAGATGTGTGTGACCGAGTCCTCTGTTTTTAACCAAGTTTAGAGACAGATTGTAGGCTGGCCTGCAAGCTAACAGGGTTGAGTGCTGTGGCTCCTTTAAGACTATTGTTTATTTATTCACGCATACCTGCTTAGCACCTCACTATTGTATCATTACCTTGCTCCTCGCTCTGCATGCTTCCCACATTTGCGCTCAGCCTGACCAAGTATGACATTGGGTACACAGCAAGGATTGCGCGTTGGAGCACATTTGCCATAAAAGCAAGATGTAGGGTAAGAATCTGGCAATTTTGGGGGATTTCCCACAGAGGGGAAATCCCAAATCGGGATGACCCGGGGGGTCACGGGGCCCTACAGTCTTTTAGACACAAGGGCTAGGACTACTGGGTTTTGGTTTTCTTTAAGGGGGAATTTTAAGAATTGGTCTTGGTCATTTTATTCAAGAGGGAACTCACTGTACATATTTTAATGTGATATTTTTTTATTTCAATTTGGGTTTGATTTAGCGCCAAAAAAGAGTAGTGCAATTTTTCATGTGGTGCTAAATCGAAGGGTGATTCAGTACTAGGGGCAAAACATGCTCTTTTTTTAGTATGAAGTGCCATTCGCTTTTATTGTTTATCTAGGGGTCCATTCAGGACCAAGTGTGAAAAGAGCACCTTTACTCTTCTTCACCTAAAATGCACTTTTTACAAGTGATGCTGAATCGCCCAAATTTAATTAACCTCTGTCTAAGTTGTTCAGCTGTAAGCATGAGTACTGTTTTTTTTTTTTTTTATTTTAATTGTAGAAGCTATCGGGCATAATAGTTATCTACATACCCATTGATTCCAGATATATCTCAGGTCAGTGTTGGTGTCCCTGGAACAGGAAGATCTCTGAGATACAGCAGAAGTCAAAGATGCTTGTCTTTATATTTTGCCCTGTGCAGCTCACTGAAAGTTTGGGATTCACATTAGGAGATCACATTCAAATAGGGGACCACATTCAATTTGAGGTCCAGCAATTTGGTTTAGTGGCAGCACCTGTGATGTTCCCCAAGCTGTTGGCAACAGTTATGCTGATTGTAAAGAGGCTTTTGACATAACGCTCCCGCTGCAGGGATGGACCCTTTATACCGCAGAGTGAGCTGATGAATGAATAGCCCCTCCCTGCGGTGAGGAGCGAAATGCTCGAAGCCCAGCATGGGGTGGAGGATGTGGGTTCTCTGTCTCACTGATACTCTGTGATGAAAATGTCACCCAGCGATGGTATGGGGACTGAGGTAAACTTATTTTCTCCCTTCATCCTTCAGGGTGGCAACTTTAGATGCTTCTCTTCCTGGAGAGAAAACAAAAAACTGGAACAAGGTTAACCCTTTCGCTGCCAGGCTACCTTGAGTTTTTGTCACCCTTTGTTGCCAGACCATTTTGCCTTATTTCGTGCTCCACATGTTCAACTGTGATTTTTGAAGGGATTTCCAGGGATTTCCCAGGAAAATTATATATATTTTTTTTAACAATTGTGCTTTAACATGAAATGTCTTGTTTGTCATTTTTAGGTGTAATCTCAACATGTTTGGGTGAAATATGTGCAAAAAAAACAACTTTATTTTGTAGTGTTTTTTTGTAATAAAAAGTTTGTCAATATAATCTTGCGTGTAAAATCCCCATTTCTCCTGGTTACAACAGTACCACATATGTATGGTTAGACACCCTTTCCTGCCCAGGAGACTCTTCCCAAACTGAAACAGTGTTTTAGGAGATTTTCAGATAAAATACAACTGTTCTAGACGCTATGCACACCTTGTAGTTTTTCAAGAAAAACAACCCTTTACATTTGAAATACCCCCACAAACTTATATTCTCTGGAAGTACACACATCAAGCTTTCTAGATGTACCAGGCTTGTTGGCGTTGGCACAGTTTTCTGGAAGCAATCCCTCATTTAATTCTTTGGTTGCACAGGGTTTCCCTAAAAAATAAAATAAAAAAGCAGAATCAAAGCCACATTTTCCTAAAAAAAAACTATATGCAAACAAGACAAAACAAGATAAATCTGAAAAAGCAACATCCTCCAAACAGAACAATACCCAACATACATAGCTACTGTCAAGGGAAAAGTTGCCAAACACCCTACAGTAAAGCATACACGGAATGTTAATTTTACTTGAAAATGTCAGCTCTGCAAAGTGTGCACCTTGCACTTTTTCTACCAAAACAACCCTTACATTGGGAATACCCCACACAAACCATATATTCCCAGAACGTACACACATTAATCTTTCTAAGTGTGCCCAGCTTGTGGTAGTGGGTTCATCTTTCTGGAAGTAATCGCTCGAAGAATTCTTAGGTTGCACAGGGTTCCCTAAAAAATTTATAAAAAAGCAGAATAAAAAAGCACCCTTTCCTAAAATATCAATATGCAAACAAGAAAAAACAAGCCAAATCTTAAAGCGCAAGGTCCCCCGTACAGAACAATATCCAACATGTATAGCTACTTAAAAACCCCTAAAAATAAAAAAAATTGCAAGAGGTCACCCCCTACCCAGCATAACCAGCCCACGTACCAGATGTGGGGGCTTTGCAGAACAGAGTGCAGGGGCCAGCTTTGGTGGCCCCTGGTCCTGCAGGCTACAAGCCCCGAAGCCTAATATCCCCATGCTCTTCTGCCCCCCCTCAGGAGGCAGGTAATGGGGGGGTCTGGGTTAATGGCAAGTTACTCACTAGCCGCAGGTGACTTGCCAGACCCAGAGCCTTGTGAAACAGTATAGTGGTCTCATAGATCCCTTACCAGTTCACAAAGGGTTAAAAGTAAAAAAAAAAAAAAACACACAGAAAAATATTTAATTTTTTTATTTTAATACTTACCTCCCATCTATCCTAGAGCACTGTGTCCCACGCTGATCATTTGGCTTCTGCTCTCCTGCTGCTGCTGAAAGCCTTTTATACCTGCTGGGTGACAGGTAACCTGAGTTGACCCCTGACCCTGCAGGCCACAAGCCGGCATAGCCTATGGCCATGGGCTCTTGTGCCCTGGCCTTTGGGGAGGCAGGTAATGGGAGGCTGGGCTAGCCGCAAGTGACTTGCCAAACCCAGAGCTTTGTGAACTGGTATAGTCTCATGGACCCCTTACCAGTGCACAAAAGTTTAAAAGTGAAAAAAACACACCATACAAAAATGTCATTTATAAAAAAAAAAATACATTTTTACTTTACTCACCTCCAATTGTCCTGTGTTCCTCACCGATCCGATGACAGATGCAGCGATCGCTGTCCAAAGGAGGGGGGAGGCAGGAGATCAGAGCATCCCCTACCCTTCTACTGCTCTGCCCAGTGATCACAGGAGAAGAGGAGAGCCGGCGGGAGTGATCGCAGCCACAGGTGAGTAAATGTCATTTTTTTTTCAGCCAGCGGCTGAAGCGGGGGGCGCCCTATTCCAGGCACTGTCCTGCAAGCGGAGGAGCCCAGGGAGGGGGGGTCAGAGGTCCCCAGGGTGAAGAGGAGACACGGCCAGATTGAACGAGGGGTCAGGTTAGTGTTTTCTGTACTTGGTTTTTAATTTAGCAGGGTGAAAAGTCAGGCCTGTAGATTCTACTTACGTGGCACTTAAAAGGAGTGGAAGCGAGCACGCAGAAACTTGGCACTCAAAAGGGTTAAAAGCCCCACCCCTTCCTCCCAGTCCTCAGTATTTTTGTGTTTCCCCTCAATGAAACAGCTGGGGCCATGACTTCCTCCTGTTTGTTATTTCTATTTTTTCCTTTTCAACCCCATGAGTTCCTGGGGTGATGTCACCAACCCCGGGTTTTACTTTGACAGGATAGACTTCCTGCGTCCCTAGGGGTCATTTGCCCACCCACCTCGGCTGTGTTGCTGGAGGGCACAGTGAAGTCTGGCGGCGAACGTTCTCCCGGTGGTAAGCAGGGATCCCCGGGAACCCGGGTGGCAGCGGTGACGGCATCCTGATTACCAGGCTTGGGGGCAAGAAGGAGGCAGCAGGACCGGGAATAGAGCACAATTCATGCTATGACTTTCGAGTCCTCGCTCGCTGCACGTGGTGCTTGCATACCTGTGACGTCACTTCCGGCACCATCAGGGGAGGCCATGCTCGGCCAAGCACGGTTCTCCAGCCACTCCCACTTCCGGGGTAGAGGTAGTTTTCATCATGGCCACTTGGGACTCCCTGACCAACATCTGGGCCTCCTCCTCTGCATGTTGGGTAAGATGAGCATGGGGCTACCTGCAGAGGAGGGTAAGGACGTTGGCACTTGACCCACATCACCTATACGTCCACCAAATCGAAATACTTGGGCCCCCGAATTGCTATTCCCGATCAGCCTGACTGCCTATACACCTGCCACCCTGATTAACTTAACCTATCCTTAACCGCATTCAAATGCAGATATTTGGGATACTTATGCACATGATGGTCTTTTGCTGGTCACAGGTGAACTGTGAGGGTGCCATTTTTATATCATCTGACGCATCTGATGCGCCCCAGCATATCCCAGAAGTTGGCATATGTCAGAACTTTGGTGCGTAAGCATAAATACTAGGGAAGTATAAATTGTGAAAGACACACACTGACATGTGGAGAAGGCAACACTCCACTACTGCAGTTTCCATTCACCATTTACAAGTAGCCAAACAATCTAAAGTCCAAGAAACACATGCACAGAACGCCGCAATGTTGCAGATGCTCGTATACTCTGCAAGGTTTACACTTTCCCGCACACCTTGAAAGTGGACCACACACTTTTTCACGTGTCAGCAGGATGAGGAGGATATGTCAAATTTGTTAGATATCAGAAGAGTCCTGGTGCTCTACTCTATTACTACCCACACAGAAACACGGACAGGCTCTTTGTCTCATTTAGTGAGAAAAGGGATGGTCGTATCCACCTCCATTGCCAGATGGATTAAACACACACCACCTCCTTAAATTGCAGCACATTCCTCCAGGGCAGTCTCCACTTCCTGGGCAGAAAGATTTGGGGCTTCCTTGGAAGAGATCTGCAAGGCAGCCACGTGGTCTCCCCCTAATTAAGCTGAACTTCCTGTCAGATTCCCAACAGTCTTCAATCAGTATCTCGCCCCCCAACGTAGATTACTTGTTTATCCTCTCAAGTGGAAATTTGGTGAATTGCCCAAATCGAACTGTCCGCCCACCACCTGTAGGAGGCTGTCCGCTCCTGCTCCCCTGTGCCGGACCCTGTGTGTAATGATGACCGTACGCTGTTCATTAATATGACTGAGGAAAGTTGTTTTTGTCTGGCAAACTGAGGGGGGGGGGGTGTTTCACACAGCGGGGCCAAAACAAAAACCAAAACCCAGTATAGTGAAATTCCCGGGTTTTGTTGCAGTTTGGTAGAAGTGTTTTCCGCTTTATTTTGGGTTGGGTTAGAGAGCCTCTGAAAATACAGCCGTTCCAGATCTTTTGCATAGGACACTGCACTGGAGTCAGCAGGAGAAGCATGTATGGAGTAATAAAAATGATCCAGATGAAGATGCTGCTTGCAGGTAAAATGCTGTCACTGGATGTCCAAAGTAAGCTATTTATATGGGATTCATAAAAAAAAATAAATGTGACAACCTTTTTGCAACTGTGCACAACATAAAGTAGGAATGTTGTTTTAGAAAATTCCCAGCACCTCTGATGGGCCTTTTTCTAATTAGATAGATTATTTTACAAACTTGCAAACAAACAGCAGCCAGTTGACTGTAATGTCCCTTTAGGCACAGTGTCCTACTTTCTTGCACGTATGACACAATGCACCTTTTGCAGTAGATGTATCATACTTTGGGGTGCGTTGTTTTAACCCTTTCGCTGCCAGCCTACCTGCAGCATTTGCCACTCCCTGTTGCCAGACTGAGTTTGACTGTTTTGCGCTACACATGTTCAACTGTCATTTTCGAAGGGATTTCCAGGGATTTCCCAGGAAAATTATATATTGTTTTTTTCAACAGAGTCTGGGCTTTAACATGAAATGTCTTGTTTGTGTTTTTTAGGTGTATTCTCAACATTTTTGGGTGAAATGTGTGAAAAAAAATAAAAAAAATATATTTTTTTACAATTTGTAGAGTTTTTTTGTAATAAAAAATGTAAGTTTGTCAATAAAATCTTATTGCGTGAGAAACCCCAATTTCTCCCGCTTACAGCGATACCACATATGTATAGGTAGACACCCTTTCCTGCCCAGAAGCCTTTTATAGCTGCTGGATGACAAATGGTTAATTAAAAAAAAAAATGACATAGGGTCCCCCTTCCCGGGGAGGGGGACCCCATTTTTTTTTGGATTTTTAAGGGTTAAAAACCCTTAAAAATCCAAAAAAAAAAATGACGTGGGGTCCCCCTTACCCAAAGTAACCAGCCCGGGACCAGCTATGGGGGCTTGTAGGCACAGAGTGGGGGGGCCAGCTTTGGTGGCCCCCCCACCCTGCAGCCTACGAGCCCACATAGCCTATGTGGGCCCGGGCTCTTCTGCCCCCCCCTGGCCTTTGGGGAGGCAGGTAATGGGGGTGCGGGGGTTAATGGCAATGCCACCCCCCCAGCCATGTGAACTGGTATAAGGGGTCTCATGGACCCCTTACCAGCTCACAAAGGGTTAACTGTAAAAAAAAAAACACCACACAATAAAAAAAAGTATTTTATTAAAAAAAAATAATTTTTTTTTACTGTACTTACCTTCGATTGCAAGCTCTTGTCCCTCGCCGCTCAGCTGACAGATGCCGGTGATCGGTACAGGAGAAGGAGGAGGCAGGAGATCAGAGGATCTCCTGCCACCTCCTTACCCTGTGCCGATCACCGGCATCTGAGAAATTGAGAAGGGTGAAGCCAGATATCGGGGGCCGGGATGACGTCATAAGCCCCGCCCCCAAGGGGGCGGGGCTTAGCGGCAAGATGGCGGCCGCCATCGAGGATCAAAGGGGAGAGAGCCTCTCAGGCTCTCTCCTGAAGATCGGTAAGTCCTGGGGGGGGATCGGAGGCCCCCCAGGTGAAGAGGAGGGACAGCGGGAGCCAGCGCACATGGAGGTAAGTGAATGTCATTTTTATTTTTTTTTTTTTTTTACAGTTAGCAGCTGCTGCTGCAGAAGCGGGGGGGGGGGCGGCCTATTCCGGGGGCTCTCCTGGAGCCATCCGACCCCCCACGGGGGATCGGATGGCACCAAATTAAAGGGGAGACCCGGCCGGATCCAACAAGGGGTCAGGTGAGTATTTTTTATTTTTATTTTTTAAACTAGAAGCGATCAAAGTCAAGCACGTAACACCTACGGGCTTGGCACTTAAGGCCCAGCCAAGCCAGCACGTAGGTGTTACGTGCTTGGCACTTAAAGGGTTAAACTCAGCCAAATTTGCTGTGTATGTGTAGCTTCTCATTGCACAAAAAGTGGGGTAACCCAGAGCACCCCCACACTATACCTGTATAGTATAACCGCACCAACCAAGCAATATAGAATTGATAAAAACCCTTTATTTGTATACGGGTATTATTACAATGCTAGGTCACACTAATTACATTAAAACACAATAAAAACACATCAGACCCCCTGGATAGATATATATACACTGCTCTATTATGTTAGCCAATATTAATAAGTCCCTAAGCATACAGATTAGTGGCTATGGTAACACGGTGCAAATAACAAATTAACCCTATGTGCTGGAGTGTGCTATGTGCTAACTGTGCTGATAAATAAATATGTAAATGAATAAATAAGATAAAATGCCGTGCAATCAATAAAATGAATGATTATTAACAGTGTTATCATCCAAAACAAAACATATATACATGAATAAAGTGCCAAGTTCTAAGCTGCCCTTCTAACCAAGTGCAAACATGGCTGACAAGTCTGACTTCGTATATTAGGGACTCCACGGATATCCTCAACAGATTGAATTCGATCAATCTACCAACTGACACAATATTAATCACATGTGACGAGGAGTCCCTATACACCAACATAACGCATGAGAGGGCAATCCACACAGCCAAGTACTTTCTTGATACAGAGTCAGTGGAAAGGAAAAGACAACACGATTTCATATTGAAATTGCTTGACTTTGTACTGACACACAACGTATTTACGTTTGATCAGAAATATTTTCGGCAGATTGTCCTCCCTCATCTGCTAATCTCTTCCTAGGCTGGTGGGAGAGGGAAGTAGTGTGGGGGAAAGACATGGAACGGTACCATCATTGCATTCTTGGATGGTACTGCTATATAGATGACCTGCTCATCTTGTGGCACGGTACACCAGAACAGGGCCAAGAGTTCATAGAACAGCTGAACAAGAATACCCTGAACATCTACCTCACCCACACTATAGGGTCGATTCAAAGAAACATGTAACAGCTTGGATTTTGGTGCCGATCATCCTATTTTTCCCATCCGCTCGTGCGTTCGTATGAACTTGCGAGTGATTCTATAAGCAAATACGTTTCTATCCTAAAATTTAGGTCCGTTCGTATGGCAGTTCGGGAATCAGACCTATGTCAGTTTCCATCCTGAATTTTCCGTTTCATTTCTCAGGTTGCAACATTGGTTTTGCCCTTTTTCCTTTTTTGTCTGGACGTAAATCCTTCTGATCTTGCGGCTGCGCACTACAAACTTACCTCATTAAAGTGCATTCTAAATATTTGGTCTTATTTTTCTTTATTTCATTCATTTTGTAGTAACCAACCATTAATGAATGCATTTGCATAAGTAAATCTTACTTTGTTTAATTTTTAGTTAACTTGCATTTTTTACTTGTGGATTTAATTTTAATATTCTGGCTTCAAATGGTACAACTTAAAATTTTGTGTGTGGTTACCCACACCCTCTACATACAGATTGCTCTCAAATATAAAAAAACACAGCAACTTCTGCATGTTATGAGTCTAGAAACAGCCAAGATGGCGGCTCAGGTATTATCGGGCAGCCTGCAAACAGAAAGGGCCTTGTGACTGTGTTGCTCTGCATTCTTTGATTTCTGACCTTTCCGTGCCCCCAGCTCTGCTGTGTCTGTGCCAAATACAGCAGTAACCCACATCCTGCACTTTATCCCGCTCTCCTCTCCTCAGTAAGTGTGATGCATCTGACCAAAGATGTGCTTAAATAATTAAACAAAGCAAAGATAAACAACTACACCAATAAATGCAATCTAAAAATATTATTCTAGTACAATTTAAAAATAAATACCAAAGGACATAAGTTTCTTTAATTAACGCAAATATATTGCAAAATAAAGGTTTACATGCAAAGGACTAATTAAGGTCCACATTAAAATGCTTTTATAAGGCATACATGAATCAGGTATGCATTGCCATACAATTTATGGCCTCGGCCATACTGATACATGCAGTTCATTGGAGCTCAAGACGCGCAGACTCCTCCACATAGCCAAAAAACCTGTTCAAGAACAGCAATACGACTGCTAAAAGGTGTCGGCAGTGGCTTTCTTTTAAAACGTATTTAGAGGTTTGAAAACTGTTCTCTGAATCACACCTAAACACATTCGATTATCCTAAGTTTTACGTTTTGATCCTAAGTTTTAGGATTTGATCCTAAGTTTTACGTTTTGATCCTAAAATTTAGGAACGAACTTGCGATGATCGTAAGAGCATATACGCATTCGTACGTAGGCTCGTGCGAGTCGGAAATGGCCAAAAAAAACAGGAAAAAATGACTAACACCCACCCAAACTTACGATTCTCGATCCGAAATCAATTAACTTTTGCTCTTTGAATCGAGGGGTATGTCTCCCCACCAGGTGGTTTTTCTGGACTTGAACATCACACTTGAGGAGGATGGGAACATCCGTACCAGACTCTATCGGAAAGAAACAGCGACTAACAGCCTACTCCACTTTGACAGTTTCCGTATGGCCAGATGCTTAGAGCCAGGAGGAATTGCTCGCATGATGAGGACTTCAAAAAAGAGGCGCAAGATATGGAGATGAGATTCCACAAACGAGGATACCCAAGGAGGATGATCAAATCAGCCATTAAACGGGCGGAGAATATGCCGAGGGAACAACTTCTGCAGTACAAAAAAGGTAAAAGAAATAAGTCCCAACAAATGGGAGAAGTGAGATTCATTAGTGAGTACAATAGTGACTGGGGCACTATTAGAAAAATCTTAAAGAGACATTGGGGGTGCTACAGGCAGACCCCCACCTTGCACAATGGGTTAGGAAGGGGCCACGCCTCACAGCCCGCCGTTCACCCAATTTGAGGGACCGACTGTGCAGCAGTCATTATAGGAGACCTGACACCTGGCTAGAAAGGGCAAAACCAAAAGGCTCCAGATCCTGTGGCAGATGTAATATCTAGTGACCATGTGAAAGAACCTTCATCAGGTCATAAATACCCTATAAGACAGCATATAAACTGCAGATCAGAGGGCATCATCTATATGCTAGAATGCGGATGCCCGAAACGATATATTGGAGAGACAATAAATGCGGGCAAAGTCCGCATCCAAAAACATCTGTCTAGCATTAGACTAGCCAGTAGGGACAAGGAGCAAGGCAAAATCCTCACACCTGTAGCCAAACATTTTTTGGAAGTACATGACGCCAGGACAGACAACCTACGTATCACCTTCCTGGATAAGATCTCCTTGGGAGGTAGAGGGGGGAACCTGAAGAAAAAACTGCAGCAAAGAGAACTCGAGTGGATGTTCAAACTGGGCACCAGGGCACCTGTTGGGTTAAATGAGGATTTCTCGTTTTTTCCGTTTTTAGGGCTAGACTAATATAACAGAGCACAATGTGTAGGGACATGGTTATATTGAGCATGGGCATGTAGATGCACCATGATTGGGCACCGGATAGGAGTTTCACGGTTGGTGGTTAAATATGTGTGTATATATAAGAGGGTTTGCACAGGGGTGTTTTATGTATTTGGATAATTGAAACACAGTATGGAAGATTGCAGACATCCATGATTGAAAGCTTTTCCCTTTTTTCCTTTTTTTTCTTTTCTTTTCCCTTCTTTTCTTGATTCTGCATTGCAGGCACATACCCAGCAGGTGGAGGAATGTAGAAGACCTTAGCTGTGACAATCTTCCCCCCCCCAGATATGACGTCACAACAGTCCATCTACATGCAGTACACAGGTGGAGGAATGGAAAAGATCTGCTCCCATATACCCTCCCGTAAGGATGAGGCAATAACATCTCAGTCATGCCAAAGACAGCAAGGAGAGCAAGACAGAAAACAAAATAAATTAAGGTGCTGTATTGGATGCCACTGATCAGGATGTAACAGGGATCTCCTGTGATACACTCAAAGCAAAGATGCAAGAAGCCTCAGCGCCTGGAGGACACTATATTTACATGAGGACTGAAAAGTAGTGCTCTAAGGAGAATCCCATATCTAAGTGGAGGCAGCACTAAGCAGTATTGATGGAATAAGCCATGACAGTATACCTGTAACCTGCAAATAACAATGTATTGGCTCTGATCATAGAACTAATATTTGTAGTTGGGTGTCGCACCAGGAGCAATACTAGTATGATTGTAAATATTGGAGTTGGGCACATATTAGGTGTTTTTTTAACATTGTCATTTTTTAGGAATTTTTTATTATGTTGGGATCTTGCTTTGGGCTTCCAGCAGAGATGCGCGCACCCAGGTACCCTGCGGTGTGTGGGGGTGACACCCCACTGCATCTTCCAGGCTGGCGGGGAGGTGGCGGGGGCCGCGCGCGTTGCCGTGCGTCCCGGCGCGCGGGTGCCTCCCACTGCAGGGGAGTGCGCCTGCGCGCCGGGCGTGGGGCGCGCGCGCGTGGCCCCGCGCTGTCATTTTCCCGGCAGGTGCGCTCCTGGGGCGTGTGTGGGGGGCGCGCCGTGACGTGGCCCTTACGTTCCCCAATCAGGGGGCGGGCGGGGCGCGTGGTGGCGTGCTCAGTGCTCGCGTCACTTGGAATCGCACTTCCTGCAGCATAAAAGAGGACATGGCGGCAGTAAGAGCGAGACGGCCTGAGGAAGTGATTCAGGGGAATCACGCTACGCGTCGCCTTTCGCTTGCTCGGACCCCCAGGAGGACAGCTCAGTAGATCGGATGAAGTACCACACCATCTTTATACTCTTAGTCCCGCTAGGCATTTATTCAGACTTGTCAGCCATGTTTGCACTTGGTTAAAAGGGCAGCTTAGCACTTGGCACTTTATTCATGTATATATGTTGTGTTTTGGATGATAACACTGTTAATAATCATTCATTTTATTGATTGCACGGCATTTTATCTTATTTATTCATTTACATATTTATTTATCAGCACAGTTAGCACATAGCACACTCCAGCACATAGGGTTAATTTGTTATTTGCACCGTGTTACCATAGCCACTAATCGGTATGCTTAGGGACTTATTAATATTGGCTAACATAATAGAGCGGTGTATATATATCTATCCAGGGGGTCTGATGTGTTTTTATTGTGTTTTAATGTAATTAGTGTGACCTAGCATTGTAATAATACCCGTATACAAATAAAGGGTTTTTATCAATTCTATATTGCTTGGTTGGTGCGGTTATACTATACAGGTATAGTGTGGGGGTGCTCTGGGTTACCCCACTTTTTGTGCAATAAGATACGTCCCACACCCTTGAGGTTGGGACCTGTATATAACCGGCACACCGTTTATCTGAACAGTGGTGCAGAGTCATAGTGTTGTTTTGCTATGTGTAGCTTCTCATCACAGTGTATATGAATAGGTTCTTTGAACTTAATTAATTTATCATATGTGTCATTAGAAGCAGATGCTGGTTTCACAGCTTGAATGCTTGAATTCACTGTTATGTTATTCCTAAGAGGAATGTCAAACAAATCATCTGCTATTAGCAATAGTGCTGAGATAACCCATAGAAGTATGGGTTCACCAAGTTTGGCCGAACTTGGAACAAATGTTTGGTTCGGGTCCCGGTCAAATTTGAGTGAACCTATTGAGATCAATTGTGACCTGAATTGGTGACCCAAAAATGGCTGTAAAATGGGGGTAAGGGGCATACCATGGGGGTAAATGGTTTTAATAACAGGGGACTGCCCTGCAAAATGTGGGGTAGGGAAAGTGCTTAAAATAATAATATAAAACAAAATAAATAATAAATTAAACCCCCCAAAAATAATAATTTTTTAACAGGTGTCAGAAATCCGGGGAAGGAGGAGCAGGAGGAGGTGGTGGTGAAAGTGGAAGAGGCGGGGAAGTAGGAGGTAGCCAATGCTTAATTGATCACTCAGGTGCTGGCACAGCCAAGTTCTGTGGGATCCCCGTCTGGTTCATCTTAAGGAATGTAAGGATGTCCACATTAGCTGTGGATAGGCAGATTCTCTTGTTGATGATGGCACCCATTTCGGGGGTTGAACACACGTTCTGATAGGACACTTGCCACAGGGCAGGCCAGCACCTTCAAGGCATAGAGGGCAATCTCTGGCCATATGTCCAATTCACCGAGCCCAAAAATTGAACTAGGAGGACCTATCGCTCAGTACCAGGAGAAGTGTGGACAGATACTCATCCACCATGTCAAAGCCTGCCTGCTGATAATACGGGCCATGTCCGATTAGGGTAAATGTGGCGGAGAATTGAACAAGGTGTTCCACATTGTGGCCATGCTTACCCTTCCTTCTGAGGTGATGCTGGTGCCTCTGGTGCATTGGTGACTTCATCATCCTCCAGCCACTGTGCTTGTGCTGCCACTGAGCCCTCAATGACAGATGGGAACTTCAACAGTAGTGCCTCCACCATAGTATGTTTGTACTGTCTCATTTTTCTATGAATTACCTCTGAAAACCTCCAAAACTGTCCACACGCTAGGCAGAGGAGTACCTGGCCACTGTCGGTCAGCAACCCACCCTGTGAGCCACATGTGGGCTGGACTGACACCTGTATAAATGTGCCTTCCTCCAACATGGCCTGACGTGTTTTTTTCTAGCAGGCAAATGAGAAAGGCGTCATCAGCGCTGTTGGGCTGCACTTCAACTCACACGGGCATTTGGTAGATGGAGTTCAACTACTGTCTGCTGCTGCTCACACATCCTTTCCAACATATGAAAGTTGAATTCTACCTGGTTGGCAAATCACATATGAGGTGATGGGTGGGAAGGCCAAATTTCCTCTGCAGTGCAGATAGGTGAGCACTAGCAGAGTGTGAAATCCAAAAGTGCAGACACACAGGACACACTTTATGCAGCAGCTCCGACATGTCTGGATAACTGGCCAGGAAGCTTTGCACCATCAAGTTGAGCACATATGCCAGGCAAGCGATGTTTGTCAGGCCTGCTCAGCCCAATGCTGCAAATAGGTTCTCCATGTTGTCACACACCACATTGCCAGGCTTAAGTATCTCAGTCCAAAGCTCCTGGGCTGTGTGTGGCCTTTCACCCAGACAGATGAGTTTCAGCATGGCCTGCTGTCAATTTCCCATGGCTGTGCTCAAACTGGTGGTGCAGGCACTGAGCTGACTGGATAAGGAGGAAGGAGAAGAGAAAGTGGAGTAGATAGAGGAGGCAACAGGAGGCACTGAGTGATGTCGGCAATCCTGGGTGGTGGAAGTTTACGAGCCAAAGCGTTTCCCGCCTTGGGTTCAGCCACCACTGCATCAATCTAGTGGGTAGTTAAGTTGTAACGACAGTGTCCATGCTTATTGTCCACGTGTCAGTCGTGATGCGGACCCTGCAACTAAAAGCATTGTGCAGTGCACATCTTATTTTCTCCACAATCTGTTGGTGCAAGGCAGGGATGCCCTGCTGGGAAAATTAACGGTGCCTGAATTTATTCACACTTTTCTCTTGCTTCAGAGACTGTTGGGACACGGTGCAAATTATTCGAATCCTGTGTACTGCTGGAAAAAATGCTATGAGCCAGCTTTGGTGTGCTCAGTCCCTGGGCGTGTCCCTCAGTATATTAGCGGCCTGTCCTTGAAGGTAAGGACAATTAGCAGATGCCCCTCCAGTATATGAGCTGCCTGTCCCTGGCAGTGACCTGACAAGGACAATTAGAAGATGGTTGTCGCCCTCAGTAGATAATCAACCTGTCCCTGGAAGTGCCCTGAAAATGACAATTAGCAGACTGCTGTTTGTTCCCATCAGTATATAAGCAGCCTGTATCTGGAAGTGCCCTGAAAAGGACAATTAGCAGATGGTTGTCCCTCTTAGTATATGAGATGCATGACCCTGGCAGTGCCCTGAAAATGACAATTAGCAGATGGTTGTCCCCCTTCAGTATATGAGCAGTTTGTCCCTGGAGGTGCCCTGAAAAGGACAGTTAGATTATGGTTGTTTGTCCCTCTCAGTATATAAGCAGCCTGTCCGTGGCAGTGCCCTGACCAGGACAATTAGCAGACTGTTGCCCCCCTCAGTAGATAAGCAACCTGTCCCTGGAAGTGCCCTGAAAAGGATGATTAGCAGACTGCTTTTTGTTCCCTTCAGTATATGAGAATCCTGTCCCGGGAAGTGCCCTGAAAGGACAATTAGCAGATGATTGTCACTCTCAGTATATGAGATGCATGTTCCTGGCAGTGCTCTGAAAATGACAATTAGCAGATGTTTTCCCCCCTTCAGTATATGAGCAGTCTGTCCTTGGAGGTGTCCTGAAACGCACAGTTAGATTATGGTTGTTTGTCTCCCTCAGTAGATAAACAGCCTATGCCTATAAGTGCCCTGAAAAGGACAATTAGCAGACTGTTGTTTGTCCCCCTTCAGAATATAAGCTGCCTACCCCTGGAGATGCCCTGAAAAGGACAATTAGCAGATGGTTGCCCCCCTCAGTAGATAAACAGCCTGTCCCAATATGAGCAGCCTGACTCCTGGAGATGCCCTAAAAATGACAATTAGCAGATAGTTGTTCCCCTCAGTATATGAGCAGACTGTCCAGGGAGGTGCCCTGAATAGGACAATTAAAATATGGTTGTTTGCCCCCCTCATTATATGAGCAGCCTGTCCCTGGAAGTACCCTAAAAAGAACAATTAACAGATGGTTGTTCCCCTTAGTATGTGAGCAGCCTGTCCCTGGAAGTGCCCTGACAAAGACAATTAGTGGATGATTGCCCCCGTCAGTATGTAAGCAGTCTGTCCCTGGAAATAGCCTGAAAAGGACAATTAGCAGATGGTTGTCTCCTTCAGTATATGAACAGCCTGTCCATGGCAGTGCCCTGACAAGGACAATTAGCAGATGGTTGATTACCCCCTTCAGTATATGAGCAGACTAAGGATAATTTGCAGATAGTTGCCCCCCCCCCCGGTATATGAACAGCCTGTCCCTGTCAGTGCCCTGAAAAGGACAATTAGCAGATGTTTATTCGTCCTTAGCTGTCCCTCTGTATATTAGCTGACTCTCCCTACCTATCTGTCATAAAAGGGCGATGATTACGTTTTTTTAGGTTACTAACTGTTCCTCACTCCAGCTGCATCCTTTCCCAATCTAACCTACGGCGCTGTTCTGGCTGAAGTCTGTGTTCAGGTTCAGGGACCAGAACTTCCAAAGCTCGACATGGACCAGAACTTTGCGGCTCGGGTTTGCACAACACTGATTTGCAATGTATGGAAAATATGCTGTCCCTCTGCTCCCAGGCAGTAAATAAATAAAGCACATGGTGCAGTAGTACTTATTGCTTCCAAACTGATGCACTGAGCTTGAATGACTGATTAAAGTCCCTGTCCAGACACACACTAACCTTCTCCCTCCTTCTCCCCCTTGGGAACAATATAAAATAAACTATTTCACGGCACCTTAAATTATTGGATTGTATGTAAATACCTCATGTATTCTAGGTGAAAAACTGAATTCTTTGTTTCAACTTCAGGGTCAAAGCTGAGCTGGGAGAGGCACGCAGAGTCAGGACTCATGAGCATGCTCTACTGTGGTTAGAGACAGCTTTGGGACCACTGTGGCTTGCAAGGCTTGCTCATGCTGAGGAAGAGTTTGCAGTAGGACCACATTTGAGCCCTGCTACTGCTTCTACTCTGCACTACAGGAAATGGAGGAGAGGCAAATGGGACAGGCAACAGTTGAGCTGCTTGGTGCCTTATTATTGTCATTTGGTTTAGAGTCCATTTAAGCACCCAAACAACTACCCCAGTGGCAATCAACCTGGAATGTAGGTTGGGTGCCCAGTATCAAGCAGATGAGTAATTTATTTTAAATCCAAATCAGACCAGGATTTTCACTAGCCTGTTGATTTGCTTTCCGTCATTTCCATGGCACATGTGCAGACATTCGTCCAGTCAGCGTTTCATGCCATGCACGATAATGCATGGCATAAAGGCATTGTTTTAGACTGAGCCTCGGCATAGGGAGGGGGGGGGCAGCTGCATCCCCAGTTTCCCTGTGCCCGGCATATCTGAGCCGCAGGGAAGCCAGGGATGCAGGTTCCCTGTGGGAAAACGAGAGGCCCTAGTGGCTGTACCACTGATTGGTCCACTTTAAGGTGTAAGAGAAGGCCTGTTCACTAGCACAGCTATTGTAGCCCCCAAAAAAAGAACAGTTAGCAACCAGTATTTGTATTTATTTAGAGACAGTTCAACTGTACTTTAACCCTTTAACTGCCAGCCTACCTAGAAATTTTTGTTACCCTCTGTTGCCAGATCACTTTTCAATATTTTGCGCTATACATGCTTAATTATGATTTTTGAAGATATTTCCAGCGGTTTTCCAGGAAAATGTTATATTGTTTTTTTGGGTTTGGGTTTTAACATGAAATTTCTCGTTTGTCATTTATCTAGTGTATTCTCAATATTTTGGGGTGAAATATGTGCAAAAGAATAAATATAATCTAATTGTTACAAATTGTAGTGTTTTTTTGTAATAAAAAAAATGTAAGTTTTTTTATAAAATTATATTGCATGCAAGAGCCCAATTTGTCCAGGGTTACAACAATATGACAAGTGATGATCGAAAAGAGCAACACTGTGAGATAGCATGACCCACCTAGCAAACCTTAAGGGTTAGGAGGGAGGAATGCAAGAAAGAGGAAAAAAAAATTGGGAGGGATTCTTCATTGAAAAGAAGAAAGATGATGAATGTGCAAGGCTAGCTGGGCAGGTTCCAGGCTGAAAAAAATGCTTCTAGGGTTTTGTTGGGGCTTAGGCTTACCCCAACTTTGATCTAACTAGGCCTATGAAACTGACCCCGCTTAATACATGTGTTGGTTAAACAACAATGGTACTTCCAAAATGACTAAAGAAAATTGTATTTATTTTATGTCAAAAGATTTAAAAAAAACAGGTTACACATTTTATTCTAGAGAAAAAAAAATGCTGCATATATACATTCCATCTGGACACCTGTATCTGTGCTACACTTCAGTTCTGTGCCCACACAATTAATAATAGGATTCATATCATTCTGAAACAGCTGGGCAGACTAGAGCCTCGATTCAGAGACACATTCGTCCGGACTTCCGTAGCTGTCTGTGAAAGTTTTGGTGGGTGTTTGTCATTTTTTTGCTTTTTTCCGTACATTTTTCATTCGTACGAACGTTCGGGAAGATGCGTATATGCTCTTTCGAAAAACGGAAGCAAATCGGAAGTTTCTCGTTAATTCGGGAGCATTTTTCCACCAAATCTGAAATTTTTCGTCCGTTCAGAAAGTTTTCGTTATTGCAGTGGGCTTGCGATTAATTCAGAGAGCTGATTGCCGATGGGACAACACCCCATAAATCCGTTTCATTGCCGAACCACTCCCGGCAGCTTTTAGACGTCGAAACTAGAGCCATGGACGAGTCTACTGCCTTTGAGGAGCATGAGGATCTGCAACTCATGGAAATTGAGATCGTCCGGAGGTCAGAGACCAGACTGCATCGGCGGCGACGCATGGACATCAATCGCATGCATGACGTTGAGCTGTTCGAGCTGACCAGGCTTAATCGCGCTGCCCTCCATAAATTGTATAGTGAGCTGCGGCCATGGTTAGCCCGCACCACAAGGAAGGGGCAAGCAATTTCAGGTATGACCAAGATGCTTGGCTGCCTGCAATTTTTGGCGAACGGCTCGTTCCAGAGGCTGGGTGCCCTCTCCGTGGGGACCTCTCAGCCTACGCTGAGCCATGCACTATCCAAATTTTTGGAAGGCATGGCTACCCTAACTCGGAAATATATTTGTTTCCCTGAGGATATGGTAGCCAGAAACGCAATTAAGCTGGCATTTTATAATATCGCCGGCATGCCCAACGTCATGGGTGCTATTGACTGCACACACGTTGCCCTCGTCCCACCGGCAGTCGACGAGTATATATACAGGCAAGTTGTGGCTTCCATTGTATCTAAATGTTTGGTTGTCCCTCCTTTGGCCAACAACATTATTTGTATTTCTCCATCCTTGTTTTTAAACCATCATTGTGAATAGTCCCTCCTTTTAAGCAGAGCATCCTTGCCCTTATTTACTCCATTTTTAGTCTCCCTTATTGTGAATAGTCCCTCCTTTTAAGCAGAGCATCCTTGGCCTTATTTACTCCATTTTTAGTCTCCCTTATTGTGAATAGTCCCTCCTTTTAAGCAGAGCATCCTTGGCCTTATTTACTCAATATTTAGACTCCCTTATTGTGAATAGTCCCTCCTTTTAAGCAGAGCATCCTTGGCCTTATTTACTCCATTTTTAGTCTCCCTTATTGTGAATAGTCCCTCCTTTTAAGCAGAGCATCCTTGGCCTTATTTACTCCATTTTTAGACTCCCTTATTGTGAATAGTCCCTCCTTTTAAGCAGAGCATCCTTGGCCTTATTTACTCCATTTTTAGTCTCCCTTATTGTGAATAGTCCCCACTTTTAAGCAGAGCATCCTTGGCCTTATTTACTCCATTTTTAGACTCCCTTATTGTGAATAGTCCCTCCTTTTAAGCAGAGCATCCTTGGCCTTATTTACTCCATTTTTAGTCTCCCTTATTGTGAATAGTCCCTCCTTTTCATTAGGCACTCTATGTTGCTAGTCTCTCCTTTTACATATTCCCTCATTGCAATCAGTCCCTCCATGATAATGCTTCCTCCTTGGCAAGAGTGTATGTGCAACAATGGCCCTTCTTTTTCCATTCTTTGCCAAGTTTGGGCCAAGTAAAACATTTTAAAGTGTACTTGAAAGAGAACAAGTCACTCAACCTTGTAAAGGCTCGAACATACATCTTCTTTTGTTGGCCACTTAAATGTAAGGTAGTTGTTTAGTGTTAGTTGTCTGGATGTTAACGTTTGACTTAGCCTGTTAGAAGTGAGCGTTGGATTCGTGGCCTCATTTTTTTTCTTTTTGTTTTATGTTTATTTTTGTCACAGAAATCGGAAAATGGGCCACTCACTGAATGTGCAAGCAGTGGTTGCCCAGGACATGTGTTTTCTGAGCGTCCTGGCAGGCTACCCTGGCTCAGCCCATGATGCCTACTAGGGATGAGCGAATCGATCCGGACGAACCCGGATTCGATCCGAATTTCATGACAAATTTGATTCGGATCGAATCCGAATTTCCCCGCGATTCGATCGAGCGCAGTTTTTTCTAAAATCCATTCATTTCAATAACAGGCATTCTAGGATGGTCTACATGACATGTCCAGACATGTAAGCTGGGGCAGTGTATGCTGGGACAGTCACATGCAGCCTATCAGCTGCCAGCAAGCCCGGTGACGTCACAGCGCTATATAAGGCGGCGGCCATCTTGCTTTTGCGCATTTGTCTATTGCATTCGTGAGAGCCAGGACTCAGGAGGACACTGCAGACTGTATTAAGGGAGAGATAGGTAGAGAGTTAGGGACAGCCAGAAGACAGCCAGTAGACAGGCGGGAGACAGGCAGGAAGTCAGGGAGAAGCAGGGAAAGGTAGGAAAAAAACGGATGCAGTGACAGGAATTTTTTTTTGTTTTCATGCAGCCTGAGTGTTACTGCCTGTTTCACCCTGGTTAACCACTGTTGCTTTGCATAGTACTACTGCTCCCAGGTGCACTGCTGTTGTGGAATCCCATTCTGTGACACCAGCCTCTATTTACTATACCCTTTGCACTTATTCTAAAAGTAATTTGGCCTGATAAAGACACTTTTGCTTTGCATAGTACTACTGCTCCCAGGTGCACTGCTGTTGTGGCATCCCATTCTGTGACTACACCAGCCTCTATTTACTATAACCCTTTGCACTTATTCTAAAAGTAATTTGGCCTGATAAAGACACTTTTGCTTTGCATAGTACTACTGCTCCCAGGTGCACTGCTGTTGTGGCATCCCATTCTGTGACTACACCAGCCTCTATTTACTATAACCCTTTGCACTTATTCTAAAAGTAATTTGGCCTGATAAAGACACTTTTGCTTTGCATAGTACTACTGCTCCCAGGTGCAATGATGTTGTGGCATCCCATTCTGTGACTACACCAGCCTCTATTTACTATAACCCTTTGCACTTATTCTAAAAGTAATTTGGCCTGATAAAGACACTTTTGCTTTGCATAGTACTACTGCTCCCAGGTGCACTGCTGTTGAGGCATCCCATTCTGTGACTACACCAGCCTCTATTTACTATAACCCTTTGCACTTATTCTAAAAGTAATTTGGCCTGATAAAGACACTTTTGCTGTGCATAGTACTACTGCTCCCAGGTGCACTGCTGTTGTGGCATCCCATTCTGTGACTACACCAGCCTCTATTTACTATAACCCTTTGCACTTATTCTAAAAGTAATTTGGCCTGATAAAGACACTTTTGCTTTGCATAGTACTACTGCTCCCAGGTGCAATGCTGTTGTGGCATCCCATTCTGTGACTACACCAGCCTCTATTTACTATAACCCTTTGCACTTATTCTAAAAGTAATTTGGCCTGATAAAGACACTTTTGCTTTGCATAGTACTACTGCTCCCAGGTGCACTGCTGTTGTGGCATCCCATTATGTGACTACACCAGCCTCTATTTACTATAACCCTTTGCACTTATTCTAAAAGTAATTTGGCCTGATAAAGACACTTTTGCTTTGCATAGTACTACTGCTCCCAGGTGCACTGCTGTAGGGGCATCCCATTCTGTTACTACACCAGCCTCTATTTACTATAACCCTTTGCACTTATTCTAAAAGTAATTTGGCCTGATAAAGACACTTTTGCTTTGCATAGTACTACTGCTCCCAGGTGCACTGCTGTTGTGGCATCCCATTCTGTGACTACACCAGCCTCTATTTACTATAACCCTTTGCACTTATTCTAAAAGTAATTTGGCCTGATAAAGACACTTTTGCTTTGCATAGTACTACTGCTCCCAGGTGCACTGCTGTTGGGGCATCCCATTCTGTGACTACACCAGCCTCTATTTACTATAACCCTTTGCACTTATTCTAAAAGTAATTTGGCCTGATAAAGACACTTTTGCTTTGCATAGTACTACTGCTCCCAGGTGCACTGCTGTTGGGGCATCCCATTCTGTGACTACACCAGCCTCTATTTACTATAACCCTTTGCACTTATTCTAAAAGTAATTTGGCCTGATAAAGACACTTTTGCTTTGCATAGTACTACTGCTCCCAGGTGCAATGATGTTGTGGCATCCCATTCTGTGACTACACCAGCCTCTATTTACTATAACCCTTTGCACTTATTCTAAAAGTAATTTGGCCTGATAAAGACACTTTTGCTTTGCATAGTACTACTGCTCCCAGGTGCACTGCTGTTGAGGCATCCCATTCTGTGACTACACCAGCCTCTATTTACTATAACCCTTTGCACTTATTCTAAAAGTAATTTGGCCTGATAAAGACACTTTTGCTTTGCATAGTACTACTGCTCCCAGGTGCACTGCTGTTGTGGCATCCCATTCTGTGACTACACCAGCCTCTATTTACTATAACCCTTTGCACTTATTCTAAAAGTAATTTGGCCTGATAAAGACACTTTTGCTTTGCATAGTACTACTGCTCCCAGGTGCAATGCTGTTGTGGCATCCCATTCTGTGACTACACCAGCCTCTATTTACTATAACCCTTTGCACTTATTCTAAAAGTAATTTGGCCTGATAAAGACACTTTTGCTTTGCATAGTACTACTGCTCCCAGGTGCACTGCTGTTGTGGCATCCCATTATGTGACTACACCAGCCTCTATTTACTATAACCCTTTGCACTTATTCTAAAAGTAATTTGGCCTGATAAAGACACTTTTGCTTTGCATAGTACTACTGCTCCCAGGTGCACTGCTGTTGAGGCATCCCATTCTGTGACTACACCAGCCTCTATTTACTATAACCCTTTGCACTTATTCTAAAAGTAATTTGGCCTGATAAAGACACTTTTGCTTTGCATAGTACTACTGCTCCCAGGTGCACTGCTGTTGTGGCATCCCATTCTGTGACTACACCAGCCTCTATTTACTATAACCCTTTGCACTTATTCTAAAAGTAATTTGGCCTGATAAAGACACTTTTGCTTTGCATAGTACTACTGCTCCCAGGTGCAATGCTGTTGTGGCATCCCATTCTGTGACTACACCAGCCTCTATTTACTATAACCCTTTGCACTTATTCTAAAAGTAATTTGGCCTGATAAAGACACTTTTGCTTTGCATAGTACTACTGCTCCCAGGTGCACTGCTGTTGTGGCATCCCATTATGTGACTACACCAGCCTCTATTTACTATAACCCTTTGCACTTATTCTAAAAGTAATTTGGCCTGATAAAGACACTTTTGCTTTGCATAGTACTACTGCTCCCAGGTGCACTGCTGTTGGGGCATCCCATTCTGTGACTACACCAGCCTCTATTTACTATAACCCTTTGCACTTATTCTAAAAGTAATTTGGCCTGATAAAGACACTTTTGCTTTGCATAGTACTACTGCTCCCAGGTGCACTGCTGTTGTGGCATCCCATTCTGTGACTACACCAGCCTCTATTTACTATAACCCTTTGCACTTATTCTAAAAGTAATTTGGCCTGATAAAGACACTTTTGCTTTGCATAGTACTACTGCTCCCAGGTGCACTGCTGTTGGGGCATCCCATTCTGTGACTACACCAGCCTCTATTTACTATAACCCTTTGCACTTATTCTAAAAGTAATTTGGCCTGATAAAGACACTTTTGCTTTGCATAGTACTACTGCTCCCAGGTGCACTGCTGTTGTGGCATCCCATTCTGTGACTACACCAGCCTCTATTTACTATAACCCTTTGCACTTATTCTAAAAGTAATTTGGCCTGATAAAGACACTTTTGCTGTGCATAGTACTACTGCTCCCAGGTGCACTGCTGTTGTGGCATCCCATTCTGTGACTACACCAGCCTCTATTTACTATAACCCTTTGCACTTATTCTAAAAGTAATTTGGCCTGATAAAGACACTTTTGCTTTGCATAGTACTACTGCTCCCAGGTGCACTGCGGTTGGGGCATCCCATTCTGTGACTACACCAGCCTCTATTTACTATAACCCTTTGCACTTATTCTAAAAGTAATTTGGCCTGATAAAGACACTTTTTCTTTGCATAGTACTACTGCTCCCAGGTGCACTGCGGTTGGGGCATCCCATTCTGTGACTACACCAGCCTCTATTTACTATAACCCTTTGCACTTATTCTAAAAGTAATTTGGCCTGATAAAGACACTTTTGCTTTGCATAGTACTACTGCTCCCAGGTGCACTGCTGTTGTGGCATCCCATTCTGTGACTACACCAGCCTCTATTTACTATAACCCTTTGCACTTATTCTAAAAGTAATTTGGCCTGATAAAGACACTTTTGCTGTGCATAGTACTACTGCTCCCAGGTGCACTGCTGTTGTGGCATCCCATTCTGTGACTACACCAGCCTCTATTTACTATAACCCTTTGCACTTATTCTAAAAGTAATTTGGCCTGATAAAGACACTTTTGCTTTGCATAGTACTACTGCTCCCAGGTGCACTGCGGTTGGGGCATCCCATTCTGTGACTACACCAGCCTCTATTTACTATAACCCTTTGCACTTTTTCTAAAAGTAATTTGGCCTGATAAAGACACTTTTGCTGTGCATAGTACTACTGCTCCCAGGTGCACTGCTGTTGGGGCATCCCATTCTGTGACTACACCAGCCTCTATTTACTATAACCCTTTGCACTTATTCTAAAAGTAATTTGGCCTGATAAAGACACTTTTGCTGTGCATAGTACTACTGCTCCCAGGTGCACTGCTGTTGGGGTATCCCATTCTGGGACTACACCAGCCTCTATTTACTATAACCCTTTGCACTTATTCTAAAAGTAATTTGGCCTGATAAAGACACTTTTGCTGTGCATAGTACTACTGCTCCCAGGTGCTCTGCTGTCAGGGTATCCCATTCTGTGTCTACACCAGCCTCTATTTACTATAACCCTTTGCACTTATTCTAAAAGTAATTTGGCCTGATAAAGACACTTTTGCTTTGCATAGTACTACTGCTCCCAGGTGCACTGCGGTTGGGGCATCCCATTCTGTGACTACACCAGCCTCTATTTACTATAACCCTTTGCACTTATTCTAAAAGTAATTTGGCCTGATAAAGACACTTTTTCCTTGCATAGTACTACTGCTCCCAGGTGCACTGCGGTTGGGGCATCCCATTCTGTGACTACACCAGCCTCTATTTACTATAACCCTTTGCACTTATTCTAAAAGTAATTTGGCCTGATAAAGACACTTTTGCTTTGCATAGTACTACTGCTCCCAGGTGCACTGCTGTTGTGGCATCCCATTCTGTGACTACACCAGCCTCTATTTACTATAACCCTTTGCACTTATTCTAAAAGTAATTTGGCCTGATAAAGACACTTTTGCTTTGCATAGTACTACTGCTCCCAGGTGCACTGCTGTTGTGGCATCCCATTATGTGACTACACCAGCCTCTATTTACTATAACCCTTTGCACTTATTCTAAAAGTAATTTGGCCTGATAAAGACACTTTTGCTTTGCATAGTACTACTGCTCCCAGGTGCACTGCTGTAGGGGCATCCCATTCTGTTACTACACCAGCCTCTATTTACTATAACCCTTTGCACTTATTCTAAAAGTAATTTGGCCTGATAAAGACACTTTTGCTTTGCATAGTACTACTGCTCCCAGGTGCACTGCTGTTGTGGCATCCCATTCTGTGACTACACCAGCCTCTATTTACTATAACCCTTTGCACTTATTCTAAAAGTAATTTGGCCTGATAAAGACACTTTTGCTTTGCATAGTACTACTGCTCCCAGGTGCACTGCTGTTGGGGCATCCCATTCTGTGACTACACCAGCCTCTATTTACTATAACCCTTTGCACTTATTCTAAAAGTAATTTGGCCTGATAAAGACACTTTTGCTTTGCATAGTACTACTGCTCCCAGGTGCACTGCTGTTGGGGCATCCTATTCTGTGACTACACCAGCCTCTATTTACTATAACCCTTTGCACTTATTCTAAAAGTAATTTGGCCTGATAAAGACACTTTTGCTTTGCATAGTACTACTGCTCCCAGGTGCACTGCTGTTGTGGCATCCCATTCTGTGACTACACCAGCCTCTATTTACTATAACCCTTTGCACTTATTCTAAAAGTAATTTGGCCTGATAAAGACACTTTTGCTTTGCATAGTACTACTGCTCCCAGGTGCACTGCTGTTGAGGCATCCCATTCTGTGACTACACCAGCCTCTATTTACTATAACCCTTTGCACTTATTCTAAAAGTAATTTGGCCTGATAAAGACACTTTTGCTGTGCATAGTACTACTGCTCCCAGGTGCACTGCTGTTGTGGCATCCCATTCTGTGACTACACCAGCCTCTATTTACTATAACCCTTTGCACTTATTCTAAAAGTAATTTGGCCTGATAAAGACACTTTTGCTTTGCATAGTACTACTGCTCCCAGGTGCACTGCGGTTGGGGCATCCCATTCTGTGACTACACCAGCCTCTATTTACTATAACCCTTTGCACTTTTTCTAAAAGTAATTTGGCCTGATAAAGACACTTTTGCTGTGCATAGTACTACTGCTCCCAGGTGCACTGCTGTTGGGGCATCCCATTCTGTGACTACACCAGCCTCTATTTACTATAACCCTTTGCACTTATTCTAAAAGTAATTTGGCCTGATAAAGACACTTTTGCTGTGCATAGTACTACTGCTCCCAGGTGCACTGCTGTTGGGGTATCCCATTCTGGGACTACACCAGCCTCTATTTACTATAACCCTTTGCACTTATTCTAAAAGTAATTTGGCCTGATAAAGACACTTTTGCTGTGCATAGTACTACTGCTCCCAGGTGCTCTGCTGTCAGGGTATCCCATTCTGTGACTACACCAGCCTCTATTTACTATAACCCTTTGCACTTATTCTAAAAGTAATTTGGCCTGATAAAGACACTTTTGCTTTGCATAGTACTACTGCTCCCAGGTGCACTGCGGTTGGGGCATCCCATTCTGTGACTACACCAGCCTCTATTTACTATAACCCTTTGCACTTATTCTAAAAGTAATTTGGCCTGATAAAGACACTTTTTCTTTGCATAGTACTACTGCTCCCAGGTGCACTGCGGTTGGGGCATCCCATTCTGTGACTACACCAGCCTCTATTTACTATAACCCTTTGCACATATTCTAAAAGTAATTTGGCCTGATAAAGACACTTTTGCTTTGCATAGTACTACTGCTCCCAGGTGCACTGCTGTTGTGGCATCCCATTCTGTGACTACACCAGCCTCTATTTACTATAACCCTTTGCACTTATTCTAAAAGTAATTTGGCCTGATAAAGACACTTTTGCTTTGCATAGTACTACTGCTCCCAGGTGCACTGCTGTTGTGGCATCCCATTCTGTGACTACACCAGCCTCTATTTACTATAACCCTTTGCACTTATTCTAAAAGTAATTTGGCCTGATAAAGACACTTTTGCTGTGCATAGTACTACTGCTCCCAGGTGCACTGCTGTTGTGGCATCCCATTCTGTGACTACACCAGCCTCTATTTACTATAACCCTTTGCACTTATTCTAAAAGTAATTTGGCCTGATAAAGACACTTTTGCTTTGCATAGTACTACTGCTCCCAGGTGCACTGCGGTTGGGGCATCCCATTCTGTGACTACACCAGCCTCTATTTACTATAACCCTTTGCACTTATTCTAAAAGTAATTTGGCCTGATAAAGACACTTTTTCTTTGCATAGTACTACTGCTCCCAGGTGCACTGCGGTTGGGGCATCCCATTCTGTGACTACACCAGCCTCTATTTACTATAACCCTTTGCACTTATTCTAAAAGTAATTTGGCCTGATAAAGACACTTTTGCTTTGCATAGTACTACTGCTCCCAGGTGCACTGCTGTTGTGGCATCCCATTCTGTGACTACACCAGCCTCTATTTACTATAACCCTTTGCACTTATTCTAAAAGTAATTTGGCCTGATAAAGACACTTTTGCTTTGCATAGTACTACTGCTCCCAGGTGCACTGCGGTTGGGGCATCCCATTCTGTGACTACACCAGCCTCTATTTACTATAACCCTTTGCACTTATTCTAAAAGTAATTTGGCCTGATAAAGACACTTTTGCTTTGCATAGTACTACTGCTCCCAGGTGCACTGCGGTTGGGGCATCCCATTCTGTGACTACACCAGCCTCTATTTACTATAACCCTTTGCACTTATTCTAAAAGTAATTTGGCCTGATAAAGACACTTTTGCTTTGCATAGTACTACTGCTCCCAGGTTCACTGCGGTTGGGGCATCCCATTCTGTGACTACACCAGCCTCTATTTACTATAACCCTTTGCACTTATTCTAAAAGTAATTTGGCCTGATAAAGACACTTTTGCTGTGCATAGTACTACTGCTCCCAGGTGCACTGCTGTTGGGGCATCCCATTCTGTGACTACACCAGCCTCTATTTACTATAACCCTTTGCACTTATTCTAAAAGTAATTTGGCCTGATAAAGACACTTTTGCTGTGCATAGTACTACTGCTCCCAGGGGCACTGCTGTTGGGGTATCCCATTCTGGGACTACACCAGCCTCTATTTACTATAACCCTTTGCACTTATTCTAAAAGTAATTTGGCCTGATAAAGACACTTTTGCTGTGCATAGTACTACTGCTCCCAGGTGCTCTGCTGTCAGGGTATCCCATTCTGTGACTACACCAGCCTCTATTTACTATAACCCTTTGCACTTATTCTAAAAGTAATTTGGCCTGATAAAGACACTTTTGCTTTGCATAGTACTACTGCTCCCAGGTGCACTGCTGTTGTGGCATCCCATTCTGTGACTACACCAGCCTCTATTTACTATAACCCTTTGCACTTATTCTAAAAGTAATTTGGCCTGATAAAGACACTTTTGCTGTGCATAGTACTACTGCTCCCAGGTGCACTGCTGTTGGGGCATCCCATTCTGTAACATACCATACCCCTCTTTATTTACACTAAGCAGCTCTCTTAGCAGGCCTGTTGGAGGCTGAGTGATACTGCTCACTTTTGGTGTGCATTATATTCTGTTTCATATAGACCCACCGCTGCCTGGGGGTTCTTAAAATATCACCTACTACCACGCCAGTTAGACTATGTCGGGCAGACAAGTGCCTGAAAGTGAAAAGAGGAGTGGCAGAGGCCAAGATTCCGCAGGCAGAGGTCGCAGCAGACTGGGGGCCAGTAGCAGCAGGAGTCACGCTGAGAGACCTAATCTGCCAGTATCTGCTAGCGGTCGGGTCTCCACCAGTAACGCATCTGCCGTGGTAGATTGGTTAACGCGCTCATCAACAACATCATCACAACTTACGTCTGAGACCCCCAGTCTAGGGTCGGTAGGTTCCTCTGACACAACCCTGAGTTGGCATGCCCCGAGAGCAGTCCCTGTCCTCCCATTGCCTCTGTCCTACGCCGTTCCCTCCCCCAGCGACGTATCCTATGCTTTGGGTTCAGCTCCACTCTTTAGTGAGGAGGACGATCAGATAGAGGACAGTCAGCAGCTACTGCCCAGCCAAGAAATGAAGGTGGCTTCTTTAGCTAGGCAGACAAATAGTGATGTGGACAGTGTCGTGGGTGCTGCGAGCGTTCCAGCTCCTGCGCCAGACACTGTAGACGAATCCACGCACATCAGTGACGTACAGCCACAACTCGGTGATAATGATGATGACGATGAAGCCGATCGCACTTGGGAGCCGGGTGATGAAGGGGCTTCATCGTCATCATCAGGAGAAGAGGGGCGCAGGTTGCCCCGGAGTCAGCAGCTCAGGCAGCAAGGTGTTAGCAGCATGGTTGGCAGGCAGCATGGGGGCACAATTGTAAAGCCTGGAGCCAAACGGGGCCGGGGTAGAGCACCTGCTGCGCGGCAGGCTACCTTATCGGGAGGTAGTGGGGCCCGGGTTCCTGGAGTTGGCGACAATAGCAGCGAATCAGTGAGGCCTGTTGGTGGGAAAAGTAGCTACTCGGCAGTGTGGCAGTTTTTCCTGAAGCATCCGCAGGAGGGTAACATGGCCACATGCAAGATATGTAGGCAGGAGGTGAAGCGTGGCCAGGGTCCAAATGTTGGCCCTGCGTCAACATATGCAGCGTCACCATAAAGCGGCCTGGGAGAACCTAGGCTCCGGAAAGGTGGGCCAGACTGCTTCCTCACCGAGTGGCACGCCGCTCCCAATTTCTGCCAGCCAAGGCTCCAGCACCTCAGCCGAAGGCAGCTGTGCGTCATACCCATCCTCTGTCGCTCCTGCTCCTCCTCCTCCTCCTCCAAGTCATGCATCCCGCCAGCAATCCATCAGCGAAGCCATGTCCAAGAGACAGCAGTATGCGCCCACTCATCCTACGGCGCAGAAGCTGTATGTGCTCCTGTCCAAGTTACTGGTGCTGCAGTCGCTCCCTTTTCAGGTGGTGGACTCTGCACCTTTCAGAGAACTGATGGCTTGTGCCGAGCCGAGGTGGAGAGTCCCAAGCCGTCATTTCTTTGCCAAGAAGGCAGTACCAGCGTTGCACACTTTTGTTGAACAGAAGGTGGGCCAGTCCTTGAGCCTGTCGGTGTGTAGCAAAGTGCATGGCAGCGCCGACGTCTGGAGCTGTAACTACGGTCAGGGACAGTACATGTCGTTTACGTCCCACTGGGTGAATGTGGTCCCTTTGCAGCAGCAACTTGGACAGGTCACGCCGCTTCGGCCTCCGCGTTCCCTGCCCGTTGGACCTGTGACACTGCGACTCGGCCTCCTTATCCTCCGCCATCTCCTCACCCTCCACTGTAGGCTCAAGTCTCAGTGCCCCTCCAGTCTACCATGTGTGCAGGGCACAGAGGTGTCACGCAGTGCTTCACATGGTTTGTCTTGGCGAACGGAGTCACACAGGGGAGGAACTGCTTAAATTTATTCATCAGGAAATCCAAACATGGCTTACTCCAAGAAAACTTAAAATGGGAATCATGGTTACCGACAATGGGAAGAACATTTTGTCTGCGCTGCGCCAAGGAAGCCTGACCCATGCCCCCTGCATGGCTCATGTCTTCAATCTGGTTGTCAAGCGGTTTCTGAAGTGTTCCCCCCATCTGCAAGACATCCTAACAACTTCAAGGAAACTTTGCATGCACTTCAGCCACTCATACACCGCCAAACACACCCTTCTTGAGCTACAGCGTCAGAACGGTATCCCCCAACATAGTCTGATTTGCGATGTTTCCACCCATTGGAATTCCACCCTTCACATGTTGGACTGATTATATGAACAGAGAAAAGCCATCACGGATTTCCTGATGATCCAAGCAGATAGGGGGACTCCCCTGTGTAACTTCAATGTCAACAAGTGACAGCTCATACGTGACACCTGCCGTTTGCTCAGGCCCTTTGAAGAAGCCACTTTATTTGTCAGTCGGCAGGATTACGGGATGAACGACATGATTCCACTGCTTCATGTACTACAGCACATGTTGGAAACCATGGCTGGTCAGGGCACTGGAGACATGGCGTTTACATCTTACGGCCACATGAACCCCATTGGAGCTGAACTGGAGGAGGAGGAGGAAGAGGAGGAGGAGTTGCCCAGCGAAACACAGTTTAGGCTTGGCGAAATGACTGGTTTATCTAGTCAGCGGACAGGAGAGGAGGAGCAGGAGCAGCCAGAGGAGCTAGAGGTTTTTGATGAAGGCGAGACAGAGGACCCGGGCACACCATGGCAGTATGCAGTGGAGATGGAGACAGGTAGTCCATCCGAATCACTTGCGCAAATGGCAGGAAGCATGCTCACGTGCTTGCGTAGTGACTCCAGAATAGTTTCCATCTGTCGGCGGGATGACTTCTGGCTGTCCACCTTATTGGACCCTCGCTTCCGGCACAAAATGGGGGCATTTTTTAAACCCACCGAGAGGGAGGACAAACTGAACTACTACAAAGACATTCTACGTAGGCAGTTGGCCGATGCCTATCTGCGCCATGGTCCATACTCTCGCAGGTCTGACTCGAGGGGACCTCTGTGCTCACCTTCCACTGTCATGGCTTGGGGTTGGCAGGAGCAGCAGCAGCAGCTCCATCAGCAGCAGCCTCAGTCTTCAGTCGCTAATGAGTAGCTTTCTACACCCGCATAGTGAGGCTACTCATGAGCAGCAGGAAGACCTGGAGCAGGACCTGAACCAGCAGGTCATGTCATACTTTGACATGACCATGCCAACACACCTTGAGGATCCGCTGGACTTCTGGGCAGCCAAACTTGATTTGTGGCCGCAACTAGCAGAGTTTGCCCAGGAAAAGCTGTCCTGCCCGGCAAGTAGCATGCCATCTGAGCGGGTGTTTAGTGCGGCGGGGGCCATAGTTACGGCGAGGAGAACTTGTCTGTCAACTAAAAATGTGGAGAGACTCACCTTTGTCAAAATGAATCAGGGATGGATCAGCCAGGATTTCCACCCACCAATGCCTGATGCATGCGACTAGATTCAGCATGGTGCCACGTTTTACACTTTCCAAATGGTGCAAAACATATTTATGTCTTTAGGCCAATTTTTGGGCTCCTGCTGATGCCAACTCCAGGGTGTGATTCATCTAATTTTTGGGCTCCTGAAGCCAACTCCAGTGTCTCTTTAAAGTAATGTTTGGGCTCCTGCTGCTGCTGCTGCTGCCAACTCCAGGGTGTGATTCATCCAATTTTTGGGCTCCTGAAGCCAACTCCAGTGTCTCTTTAAAGTAATATTTGGGCTCCTGCTGCTGCTGCTGCCAACTCCAGGGTGTGATTCATCCAATTTTTGGGCTCCTGAAGCCAACCCCAGTGTCTCTTTAAAGTAATGTTTGGGCTCCTGCTGCTGCTGCTGCTGCTGCCAACTCCAGGGTGTGATTCATCCAATTTTTGGGCTCCTGAAGCCAACTCCAGTGTCTCTTTAAAATAATGTTTGGGCTCCTGCTGCTGCTGCTGCTGCCAACTCCAGGGTGTGATTCATCCAATCTTTGGGCTCCTGCTGCCAACCCCAGTGTCTCTTTAAAGTAATGTTTGGGCTCCTGCTGCTGCTGCTGCCAACTCCAGGGTGTGATTCATCCAATTTTTGGGCTCCTGCTGCCAACCCCAGTGTCTCTTTAAAGTAATGTTTGGGCTCCTGCTGCTGCTGCTGCCAACTCCAGGGTGTGATTCATCCAATTTTTGGGCTCCTGAAGCCAACCCCAGTGTCTCTTTAAAGTAATGTTTGGGCTCCTGCTGCTGCTGCTGCCAACTCCAGGGTGTGATTCATCCAATTTTTGGGTTCCTGCTGCCAACCCCAGTGTCTCTTTAAAGTAATGTTTGGGCTCCTGCTGCTGCTGCTGCCAACTCCAGGGTGTGATTCATCCAATTTTTGGGCTCCTGAAGCCAACCCCAGTGTCTCTTTAAAGTAATGTTTGGGCTCCTGCTGCTGCTGCTGCTGCCAACTACAGGGTGTGATTCATCCAATTTTTGGGCTCCTGAAGCCAACCCCAGTGTCTCTTTAAAGTAATGTTTGGGCTCCTGCTGCTGCCAACTCCAGGGTGTGATTCATCCAATTTTTGGGCTCCTGAAGCCAACCCCAGTGTCTCTTTAAAGTAATGTTTGGGCTCCTGCTGCTGCTGCTGCCAACTCCAGGGTGTGATTCATCCAATTTTGGGCTCCTGCTGCCAAATCCAGTGTCTCTTTAACATAATATTTGGGCTCCTGCTGCTGCTCCTTGCAACTGCAGGGTGTGATTCATCCAATCTTTGGGCTCCTGCAGCCAACTCCAGTGTCTCTTTCAAGCTATGTTTGGGCTCCTGCTGCTGCTGCTGCTGCTTGAAACTCCAGGGTGTGTCAGTCAATTTTTGGGCTCCTGCTGCTGCCAACTCCAGTGTCTCTTTCAGCCAATGTTTGGGCTCCTGCTGCTGCTTGCAACTCCAGGGTGTGATTCATCCAATTTTTGGGCTCCTGCTGCTGCCAACACTAGTGTCTCTTTAAAGCAATGTTTGGGCTCCTGCCCCTCATAGTGATGCCACTTCAATTCTCTGCAATTGTGCCGCTCTGCGATTCTACTAGCGATGCCTCTGATTTGCATGTGAAATTTATTTACAGTATTATTTAACTAACCCAGCACGCATCCTATGCGTGTTACAGCAAGGCAAAATGGTTTACAACCCTATTGAGGCTCTAGGAGGCTCAGAAATAGCTGATTTTAATAGCGATTCGTTGCGAATAAATTCGGGTCGAATCGATTTTTGTCGGAAAATTCGGCGAATCAGTCGAATCGAATTTTTCAAAAGTTCGCTCATCTCTAATGCCTACATCCTGCGCCGTTCAGGATTATTTCGGCGGTTTGAGTCAGGAGAATTTGCGGGTGCATGGCTCCTTGGTAAGTTGAGTCCAATTACCTATTAAGAATTTATATGTGTGCCTTGAATTTTTGTGGGAGTCACCTTTCCTCCACGATGCCTTGGCCATCACCTTGGGAACATGTGTAACCCGACTGGACCCATTACTTGATCCAAACTACATTGGCTGTCAAATTTTTAGTCCTGCATTGTTTTAACTCCAAAGTGTAATGAGAGCAAAAGTCAGAAACAGTCTTCCAAACACTTTGACATCCAAATCTGTTAGGGACTTTAGCAGAGGGTCTGCGCCATCTTTGCTTACATGCATTTCACTTACTGAGTAGAGGTGAGCGGGATAAAGTGCAGGGGCAGCCTTACACCTGTTTTGGACTAAGCCAAAACAGAAAATGGGTCAGGTAAAGTTAAACCATACTACATTGTTCTGCAGCACAGACAGGAAACAATAGCTGCTAACAGTCTGCCTGATTACCCAGCATCCACAGTATTATTTACCTACTTTGGGCCCCCATCTCTCACATATGTTTAATTGTTGTTTTGGCATCTGCAATATGTATGCTCATGTTTGTGTGACAATGTCACATATCTCATTAATCTTTTTTTAAAGCAATTTTGCGCTGCAATGTCTGAATTAATGGTAATATTAGTTTCCCTTACATTGTTGTAGGCGATTTGGGGTATCCACTACTCCCGTGGCTGATGACTCCGGTCCTCCGGCCACAGACTACAGCCCAAGAGGCCTACAATCGTGCCCATAGAAAGACCAGGGCAGTGGTGGAGAGGGCCTTTGGACTCCTGAAGACCCGTTTTCGGTGCTTGGACCACACTGGGGGCTCCCTGCAGTATGACCCTAAAAAGGTCATTGATATCATTATGGCATGTGCAGCGCTGCATAATTTTGCGATTATGCAAAGGGTCCCCCGATATGTTGATTGCCCACCCTCTCCACCCTCCGATGAGCCAGACGACGCCTATGTGGGCCAGCCAAGTGCGTCTGGGCAAGCCGTGTGGGCAAATTTAATTGCCACACATTTTGCCTAATTTATGTTTGGCTTTGAATGAGTTTGTTTGGACTTGTTTATTTATGTTTTTTTGTTTTTGTTTTGGTATGTATAATTTCATTATGAATAAACCAATAATGAAGTTGTGCAAAAAAACAACAATGTTTGTGGCCTTATTTGGAGACATTGGTTATTTTTTTTTTGTTGTTGTTGTCTACTTGAACTAATATTTCTCAATCAAAACACCACAGACCTGAACTACTACTTCGTAAAATGTTTCTGGGATACAAACAGAATAGGAGGTGAGTGCCCCTCACATACTTTGGGGCCAGACATGTACATGAAATTTGTTTAAAAACATGTTCCAAAACAGAAAATTTGACACAAATAAGCCCTCTCCTGCTTGCCCACATTTTCAACAGACACAGGTTGGAAGCAAACCTAGCTATGCCACATCTACACCTGTAAGTCAATGGGCCACCCAAACCAGAACACCCAGTCCCAATCCCAATCCAGTACAATCACAGCCAGGGTCCAAGGTCTTAGTTTGGCAGCCCAGAATGTCACCCAATCATGCCGCCAAACATGAGTAGCCACCACAAATGTTATTGTGCCCAAGACAGCCACGCAACAGCTTAAGTGGCCGCTTCAGTGAGTCTTGGCCTCTGTCATTGGCTAGTGGGCTACCTCACGCCTTGAATGACCTATATGGGGGCAAATCCAAAACAACCTAGCAAGAGCAGCGCAAAATGGCAGATTTTTAGGCCTCACCAGACAAGTCAATCCAGTGGGGATGTCTCGCAAAGATGTGGAACAGATTCAGGCCAAACACACATTAATATTGTTGATGCCCATAGAACCCAGGTTGGGGCCCTTGGGGGGGCCCTAACCTGGGCCTGTGTGGCATTCAGAATCTGCAACTGTTCCAAAATGTTTCTTTGGTTACTGTGCATTGCGGCCATGCCTGACCTGATTTCTGAGGTCAAGTTGGCCATGTGGCTGTTATGGGTCCTCAATTCAGTCAGCACGGCACTGAAGGTAGTATTTAGGGACTCTAATTGGCCCCTAAGATGCTCTTGATTTTGTTGATTTTGGCGACGAAAAAGCCACCTCTCATGGTGCCATGCTGACTCCATCATCTGCACGCCCCTCCCCTGGGAAACTGGGCGACGTTGCTGAGTACGCCGCCCAATTCCCCGGGTTGTGGGGCGTGCAGATGATGTTGCTCGAGGACCCCCAACAGCCACAGGTATGCTCGCCAAATCCTCAGCAGCAGATCTGAAACTGGGGACTGGAGGGTCAGTCTCTGCATGCTGCCCACGATGTGCAGGCAGCATGCAGCCAGCTTCCCTCTGCTGCTGAGGATTTGGCGGAGAAACATTTTGGGACAGTTGCAGATTCTGGCCCAGGGGAAGATCTTCATAATCTCCAAGGAAGCTTCCATCCTCCTCCTGCTCCTGGATTTGCTCCATCAGTGTGTGGCTCTGTTGGGGACATGTGAAAAAAAAAAGTTTCAGTGTGGGGAATACCTATATAAATCAGACAAGAAAAACATGGCAAGCCACATGCATACACAACAGCATAAAAAAACACTTACCGTAGATATCGGATCCTGGGTCCTATGCAGCGCGGAAGAAGACGGCAGCGGTAACATGGCAGAGGAGTCCCCACTAGCTGAGGGATGATGCTGGGCTGCATTAGAAGAAAAAGAGCTATGAAAACACACAACTATGCATTGTTGATGTTTAAGAACACATATGCTAAGCAAAGAAACGTGACCAAGCAGGAATGGCCACTCCCACAACGTCGCCACTTGGCCTTCACTAGGAATGCCATTACATTAGTGCATGGATTGTTAAACCAGACTAGACACATTGGTCACGTGTCTAAAATCAAACATGCAACTAATGGCTGCTGTGTGGGTTGCCACATCCCTTTTAGGCAATGAAGTTAACACACTAAGGTGCCAAATAGCAGTTACAATATGATTCTGGTGGGGAACATTGTATCTCAGAAAACATTTGTAGCAAACCATCTTAATCCGTTGGGCACCCAACCCAGCTCTTAGCAAATTGACCAACAGCCAAAGATGTTAGTGTGGCATGTGCTTGTCAATTAATACATAGCACGCATTCCTTTTTTCCACTCCTAAGTTTCCTAGTTTTCTGAAATTTACTTAAACGTCATGTATGTGGGTGCACATTACCAGTCCACACACATTACACACCCTGGTCAAAGTGAGCACTCCAATCAAAGCCACACCCTAGAGCCATGTGTTTAGCTAGCCCTTGCTGCCACACCCTAGAGACATGTGTTTAGCTAGCCCTTGCTGCCACACCCTAGAGCCATGTGTTTAGCTAGCCCTTGCTGCCACACCCTAGAGCCATGTTTTTAGCTAGCCCTTGCTGCCACACCCTAGAGCCATGTGTTTAGCTAGCCCTTGCTGCCACACCCTAGAGCCATGTGTTTAGCTAGCCCTTGCTGCCACACCCTAGAGCCATGTTTTTAGCTAGCCCTTGCTGCCACACCCTAGAGCCATGTGTTTAGCTAGCCCTTGCTGCCACACCCTAGAGGCATGTGTTTAGCTAGCCCTTGCTGCCACACCCTAGAGACATGTGTTTAGCTAGCCCTTGCTGCCACACCCTAGAGACATGTGTTTAGCTAGCCCTTGCTGCCACACCCTAGAGACATGTGTTTAGCTAGCCCTTGCTGCCACACCCTAGAGCCACGTGTTTAGCTAGCCCTTGCTGCCACACCCTAGAGCCATGTGTTTAGCTAGCCCTTGCTGCCACGCCCTAGAGCCATGTGTTTAGCTAGCCCTTGCTGCCACACCCTAGAGCCATGTGTTTAGCTAGCCCTTGCTGCCACACCCTAGAGCCATGTGTTTAGCTAGCCCTTGCTGCCACACCCTAGAGACATGTGTTTAGCTAGCCCTTGCTGCCACACCCTAGAGCCATGTGTTTAGCTAGCCCTTGCTGCCACACCCTAGAGCCACGTGTTTAGCTAGCCCTTGCTGCCACACCCTAGAGCCATGTGTTTAGCTAGCCCTTGCTGCCACGCCCTAGAGCCATGTGTTTAGCTAGCCCTTGCTGCCACACCCTAGAGCCATGTTTTTAGCTAGCCCTTGCTGCCACACCCTAGAGCCATTTGTTTAGCTAGCCCTTGCTGCCACACCCTAGAGCCATGTGTTTAGCTAGCCCTTGCTGCCACACCCTAGAGCCATGTTTTTAGCTAGCCCTTGCTGCCACACCCTAGAGCCATGTGTTTAGGTAGCCCTTGCTGCCACACCCTAGAGCCATGTGTTTAGCTAGCCCTTGCTGCCACACCCTAGAGACATGTGTTTAGCTAGCCCTTGCTGCCACACACTAGAGACATGTGTTTAGCTAGCTCTTGCTGCCTATGTGTAGGTTTACACACATTTTTGGGGTCATTCACACATTACTAACCTGCTGGAATTGGCGGGTTGTCGGTGTCCTGCTGGCCTGAGTGTCCCTCTAAGGCCACAGGATGGAGCAAGCCCAGAATCATCTCCTCAGCCTGTGTAAATCTCATTTTGGTTGGAAATCCTCCGCCAGTTTTTTCGCTGTAAAACATAGTAAGCATCATTAAGCGCACTGATGGATACACAAGAATAATAAAAACCCACAAATAAGCTATGTACCTGTACAGCCGCCTTTGACTCTGTTTCTTCCGCACGGCATATTTCAGGTCCGAGATCTTCCGCTGAACCTGTTCCACATCTTTGTGTTCCTCAACCGCTGCATTGACTTGCCTGGTGAGTTCTTCCAAAATCTCTGCTTTGCGCTGTTTGCTGGTGGTTTTGGATTTGCTCCCATATAGGTCATCAAAATATAAGGTGAGCCCACTAGCCAATGCCAGAGTTTGGGACTCACCAAAACGGCCACTCAAGTGTCCTCGGCGCAATGTGCGGCCTCTTTGGGGTGGTTGTGGCTCCTCAGTGCTTGGTGGCAAATGGGGTGACATTCTGGGCTGGGGAGATGGAGGAGACCTCAAGGACTGGAGGCTGGCTGTGGATCGTACTGGACTGGGAAAGGGACTGAGTGTTCAGGGCTGGGTGGCCATTGAAGTAGCAGGTGTCGATGTGGCATAGGGGGAATGCATGACAACCTGTGCCGGAGGAGAATGTGGGCGAGCAAGAGAGGGTCTGGGCGAGCTGGAGCTGCTGCTTTGAGCCCTGTGGGTCTGTGGGGCCTTGGAGGTCGTTGGCTGGGGTGAGGCATATCTGGTGGTTCGCACACTCTTGGCCTTTGCTTTGGAGTCATGTGCGGGGGGGGAGGGGGCCATTGGCCTTTGACGGCTTTTCGGGCTTCTGGACCTTGTTCGGCCCCTGCTGCGCCTTGGGCCCCTGCTGCGGCTTCTGAACCTGGACCTTGTTCGGCCTCTGCTGCGCCTTGGGCCCCTGCTGCGGCTTCGGGACCTGGACCTTGTTCGGCCCCTGCTGCGCATTGGGCCCCTGCTGCGGCTTCGGGACCTGGACCTTGTTCGGCCCCTGCTGCGCCTTGGGCCCCTGCTGCGGCTTCTGGACCTGGACCTTGTTCGGCCCCTGCTGCACCTTGGGCCCCTGCTGCGGCTTCTGGACCTGGACCTTGTTCGGCCCCTGCTGTGCCTTGGGCCCCTGCTGCAGCTTCGGGACCTGGTTGGGGACCTTGTTCGGCCCCTGCTGCGCCTTGGGCCCCTGCTGCGGCTTCGGGCCCTGTGTTTGGGGCCTTTGGCTATGGCCTTGGTGCCACGTGGGGGGGGGATGTGGGGCAGGGTGCGGTGGGGCTTCGTCCCCTCTTACCCATCTGTGGGGCATGAGCTTGCCCAGCCTTGGTTTGCTTGCTCTTTGGTTGGGCTGCTGCAACCTCCTTTTTGGCCGCGGCCTTTGTGGTAGGCCTTAGCCTGGCTTTCGGCTCTTGGGAGCGTGTTTTCGGTCCCTCGGCCTGCTCAGCCCGCTTGGTCTGCTTCTTCTGGCCAGTATTTTTTTTCGGTGCCATTTTTGGTGGACTCTCAAAGAGAATGAGCTGTGTGTGCAGGGACCTTTAAATAAGGTATCCGTCGTGTGACGCCTACGCGTTTGCTTACGCGCACGGCCGGCCGTTCGCACAGCCGTGCGAAACCCGGAAACCGCTGGGGCAGTGCTTATCTTCTGCCGAGAAGAAGAAGAAAGATGGCGCCCACTATCTTCACCCGCCAACAAGAAGAGATCATCATGCTCGTAAGTGTCTTTTAAGGACTTTGCTTGGATTTGTAAATGCTGCTCTACATGTTAAGGATGCACACGAAGTAATAGATTGTTTTTACATTTGGTTCACCTACATGCACACCCAAGCGCACGCCACACACGTGCGGCCAGATTTGAAAGTTAACTTAGCCTAGAAGTGTGTGTGTGTGTATGTGTTCATGTGATTGAACCAAAGAATGTATTGTTGTCACTTCTTGATAGGCATTTCTGATTTCTTACTATGTTTGATTTCTGTTTTGTAGACCATGCTGGAGCGCAGGTACGACTACCTGCCCAACTCATTTGAGAAACAAAACGTTGCCCTGGAGATCATCTCGGAGATCCAACATCAGACCGACACCATCTTCACCCACACACAGATCATGCAGCATTGGTCGGACCTGAAGCGACTGCACATGCCCCGGGTGCGGAGGTTTTTCGGGATCCATTTCCCAAGTAAGTACATAGCGCTTGCATGCAAGATGTAACTACGACAGAAGTTAGGCCTTTTATTTATAATGCCTTTTCTTTGGTAGTGTTGGAAATGGATTACCACATTCGCCGCACCCTGAGGCGCACAGGCCGACCAGTGCTGCATGATTCTGCAGCTGGGAGTGAAGGTGGTGGATCTCCAGGGCGACGGGCCGACCCCTCCTCTGTGGCCTCCTCAGACCAGCCCCTGGACCTTACCACAGAGGAGGGGCGGCACAGTGTGGGCAGGGAGTCGTACCCTGCCAGATGCGTCTGGAGCGGGTGAGGAAGTGGAAGAGGAGGCAGCAGATGTGCTCCAAGCAGAAGCTGGAGAAGGTGAGTGATGTGAACCAGACTTGCCAAAATACATTTTCTGACTGAGGAATTTGACCATAAAACTGAACGTATTTCCCATGTTTCTACAGGCACTTCTTCACAGCAGAGCCAGGACCCAGGACCTCAGCGTGTTGTCCCCAACGAGCCAGCTCGCGGCCACCAACCAAGTAAGTAGTCAGGGCATTATTAGCATTTATGTGGTACTTGACATCAAAACACAGATACATCAAGCCCTAGCCAATGGCAATATAAGAGTGACCTGTGGGCACTTCCTTAGCTTTATGACTTGCCAGAATTACATATGTATCCTTGATTTATTTGTGTAACTTCAAAACATTCAATCCACAGGTGGCAAACATGTATTGGTATGAATCTAATGTTTTTTTCTCCATTTGTTACAGGGACCACACGGCAACAAATGAATAGGAGGGTCCTTGCGCTGGTGGCCGATATGAAGGTGATGGTTGACTCGTTGGGGACAACAGAAGAAGATGAAGAGGAGTAAAGTCCTGGGTCCTGGCCCTGTTCTGCTGAGGCATTTTAAACAATTTGTAAATAGTTTTTATTCAAAACCAAAAAAAAAATTTATTTGCCCAGAGCAAAACATATTTTAATGTTTTAAACCCAAAACAAAAATTTTAGAGTAAAAAAGTTAAAAGAAAACAACGTTTCAGTGTCATTTCTGGTAACACATACATTTACAAAAAAAAAAGGGGCAAATACATATTTTGAGATCAAGATTCAGATGTCCACGAAGGGATTTGGGTAAGTTTTAGGGTGCTAAAATGGAAGAAGAACCTAAGCGCTAAGTGATTTGGGTAAGTTTTAGGGTGCTAAAATGGAAGAAGAACCTAAGCGCTAAGTGATTTGGGTAAGTTTTAGGGACCTAAAATGGAAGAAGAACCTAAGCGCTAAGTGATTTGGGTAAGTTTTAGGGTGCTAAAATGGAAGAAGAACCTAAGCGCTAAGTGATTTGGGTAAGTTTTAGGGTGCTAAAATGGAAGAAGAACCTAAGCGCTAAGTGATTTGGGTAAGTTTTAGGGTGCTAAAATGGAAGAAGAACCTAAGCGCTAAGTGATTTGGGTAAGTTTTAGGGTGCTAAAATGGAAGAAGAACCTAAGCGCTAAGTGATTTGGGTAAGTTTTAGGGTGCTAAAATGGAAGAAGAACCTAAGCGCTAAGTGATTTGGGTAAGTTTTAGGGTGCTAAAATGGAAGAAGAACCTAAGCGCTAAGTGATTTGGGTAAGTTTTAGGGTGCTAAAATGGAAGCAGAACCTAAGCGCTAAGTGATTTGGGTAAGTTTTAGGGTGCTAAAATGGAAGAAGAACCTAAGTGCTAAGTGATTTGGGTAAGTTTTAGGGTGCTAAAATGGAAGAAGAACCTAAGGGCTAAGTGGTTCGGGTGAGCTTTAAGGGCTCCAAAGTGAAAAGGCAGGATAGCGCTAAGTGGTTCGGGTGAGCTTTAAGGACCCAAAAGGGAAAAGGCAGGATAGCGCTAAGTGGTTCGGGTGAGCTTTAAGGACCCAAAAGTGAAAAGGCAGGATAGCGCTAAGTGGTTCGGGTGAGCTTTAAGGACCCAAAAGGGAAAAGGCAGGATAGCGCTAAGTGGTTCGGGTGAGCTTTAAGGACCCAAAAGGGAAAAGGCAGGATAGCGCTAAGTGGTTCATGTGAGCTTTAAGGACCCAAAAGGGAAAAGGCAGGATAGCGCTAAGTGTTTCGGGTGAGCTTTAAGGACCCAAAAGGGAAAAGGCAGGATAGCGCTAAGTGGTTCGGGTGAGCTTTAAGGACCCAAAATGGAAAAGGCAGGATAGCGCTAAGTGGTTCGGGTGAGCTTTAAGGACCCAAAATGGAAAAGGCAGGATAGCGCTAAGTGGTTCGGGTGAGCTTTAAGGACCCGAAAGGGAAAAGGCAGGATAGCACTAAGTGGTTTGGGTGAGCTTTAAGGACCCAAAATGGAAAAGGCAGGATAGCGCTAAGTGGTTCGGGTGAGCTTTAAGGACCCAAAAGGGGAAAAGCAGGATAGCGCTAAGTGGTTCGGGTGAGCTTTAAGAACCCAAAAGGGAAAAGGCAGGATAGCGCTAAGTGGTTCGGGTGAGCTTTAAGGACCCAAAAGGGAAAAGGCAGGATAGCGCTAAGTGGTTCGGGTGAGCTTTAAGGACCCAAAAGGGAAAAGGCAGGATAGCGCTAAGTGGTTCGGGTGAGCTTTAAGGACCCAAAAGGGAAAAGGCAGGATAGCGCTAAGTGGTTCGGGTGAGCTTTAAGGACCCAAAAGGGAAAGGCAGGATAGCGCTAAGTGGTTCGGGTGAGCTTTTTTGTATTATAAGTGATGGGAGTGAAATTATGTATGCGAGCACTTTAATGAGGTAAGTTTGTAGTGCGCAGGCGCAAGATCGTAAGAATTTCGTTTGGACGAATATTTTTGGAAAAAGTGAAGCAGGATGTATCGGGAAGCGGAACGGATTCGTGTGAGGATACGATGGGAAAAGGCCAAAAACTAAAGGCTACATCGTTAGCTGAGAAAATGAATCTGAAAAGTCTCGATGGAAACTGACATCCTCGTACGCGTACTCTGTCATACGAGCGGACGGAAATTTTACAGAACGTTTACAATGCATGCATAGAATCGCTCGCACATTCATACGAGAGCGGGAACTTTTGAAAATGATACGACGACGGCACTAAAACTGAAGTTTTTTGTGTCTCTCTGAATCGAGGCTCAGGTCGCCGGGTATGGCTTCCTCAGCACCATTTTGGGTAATATTCAACACCTAAGTCACTCTATGCAATACAAAAAGCTACTTGGCTTCATATTTATACTGTGCTAAGAATGGTACCTGGTATGCAAGCAGAACATTAAAAGGGACTCGTTTGGCAAGATCACGCATGGCACAGGATAAGGAAATATTTTGTCTGGGTCATTATAGCAATCTTGGCCCAGTAGAATCTATAACAAAGGATAAGGGAACCCAAATGACAATCTTGGCCCAGCAGAATCTATAACAAAGGATAAGGGAACCCAAATGACTAGTTCATATTTAAGGTAAATAATAAGGCATGGTGGGTATTCAATGCTAGGGGGGAAGAGACTCACCCAGGAATAGTTTTAGTGGTGGATAGAAAAACAGTGCAGGCAAGCTCTTCCAATGCGTAGTATAGCTGAAGAAATATCACCTCTGCCGCTTTTATATACGGCTGTCTCGAATATTGTGCCCTGCAATAAAGAGGAGCTGCCACACAGTCCACCCTGGTGCAGCTGTGTTGTGTGCTCCTGGGTATGCAAGGAGTTCTACTGTCACCTTTCATTACACCCTTTGGAGCGCACATACGCGTTCCATATGTACAGAAAGAGGTGTCGTTCGCGCGGCAATTCTACTTCCTCCAGTTACCTCGTGGTGATAGGCTGAAGAGGCACCAATGCCAGACGGTGCCTGGTGAAACGTAACGTCACTTCTGCCCGGGCCTGGGTAGTAAGGGCCATGGAGCGCAGACCTGTGTTCCAGCCAAACGCTGGAATCTTATAGATTCCCGGGCCGATCCTGCAGGAAGTTGGTCCACTTTAAATCATTACTGATAACTAAGAATTCCAAATTGTGTGCCGTGCGTTTACAGAAAAAACATGCCAAATAAAGAACTAAAAGAAAAAAAAAACCCAAACCAAGTTTTAATTATAAAAAAGATGCGAAACTTATGGTCTCATTTAGACCCGGATAGTAATGTGCTTTGAGAGGGTTTATCCATCTGGTTTCTCTCTGCAGGGTTATTTTTTCAAGATCTCCACCCCTTGAATTTTTATGGATCCTGTTCAAGCCCAACACATACATCCCTGTAGGGTCTATGTAGGTATTATGGTACATGGCAAAGTGCCGCCCTATTGATGCTGGTGTTCATATGCTCACTTACACAGTTTGCAGTTGGTTTTGCCAATATAATATCTGTTATAAGGACATACTAGGACCTAAATGAAATCTGTGCTATTACAGTGGGCAAAGTGTTTTAATGCTATGGTTGGTTTATTAGGTAAGTCTACGTTTTTTTCTTTGTTTAAAAAATTTACACATCCGACATGATTGGCATTTGTATGGGTATTTTACAACATTCCTTAGTGTTTGTTGTAGCATAATGACTGTGGACTAGTTGATCCTTGATCCTAGTTGATCCTTGATCCTGTGTTTCTTGATCTCCTATAAATGAATTTAGGTCTATTGGGAATTAATTTTTTAATGCTGTAAAATATGCCAGTGCCATTCTGTAAAATATGCCAGTGACGATTAAATATACTTTTTATTTGTTGGCAGTGCTCAGAAAATGTCAGGATCATTGCTACTGTAGCGTCTGAGTCCTTTAGTCTGGGTTTGTACAAAAGGTCCTGTCTTGGTCTGTTTTTGGCCCTCTTATATGCCTTATGTAAAATCTTAGAACTGTATCCTCTGGCTGAAAGTCTTTTTTTGCATATCATCAGCTACTTATTCTAAGTATGTCACACACCCCGATTCAAGAACTTCTGAAGTGGAGAAACTATTGCATACCAAAAAATCCAGACAGGCAATGGTCAATTTGGAAACAAAAACACATTTTTATCGCAAGCACACGGCAGCTAATACTTATAGCCACTAGTGCGCATGGTGAACAAGATCCACAATCCCTTTCTTTGGAGTAACCATCTATGTAGTCCCTGTTGCTTCCAATCCTAGTGCAATCAATTCATTTTCTATCTGTGATTGGGAATTCTTTGGTCAGATGGTAAACTATCATCTCCCTCTCCCTTTCTGCTAAAATTATGTTTACACTGTAATTTTGGGGCAAAAAAGGTGTAGATCTTTCACTACCTCAAATGTGTCATTTTTTTGTGTAGGACAGTAATTGAGGCCAACATTAATAATTGTTCTTGTTCTTGTGTGAGAATCACACTGGATAGATTCAGAATATCTACTTTCTTGTGTTACTATTTTTAAAATGTGTGGATGTATTATTTATCTCCTCATTTTTTCAATGTTTCTCTTCCTATTTCGGATATGTCTAAAAAAAGCCTCCAGTTCATGGGAATTAGTATTAGAGGCTCCTTCCTTTCTGGATGCTTCATCCTGTTTTCGTTTGATTTGGACCTAGTTATCACTTCATCGTGGTGGAGGGACATTTCCCTCGTGGGGGAGCTCATTGGTGGGGTCTGTTGCCCCTTAGTTTAGCACTTTGCGCTGAGAATTTGTCCCTATGTTTATTGCTAGTTGTTTCCAGAGAGGAGGAGGAGTCAGAGGAAGAATATTGTCTCGGCTTGCATTCTTCTTTGAATTTCTTTAAATCCTCAACGGTATCCTGAATTTGTGTATCAATGGAAATTAGTTGTTGTTTGTGATGTTCTAGTAGTAAATTCATTTGATTTAAAGAAGAATCCCATAGTGTATCTTCCCATTTTTTTTGAAGTGCCTACTTATTGGGCCTATCTGGGGAAATAATTTGAGTCTTAACCCTTTCAGGATGATTCTATTCTCCATGTACACCTGCAGGTATTGGATATCCCACCATATTTTGGACTTCTTATGGAGAAGATTATGAAGAGAATTAAAGTATCACATATGTATTGATTGACACCCGTTCCTGTCCAGAGGACTCCTCCAAACTGAAACAGCGCATTAGGAGATTTTCATATAAAATACAACTTCTATGCCCACCTTGCAGTTTTTCAAGTAAGTACACACCTCAAGCTTTTTAGGCATCGATGATGTGGGTTCAGTTTTCTGGAAGTAATTCTGAATTATTTGGTTGTACAGTTTCCCTAAAAAAAAATGAAGACACATTTTTCTAAGAAAACAATACGCAAACAAGAAGAAACAAGTTACATCTGAAAAAGCAAGGTCCCCCGAACAGACCAATACCAAATAAGCTTAGGTACTTTCAAAGGTAGGGTTGCCAAACACTCCTAAGTAAAGCATGCGCGTTAACTTTACTTGAAATCCCCCCCCCCCTGCAGTTTTTCAACCAAAACAACCTTTTTGGAATACCTCCCACAAATCATATATTCCCACCTTAAGCTTTCTAGTCACACCAAGCTTGTTGAAGTGGGCTCATCTTTCTGGATGTAATCCCTCAAAGAATTCTTTGGTTGCACAGGGTTTCCTAAATAGTGAATAAAGAAGTAGAATAAGAAACACATTTTCCTAAAATGAACGAACAGAACAATACCCAACATGCATAGCAAATTTTAACCCATTTTACTGCCAGCCTACTTGAGAGTTGTCACCCTCTGCTCATTTTCAATTTTGTGCTATGTTTAACTTTGATTTTTGCAGGAATTTCCAGGAAAATTCTATATTTATTTCAGCAGAGTTTTGGGCTTTAACGTGAAATGTCTTGTTTGTAATGTTTCCAGTGTTTTTTTTAGGGGCTTGCAGACTAGGGTGCGAAGACCAGCTTTGTTGGCCTAGGCCCTGAAAGCTACAAGCCCATGTAGACTTCATGACCCCCTGCCCCGACCGGGCTTTAGGGAGGCATCAATGGATGGATCAAAGGGTTAACTGTAAAAAAAACACAGACATATCAGAAAAAAATATTTTAATATTTATTTTTTAAAAACTTACTTCTGACCCATTCCCGAACACTGTGTCTCACGCTGATCACTCTTGTTTCTGTTCTACTGCTGCTGCTGAAAGCTTTTTATACCTGCTGAGTGTTATAAAGTGTTAATTTTTTAAGGGTTAAATACAAAGGGTTTTTTTAAAGGTTAAAAACAAAGGGTTAACAGTAAAAAAATGACATTTATTAAAATGTTTTTTCTTTTATTTACTCACCATCTTCAGCCCTAATGCCAAGCAATGTCCCTTGATGATCGCTTGTGGCAGATACTGGTGATTGGTGGATCACCGGCATCTGAGGGCTTTCAGGCAGGTAGCTGGATGAAGTCATCTTCATCAAGTTGGGGGGAGGCTATTCTGGGCCCTCTCCTGAGGATTGAAGAGCTCTGGGGGGGAGGAGACCCAGTGGGAGGGAATGTGCACTGAGGTAAGTAAATGTAATCTTTTTCTCTTTAGTTTAACAGTGAGTGCCAGTGGCAGTGGAAACGGGAGGTGGGGGGTTGGGCCCTCTCCTGAAGCCTGAAAGGCCTGGGGGGGGATCGGATGCCCCCTGGGTGAAGAGAAGAACCGGCTGAGTCAATCAGGGGGTCAGGTGAGTGGTTGTTCTTTTTTTTTTGCTACTAGCAGGGGGAAACGCTAGGCCCATGAGTCTCAAGTGCTTGGCGATTAACGGTTGGCGAGACTCACGGGCTTAAAGGGTTATAAGGGTTAATAAAAGGACAAGTATCATTTGAAACTTCTGAAAATGTTATGTTCTTATATTACAGACCTTGAAGTAAGAAACATTTCAGCAGTACACTTTATTTAAAAAAAAATATTTAATTCTGCACATTTCTCCCACTTGAATGTCACAAAAAATCTTCATACCTGCACCTGGCCTGCATTCCAAGCCTTTAAAGATCCAAGATGGCGGTCCGTGGAATCACCGTTGGCCAGCAAAGTGGAAGTGTCTAGTCTCCCATGTTGCTCAGCATTGTGTGAGAGTGCTGCTATCACCTGTACCCCTGCTCTCTTTTCCTCAGCGCATGACCGAAAGTCTGTCACAAGCATGCACAACCTCCATGAATGGTGCTCTGCTCATGGTTAGTGAATGCTAATTGGTTGTTAGCCTAATGAGTGCCGCCCGCAGAGGTTGTGACTGGGTGTTAAACAGCGAGCCGTGCTCCAGTCTGCAAGAGTTCCTTACTGCACAAATACAATTTAAAGTAAGTATAGGGGAGCTTGTTGGGAAGATGGCTGCACCCATATTCCAGAGTCCTGAGCAGCATTTCAGTAAGCATCTAAAATCTATATACAATGAAATAATGTATGCTGGGGAAACATTTTTTCAATTACCATTGACTGAAGCTGAAGGTCCAGTTTAAGTATTAAGCCTTCCATAAACTGGAAGAAGGGAAGATGTTGATTTGTTTTTGTTGCTGTTCTAGATGAACAGTTTAACTCAACAGAGTAAGCACTACCAGTAGCTCATGTCTGATAAAACTGACCCTGCCTGCTATATTATGGTCTCCAAGGGACAATTTATAATTCTGTATACCTTTACTTGCATCAATTACAGCTTAAACATAGCTCTCTTTACACACTGAGGACATATTAAACCGTGCATGCTCAGCATGGCTAAGAAGCATTCCTGGAAGATATGGGCTGCAAATATAACCCCCTCATCATATAGATCTTTACAGCACCTGATTAATTGTAAATAACCTGTAACTATATGTGTTAGACAAGCAGCATCTCCACAGCCCCTCAGCTTCCCTCCATTCTTTGCTTGCAGCTGTTGATGCTTATTTCCCCCGCATTCACCTTCTATTAAGGAGACATAGAGCCCTTTTTAAGAAGCGTCAATGCCATGTGGCACCCCTTTTTTGGCCTCAGCACCACTGGGCGTCAAATTTAACAACTGAAAATGCCAATGCGGCCTCTTGTCTAGCGTTTTATTTAACTATAGAGCCGAAAACGATGCAGCTTCAGTGCCCCTTTGTCCCCAGCAGTGATTTCTGGCAACTGTAATGATGAAATGCTGACCAGCGGCAAGAAAAAACAGCGCCAAAGATTTCAAGGTGGACAAAAATCATAACTATGCTATTGAGCGCCAGATAAATGTTGGTCCACTGGAGCTGGGATAATCAGCAGCCGGGTCCAAGCTGACATAGGCTGGCCAATGCCTAGTGCAACAATCCAAGCGAATTAGTTAGTGTTCTGCGCAGCGACTGCTAGCGAAATTTAAGTCCACAGTACAGTACCAGATAAGACCAAAATGCTGGCACTACGGAACTGACGCCATAGCCACAAGAAAGGTGCTAAATGTCACCCATCATAATTAACGCCCTAAGAGAATCTTTCAACTAAGCTATTTCAACAGGGGGGCATCACAATGAACAAGCAGAGGGGGAGGATTGTGAGGTGGTCAGAAATAGAGAAATTAAGGGAAGAATATGGCAGATGTGATATCAATCCATCCCTATAACTAGTGATGAGCGAGTAGTATTCGACCGAGCCGGTATTCGATCGAATACTACGCTGTTCGTCATACTCGATTTCGATCGAGTACAGCGGCGATGGCGCACTCACAATTCGTTTCCCCTCCCACCTTCCCTGGCGCGTTTTTTACACCAATCACCATGCAGGGGGGGTGGGACAGGTCCTGGGAGGACGCTGGCATCGCGAAAACGGCGTCTACACGCATTGGCTGGAAAAACCATGTGACCTCGAATATACAAAACTCAGCACTTCCTCTTCGTCAGCATTAGCAGCTTGAACTTAGTGAGGGACAGACGCTCACAGCAGGGAAAGACAGGCTGTCGCTGGCAGGGCCCCAGAAGCTCGGAATATCGCATTTACCACCATCTATACCAGCTACCAGAAGACAAGAGAGTCATTAAGAGCCCTTATTAGGGCTACTACGCTGAACGGTATATGGCTCATATGTAGGCAGGCAGGGCCCCAGAAGCTCAGAATATCGCTTTTACCACCATATATACCAGCTACCAGAAGACAAGAGAGTCCTTAAGAGCCCTTATTAGGGCTACTACGCTGAACAGTATATAGCTCATATCCTATGTAGGCAGGCAGGGCCCCAGAAGCTCAGAATATAGCTTTTACCACCATATATACCAGCTACCAGAAGACAAGAGAGTCCTTAAGAGCCCTTATTAGGGCTACTACGCTGAACAGTATATAGCTCATATTCTATGTAGTCAGGCAGGGCCCCAGAAGCTCAGAATATAGCTTTTACCACCATATATACCAGCTACCAGAAGACAAGAGAGTCATTAATCCCTTATTAGTGCTGCTATGTTGAACAGTATATAGCTCATATCCTATGTAGTCAGGCAGGGCCCCAGAAGCTCAGAATATCGCTTTTACCACCATATATACCAGCTACCAGAAGACAAGAGAGTCATTAAGAGCCCTTATTAGGGCTACTATGCTGAACAGTATATAGCTCTTATGTAGGCAGGCAGGGCCCCAGAAGCTCAGAATATCGCATTTACCACCATATATACCAGCTACCAGAAGACAAGAGAGTCATTAAGAGCCCTTATTAGGGCTACTACGCTGAACAGTATATAGCTCATATTCTATGTAGTCAGGCAGGGCCCCAGAAGCTCAGAATATAGCTTTTACCACCATATATACCAGCTACCAGAAGACAAGAGAGTCCTTAAGAGCCCTTATTAGGGCTACTACGCTGAACAGTATATAGCTCATATTCTATGTAGTCAGGCAGGGCCCCAGAAGCTCAGAATATCGCTTTTACCACCATATATACCAGCTACCAGAAGACAAGAGAGTCATTAAGAGCCCTTATTAGGGCTACTACGCTGAACAGTATATAGCTCATATCCTATGTAGTCAGGCAGGGCCCCAGAAGCTCAGAATATCGCTTTTACCACCATATATACCAGCTACCAGAAGACAAGAGAGTCCTTAAGAGCCCTTATTAGGGCTACTACGCTGAACAGTATATAGCTCATATCCTATGTAGGCAGGCAGGGCCCCAGAAGCTCAGAATATAGCTTTTACCACCATATATACCAGCTACCAGAAGACAAGAGAGTCCTTAAGAGCCCTTATTAGGGCTACTACGCTGAACAGTATATAGCTCATATTCTATGTAGTCAGGCAGGGCCCCAGAAGCTCAGAATATAGCTTTTACCACCATATATACCAGCTACCAGAAGACAAGAGAGTCCTTAAGAGCCCTTATTAGGGCTACTACGCTGAACAGTATATAGCTCATATTCTATGTAGTCAGGCAGGGCCCCAGAAGCTCAGAATATCGCTTTTACCACCATATATACCAGCTACCAGAAGACAAGAGAGTCATTAAGAGCCCTTATTAGGGCTACTACGCTGAACAGTATATAGCTCATATTCTATGTAGTCAGGCAGGGCCCCAGAAGCTCAGAATATCGCTTTTACCACCATATATACCAGCTACCAGAAGACAAGAGAGTCATTAAGAGCCCTTATTAGGGCTACTACGCTGAACAGTATATAGCTCATATCCTATGTAGTCAGGCAGGGCCCCAGAAGCTCAGAATATCGCTTTTACCACCATATATACCAGCTACCAGAAGACAAGAGAGTCATTAATCCCTTATTAGTGCTGCTATGTTGAACAGTATATAGCTCATATCCTATGTAGTCAGGCAGGGCCCCAGAAGCTCAGAATATCGCTTTTACCACCATATATACCAGCTACCAGAAGACAAGAGAGTCATTAAGAGCCCTTATTAGGGCTACTATGCTGAACAGTATATAGCTCTTATGTAGGCAGGCAGGGCCCCAGAAGCTCAGAATATCGCATTTACCACCATATATACCAGCTACCAGAAGACAAGAGAGTCATTGAGAGCCCTTATTAGGGCTACTATGCTGAACAGTATATAAAGCTCATATTCTATGTAGTCAGGCAGGGCCCCAGAAGCTCAGAATATCGCATTTACCACCATATATACCAGCTACCAGCTTACAGGAGGAGGTTTGTTACAGTGTGTCCCCCCAGCAGTAAGGGAAGCTTACAGGAGGAGGTTTGTTACAGTGTGTCACCCCAGCAGTCAGGGAAGCTTACAGGAGGAGGTTTGTTACAGTGTGGCACCCCTGCAGTCAGGGAAGCTTACAGGAGGAGGTTTGTTACAGTGTGTCACCCCAGCAGTAGGGGAAGCTTACAGGAGGAGGTTTGTTACAGTGTGTCACCCCAGCAGTAGGGGAGGCCCAAGAGCTGAGACCTTTTAAAAATTGTGTGGAGGCCCAAGAGCTGAGACCTTTTAAAAATTGTGTGGAGGCCCAAGAGCTGAGACCTTTTAAAAATTGTGTGGAGGCCCAAGAGCTGAGACCTTTTAAAAATTGTGTGGAGGCCCAAGAGCTGAGACCTCTCAAACATTGTGTGGAGTCCCAAGAGCTGAGACCTTTTAAAAATTGTGTGGAGGCCCAAGAGCTGAGATCTCTCAAACATTGTGTGGAGTCCCAAGAGCTGAGACCTTTTAAAAATTGTGTGGAGGCCCAAGAGCTGAGACCTCTCAAACATTGTGTGGAGTCCCGCGAGCTGAGACCTCTTAAAAACTGTGTGGAGTCCCACGAGCTGAGACCTCTTAAAAATTGATTGTATTAAGCCCAAGAGGTGAGCCATAATTTTTTTTTATTAATACAGCAATTCTACGGCGGTTAAGGAGGAGGAGGAGGAGGAGGAGGAGGAGGAAATGGCACTTCATACAGATGGTACTTCACTCTTGGCTGCTTTCCACTGTTGTACAAGCAAAGTCCGGGTCAATCCACTTGCTGTTCATTTTTATTAGCGTCAGCCTGTCGGCACTGTCGGTTGACAGGCGGCTGCGCTTATCGGTTATAATGCCCCCGGCTGCGCTGAACACCCTTTCTGATAGCACGCTGGCGGCAGGGCAGGCAAGCACCTCCAAGGCGTACAGGGACAGTTCCAGCCACGTGTCCAACTTGGAGACCCAGTAAGTGTAGGTCGCCGAGGGATCGGGGAGGACAGGGGTGTGGTCTGCCAGGTAGTCCCGCAACATCCGCCGATACTTGTCCCTCCTGCTGATAGCGGGCCCCGCAGTGATGGAAGTTGCACGAGGGGGTGACATGAACGTGTCCCACACCTTGGAGAGTGTTCCCCTGGTGGCTGTGGGCCTGATCGATGTTGTCAGACTCTGGGAGACACTCTCCTCTCTGCCTCCAGCGATGCTGGGTGGGAAAATCTGCATCATGTTCTGCAAGAGTTCCCTCTGGTATTCCAGTAATCGATTCGTCCTCTCCTCTACCGGAATAAAAGAGGAGAAGTTATCTTTATACCGGGGGTCCAGGAGTGCGAAGACCCAGTATAGTTTGTTCTCCAATATCCGGACAACACGTATGTCCCGGGAAAAGCAGCCCAGCATGAAGTCAGTCATGTGTGCCAGACTCTGAGTAGGCATGACGTCACTGCCCCCACCAGAAGGATCATTTTCCATTTCCTCCTCTTCCTCCTCCTCTCCGCCCCATCCGCGCTGAACCAATGGGACGCACACAGCCTGACTGCTACCCTCGCCGCCAGCATCCTCTTCCACAGCCACCTCCACGTTGTCCTCCTCCTCCTCATCCTCCTCCTGCAACTGCCACCGAGCAGCAGACAAAAGTGTGGTCTGACTGTCTACCTGCGTTGCGTCTCCTCCTACCCCCATCTCCTCTATGTGCAATGCGTTCTCCCTTATTGCGATGAGCGATTCTTTAAGGACGCCTAGGAGCGGGATGGTTACGCTCACTATAGCGTCCTCGCTGCTGACCTTCTTAGTGGACTCCTCAAAGATACGCAATACATCGCATATGTCTGCAATCCATGGCCACTCGTGGTTGGCAAACTGAGGGAGCTGAGTTGGAGGCACGCGTGGATGCATCATCTGGTACTCCATCAATGCTTTCTGCTGCTCACACACCCTGGCCAACATGCAATAGGTGGAATTCCAGCAAGTGGGCAGGTCGCACAACAGCCGATGTTGAGGCAAATGGAGGCGTTGCTGGATTTTTTTTTAAGCTAGCAGCAGCTACAGTTGACTTCCGAAAGTGAGCGCACAAGCGCCGCACTTTGACCAGTAGCTCTGCCAGGTTGGGGTAAGTCTTTAGAAACTTTTGTACTACCAAATTAAAAACGTGGGCCAGGCATGGTACGTGATTGAGTTCTGCAAGCTCCAGAGCCGCCACCAGGTTACGGCCGTTATCGCACACGACCATGCCTGGTCCTAGCTGCAGCGGCGACAGCCACATCTCTGTCTGCTGCAATATGGCGTGCCTCACCTCTGCGGCGCTGTGCTTCCTGTCGCCCAAGCTGATGAGCTTAAGCACCGCCTGCTGACGTCTCCCCGTGCCAGTGCTGCAACGCTTCCAGCTAGGGGCTGAGGGCGATGTTAAGGCAGAGGAGGAGGAGGAGGAGGAGGAGGAAGAGGAGGGGGGTCTATCAGAACCTGTGCTGGCAATCTTGGGCGGGGGTGGTATGTAGGCCGTCCCTGTTCGCGACCCCGTCCCCGCTTCCACAACATTCACCCAGTGTGCCGTCAAAGAGATGTAGCGTCCTTGGCCGCAAGCGCTTGTCCACGAGTCGGTGGTCAAGTGGACCTTTGCACTGACTGCGTACCTCAGGGTCCGCCTGATGTTACGCGACACGTGCTGGTGCAGGGCGGGGACGCCACACCGGGAAAAATAGTGGCGGCTAGGGACGGAATAGCGAGGTGCGGCAGCCGCCATCAGGTCGCGGAAGGCCTGCGTCTCCACAAGCCAAAACGGCAACATCTCCAGGGCCAGCAGTTTGGAGATGAGGCAGGTTAAGGCTTGGGCTTGGGGGTGACTGGAGGCGTACTTCCGCCTGCGGTTGAATGCCTGCGAGATGGACAGTTGATGGGACGAGGAGATGGAAGGTGCAGACGAAGATGCGGGGGAAGGGGGGGCTGAAGGAGAAGGCCCCAAAGTAGCCGAGGCAGAGGCAGATGTGGAGGTGTCCTGGCTGGAGGTCTGGACCGCAGTGGCAGCACACAACAAAGGGGAAGAGGCAGTGGCAGCAAGACGGGGCGCAGGTTGTATTGCGTTTGCTCTCTCCCACTCAGCCCAGTGCTTGAATTCCAAGTGACGGCGCATGCCTGAGGTGGTCAGATTGCTCTTCTCAGAGCCCCTACTCAGTTTTGAGTGGCAGATTGCGCAAACCGCGCTCAGTTTGTCATCCGCGCAAACATTAAAAAATCTCCACACCACAGAAGTACGAGGCCTCGATGGGGGAGCTTCGCGCGACTGCCTGCTGCCGGGAAGAGCTTCGGCCCTGCTGGCTGTGGCCTGCCTTCTCTGTCTGGACTGTCCTCTGCCTCTGGACTGTCCTCTGCCTCTTGCTGCCTTATTCGGTGATGCGCAGACCGCATCTCCACTGCTTTCCCCGCTGGACATCACCCCTGTCCAAGTGGGGTCGGTCATTTCGTCGTCCACCACCTCCTCTTCCACTTCCTCTCTCTGCTCCTCCTCCTGCCCACTGGACATTCCAACAGCCTCTCTTGATGGCAACTGCGTCTCATCATAATCATCGCTCATGATAGCAGATGCTGGTTCCGGGTCCACATCACTAGCAGATGGCGGATACTCAAGTGTTTGGGCATCACTACAAACAAATTCCTCTGCTAGCTCCTGGGATTCTTGCAGCACATCTGGAAAAGGACCCGAAAAGAGGTCCTGGGAGGGGTCAAGGGTGGGCTGACTCTGTTGGCCAGGTTGGGAGGAAGGAGGGTCAGAGTGAGACTGTGTGGATGACTGGGTGGTGGACAAGTGACTGGAAGCGTTATCGGCCATCCATTGCACCACCTGTTCACGCTGCTCCCCCCCCGCCCCCCGCATAACTGTCCCATAAAGGCAGGGAAGCTGGATGAGCGTAATGCTGGCTGCCCCTCATCAGCACGCATTGTATCCCCACTGGCTTCAACGCGGTTTGTGCCCCCACCAGCATTTCCGCGCCCCCGTCCTCGTCCACGTCCCTTTGCGCTAGCTCTCCGCATTTCAGACGTTTTACTTTTTTGGCCACGCGTTATGCCAAATATAAAAATATTTTTAAGAAGAACACCTGGCTATACAGCCGTATACTGCCAGAAGGTGAAATGGTGCCTATACGCACCGGGTATATAACAAGGTTTTGTTGGTAAAGAGGACACAAAACAGTAGTGCCAAATATAAAAAATATTTTTAAGAAAAACACCTGGCTATACAGCCGTATACTGCCAGAAGGTGAAATGGTGCCTATACGCACCGTGTATAAAACAGTGTTTTGTTGGCACAGAGGACACAAAACAGTAGTGCAAAATATAGTTTTGTATATAGGTGCTAATACACCACTGAAGTCTTTCTGTCCCTATTCCAGCATCAGCAGCTACCCCTCACTAAAGCAGCCATTTTGAGCAGAGTGTATATAGTTTTGTATATAGGTGGTAATACACCACTGAAGTCTTTCTGTCCCTATTCCAGCAGCAGCAGCTACCCCTCACTAAAGCAGCCGTAGCTGCAGCACTAATAAGTGCTCAGCTCTTGGGCCTCCACACAATGTTTGAGAGGTCTCAGCTCTTGGGCCTCCACACAATTTTTAAAAGGTCTCAGCTCTTGGGCCTCCACACAATTTTTAAAAGTTCTCAGCTCTTGGGCCTCCACACAATTTTTAAAAGGTCTCAGCTCTTGGGCCTCCACACAATTTTTAAAAGGTCTCAGCTCTTGGGCCTCCACACAATTTTTAAGAGGTCTCAGCTCTTGGGCCTCCACACAATTTTTAAAAGGTCTCAGCTCTTGGGCCTCCACACAATTTTTAAAAGGTCTCAGCTCTTGGGCCTCCACACAATTTTTAAGAGGTCTCAGCTCTTGGGCCTCCACACAATTTTTAAAAGGTCTCAGCTCTTGGGCCTCCACACAATTTTTAAAAGGTCTCAGCTCTTGGGCCTCCACACAATTTTTAAGAGGTCTCAGCTCTTGGGCCTCCACACAATTTTTAAGAGGTCTCAGCTCTTGGGCCTCCACACAATTTTTAAAAGGTCTCAGCTCTTGGGCCTCCACACAATTTTTAAAAGGTCTCAGCTCTTGGGCCTCCACACAATTTTTAAAAGGTCTCAGCTCTTGGGCCTCCACACAATTTTTAAAAGGTCTCAGCTCTTGGGCCTCCACACAATTTTTAAAAGGTCTCAGCTCTTGGGCCTCCACACAATTTTTAAAAGGTCTCAGCTCTTGGGCCTCCACACAATTTTTAAGAGGTCTCAGCTCTTGGGCCTCCACACAATGTTTGAGAGGTCTCATCTCTTGGGCCTCCACACAATTTTTAAAAGGTCTCAGCTCTTGGGCCTCCACACAATTTTTAAGAGGTCTCAGCTCTTGGGCCTCCACACAATTTTTAAAAGGTCTCAGCTCTTGGGCCTCCACACAATTTTTAAGAGGTCTCAGCTCTTGGGACTCCACACAATGTTTGAGAGGTCTCAGCTCTTGGGCCTCCACACAATTTTTAAAAGGTCTCAGCTCTTGGGCCTCCACACAATTTTTAAAAGGTCTCAGCTCTTGGGCCTCCACACAATTTTTAAGAGGTCTCAGCTCTTGGGCCTCCACACAATTTTTAAAAGGTCTCAGCTCTTGGGCCTCCACACAATTTTTAAAAGGTCTCAGCTCTTGGGCCTCCACACAATTTTTAAAAGGTCTCAGCTCTTGGGACTCCACACAATCCCCTCGATTCAAAGAGCAAAAGTTAATTGATTTCGTATCGAGAATCGTAAGTTTGGGTGGGTGTTAGTCATTTTTTCCTGTTTCTTTGGCCATTTACGACTCGCACGAGCCTACGTACGAATGCGTATATGCTCTTACGATCAGCGGAAGTTCGTTCCTAAATTTTAGGATGAAAACGTAAAACTTAGGATCAAATCCTAAAACTTACGATCAAAACGTAAAACTTAGGTTAATTGGATGTGTTTAGGTGTGATTCTGAGAAACCTCTAAACGCGTTTTAAAAGAAACAGCCGACACCTTTTAGAAGCCGGATTGCTGTTCGTGAACAGGTTTTTTGGCTATGTGGAGGAGTCTGCGCGTCTTGTGCTCCAATGAACTGCATGTATCAGCATGGCCGAGGCCATAAATTGTATGGCAATGCATACCTGATTCATGTATGCCTTATAAAAGCATTTTAATGTGGACCTTAATTAGTCCTTTGCATGTAAACCTTTATTTTGCAATATATTTGTGTTAATTAAAGAAACTTATGTCCGTTGTTATTTATTTTAAAATTGAGGTCCTAGAATAATATTTTTAGATTGCATTTATTGGTGTAGTTGTTTACCTTTGCTTTGTTTAATTATTTAAGCACATCTTTGGTCAGATGCATCACACTTACTGAGGAGAGGAGAGCGGGATAAAGTGCAGGATGTGGGTTACTGCTGTATTTTGCACAGACACAGCAGAGCTGGGGGCATGGAAAGGTCAGAAATCAAAGAATCCAGAGCAACACAGTCACAAGGCCCTTTCTGTTTGCAGGCTGCCCGATAATACCTGAGCCGCCATCTTGGCTGTTTCTAGGCTCATAACATGCAGAAGTTGCTGGGTGTTTTTTAATATTTGTGAGCAATCTGTATGTAGAGGGTGTGGGTAACCACACTAAAAATTTAAAGTTGTACCATTTGAAGCATAAATATTAAAATTAAATCCACAAGTAAAAAATGCAAGTTAAGTAAAAATTAAACAAAGTAAGATTTACTTATGCAAATGCATTCATTAATGGTTGGTTACTGCAAAATGAATGAAATAAAGAAAAATAAAAGACCAAATATTTAGAATGCACTTTAATGAGGTAAGTTTGTAGTGCGGAGCCGCAAGATCAGAAGGATTTACGTCCAGACCAAAAAGGAAAAAGGGCAAAACCAATGTTGCAACCTGAGAAATGAAACGGAAAATTCAGGAGGGAAACTGACATAGGTCTGATTCCCGAACTGCCATACGAACGGACGTATATTTTAGGATAGAAACGTATTTGCTTATTGAATCACTCGCAAGTTCATACGAACGCACGAGCGGACGTCAAAAATAGGATGATCGTGAGCCAAATCCAAGCTGTTACATGTTTCTTTGAATCAACCCAAATGTTTGAGAGGTCTCAGCTCTTGGGCCTCCACACAATTTTTAAGAGGTCTCAGATCTTGGGCCTCCACACAATTTTTAAGAGGTCTCAGCTCTAAGCTTCCCTTACTGCTGGGGTGACACACTGTAACAAACCTCCTCCTGTAAGCTTCCCTGACTGCTGGGGTGACACACTGTAACAAACCTCCTCCTGTAAGCTTCCCTTACTGCTGGGGTGACACACTGTAACAAACCTCCTCCTTTAAGCTTCCCTTACTGCTGGGGTGACACAATGACACAAGAGGACATGTCTGACCACATCTCACACACACACACACACACACACACACACAATGACAATTAGGGGTGGGGTATATTTATTTTCCCCCTTGCCTATGCCATCTGTGGTTGTCATTAGGCAACGTGATTTTAAGGGGTGCAGAATTTTGTTCTTCTTTTTTGTACAGTTTGGCTTGGGGTCCATGGCAATGTAGAGGAAAGAAGGTTTCCTTGTCTTGTCTCACTTTACGTAGAAGTTATATTGTGTTTGGAGTGTATTGTTGAGTGGCTGTGATAGTGGCGTAATAGTGCGACTTGGGCGCGTTATATGCACCCAGACATGCTTCCCCTGCTGTCCCAGTTGCATTCCAGCAGTGTTGGCATCATTTTCTGATGTTTCAGGGCGGACTTGGTGACCTCCAAGTGGTCGAATTGAGATTTCCAAGTGTCGAGCATTTTTTTCCCATAGACTATAATGGGATTCGATATTCGGTCGAGTAGTCGAGTAACGCGGTCTATTCGAATCGAAATTCGAAATTTCGAATATTTCACTACTCGCTCATCTCTACCTATAACTATAAATAGTTACATTTATTGTAACAATTCAGATTATTGCTGACATATTCATTTGGGTACTCTGCTGCTTGTATTGAAGCAGAACTTCAGGCTATTCTAAATCTAATATTGCTTTCAACTTGCATGCTATTGCAGCAGGGATTTGAGGTTCTACAGAGACTAAACTGATGGTCAGTGAAAATAAATATGTTGTTAAACTTAACCATTCTAAGCTTGCTTGCCAGGGGCCTGATACACTTACCAGATGTAGAGTGCTCTCTGTATATTCATAAGCAAAGTTTAGTACCTGAGGCCTACAAATCTAATGAAAATATTAAGGCAATGCACATACACTAAGTAATCTATTATAGGGCTCATTCAGCACTGTGAGTAATTTTTTACTCACATTTTTTTCTCTTAGTGCAATTGCCCTACCTTCAATTTTATTCCTCCAGGACCATGCAAAATGTGGCCATCATATATCATACTAAATCACAGTGGTCCCATAGCTATCTCTGACCACAGCAGAGTATGCTCTAGATTCATAAAGCTGCTCCATGTCCTGCCCTTCTCATCCGAGCCATGATCCAGCAATTGAAGAAAAGAAAGAAGCTTCTCTTAGGATACATAATCTATTTACATATAATCAGGGATTTTGAGATGCTTTATAAAATGTTCCCATGTTCTTGTGGTCCTCTGGAGTATAAGGCATAGCGAAGCTTGCACTTTTTTGACTTGTGACAGTTTGTATACGAACATCAATATTGGTGCGAGCAAGCTTCTCACTACAAAGGGGGGCCTCTCCAATGATACAGCCAGGCAGCTGGGATCAGCAATTATTTTGACCACAGATGAACATGAGGTTGTACCCGCATCCCTTAATTAATGAATCAATCATTAGGGACTAACTCTTCACCCTGTCAGCCACCACCAGCCAGATCCCCTATGCTAACTATGCTGGAAATTGTCAGTGGAATTCTTAGTCTGGTGGTAATGTATATATAGCGGTACCCTTAGGATCAGGCTGCCATCAAAGGGGCTCTATTTCCAGTGTGAAGGTGGAGAGCATTATCAGTGCCACCTGACTGCCCCGTCAACCAGACTTTCTTAATGGTTTCTCTCTGCATTTCAGTTCTGCATAAACAAATAAATGCCTCAGCCCTACCCCACATTTCACAGTTAAGGCATCATGAATAAATTTTGGGCAGATCGCCTCACAACTAACAATAAAAAGATAATGTGCAATGCTGGGGGGTGCACTGTTACAGAAATATTTAGTGTAGTTTTTACATTGCAAGAATTGCACGGGCATATTACAACCTTGCCTTGATCCCTGTGATTGGCTACCTGACAGCTGCTTTAGCCAGATACATTTCCTATATATTTACCTAACAGTTTGTTGTGACTAGCATTGTTGGCTCCCCTTTAAGCGTGGGCTTTTGTCCAATCATTGCTTTATGCAGTGCATATTAATGCATGACATACAGAGCTGAATGAGACAGCTGCCAGCTGGCATATGGAAAAGAAGAGCAGTGACATCCCCTGCCTCTCAGCAGTGTGCAGCACCCAGCCAATCTGAATAAGGCAGATGCTAGGGATGTGGCCGCAGCCCATGGACATGGAGTGAGGGTCTTACGAAAGGTGAGTGTTGGGCATTGCTGGGGGGTTTCCCTATTGGGATGCCACAGGGGTAGTAAATTGGTCAGCCACAGAGTCCAAAAATACAGATCAGGTGTTTGGACCTCTTCAAAGGACAAGTATCAGTTGCCTACTCTTCTGGTGATGGGCTCTAGCCCATGTTCTCTAGAACATGTGCTTAACCTCAGACCCTCCGTGGGGAAAGAGGGGTAAATAAAACTAGTTAAATAAGGGAAAGCAGTAAGGATGGACAATTGTACAGAGAGTAATGTAGGAGGGGGCATTGGCAAATAGCATTGACGGCAGTGGCCTGGATGAAAGTGGGGACATTGGATTGAACACCACCCTTGGGTGAAATCTTTAGCACAATAATTTGGTAAAATCTTTGCTATAATAATTGTATGCTCAGCATTGGTAGGAGCTTAGATGGGTTGAGTATTGGGAACATGGTTAAGATGTAGGACTGATAGGGGAGGGCTATAAATAACTGACTCATATATTCAAAGAGGTAAGTCAATCGCCATGTGTACTGATAGCATGTGGGGACAAATGAATGTAGAGGAGTGGTAGAAGGACATATGAGTGGAGTTTGTGGAGACATTGGGCATCCTGATTGATCTTCATTATTCTATTCCAAAGGAAAAAAATCTGAACCTATTCATTGTGGCCTGCGATCAGGTTCAAATTCATTAAAGTGACATGTGCTGTTCAAAAGTGAGCACCCCTGGGCTAGAGATATTTTCATCACATATAGTCCTCTGCCTCTCAGCAGCAGAGAAGGTAACAAATGTATCAGTTTAGTAAACACAGCTGAGTGGCTGTTACACTTTATGCTGTTTGCTGTTTATGCTGTTTGCTACATTCTCTGCTGCTGACATGCAGGGGAAAGTGTATCACAATATCTCCAGCAGATCGCCACAAGGCGAAAGAGAAGGGCAGCATTGGGCACTGGATTGCAATATGTGAACTGAAAAAACTACACACATTTTGCACCTGGAGCAACTGTTGATGAGGCACACTTTGTGTGAGTGTACTGTATGTTCACCTCAGCGTGCAGTATTTAAGCTGACATTAGTTAAATAAAAGGAAAGCCTGCAATAAAAAGAGATGTGGAGGCTGATTCACTACTAACGCCAGGTATTGCTAGATGAACGTCTGTATAGCGGCGCTTAGCGGCGCTTAGAGCGACCACTAGTAGATGCTGTAAGCGGATATCGGGCGCTGTAACAGAGCATCTGTCGCTATAGTAACCTGGTTGGCATTGATGAATGTGATGTGTATTGGGCACTGTAACAACACTACACTACAACAGAGATGGCGCCAGCTCAGTGCGTCCGACACTTGGTGCTCCATACCATATTTAACAAAAAACTAGACACACAGAGCATTGGCGCTCCAAAGCTGGGAGCTGTAGCATAGAGCGCCAGATTCTATGTGATTAAAGTCTGTTTTTGAAAATATATCCACCAGTAACAAAGCGAAAACACATGGAATGACATTTAACACTGTGACAATAACATTTTAGTGCCAGACCTGTAAATGCAATTCTGCATAAAAATATTAAAAGTCAAAAAGTTTTTAAAAGTGTTTGCTATTTATACACTAGAACTAATGAAATTAAATCCCATTGAAATGTATGGGAGAGCGCTACAGAGCGACAGGCACTACATGGTGCTCTGGAACCTAGAGCACCGGCGCTATAGGCTGAGCCAACTGTAATAATACATGTGACGCTACATGGCGCTGTTAGAGGCGCTCACCAGATTCGCTTTCTTAAATGTGTTTTTTTGTGTACAGCACCTGGCATTCACCAGACACTGCTTGCTGCTACGAAGCACTACCTGGCGCTATCCGTTGTTAAATAACCCCCTTAGTGGGAATATGTGTGTGCATAGTGTGGCATATAAGAGACCATCTTCTTGCCATCTAGCATATTTTATAGATGTTTACTATTAGACTGTTCCAGAGATATATATATCCTTTACGTTTCCATAATTTTGCTGAAAGTATTGATATGACCTAACCTAACATTCGCTAAGGATGGCACTTTTCTATCCTTCTATTTACTATAATAAAAGATGCTCTCAGTTCCATGGAGAATACATATCAAATATAATTGTGCTGCAAAAACAAAATGTGAAAGAAATCAGCTTTAAAATGACATACATGAAACATCTCATTACATTATTTGTGCATTAAAGCTGTAACTGGGAATGAAGGGGTTATTTAGAGGCATGCACCTCATGGGGTTATTGTGTATACTTACTAGAACACCAAAAGCTTCCCAACAGCCCCCACCTTTATTGCTCGGCAATCGTAGCCCCCACCCTCTCCCTTTCTAATACCAGTTACCATGACAGAGATCAATAATCCTTCTATCTGAGCCCCTTTCAAAGCCTTTCACTTCATCTCAGCTATAAACAGCCACTGTAACCTCAAGATTCTTAAATATGTTACTGAGTCCCAGTTGTATTATATCTACATTAGAATGCTCAGGATTTTTATATCTTAAAGATGTGAATTATAATATTCAATTTGAAAAAAATACATCAAATGCAAGAAAACTGCTAAATACAATGCTTCGCCCCATGAAATGCCACATAATTTTGTAAAACAAATACATTTCTTCCACTTTAATAAAAAAACAACTTGCTGAACTTCCAAAACCTCAAGTTATGTGCTACTCTTTGGGTGCAGTCTGTTCTATCCATTGATCCCTGACTGGCTGCAGCTCACACTTTCAATTCATTGACTCATTACTTGTGATACAGATTAGTTTGTTTAGAGTTTGTATTTCAGTGTTCTTCCTGTTATAGACTCTAAATAGAGAGACACTAGTAATACCCAAACACAAATATGCAGTTCAGTTTTGGGCTCTGATGTATATGAAGATACTAGATACTAGAAACAGTACAGCAAAACGCAACTAATAGGGATGAGCGAATCGATCCGGACGAACCCGGATTCGATCCGAATTTCATGAAAAATTCGATTCGGATCGAATCCGAATTTCCCCGTGCTTCGATCGCTCGAAGTTTTTCTTTAACATCCATTAATTTACATTGCAGGCATTCTAAGATGGCGGACGGGACATGTCCAGACATCTATCCCGCTCCAGTGCATACTGGGGCAGTCACATGCAGCCTATCAGCAGCCAGCAAGCCCGGTGACGTCACAGCGCTATTTAAGGCGGCGGACATCTTGCTTTTCTTTTAATTTCTCTATTGCATTCGTGAGAGACAGGACACTGCTGTAGTCAGGGAGAGACAGTTAGAGAGGCAGGGACAGGCAGGAGACAGGCAGGAAGTCAGCGAGAAGCAGGGAAAGTTAGGAAAAATCGGAGGCAGTCACAGGGAGATTTTTTTTTTTCCATCCAGCCTGCGTGTTACTGGCTGGCTGACTGGCTTTGTTAGCTGTTTCAGGCTACTTTTGATGTTGTGCATATATACTGAACTGATCTCAAGTCTGCTGTGGGAACATTACCATTTTGTAAGATCTCATTAGCCTCAGTATTTCCTCTAAGCTGCACACTTATTTAAAGTAATTTGGCCAGTTGCAGCCTGCTTATCCACTGTTGCTGTGCTTATATACTGATCTCAAGTCTGCTGTGGGGGTATCCCATTCTGTAACATACCATACCCCTCTTAATCTTCAGCTGCACACTTATTTAAAGTAATTTGGCCTGTCGCATCCTGCTTATCCACTGTTGCTGTGCATATATAATGATCTCAAGTCTGCTGTGGGGGTATCCCATTCTGTAACATACCATACCCCTCTTGATCTTCAGCTGCACACTTATTTAAAGTAATTTGGGCTGTTGGAGCCTGCTTATCCACTGTTGCTGTGCATATATACTGATCTCAAGTCTGCTGTGGGGGTATCCCATTCTGTAACATACCAAGCTCATCTTGATCTTCAGCTGCACACTTATTTAAAGTAATTTGGCCTGTCGCAGCCTGCTTATCCATTGTTGCTGTGCATATATACTGATCTCAGGTCTGCTGTGGGGGTATCCCATTCTGTAACATACCATACCCCTCTTGCTCTTCAGCTGCACACTTATTAAAAGTATTTTGGCCTGTTGGAGCCTGCTTATCCACTGTTGCTGTGCATATATACTGATCTCAAGTCTTCTGTGGGGCCATCCGATTCTGTAACATACCATACCCCTATTGATCTTCAGCTGCACACTTATTTAAAGTAATTTGGGCTGTTGGAGCCTGCTTATCCACTGTTGCTGTGCATATATACTGATCTCAAGTCTGCTGGGGGGGTACCCCATTCTGTAACATACCATACCCCTCTTAATCTTCAGCTGCACACTTATTTAAAGTAATTTGGCCTGTCGCAGTCTGCTTATCCACTGTTGCTGTGAATATATACTGATCTCAAGTCTGCTGTGGGGGTATCCCATTCTGTAACATACCATACCCCTCTTAATCTTCAGCTGCACACTTATTTAAAGTAATTTGGCCTGTTGAAGCCTGCTTATCCACTGTTGCTGTGCATATATACTGATCTCAGGTCTGCTGTGGGGGTATCCCATTCTGTAACATACCATACCCCTCTTGATCTTCAGCTGCACACTTATTAAAAGTAATTTGGCCTGTCGCAGCCTGCTTATCCACTGTTGCTGTGCATATATACTGATCTCAGGTCTGCTGTGGGGGTATCCCATTCTGTAACATACCATACCCCTCTTAATCTTCAGCTGCACACTTATTTAAAGTAATTTGGCCTGTTGGAGCCTGCTTATCCACTGTTGCTGTGCATATATACTGATCTCAAGTCTGCTGTGGGGGTATCCCATTCTGTAACATACCAAACCCCTCTTGATCTTCAGCTGCACACTTATTTAAAGTAATTTGGCCTGTCGCAGCCTGCTTATCCACTGTTGCTGTGCATATATACTGATCTCAAGTCTGCTGTGGGGGTATCCCATTCTGTAACATACCATACCCCTCTTGATCTTCAGCTGCACACTTATTTAAAGTAATTTGGCCTGTCGCAGCCTGCTTATCCACTGTTGCTGTGCATATATACTTATCTCAGGTCTGCTGTGGGGGTATCCCATTCTGTAACATACCATACCCCTCTTGATCTTCAGCTGCACACTTATTAAAAGTAATTTGGCCTGTCACAGCCTGCTTATCCACTGTTGCTGTGCATATATACTGATCTCAGGTCTGCTGTGGGGGTATCCCATTCTGTAACATACCATACCCCTCTTAATCTTCAGCTGCACACTTATTTAAAGTAATTTGGCCTGTCGCAGCCTGCTTATCCACTGTTGCTGTGCATATATACTGATCTCAAGTCTGCTGTGGGGGTATCCCATTTTGTAACATACCAAACCCATCTTGATCTTCAGCTGCACACTTATTTAAAGGAATTTGGCCTGTCGCAGCCTGCTTATCCATTGTTGCTGTGCATATATACTGATCTCAGGTCTGCTGTGGGGGTATCCCATTCTGTAATATACCATACCCCTCTTAATCTTCAGCTGCACACTTATTTAAAGTAATTTGGCCTGTCGCAGCCTGCTTATCCACTGTTGCTGTGCATATATACTTATCTCAAGTCTGCTGTGGGGGTATCCCATTTTGTAACATACCAAACCCATCTTGATCTTCAGCTGCACACTTATTTAAAGGAATTTGGCCTGTCGCAGCCTGCTTATCCATTGTTGCTGTGCATATATACTGATCTCAGGTCTGCTGTGGGGGTATCCCATTCTGTAATATACCATACCCCTCTTAATCTTCAGCTGCACACTTATTTAAAGTAATTTGGCCTGTCGCAGCCTGCTTATCCACTGTTGCTGTGCATATATACTTATCTCAGGTCTGCTGTGGGGGTATCCCATTCTGTAACATACCATACCCCTCTTGATCTTCAGCTGCACACTTATTAAAAGTAATTTGGCCTGTCGCAGCCTGCTTATCCACTGTTGCTGTGCATATATACTGATCTCAGGTCTGCTGTGGGGGTATCCCATTCTGTAACATACCATACCCCTCTTAATCTTCAGCTGCACACTTATTTAAAGTAATTTGGCCTGTCGCAGCCTGCTTATCCACTGTTGCTGTGCATATATACTGATCTCAAGTCTGCTGTGGGGGTATCCCATTTTGTAACATACCAAACCCATCTTGATCTTCAGCTGCACACTTATTTAAAGGAATTTGGCCTGTCGCAGCCTGCTTATCCATTGTTGCTGTGCATATATACTGATCTCAGGTCTGCTGTGGGGGTATCCCATTCTGTAATATACCATACCCCTCTTAATCTTCAGCTGCATACTTATTAAAAGTAATTTGGTCTGTTGGAGCCTGCTTATCCACTGTTGCTGTGCATATATAGTGATCTCAAGTATGCTGTGGGGGCATCCCATTCTGTAACATACCAAACCCATCTTGATCTTCAGCTGCACACTTATTTAAAGTAATTTGGCCTGTCGCAGCCTCCTTATCCACTGTTGCTGTGCATATATACTGATCTCAGGTCTGCTGTGGGGGTATCCCATTCTGTAACATACCATACCCCTCTTGATCTTCAGCTGCATACTTATTAAAAGTAATTTGGTCTGTTGGAGCCTGCTTATCCACTGTTGCTGTGCATATATAGTGATCTCAAGTATGCTGTGGGGGCATCCCATTCTGTAACATACCAAACCCATCTTGATCTTCAGCTGCACACTTATTTAAAGTACCGTATATACTCGAGTATAGGCCGATCCGTGTATAAGCCGAGGCACCTAATTTTACCCCAAAAAAGTGGAACAAGCTATTGACTTTAGTATAAGCCGAGGCATTAAACATTCTTGGGGGGAAAGCAGGGACAGGCAGGGTTAATGCTACTGTGGACAGGAAAGGCATCTTGCACCATGCCACATTTTTTGGCCCTGCCCCTGCTCTAAAGGACTGGGCATAGAGATGAGAGGGAGGTCAGCATGAACCAGCGCGCGCGCACACACACACACACACACACACACACACACAAACGGTACCTGCTGCTGCTGCTGCCGCCACCAACCTCCTCCTCCAGCCAGTCGCTCTCTCCATTCAGCGCCGCCGCTCCTGCCGCCGTCATCCGCCTCCGCTCCCTCCGCCGTCAGCCGCTCCCTCCGCCGTCGGCGTCAGCCGCTCCCTCCGCCGTCGCCGTCAGCCGCTCCCTCCGCCGTCAGCCGCTCCCTCCGCCGCCGCCGTCAGCCGCCCCCGCCGCCGCCAGCCGTTCCCGCCGCCGCCAGCACTTCCTGGCTGTTGCGCGCTGGTCGTCGGTGGGCGTGCCCCATATGGCCGGCGTCCAATGTTTTCATTGGACGCCGGCCATATGGGGCACGCCCACCGACGACCTGCACGCAGCAGCCTGGAAGTGCAGCTCAATTACCGTATTGACTCGAGTATAAGCCGAGGTGGCTTTTTTCAGCCAAAAAAGTGGGCTGAAAAACTCGACTTATACTCGAGTATATACGGTAATTTGGCCTGTTAGAGCCTGCTTATCCACTGTTGCTGTGCATATATACTGATCTCAAGTCTGCTGTGGGGCCATCCGATTCTGTAGCATACCATACCCCTATTGTTCTTCAGCTGCACACTTATTCAAAGTAATTTGGCCTGTTGGAGCCTGCTTATCCACTGTTGCTGTGCATATATACTGATCTCAAGTCTGCTGTGGGGGTATCCCATTCTGTAACATACCATACCCCTCTTGATCTTCAGCTGCACACTTATTTAAAGTAATTTGGCCTGTTGGAGCCTGCTTAGACACTGTTGCTGTGCATATACACTGATCTCAGGTCTGCTGTGGGGGCATCCCATTCTATAACATACCATACCCCTCTTGATCTTCACTAAGCTGCACACTTATTTAAAGTAATTTGGCCTGTTGGAGCCTGCTTATTCACTGTTGCTGTGCATATATACTGATCTCAGGTCTGCTGTGGGGGCATCCCATTTGTTTTTGACTGCTTTTAATAAACCAGGCCGCAGGGCACCCCAAAGCTGCACCTTGAACCCTATCTGTTTATTCTAAATAAGCAAATACATAAAAATGTCAGGCAGACAAGTGCCAGGATGTTCAAAGAGGAGTGGCAGAGGCCAAGATTCAGCAGGCAGAGGTCGCAGCAGACTAGGGGCGAGTGGCAGCAGGAGTCACGGTGAGAGACCTGGTCTGCCAGTATCTGCTAGCGGTCGTGTCTCCACCAGTAACGCATCTGCCGTGGTAGATTGGTTAACGTGCTCATCAACATCATCACAAGTTACGTCTGAGACCCCCAGTCTAGGGTCGGTAGGTTCCTCTGACACAACCCTGAGTTGGCATGCCCCGAGAGCAGTCCCTGTCCTCCCATTGCCTCTGTCCTACGCCGTTCCCTCCCCCAGCGACGTATCCTATGCTTTGGGTTCAGCTCCACTCTTTAGTGAGGAGGACGATCAGATAGAGGACAGTCAGCAGCTACTGCCCAGCCAAGAAATGGAGGTGGCTTCTTTAGCTAGGAAGACAAATAGTGATGTGGACAGTGTCGTGGGTGTTGTGAGCGTTCCAGCTCCTGCGCCAGACACTGTTGACGAATCCACGAACATCAGTGACGTACAGCCACAACTCGGTGATAATGATGATGACGATGAAGCCGATCGCACTTGGGAGCCGGGTGATGAAGGGGCTTCATCGTCATCATCAGGAGAAGAGGGGCGCAGGTTGCCCCGGAGTCAGCAGCTCAGGCAGCAAGGTGTTAGCAGCATGGTTGGCAGTCAGCATGGGGGCACAATTGTAAGGCCTGGAGCCAAACAGGGCCGGGGCCGGGGTAGAGAACCTGCTGCGCGGCAGGCTACCTTATCGGGAGGTAGTGGGGCAGGGGTTCCTGGAGTTGGTGACAATAGCAGCGAATCAGTGAGGCCTGTTGGTGGGAAAAGTAGCTACTCGGCAGTGTGCCAGTTTTTCCTGAAGCATCCGCAGGAGGGTAACATGGCCACATGCAAGATATGTAGGCAGAAGGTGAAGCGTGGGCAGGGCCCAAATGTTGGCACCACGGCCCTGCGTCAACATATGATGCAGCACCATAAAGCGCCCTGGGAGAACCGAGGCTCCCAAGGGGTGGTCCAGTCTGCTTCCTCACCAAGTGGCACGCCGCTCCCAATTTCTGCCAGCCAAGGCTCCAGCACCTCAGCCGAAGGCAGCTGTGCGTCATACCCATCCTCTGTCGCTCCTGCTCCTCCTCTTCCTCCTCCAAGTCATGCATCCTGCCAGCAATCCATCAGCGAAGCCATGTCCAAGAGACAGCAGTATGCGCCCACTCATCCTACGGTGCAGAAGCTGAATGTGCTCCTGTCCAAGTTGCTGGTGCTGCAGTCGCTCCCTTTTCAGGTGGTGGACTCTGCACCTTTCAGAGAACTGATGGCTTGTGCCGAGCCGAGGTGGAGAGTCCCAAGCCATCATTTCTTTGCCAAGAAGGCAGTACCAGCGCTGCACACTTTTGTTGAACAGAAGGTGGGCCAGTCCTTGAGCCTGTCGGTGTGTAGCAAAGTGCATGGCAGCGCCGACGTCTGGAGTTGTAACTACGGTCAGGGACAGTACATGTCGTTTACGGCCCACTGGGTGAATGTGGTCCCTTTGCAGCAGCAGCAGCAACTTGGACAGGTCACGCCACTTCGGCCTCCGCGCTCCCTGCCCGTTGGGCCTGTGACACTGTGCGACTCAGCCTCCTCATCCTCCGCCATCTCCTCACCCTCCACTGTAGGCTCAAGTCTCAGTGCCCCTCCAGTCTACCATGTGTGCAGGGCACGGAGGTGTCACGCAGTGCTTCACATGGTTTGTCTTGGCGAACGGAGTCACACAGGGGAGGAACTGCTTAAATTTATTCATCAGGAAATCCAAACATGGCTTACTCCAAGAAAACTTAAAATGGGAATCATGGTTACCGACAATGGGAAGAAAATTTTGTCTGCGCTGCGCCAAGGAAGCCTGACCCATGCCCCCTGCATGGCTCACGTCTTCAATCTGGTTGTCAAGCGGTTTCTGAAGTGTTCCCCCCATCTGCAAGACATCCTAACAACTTTAAGGAAACTTTGCATGCACTTCAGCCACTCATACACCGCCAAATACACCCTTCTTGAGCTACAGCGTCAGAACGCTATCCCCCAACATAGTCTGATTTGCGATGTTTCCACCCGTTGGAATTCCACCCTTCACATGTTGGACCGATTATATGAACAGAGAAAAGCCATCACGGATTTCCTGATGATCCAAGCGGATAGGGGGACTCCCCTGTGTAACTTCAATGTCAACCAGTGGCAGCTCATACGTGACACCTGCCGTTTGCTCAGGCCCTTTGAGGAAGCCACTTTATTTGTCAGTTGGCAGGATTACGGGATGAACGACGTGATTCCACTGCTTCATGTACTACAGCACATGTTGGAAACCATGGCTGATCAGGGCACTGGAGACATGGCGTCTACATCTTACGGCCACATGAACCCCGTTGGAGCTGAACTGGAGGAGGAGGAGGAGGAAGAGGAGGAGGAGTTGCCCAGCGAAACACAGTTTAGGCTTGGCAAAATGGCTGGTTTATCTAGTCAGCGGACAGGAGAGGAGGAGCAGGAGCAGCCAGAGGAGCTAGAGGTTTTTGAGGAAGGCGAGACAGAGGACCCGGACACACCGTGGCAGTATGCAGTGGAGATGGAGACAGGTAGTCCATCCGAGTCACTTGCGCAAATGGCAGGAAGCATGCTCACGTGCTTGCGTAGTGACCCCAGAATTGTTTCCATTTGTCGGCGGGATGATTTCTGGCTGTCCACCTTATTGGACCCTCGCTTCCGGCACAAAATGGGGGCATTTTTTAAACCCACCGAGAGGGAGGACAAACTGAACTACTACAAAGACATTCTACTTAGGCAGTTAGCCGATGTCTATCTGCGCCATGGTCCATACTCTCGCAGGTCTGACTCGAGGGGACCTGTGCGCTCACCTTCCACTGCCATGGCTGCTGGGGGGGTTGGCAGGAGCAGCAGCAGCAGCTCCATCAGCAGCAGCCTCAGTCTTCAGTCGCTAATGAGTAGCTTTCTACACCCGGATAGTGAGGCTACTCATGAGCAGCAGGAAGACCTGGAGCAGGACCTGAACCAGCAGGTCATGTCATACTTTGACATGACCATGCCAACACACCTTGAGGATCCGCTGGACTTCTGGGCAGCCAAACTTGATTTGTGGCCGCAACTAGCAGAGTTTGCCCTGGAAAAGCTGTCCTGCCCGGCAAGTAGCGTGCCATCTGAGCGGGTGTTTAGTGCGGCGGGGGCCATAGTTACGGCGAGGAGAACTCATCTGTCAACTAAAAATGTGGAGAGACTCACCTTTGTCAAAATGAATCAGGGATGGATCAGCCAGGATTTCCACCCACCAATGCCTGATGCATGCGACTAGATTCAGCATGGTGCCACGTTTTACACTTTCCAAATGGTGCAAAACATATTTATGTCTTTAGGCCAATTTTTGGGCTCCTGCTGATGCCAACTTCAGGGTGTGCCTTCCAACCAATTTTTGGCCTCCTGCTGATGCCAACTTCAGGGTGTGCCTTTCAGCCAATGTTTGGCCTCCTGCTGCTGCTGCTTGCAACTCCAGGGTGTGATTCATCCAATTTTTGGGCTCCTGCTGCCAACTCCAGTGTCTCTCTCAGCCAATTTTTGGCCTCCTGCTGCTGCCGCTGCTGCTGCCAACTCCAGGGTGTCTTTCAAGCAATGTTTGGGCTCCTGCTTATGCTGCTGCCAACTCCAGGGTGTGCCTTCCAGCTAATGTATGTGCTCCTGCTGCTGCCAACTTCAGGGTGCCTTCCAGCCAATTTCTAGTTTCCTGCTGCTTGCAACTCCAGGGTGTGATTCATCCAATTTGTGGGCTCCTGCTGCCAACTCCAGTGTCTCTTTAAAGTAATGTTTGGGCTACTGCTGCTGCTGCTGCCAACTCCAGGGTGTGATTCACCCAATTTTTGGGCTCCTGCTGCCAACTCCAGTGTCTCTTTAAAGTAATGTTTGGGCTGCTGCTGCTGCTTGCAACTCCAGGGTGTGATTCATCCAATTTTTGGGCTCCTGCTGCCAACTCCAGTGTCTCTTTAAAGTAATGTTTGGGCTGCTGCTGCTGCTTGCAACTCCAGGGTGTGATTCATCCAATTTTTGGGCACCTGCTGCCAACTCCAGTGTCTCTTTAAAGTAATGTTTGGGCTACTGCTGCTGCTGCTGCCAACTCCAGGGTGTGATTCATCCAATTTTTGGGCTCCTGCTGCCAACTCCAGTGTCTCTTTAAAGTAATGTTTGGGCGGCTGCTGCTGCTTCTTGCAACTCCAGGGTGTGATTCATCCAATGTTTGGGCTCCTGAAGCCAACCCCAGTGTCTCTTTAAAGTAATGTTTGGGCTCCTGCTGCTGTTTGCAACTCCAGGGTGTGATTCATCCAATTTTTGGGCTCCTGCTGCCAACTCCAGTGTCTCTTTAAAGTAATGTTTGGGCTCCTGCTGCTGCCAGCTCCAGGATGTGATTCATCCAATTTTTGGGCTCCTGCTGCCAACTCCAGTGTCTCTTTAAAGTAATGTTTGGGCTGCTGCTGCTGCTGCTTGCAACTCCAGGGCATGATTCATCCAATTTTTGGGCTCCTGCTGCCAACTCCAGTGTCTCTTTAAAGTAATGTTTGGGCTACTGCTGCTGCTGCTGCTTGCAACTCCAGGGTGTGATTCATCCAATTTTTGGGCTCCTGCTGCCAACTCCAGTGGCTCTTTAAAGCAATGTTTGGGCTGCTGCTGCCAACTCCAGTGTCTCTTTAAAGTAATGTTTGGGCTGCTGCTGCTGCTTGCAACTCCAGGGCATGATTCATCCAATTTTTGGGATCCTGCTGCCAACTCCAGTGTCTCTTTAAAGTAATGTTTGGGCTACTGCTGCTGCTGCTTGCAACTCCAGGGTGAGATTCATCCAATTTTTGGGCTCCTGCTGCCAACTCCAGTGTCTCTTTAAAGTAATGTTTGGGCTCCTGCTGCTGCCAGCTCCAGGGTGTGATTCGTCCTATTTTTGGGCTCCTGCTGCCAACTCCAGTGTCTCTTTAAAGTAATGTTTGGGCTGCTGCTGCTGCTTGCAACTCCAGGGCATGATTCATCCAATTTTTGGGCTCCTGCTGCCAACTCCAGTGTCTCTTTAAAGTAATGTTTGGGCTACTGCTGCTGCTGCTGCTTGCAACTCCAGGGTGTGATTCATCCATTTTGTGGGCTCCTGCTGCCAACTCCAGTGTCTCTTTAAAGTAATGTTTGGGCTACTGCTGCTGCTGTCAACTCCAGGGTGTGATTCATCCAATTTTTGGGCTCCTGCTGCCAACTCCAGTGTCTCTTTAAAGCAATGTTTGGGCTGCTGCTGCTGCTTGCAACTCCAGGGTGTGATTCATCCAATTTTTGGGCTCCTGCTGCCAACTCCAGTGTCTCTTTAAAGTAATGTTTGGGCTGCTGCTGCTGCTTGCAACTCCAGGGTGTGATTCATCCAATTTTTGGGCTCCTGCTGCCAACTCCAGTGTCTCTTTAAAGCAATGTTTGGGCTGCTGCTGCCAACTCCAGTGTCTCTTTAAAGTAATGTTTGGGCTGCTGCTGCTGCTTGCAACTCCAGGGCATGATTCATCCAATTTTTGAGATCCTGCTGCCAACTCCAGTGTCTCTTTAAAGTAATGTTTGGGCTACTGCTGCTGCTGCTTGCAACTCCAGGGTGAGATTCATCCAATTTTTGGGCTCCTGCTGCCAACTCCAGTGTCTCTTTAAAGTAATGTTTGGGCTCCTGCTGCTGCCAGCTCCAGGGTGTGATTCATCCAATTTTTGGGCTCCTGCTGCCAACTCCAGTGTCTCTTTATAGTAATGTTTGGGCTGCTGCTGCTGCTGCTGCTTGCAACTCCAGGGCATGATTCATCCAATTTTTGGGCTCCTGCTGCCAACTCCAGTGTCTCTTTAAAGTAATGTTTGGGCTACTGCTGCTGCTGCTGCTTGCAACTCCAGGGTGTGATTCATCCATTTTGTGGGCTCCTGCTGCCAACTCCAGTGTCTCTTTAAAGTAATGTTTGGGCTACTGCTGCTGCTGTCAACTCCAGGGTGTGATTCATCCAATTTTTGGGCTCCTGCTGCCAACTCCAGTGTCTCTTTAAAGCAATGTTTGGGCTGCTGCTGCTGCTTGCAACTCCAGGGTGTGATTCATCCAATTTTTGGGCTCCTGCTGCCAACTCCAGTGTCTCTTTAAAGTAATGTTTGGGCTGCTGCTGCTGCTTGCAACTCCAGGGTGTGATTCATCCAATTTTTGGGCTCCTGCTGCCAACTCCAGTGTCTCTTTCAAGCGATGTTTGGGCTACTGCTGCTGCTGCTTGCAACTCCAGGGTGTCATTCAGCCAATTTTTGGGCTCCTACTGCCAACTCCAGTGTTTCTTTCAAGCTATGTTTGGGCTCCTGCTGCTGCTGCTGCTTGCAACTCCAGGGTGTCATTCAGCCAATTTTTGGGCTCCTGCTGCTCCTGCTGCCAACTCCAATGTCTCTTTGAGCCAAATCCAATGTTTGGGCTCCTGCCGCTGCCAGCTCCAGGGTGTGTTTTTCAGGCAATATAGGGGCCCCGCATAGTGATGCCACCTTAACTCTCTGTAATTGTGCCGCTCTGCGATTCTAATAGCGATGCCTCTGATCTGCATGTCCAAATTATTTACAGTATTATTTCAGTAACCCAGCACGCATCCTATGCGTGTTACAGCAAGGCAGAATGGTTTACAACCCTATTGAGGCTCTAGGAGGCTCAGAAATAGCCGTTTTTAATAGCGATTCGCCGTGAATAAATTCGGGTCGAAACGATTTTTGTCGGAAAATTCGGCGAATCAGTCGAATCGAATTTTTCGCTCATCTCTAGCAACTAATTTAACAAGAGGCCCAAAGAAGCTGAATCTTGAGAGATGGATGAGCCTGATTTATCAAGCGTCAATACTACTGTGCACCAATATTTTTGCCTCAGCGGCACTAGGTGTGCAATTTAACAAAAAAAGCGCTGATGTGGCTGCCACCCTGCATCTAATTTAACACCTGCACCATATAGTGTGCAGCAACGAGCACTCTTGTTTAAGCTGTGCCGTTTTATAGTGCCACTGTAGGTTAAGATCCCATAGAGCACAATGGGCAGAACTGTGTTGAAATGTTTTATGCTTAGAATTAAAATTTCACACATATTAATTTTTTTGTACAGAACTTGCATTGTGACTTTAAGACCTGGGAGGTTTCACACAGCGGGGCACCCCCCGATTGGGGTGTCCCGTGGGCAAGGATCAAAACCCAGGATAGTCGAAATCCTAGGTATTGTTCCACTTTAAGGGAGCCATCTAGCACTTTCACCCAGCTAGTAACATATTATTTATTGGTCTGTTTGTCTATAAAGTTGACACCATTACAGGATCTAACATGCTGCATTTGGTATGCACTACAGCACAAAGCCATTGTGTTATAAATAGCAGAGCCCCACATGAATGAAGATCTTTCATCCAGACCATAGCAGAAATAAATATGCCCTCAATAGTGGTTGGCAAATCAAACAGAATATTCTTGGACAACTTAAAATTTCTCAACACAATCAGCTTCTAACCAACAATGCATGTACACACGCATCATTCATTTTGAGTAGCACAAGGCACCTTACTAATGAAGAAAACAGGTTTGCCAATGTTACAAACGACATGGCTAACATTATCATTTTAAATTGTATATAATTAAACGTATAACATTTATGCTATCACAACCAGCTGAAACGCTGATTCCAGTTTAATAAATATGGTAGATTGAATTCTGGCCTTTTTGCAGATGGATAAGCACACCTGAATATCCACATTTCTAAGGGGACATTTCTAAGTTGGAATTGGAGGCGTCTAGCTCTTTGAACCTTTTTCATATCAGATGTATGAGCAACTTTTGTATAGCAAACATTTTTATTTACACAGAAGCTCCATTTGTAGGCCCTAAAAAGCTGCAACATTGATACCCAGCCTTCATACGTCAACACTTTTCTCTGAGAGATGGGTATGTTTTGCTGCTTTCTGGAGTTACCACCCACCAGTAGCCAGTTTAGTATGTCATTCAGGAACCTTACTGCTAACCAAGAGGCATATAGGTAATTAGGGGTGGGCAAGTAAAAGACATGATGGAATATGTTTGGCTGTAACCCTGAAGTCTGGTGATGGACAATGCGACTGGAGTGATAGTCAAGATATGAAGAACTTTATTTTTTGCCATACAAGACGCAAAAGTGTTGGAGGGGACTGTCATAAGTCTCAGGCCACGCCCACCTGAGAGCTAGAGCCAGTGCCCTAGGAACTTGTCTATGTGGAGGTGGTGGTCAGTAGAAGTTGCAAAAGCGAGAGCAGCAGAGGTGACAGATGGCAGTGAAGGCAAGGGCAGCGGAGGCAGTGGCGATGGCAAAGGGCAGCAGAAGCGACGGATGGCAAAGACACCCATCACTCAGTGCATTGGGCTGGGCTATGCAAATCACCTATTTACATCATCTAAGGCACTGAAAAGCTGAGTGTGCAATGCCAAGGATTAGCTTAGAATTTACACAGCCAAATTCCATCCACCAGTGGACAGCTGTTTCGAGCTTTTGGATCTCATCAGCACTAGGACGGATGTATTTGGCTGTATGCAGGGTCAGACTTGGTTAGTACCAAAAAAGTTGCATTGTGCTAAAAAAAAAAGAGTAGGGACAGCACCTTCAGAGCTTCCCCAATAGGGTGTGTAGTTTTTCTATACATTTGCAAATGAGTGCAAGTGATGCCTCGGCTGTCTTTATAGGAGAGACAAGCCCCTCGATTCAAAGAGCAAAAGTTAATTGATTTCGTATCGAGAATCGTAAGTTTGGGTGGGTGTTAGTCATTTTTTCCTGTTTTTTTGGCCATTTCCGACTCGCACGAGCCTACGTACGAATGCGTATATGCTCTTACGATCAGCGGAAGTCCGTTCCTAAATTTTAGGATCAAAACGTAAAACTTAGGATCAAAACGTAAAACTTAGGATCAAAACGTAAAACTTAGGTTAATTGGATGTGTTTAGGTGTGATTCAGAGAAACCTCTAAACGCGTTTTAAAAGAAAGCCACAGCCGACACCTTTTAGCAGCCGGATTGCTGTTCGTGAACAGGTTTTTTGGCTATGTGGAGGAGTCTGCGCGTCTTGAGCTCCAATGAACTGCATGTATCAGCATGGCCGAGGCCATAAATTGTATGGCAATGCATACCTGATTCATGTATGCCTTATAAAAGCATTTTAATGTGGACCTTAATTAGTCCTTTGCATGTAAACCTTTATTTTGCAATATATTTGCGTTAATTAAAGAAACTTATGTCCTTTGTTATTTATGTTAAAATTGAGGTACTAGAATAATATTTTTAGATTGCATTTATTGGTGTAGTTGTTTACCTTTGCTTTGTTTAATTATTTAAGCACATCTTTGGTCAGATGCATCACACTTACTGAGGAGAGGAGAGCGGGATAAAGTGCAGGATGTGGGTTACTGCTGTATTTTGCACAGACACAGCAGAGCTGGGGGCATGGAAAGGTCAGAAATCAAAGAATCCAGAGCAACACAGTCACAAGGCCCTTTCTGTTTGCAGGCTGCCCGATAATACCTGAGCCGCCATCTTGGCTGTTTCTAGGCTCATAACATGCAGAAGTTGCTGGGTGTTTTTTAAGATTTGAGAGCAATCTGTATGTAGAGGGTGTGGGTAACCACACTAAAAATTTAAAGTTGTACCATTTGAAGCCAAAATATTAAAATTAAATCCACAAGTAAAAAATGCAAGTTAACTAAAAATTAAACAAAGTAAGATTTACTTATGCAAATGCATTCATTAATGGTTGGTTACTACAAAATGAATGAAATAAAGAAAAATAAAAGACCAAATATTTAGAATGCACTTTAATGAGGTAAGTTTGTAGTGCGGAGCCGCAAGATCAGAAGGATTTACGTCCAGACAAAAAAGGAAAAAGGGCAAAACCAATGTTGCAACCTGAGAAATGAAACGGAAAATTCAGGATGGAAACTGACATAGGTCTGATTCCCGAACTGCCATACGAACGGACGTATATTTTAGGATAGAAACGTATTTGCTTATTGAATCACTCGCAAGTTCATACGAACGCACGAGCGGACGTGAAAAATAGGATGATCGTGAGCCAAATCCAAGCTGTTACATGTTTCTTTGAATCAACCCAAAGCACTTTTGCTTATGATTGTGTGCAGAGAGTTGTGGTTAATGATACCTACACTGAATGGTTACCAGTTGTAAGGGGTGTACCCCAGGGTTCAGTGCTGGGCCCACTATTATTAAACTTATTTATAAACGACATAGAAGATGGAATTAAAAGCACTGTCTCTATTTTTGCAGATGACACAAAGATATGTAGCACAGTGCAGTCCTTTGAAGATGTTCACAAGCTTCAGTCTGACTTGGACACATCTGGGCATCCACTCGGCAAATGAAGTTCAATGTGGAAAAATGTAAGGTCATGCACTTGGGGTCTAACAACCTGAAGGAGGTTGAGGGGGGACATGATTAAGTTGTATAAATATATAAATGGCCCATACAAAAAATATGGGGGAACACTATTTCATGTAAAATCCTCTCTAAAGACAAGGGGGCACTGCCTTCGATTGGAAAAAAAGAAATTTAGTCTCCGGAGGCGACAATCGTTTTTTACCATAAGACCTATAAATCTATCAAAAAAGGATTAGATGCTTATTTAGAAGAAAATAACATTAACAGTTACTATTAGCAGTTATTAGTATAAAAAAAAATAAAACAAAAAATAAAATAAATAGCTTCCCCTATAAAATAAAAAATAACTTCCCCTACCCCAACACCCTTGGTTGAACTTGATGGACATATGTATTTTTCAACCGTATTAACTATGTAACTATATAACCTTAAAGTGGACCAACTACCGTGCAGGTGCGGGTGTTGGTGCCGCCACTAAATAACAATCTGGGGTGAAGCCCCCCCACATATAACCCTGCAGAATGCCCGTAAAGCTTATCTTAACCTTGTTTATCTGTTGGGAATCCAGCACTGCGATTGGCCACCAGTGCTCACGTGGGCAGGACATTTTGGTGGCTGGAACACTCGCTACCTACGCCGGGCAGCCAGTGGCGGTGGTCTATTTCCAGGAGAGAAACAGGGTTAAGGCAGGATTTACGAGCTCTGTGGGGTTATGTGCGGGGGGGGGGGCAAAAGCATTCTGGATGCCCCATCCAAGACATTTTAGAGGTGGTACCAACACCCACGTCCCCACAGCTGTTGGTCTGCTTTAAGGTCATAAGCAAAAGGGCGTGTCGAAATTTCAGTGACAAGTGAAAAAAATGACGGAAAGAGACAATTTTGCTTGAATCGATCTGGAACACATGCTGACACATTTGAACCAATCGGATTTATAAAATAACATTTATTTTATTAGAAGAAAAAAAAAGGGCTGTAAAATGATCTTCACATCTGCTAAACTTTCCGGTGCAGGTCACAAAACAGGTTTACCCAAATCAATGTATTAATTGATTGCATCTATGTTGTTTTATATATTGTTACATTTAGAAAGTATATAGAGTATTTCTTTGCAAACAGGTTTTGCGAGTGTGGGTGCACACATATATAATCAGCTACTGCTATAAATTAGAACAGCATACTGAAAATTAGAGGAGGTCAATAAAAAAACAACAGAGATCAAAACACATACATAGGTATTTACATTTTTTATTCATCATTTTTACCAGCTGTTGGTTTATTACATTGATTATGTGAGTGCAATCATTCATTTCCTTATATTTATGTAGGTTTGTAAGAAAAGATTGTAATTTTACCTGTTTTGCTAAATTGTATTGCAAATTAATCACATATATCTGATTAGGTTATATTGGATTTTGCATGGGGATGTAATCAGCTCACCCAGTTGACCTCTGTAGGTTAAAGGCCACCGACCAAGGTTAGAGGTCAAGGGATTGCTTACCATCTCAAGCAAAAGAGTGGATGATCAGAGCTCTGCACAATACTGGTACCTGTGTAGAAAATACATTTAGTATGTTTTTATTCACAAGGGGATGCACAGGATAGAGCTGTTTAATTATTTTAAGACCAAAGTAATACGAGAATTACTATTTCATTTACTTTTAGTTTTATCTAAACTCTGGATTTTTTTTCCTGACTGAATAGGGTTGCCTGTGAGGGAAAATAATATCAATGCATTTTTACATTTAAGGTGAATCTGGAAAGACTATTCAACATGTTGCACATAACATACAAACAAATCTATACAAATAGCACTGCAGAAACATCCATATACAGATTTTTATTTTAAGACACCAAGGCAATTTCAACATATACTGGAGTATACTTTTTTGTACATTGTTTTACTGTTGTTGTGTTTTGTAGTCATTATAGTACAAAAGCACACCTTACTTCACTCCCACAACAACCAAGCTTTAGACTGTTGCTTATTCCTTGCTATTCTTTTATACCGATAGAAGACCTAACTGGCCTAATGTGAACAAAAGCTGTTTATTAAAAGCTGTTTATTTTTCCATCATTTGTGCAAAAGTATTGTTAACCCTTTTAATCTTTGCTAATTATAAAATGAAAAGTGGAGTTTTATGCAGGTTACCACAACTATAGTGACAGCGGTATTTGTAAAAAAAACTAGGCTCTGTGCAAAAAACTTGCACTGTTCTCGCACTTACGAATGATTCCGGAAACACATGATGTTCACCCTCATGCAAGCACATGTTAGAAAGCAAATCGAGATCACTTGCACTGTGCATTGGATGAATTGTTGAAAATGGATGCTGAAAATGGATGCACTTTTTTGAGCACATGTACAATAGATTAGTATATGCGTTAGATATTGGAGGATATAAACGGGGTGTCACATTAATTATGTTAAAATAGGTTTATTGGCAGCAGTAGATTCAGCGCCCCCTGTGGCAGACGGTGTTAATAGGTGTTACATTTATGTACATTTTTATTATGTAGTGTTTGGTGACATGAAGGCAAAGAGCTTGCCATGTGAGGCAGAAGTATATCACAGCACAAGGTTACATAAGAATTTAGGATGGAAATAGACAATATTCAGCCTCTGTATAAACCCCATCCTCACTCTGGTCCAAGGGAAGGCAAACAATAGTAGACAATTATACCTGAGAAGAGAGGGAAGAGTGCTGAAATGGTGCTGAATCACTTTCTAAGGGTATGTCCCATTTCCTACAAAGTGATTTTTTTGTACATTTGATGTTTTGCTCTATTATGCTTCATTTACTTTGAATGTACAGTAGTTACTCCCTACCATGCACCTTTAGCTAGACTATGATGCATCCAGCAAAGCAAAACATCTTGTTGATGCTATGACAATGTTGTTAGGAGTTAGTAAGTTTAAAAGAGACAGACAGACACACACACACACACACACAGTAAGACTTACAACCTAGTGAGCCAAGAGAGTGAACAAAACATTGATAGACTTGTCTGTTAGCAACCTTACTGTTGTACAGCAAGCATGAATTGCACAACTACAGTAAACATCATCTCACATTTCTGGGTGCAACAGGTATTTTGTGTGAACCTATAACTGACTCTTTTGAGTTAATTGCTCTAGGAGCAACTTATAAGGAGTGTGCAGAAGCAGAGGCTGCCTTTGTCCAGTCAAAAGACAATCTATGTACCTGCCATTTAACTGGGTTTGCCGCATACCTCCACCTGGGATCCAGCACCAGGGGTCTCCTCTTCACTCAAGGGGGCATCAGAGAACTTCTGACAGATTGCCAGCCGCTGACATCATTTTACTCTGCTAATAAAATAGGCTCCCGTCAGCGGCAGCCAGCAAGTCAGAAGCCGGGATCAGCAGAACCAGATGCGGGGGCAGGGGGCTCTGGTCCTCTGCCCCTGCCCCTGGCTTCTGCCAATCACTTACAGGGGACATTGATCAACGAGACAGTGATCGGCATTGGATCTGAGGTAAGTAGAGAGAAAAAAGAAATAAAGGACTTTAATTCTTGTGTGTGTTTTCTTTACATTTAACCCCTATAGCTGGTGCCTGGGCTGGTTATACTGAGACGGGGGGACCCCAGACCAGTTAAAAAAATGTAACACTAACGTGTGCATAGTGATTGTATTTTACTTGAAAATGGTCATATGTGTCTACCGATACATATGTGGTACCATTGTAATTGGGAGGAATGTGGCTTTTACACAGAATATGATTTTCTTGAAAAACTTACATTCTTTATTAAAAAGGCAACAAAATATAAAATATAAATATTTTTTTTACATATTTTTAACCCAAATATATTGTGAAAGCACTGATAAATTACAGACATTAAAGACATTTCGTGTCTCTGCCGACAAAAACATACAAATATATAATTTTCTTGGGGAATACCTGGATATTCCTGCAAAAGTCACAGTTAAACATGTATAGCTCAAAATAGTGAAAAATGGTCTGCCAACAGAGGGTTACAAAATCTCTAAGTTGGGAAAAATTCGTTTGTGAGGAGCGCTGGAGGTGGTGGGAAGCTGCTGCCACTGATAGGGGGTCACGTCCCTATTAGTAATGTGGGTATTGTAGGTCTAGACTTACAACCGAGTTTGTTAAATGGTTGTTAAAAGGCTATCTGTTGTGGCGCGCTGGGGGAGGGATTGTTCTTGCATGAGGTGAGTCCAGGAAGATTGATAATATCCCCTTCTTGGGGTTATTCCCGGGTTAGGGGTGTGTGTTTGCTCTGTGCTGGATTGACCTGAGGTGCTGTAATATGAGAGACAGCCCTTATTGTCATACAGCAACAATCAACTATTTTTATAAAAATGATATACATACAGTCAGTGACTATCCAATTTACTGGAAAAGACTGAAAATAAAGTGTCGGAACACTTACCGCCGCGGCCCGGGGGTACTTGACCTGCCCAGGGCCTATGAGGTGAAGACACTCCAAAAGCCGTTAATATGATGTTTCATATAGGTTGGTTGCATCCGCATGGATTTCTTCTGTATGGGCTTGTATTCCAACGATGAATTGGTTGTCCACAAAAACGATATCACAATTGTGTTTAGGTTAAAACACAAATTCGGCTTTGCCGACAAAACGCAGCTCCTACATCAATGAAAGCAAAGACATTCAGCACTAAAAAGAATACATTCAAGGCTGCTACAATGTTGCAAAATGGGAAAGAGACGGCGTGCTGCCAGAAAGATACATATGTAACAGCAAGAGCACGCCACCAGAATGAAACATTTGTAACAGCTGCAGAGCAATCAAAGGAAACTCAGAGCCGCCTAAGTAAAACATTTGTAACAGCTGTGAACCAACCACAATAAAGAGATACATCGCTCCCCAGGATGATTTAAAAACACCACGTAAACGGCTTCACCAATAAAAAAGAGGCAGCTACATTTGTAGCTTACAATCAGTTCCCTGAAGACGGTGATCTCACCGAAACGCGCGTCGGATACTGGAGCTTGGCAGGGACGCCGCTCCAACTGATTCTCTTCCAACAAATGGACTTTCAAAGAACATTTAAACTGAAGAAGATATCTTAAACACACGGAGCATCATTTCACATATACGGAGCATCTTTTTACTTCTCAAGTAGCGCAGACCATTAAAGCGGCCATGGACTTTCTCCTCCCTTCCCCTTAACACAGAGACTTTATCCCCACCACCACCCCCCGCCCGACCCCTGATGCTATTATTGTACCTGAATAAATTTGTGTTTTAACCTAAACACAATTGTGATATCGTTTTTGTGGACAACCAATTCATCGTTGGAATACAAGCCCATACAGAAGAAATCCATGCGGATGCAACCAACCTATATGAAACATCATATTAACGGCTTTTGGAGTGTCTTCACCTCATAGGCCCTGGGCAGGTCAAGTACCCCCGGGCCGCGGTGGTAAGTGTTCCGACACTTTATTTTCAGTCTTTTCCAGTAAATTGGATAGTCACTGACTGTATGTATATCATTTTTATAAAAAGAGTTGATTGTTGCTGTATGACAATAAGGGCTGTCTCTCATATTACAGCACCTCAGGTCAATCCAGCACAGAGCAAACACCCCTAACCCGGGAATAACCCCAAGAAGGGGATATTATCAATCTTCCTGGACTCACCTCATGCAAGAACAATCCCTCCTCCCCTCCCCCAGCGCGCCACAACAGATAGCCTTTTCAACCATTTAACAAACTCGGTTGTAAGTCTAGACCTACAATACCCCAAATCTCTAAGTTGGCTGGCAGTTAAAGGGCTAAACTGCAGTAGCCAAGAAAATGACAACAGTAAGCTAAGCAAAACATAACAAGGCAGTAATAGACACTCTAGATACACAAGGTGGGTTATAGGTGAGGTTAAGGCTTTAGAATAAGCTGCCAACAGGAAAAAGAGAGGAACATATGTACTGTGCAATTTAAGCTGATGCTGAATCATAATATTCATTTATAATATTATAAAATTCAATGCTGTAATATATGCATATATTTAATTTAGCCTGCCAAACAAAAGGGTCTTTAAACTGTGACTCAATGCTGTTTTTCTAATTATAGAGATACAGGTATTTTTAATAACATTGCTGCCTCCTAACTCCTATAATTTAATACTGTTCACTGGCTGAAGAATAAACATGATAAATAATGGTCTTCCTACTCTGCTTGGTTCGCTGTGGCAGCAGTACCTGTTTTCCTAAAATATCTGTCAGCCATTACATTGTAGTAGAGGATATTTGCACATGCTCAAACCATTGCAGATTGCAAGCAAGTGCCGACTAAAGAGGGAAGTGAAACACATGAACATAGAAGGTTGAATGCAGAAGGAGACCATATGGTGCATCCAGTCTGCCTTTATGTGTGTATGTTCTCTTTATCTTAGGATATATGTATAGGCTTACCCCAGGCATGTTTAAATTTACTGTAGTTTTTTCAACTACCTCTACTGGAAGTGTAACTGCATTACCCTTTGTACAGGTTGGAAAAACAAGGGATACGGGCTGTTTTTGTACTGTACATGGTTTATAGGTGTAGGCTGAATATTCAGACCAGGGGCTCCTGAGGGTTCTGACATTGAGGCACCAAATCCTTGTACACATGTATCAAAAGGTAGGTCTCTAAATGTCTTTATGAAAGAAGAATGCAAGATAAAAAGCAGAAAAAAAAGTGGTGAACCAAGATTTTAAAGTGTGGACCTTGAAAAACAAACCAACGCCAACAAGCGCCAACACAATAAACATGGCACACATTCATATGTAACAGGCCCTTCTTAACTTATGCTTTAAAGTTTATTACCATACTTTATTAAAAGACAGAACACATTTTAGTTTTTAAAGGAAGTATTTAGTGGTGTTGGTAATTATCAAAGTTATATTTTATATAATATTGTATATTCAAATTTTAAGGTTAAAACATCATATAGTTCTGTAAATATAATTGTGGGAGAGTGCTTTGCTATTGGTTCCTGCATGTAGCTTACCTGTTGGTATTGGGAAGTTGCCTACATTCACCTTCAGCTCTCCATTTTATTATCTCAGTTACTATTGCACTATTGCACCTGTTATGGATGTATGAAGAATAATCAGCTACTGCATGATTAAATCCTAAAATAACTGCCACCATTCGCTCACCCAACTTCAGGGGCAACCTAACTGAAAGCTAAAAACCACTGCACCGGATACCTTCAGGACTAGGACAAAGGCAATTGCCACAGCGCCAGCGATCTCCCTTCATGTGAGTGGAGAGCGCTAGCGCTGAATGACCGCCACACGCTGCACACAATTGCACACAGCAATTGCGGGGCTTTTGTTCGAAAGTGTGAGTGCTCCACAATCACTGCAGTGTGAAACCAGTCTAACTGTAGAGCTGGAAGAGAAAAAACTCAGAAGACAGGACTATGACTATACATATATATGTACCTAGGTATACTTTATTTCCAGTGTTTACGAGAAGCATCGTACAGTACAGTACAGTATACAAATATAACTGCTGCAATGATAAAGGTGCAGCTATCTGATAGGAAAAAGGGCAACAAGTAAGCAGAAAAAAGTGTGACTAATCTATAAACACTGCAATAGTACACATGTTATAATAATAATACAATAATATAATAATAATACAATCTGTATTGGGTGCCTGCTTCTATACAGTTCTAACTATGTCTAATAAAAAAAAACAAATGTTGTTGCCTTGCTTTGATACATATGATATAAGTGCTCCCTCTAGTGGAAATCTGCTATATTTATATGAGCAGAGGAAAATACAAAAAGCAGGTTTACCAGAAGGAATGAGCACAGCAGCCCACACATACCCTGTTTCCCGGAAATAAAGCCTACCCCAAAAATAAACTCTAGTAAAATCTTTTAGCATTTTTTGCTAATGTGTGGAATATAAGCCCTACTCCAAAAATAAGCCCTAGTTACACTTCATAATCCAGCTGCCGGGCTTCAGCAGTGGTACAGACACAGGTAAGGGGCGTGGTTAAGATGGCCACCTAGGCGGACGTGCCTGCGGGGGCTCCATTGTTAAATCCTGAAATTCTGCCTCCTGAGTGCGATTTGGGCAGACAAATTAGCTTAAGGGTCTTTTACCTGACCCGGGGATCGAGCCTGCGGTCGGTGCTGCTGGGGAGGCGGCTCTCATATGCTGCTCCGTGCAAATCCGGAGGAGCGGCGTGGCAGCCTGCTGGGTTTCAGGCACGTGCAGCCCCAACGTGCAGGAGGAGAGGCGATGGCGGCTGCGGGGAGCGAAGACGGCCCCTGTCTGACCCGGGTGGCGGCGGTCAGGTGGGGAGAATGCCTGAGCGGTGTGTGGTGTCTCTCCGCTGAAGACAGCATTAAGGAGCAGCTGAACTGAGGTGCGGCTGGTGTGAGGTGAGAAGCGTCTCAGCGCCATTTTGGAGGGGAAGGTGAGGGGGGAGGCGGCTGGCCTCGGGACTTGTGATCTGCAACATTATCTAACATTCAACATTATCTTTTGTGCGAGGCAGTCAGAGGCAGAGCCAGGCGAGGAGAGGGAAGAGGCTTACTGCAGATCAGTGGGAACGAGCCTTCCTGAACATTGTTGCCTTCTTAAAGTGGGGCTTGGAGAAGGAGTCTCTCCCTGCTTCCCGTACAACTCCTGTCAAAGTACTCCCACATATGGGAGGTAATAAAAAGCGCAAGTCTATAGTGGTCAGCTGTAGTACGCAAACTATGGAGAACCCAGAACCCGGACAGGCGCCCTCTAACCCGGACACTGCAGCCATCATGGCTGCCATAGCCTCCTGTCAAAACGCTCTCACGGCTAAGTCCGATATCCTCCAGGAGCAATTTAACTATTTCAGTCATGACCTTGATAAAATCCGGGATCGTACGGGGGAGACAGAAAGGAGAATTGGAGAAGCAGGGGATCGACTGGCTGTGCAGGCGGGGGAATTGGTGACCCTGAGGAGGCAGGTGACTGTGCTGTTGGGGAAGGCCAAGGACTCTGAAAATAGGAACAGAAAGGAATAATGTAAGAATCTCAGGCCTACCCGAAAAAAATCCACCGAGGATGCCAATTCATGGCTGGACTTCTGGGGGCCTGACGAACTGGGCTTCGGAGAGTTTTGATCCACTATTATCTACGCATTTTTTCTGATGCCCGTGTGGTTTGGCTGGAAGCTGCCTCCACTGCTCACCTGGCAGTTTTGCTGCCGGGTGGACTGACGGAAGCTGTGGCTCTGGATTCCCATGGTGTGATGGTCCCTTCCCACCCCCCTCCCTATCCCTTTGTCTATCCTTTGTCCCTCTTGCCCTCCCTTTTTGTTCTCCAGAGTTGGGGGGTGGTGGAATGGGGTGGGGGTGGTTGGGAGTTGGAACTTTATGTATAATTTAGAATATAGTGTTATCTGTTTAATCTGTCCATGTGTTGGTGCGAATGTGAAGTACAGAAGTCGGACTCGGGGCGGGGAGATCATGGGGGAGAGGGGCGGTGTATCAGGGAGGCGACACCCCCGGCCACGTGAGATGTGCCTTGGTTAGCGATAATGGGTTAATGCAAGTTTTATCTCCTGGAACGTCCAGGGGCTTAACGACAAAACGAAATGGCCCACAGTCTTCCAGTTTATAAAGCGATATAAGCCCAATGTGTTAATTCTCCAAGAAATCCACCTTGTAGGTCAGAGAGGGCTAACGCTAAAGAAACCCTGCGCGCCAGAGGCTGATGGACGCACTCTGATCAGCTCCGGGCCCGACAGACACAGACAGGGGCTGTACTGCGAGATAGCACGCACCACGCAGCTATCTCGCAGTACAGTCGCAAGGGAGGCGACTTACCGGAGGACATCTGGGTGAGAAAGGCGGCAGTGGATCATGTGTGCGAGACGAGCGGGAGCTCAGCGCTTCGGGAGATAGAGGGCAGCAGGTGGTCGCAAGATGGCGGCGGAACTTACAGAAGCTGATCTGGAAGAGATTGAATGCAGCGAGGCCTCCTTCCTGGCAAGTGAGAGAAATGAGCTGGTCTTGTCAAGTGCAGCAGCGCAGGCAGAAGTAAGTGCTGCCCTCTTATCACAATTTGAGACCCTTCTGCAGAAAGCCCTAGCTTCTAATACAAAGCTTATAACTGAGCACCTCTCAAAGGAGCTGGATAGGGTGACATCAAGCTTGACTACATTAGAGACCAGGCTAGGGGAGGTCACAGCGGCGCAAGATGCTCTTAACCAGCTGCGATTACACAATACACTCCTGTCTGCTAAGATTGAAGACATAGAGAACAGGGACAGGAGGTCTAACTAACGTCCCCCTTTAGGGGACTGCCCGAGCATATAGAAGATGTTAAATCAGCGGTCACAGCCCTATTCCAGGAGTTGGAGCCAGGGATACCGGTGGATCTGCTGGAATTTGATCGTATACATAGGGCGCTGGGCCCCCGTAGGCCGCCAGATGAACCTCCAAGGGACATTATTGCAAAATTTCATTGCTATACTACCAAAGAGGCGATACAAAGGGCAGCAAGAAATGCGGCTACGCTAATGTTCCAGGGACATAAGTATCAGATATTCTCAGATTTGTCTGCGACCACTATGTCTAGAAGAAAAGAAATGAAACCCCTGCTTGTGATCCTTCAAGAAAAAAAGATTAGATGCAAGTGGGGATTACCCTTACGCATCACTTTTTCCTACAAAGACTCATCCTATTCAGAAGTATCGGTGGACGAGCTGCGGCCACAAATGATATTGGCGGATCTCCTCAGACAAGCACTCGTCAAATCCCCCAGAAGCATGGAGGATTCTCCCAGGGCCCAGAGAGTGGGCAAAAGGCTGAGGTGCGGGTTTTGCATGGCAGGCCGGAGTTCCTCTTTAGATTTTAATGACACTTGAAGCTTGTTTGATAGTATCCAGGTTCTTTTAGAGTCCTTGGTTCTCTAAGTTGGCCTGGTTTTAGGGGCTGTGTTCCTGGTGGATAATGGCGGCGGAGGTCTCAGCTACCAAAGCAGGAGTGAGCAAGCACCCCACTATCAGGGGATGCCCTTTAGCGTTCTCGCCCTCCTCTAAATATTTATTATATATATATATTTTTTTTTCTTTTTTTTAAATCCTTTTCTCCCCTTCCACGTTCACTTGCTTTTAGATAAGTCCTCCTGTTTAAAGATACGTTAAGATTGGGGAATTTTTTTTTTTATTATTAATATTTCGCTGCAAGCAATTTTCTGTTTCGGATGTATGCTTTGGCTAACTTTTTGTTTTAGGTTGTTCCCATGTGTCCGTTGGCACATACATTTTGCACTCCTTTAGCTAGAGGGTTATTTCCCTGTTGTTTAGTTAACCTTTGAGTGTAATTAGGTCGCTGGGGAGCGCCTTGGTTTGGTTGACTATTTGTATTACTTCTGTTTATATAGTTCACTGGTTCTGGGTTTATCCAGTAACCTTAGTGACCTATATTTCTGGTTTTAATTCACCCTCCGCAGAGTGAAAAGTTTTTCTTTCCCCCGCGGAGGTGAAGTGGGTTCAGGGCACTCCGAGAGGGGAGAAGTTGGCCTGTTGACCGTGTGCAAGCTGTTTTAGTTCCCGGTTCGAGGGAACCTCTTCTCTCTGAGTCTCTGTATACTTTAAGGGTAATTTCCCTACTCCCTGCTCCACCTTTCACTTAACCTCCCCACCCTTGGTCCTTTCTTTTCCTCCTCCCCCCCCCTACTTTTTTTTATTTATTTTTCTTTCTAGGTATATAGCTTTATCTTCTTCTTTTCTTCAAATGCCTCTTGTACTTCTTGGTGTCATAATGACTTCTGTGTTCTCATAACTCAGTTGCGGTCAATCAAAATCACACCAATCTCATGGTCGGACCATGATGGTCTGCTTCTCAAATTGGAATCTTTGTTTTGTAGGCTGTCTGGTTCTTCCTGGTCTCTCAACGCCTCACTCCTTTCAGATCCGGAGGTGGTTTCCTCGGTTTCAGATGCGTTGTCAGAATATTTCTTGCAGAATGAGACCCCATAAACCAACTATTAGAGGCAGGTTGATCCATATGGCCTCCTGGAAGAAACGGGAGAGGAATGAGGCATTAATAGGCTGGAAGAGGAATATATGGTGGTAGCAGATGAGGCCATATCACAATTGAGTCCTGCCATTCGCGCCAAGTTGGATAGGATCTCACATGACTTGAACCTTGCCCTGGCAGGAAAAGCAGAGAATGCTTTCCCCCGGGTTAGGCAAAAGTACTACTGTAAGGCAAATAAACCAGATACTCTATTGGTTAGGAAATTGAATACCCTGAAGCAGAACTATTGCCCGATTAGGCTAAAGGATGAGAGGGGCGACCTTTCTAGTAATCCTAGAATCCCTTACGGCATCGATAAGTATGCTACCAAAACCGGACACGGATCACTCTTTGTGGTCCAATTTCAGACCTATTTCCCTTATAAATTTGGATATGAAGATCTTTAAAAAATTCTGGCAGACAGAATTTCAAAACACCTCCCAGATATGGTTTGTAATGACCAGGTTGGCTTAATCCCGGGGCGACAGGCGGGGGATAACATTAGACGGGTGATCCAGCTCACACATATCGCTAAGGAAAAGGGAGCGCAGGCTATGCTCCTTTCGCTTGACATTAAAAAGGCGTTTGATTCAGTCACTTGGGAATATATTTTCTATTTGTTGGAGAAGTGGGGGTTTGGTCCAAATTTTTGGGGAATTCTGGAGGCTATTTATGCTAACCCAGTAGCTTATATTAAATATAACGGTTTTGAGTCAGTTTCCCCTATCCGGGGGAACGAGTCAAGGTTGCCCATTGTCCCCCCTCCTGTTCGCCTTGGTGATGGAGCATTTGGCACCAAACAATTAGGGATTTCCTGGATATTTCTGGGATTTCTGGGCAAGTTATGTCTGTTTGCAGACGATGTGCTATTGCTGGTCACTAATCCACTTGTCTCCCTTCCCAACATAATGAAAGTTCGGAATGATTTTGCAGCTGTGTCAGGTCTTCAAGTCAATACTATAAAATCTAAGGCATTGAACATAAATATTTCAACGGGTGCCTGGTCTCAGTTGCAAACATCATTCACTTTCCAGTGGGACGTAAAAGGTGTCAAATATCTTGGGGTGACCCTGACTAATGAGTCCTTGTTTGCGGATAATCATTTCCCCTGCGCCAAAAACTGCAGGTGTTGTTGACAAAGTGGAGGGACTATAATCTTTCCAGGCTCGGCGGAATTGCCGTGGTCAAAATGACCCTGCCACCCAAATTTTTGTACCTCGCTAGAACCTTGTTGGTAAGAGTCCCCCCACAGTATCTGGAAGCATTACAGAACAGGATTTTAGATTTTATTTGGAATGGTAGGAGCCCTAGAGTAGCGAGGAAAACTCTGTATAGGCCTAAATTGTTATGGGGGCTAGGGGTTCCTTGCCTGAAAAAGTATTATCAAGCAGCTCAAATAGCCCAGTTACTCTCATATAATACTGTAATTGACATCCTCAGCTAGGTCCAGATTGAATCTATAGTATGTCGCCTTCTGGCAATTGATAATGTACTATGGGTTACTCCGAAATTTAGGAGGTTTGGCCATAACCCGATTATAGCTCACTCGCTGCGGACGACCTTAAGTTCTCAGGTGGCCTCGCTTCGCCCCACTTACCCCTGCTCTCGCTATGGGATAACCCTATGTTTCCTCCAGCCTACACTGATCCCAGCAGGTTTCGAAGATGGAGAGAGGGGGGGTGTCACGATTGATTGAGTGCCTTCAGAGTTCATCCATCTCCACGTTTCAGCAGCTGGGTCGAAGGACTTATTTGGTTATATAAAAGTGGCACACTTTGTTGAGTCACTAACTAAAGGGGGAGCGGGGCTGGATACACTTACAGTATTTGAGACAGTATTTGAGATTGCAAACGAGACCCCAGGGGGAGGGGGCGGTGTCGGAATCTATAACCAATTATGCAAGAGACTAGATGGTGGTGGCCTTTCATATAGAGAGAGATGGGAACGGGAGCTTAACAAAACTAGAGATGAGCGCGAATGGCAGAGGAGGGTCAGCGGCTTCAGTTATGTCCATTGAGGCAAACATTAAAGTAGTTATGAGATGGTACTTGGTACCTGAACGACTAGGACACTACATGGGAGGAGCGCAGGCGCTATGTTTTAGGGTCTGCGCCACAACAGGAACATACCATCATATCTGGTGGGATTGTGCTGTGGTGAAGGCTAGGGATGAGCGAATCGATCCGGACGAACCCGGATTCGATCCGAATTTCAGGAAAAATTCGATTCGGATCGAATCCGAATTTCCCCGCGATTCGATCACTCGAAGTTTTCCTTTAACATCCATTCATTTACATTACAGGCATTCTAAGATGGCGGGCGGGACATGTCTGGACATGTATCCCGCGCCAGTGCAAGCTGGGGCAGTCACATGCAGCCTATCAGCAGCCAGCAAGCCCGGTGACGTCACACAGCGGTATTTAACGGCGGCCATCTTGCTTTTCCTCATTTCTCTATTGCATTCGTGACAGACAGGCAGAACGCTGTGTAGCTGAGGCAGTTAGACAGGCTGGAGACAGGCTGGAGACAGGGACAGACAGGGACAGGCTGGAGACAGGCAGGAGACAGGCAGGAGACAGACAGGAGACAGACAGAAAGCCAGGGAAAGGTAGGAAAAACGGAGCTGGCTGACAGGGAGAATTTTTTTTTTTCATCCAGCCTTTGTTAGCGTTTTCAGGCTGCTTATAGTAACTAACTGTGCATATATACTGAACTGATCTTAAGTCTGCTGTGAGGCATCCCATTCTGTGACTAAAGCAGCCTCTATTTAATAGCATAATAAACATTTGCACTTATTCTCATAGAAATCAGGCCTGATAAAGACACTTTTGCTGTGCATGCTCTCTGGTTTTTGTGGCACTGGCATCCCATTCTGTGACTAAAGCAGCCTCTATTTAATAGCATAATAAACATTTGCACTTATTCTCATAGAAATCAGGCCTGATAAAGACACTTTTGCTGTGCATGCTCTCTGGTTTTTGTGGCACTGGCATCCCATTCTGTGACTAAAGCAGCCTCTATTTAATAGCATAATAAACATTTGCACTTATTCTCATAGAAATCAGGCCTGATAAAGACACTTTTGCTGTGCATGCTCTCTGGTTTTTGTGGCACTGGCATCCCATTCTGTGACTAAAGCAGCCTCTATTTAATAGCATAATAAACATTTGCACTTATTCTCATAGAAATCAGGCCTGATAAAGACACTTTTGCTGTGCATGCTCTCTGGTTTTTGTGGCACTGGCATCCCATTCTGTGACTAAAGCAGCCTCTATTTAATAGCATAATAAACATTTGCACTTATTCTCATAGAAATCAGGCCTGATAAAGACACTTTTGCTGTGCATGCTCTCTGGTTTTTGTGGCACTGGCATCCCATTCTGTGACTAAAGCAGCCTCTATTTAATAGCATAATAAACATTTGCACTTATTCTCATAGAAATCAGGCCTGATAAAGACACTTTTGCTGTGCATGCTCTCTGGTTTTTGTGGCACTGGCATCCCATTCTGTGACTAAAGCAGCCTCTATTTAATAGCATAATAAACATTTGCACTTATTCTCATAGAAATCAGGCCTGATAAAGACACTTTTGCTGTGCATGCTCTCTGGTTTTTGTGGCACTGGCATCCCATTCTGTGACTAAAGCAGCCTCTATTTAATAGCATAATAACCATTTGCACTTATTCTCATAGAAATCAGGCCTGATAAAGACACTTTTGCTGTGCATGCTCTCTGGTTTTTGTGGCACTGGCATCCCATTCCGTGACTAAAGCAGCCTCTATTTAATAGCATAATAAACATTTGCACTTATTCTCATAGAAATCAGGCCTGATAAAGACACTTTTGCTGTGCATGCTCTCTGGTTTTTGTGGCACTGGCATCCCATTCTGTGACTAAAGCAGCCTCTATTTAATAGCATAATAAACATTTGCACTTATTCTCATAGAAATCAGGCCTGATAAAGACACTTTTGCTGTGCATGCTCTCTGGTTTTTGTGGCACTGGCATCCCATTCCGTGACTAAAGCAGCCTCTATTTAATAGCATAATAAACATTTGCACTTATTCTCATAGAAATCAGGCCTGATAAAGACACTTTTGCTGTGCATGCTCTCTGGTTTTTGTGGCACTGGCATCCCATTCTGTGACTAAAGCAGCCTCTATTTAATAGCATAATAAACATTTGCACTTATTCTCATAGAAATCAGGCCTGATAAAGACACTTTTGCTGTGCATGCTCTCTGGTTTTTGTGGCACTGGCATCCCATTCTGTGACTAAAGCAGCCTCTATTTAATAGCATAATAAACATTTGCACTTATTCTCATAGAAATCAGGCCTGATAAAGACACTTTTGCTGTGCATGCTCTCTGGTTTTTGTGGCACTGGCATCCCATTCTGTGACTAAAGCAGCCTCTATTTAATAGCATAATAAACATTTGCACTTATTCTCATAGAAATCAGGCCTGATAAAGACACTTTTGCTGTGCATGCTCTCTGGTTTTTGTGGCACTGGCATCCCATTCCGTGACTAAAGCAGCCTCTATTTAATAGCATAATAAACATTTGCACTTATTCTCATAGAAATCAGGCCTGATAAAGACACTTTTGCTGTGCATGCTCTCTGGTTTTTGTGGCACTGGCATCCCATTCTGTGACTAAAGCAGCCTCTATTTAATAGCATAATAACCATTTGCACTTATTCTCATAGAAATCAGGCCTGATAAAGACACTTTTGCTGTGCATGCTCTCTGGTTTTTGTGGCACTGGCATCCCATTCTGTGACTAAAGCAGCCTCTATTTAATAGCATAATAAACATTTGCACTTATTCTCATAGAAATCAGGCCTGATAAAGACACTTTTGCTGTGCATGCTCTCTGGTTTTTGTGGCACTGGCATCCCATTCTGTGACTAAAGCAGCCTCTATTTAATAGCATAATAAACATTTGCACTTATTCTCATAGAAATCAGGCCTGATAAAGACACTTTTGCTGTGCATGCTCTCTGGTTTTTGTGGCACTGGCATCCCATTCTGTGACTAAAGCAGCCTCTATTTAATAGCATAATAAACATTTGCACTTATTCTCATAGAAATCAGGCCTGATAAAGACACTTTTGCTGTGCATGCTCTCTGGTTTTTGTGGCACTGGCATCCCATTCTGTGACTAAAGCAGCCTCTATTTAATAGCATAATAAACATTTGCACTTATTCTCATAGAAATCAGGCCTGATAAAGACACTTTTGCTGTGCATGCTCTCTGGTTTTTGTGGCACTGGCATCCCATTCTGTGACTAAAGCAGCCTCTATTTAATAGCATAATAAACATTTGCACTTATTCTCATAGAAATCAGGCCTGATAAAGACACTTTTGCTGTGCATGCTCTCTGGTTTTTGTGGCACTGGCATCCCATTCTGTGACTAAAGCAGCCTCTATTTAATAGCATAATAAACATTTGCACTTATTCTCATAGAAATCAGGCCTGATAAAGACACTTTTGCTGTGCATGCTCTCTGGTTTTTGTGGCACTGGCATCCCATTCTGTGACTAAAGCAGCCTCTATTTAATAGCATAATAAACATTTGCACTTATTCTCATAGAAATCAGGCCTGATAAAGACACTTTTGCTGTGCATGCTCTCTGGTTTTTGTGGCACTGGCATCCCATTCCGTGACTAAAGCAGCCTCTATTTAATAGCATAATAAACATTTGCACTTATTCTCATAGAAATCAGGCCTGATAAAGACACTTTTGCTGTGCATGCTCTCTGGTTTTTGTGGCACTGGCATCCCATTCTGTGACTAAAGCAGCCTCTATTTAATAGCATAATAACCATTTGCACTTATTCTCATAGAAATCAGGCCTGATAAAGACACTTTTGCTGTGCATGCTCTCTGGTTTTTGTGGCACTGGCATCCCATTCTGTGACTAAAGCAGCCTCTATTTAATAGCATAATAAACATTTGCACTTATTCTCATAGAAATCAGGCCTGATAAAGACACTTTTGCTGGCCAAAGCCCTACTGGACCCTGCCAGGTCGATTCCTGCCCGGGGCATCCCATTCTGTGACTACAGCAGCCTCTGTTTAAGACCATATAAGCATTTGCTCTTATCATATTTGAAATTAGCCTGATAAAGACACTTTTGCTGGCCAAAGCCCTACTGGACCCTGCCAGGTCCATTCCTGCCCAGGGCATCCCATTCTGTGACTAAAGCAGCCTCTGTTTAAGACCATATAAGCATTTGCTCTTATTATATTTATATTATAAGACACTTTTGCTGGGCATAGGCTTACTGCTGCCTGCCAGGTGCACTTCTGTTGAGGCATCCCATTCTGTAACATAGCATACCCCTCTTTATTTACACTAAGCAGCTCTCTTATTTACACTAAGCAGGCCTGTTGGAGGCTGAGTGTTACTGCTCACTTTTGGTGTGCATTATATTCTGTTTTATATAGACCCACTGCTGCCTGGGGGTTCTTAAAATATCACCTACTACCACGCCAGTTAGACTATGTCGGGCAGACAAGTGCCTGGAAGTGAAAAGAGGAGTGGCAGAGGCCAAGATTCCGCAGGCAGAGCTCGCATCAGACTGGGGGCCAGTAGCAGCAGGAGTCACGCTGAGAGACCTAATCTGCCAGTATCTGCTAGCGGTCGGGTCTCCACCAGTAACGCATCTGCCGTGGTAGATTGGCTGACGCGCTCATCAACAACATCATCACAACTTACATCTGAGACCCCCAGTCTAGGGTCGGTAGGTTCCTCTGACACAACCCTGAGTTGGCATGCCCCGAGAGCAGTCCCTGTCCTCCCATTGCCTCTGTCCTACGCCGTTCCCTCCCCCAGCGACGTATCCTATGCTTTGGGTTCAGCTCCACTCTTTAGTGAGGAGGACGATCAGATACAGGAGGACAGTCAGCAGCTACTGCCCAGCCAAGAAATGGAGGTGGCTTCTTTAGCTAGGCAGACAAATAGTGATGTGGACAGTGTCGTGGGTGCTGCGAGCGTTCCAGCTCCTGCGCCAGACACTGTTGACGAATCCACGAACATCAGTGACGTACAGCCACAACCCGGTGATGATGATGATGATGACGATGAAGCCGATCGCACTTGGGAGCCGGGTGATGAAGGGGCTTCATCGTCATCATCAGGAGAAGAGGGGCGCAGGTTGCCCCGGAGTCAGCAGCTGAGGCAGCAAGGTGGTAGCAGTCAGCATGGGGGCACAATTCCAAAGGCTGGAGCCGGCCGGGGCCGGGGTAGAGCACCTGCTGTGCGGCAGTCTACCTTATCGGGAGGTAGTGGAGCAGGGGTTCCTGGAGTTGGCAACAGCAGCAGTGAATCAGTGAGGCCAGGGGGTGGGAAAAGTAGCTACTCGGCAGTGTGGCAGTTTTTCCTGAGGCATCCGCAGGAGGGTAACATGGCCACATGCAAGATATGTAGGCAAAAGGTGAAGCGTGGCCAGGGTCCAAATGTTGGCACCACGGCCCTGCGTCAACATATGATGCGTCACCATAAAACGACCTGGGAGAACCGAGGCTCCCAAGGGGTGGTCCAGTCTGCTTCCTCACCAAGTGAGCTCCCAATTTCTGCCAGCCAAGGCTCCAGCACCTCAGCCGAAGGCAGCTGTGCGTCACACCCATCCTCTGTCGCTCCTGCTCCTCCTCCTCCTCCTCCAAGTCATGCATCCCGCCAGCAATCCATCAGCGAAGCCATGTCCAAGAGACAGCAGTATGCGCCCACTCATCCTACGGCGCAGAAGCTGAATGTGCTCCTGTCCAAGTTGCTGGTGCTGCAGTCGCTCCCTTTTCAGGTGGTGGAATCTGCACCTTTCAGAGAACTGATGGCTTGTGCCGAGCCGAGGTGGAGAGTCCCAAGCCGTCATTTCTTTGCCAAGAAGGCAGTACCAGCGCTGCACACTTTTGTTGAACAGAAGGTGGGCCAGTCCTTGAGCCTGTCGGTGTGTAGCAAAATACATGGCAGCGCCGACATCTGGAGCTGTAACTACGGTCAGGGGCAGTACATGTCGTTTACGGCCCACTGGGTGAATGTGGTCCCTTTGCAGCAGCAACTTGGACAGGTCACGCCGCTTCGGCCTCCGCGCTCTCTGCCCATTGGGCCTGTGACACCGTGCGACTCGGCCTCCTCATCCTCCGCCATCTCCTCACCCTCCACTGTAGGCTCAAGTCTCAGTGCCCCTCCAGTCTACCATGTGTGCAGGGCACGGAGGTGTCACGCAGTGCTTCACATGGTTTGTCTTGGCGAACGGAGTCACACAGGGGAGGAACTGCTTAAATGTATTCATCAGGAAATCCAAACATGGCTTACTCCGAGAAAACTTAAAATGGGAATCATGGTTACCGACAATGGGAAGAACATTTTGTCTGCGCTGCGCCAAGGAAGCCTGACCCATGCCCCCTGCATGGCTCACGTCTTCAATCTGGTTGTCAAGCGGTTTCTGAAGTGTTCCCCCCATCTGCAGGACATCCTAACAACTTCACGGAAACTTTGCATGCACTTCAGCCACTCCTACACCGCCAAACACACCCTTCTTGAGCTACAGCGTCAGAATGGTATCCCCCAACATAGTCTGATTTGCGATGTTTCCACCCGTTGGAATTCCACCCTTCACATGTTGGACCGATTATATGAACAGAGAAAAGCCATCACGGATTTCCTGATGATCCAAGCAGATAGGGGGACTCCCCTGTGTAACTTCAATGTCAACCAGTGGCAGCTCATACGTGACACCTGCCGTTTGCTCAGGCCCTTTGAGGAAGCCACTTTATTTGTCAGTCGGCAGGATTACGGGATGAACGACGTGATTCCACTGCTTCATGTACTACAGCACATGTTGGAAACCATGGCTGGTCAGGGCACTGGAGACATGGCGTTTACATCTTACGGCCACATGAACCCCGTTGGAGCTGAACTGGAGGAGGAGGAGGAGGAAGAGGAGGAGGAGGAGTTGCCCAGCGAAACACAGTTTAGGCTTGGCGAAATGGCTGGTTTATCTAGTCAGCGGACAGGAGAGGAGGAGCAGGAGCAGCCAGAGGAGCTAGAGGTTTTTGAGGAAGGAGAGACAGAGGACCCGGGCACACCGTGGCAGTATGCAGTGGAGATGGAGACAGGTAGTCCATCCGAGTCACTTGCGCAAATGGCACGAAGCATGCTCACATGCTTGCGTAGTGACCCCAGAATTGTTTCCATCTGTCGGCGGGATGACTTCTGGCTGTCCACCTTATTGGACCCTCGCTTCCGGCACAAAATGGGGGCATTTTTTAAACCCACCGAGAGGGAGGACAAACTCAACTACTACAAAGACATTCTACGTAGGCAGTTGGCCGATGCCTATCTGCGCCATGGTCCATACTCTCGCAGGTCTGACTCGAGGGGACCTCTGCGCTCACCTTCCACTGCCATGGCCGCTGGGGGGGTTGGCAGCAGCAGCAGCAGAAGCTCCATCAGCAGCAGCAGCCTCAGTCTTCAGTCGCTAATGAGTAGCTTTCTACACCCGCATAGTGAGGCTACTCATGAGCAGCAGGAAGACCTGGAGCAGGACCTGAACCAGCAGGTCATGTCATACTTTGACATGACCATGCCAACACACCTTGAGGATCCGCTGGACTTCTGGGCAGCCAAACTTGATTTGTGGCCGCAACTAGCAGAGTTTGCCCTGGAAAAGCTGTCCTGCCCGGCAAGTAGCGTGCCATCTGAGCGGGTGTTTAGTGCGGCGGGGGCCATAGTTACGGCGAGGAGAACTCGTCTGTCAACTAAAAATGTGGAGAGACTCACCTTTGTCAAAATGAATCAGGGATGGATCAGCCAGGATTTCCACCCACCAATGCCTGATGCATGCGACTAGATTCAGCATGGTGCCACGTTTTACACTTTACAAATGGTGCAAAACATATTTATGTCTTTAGGCCATTTTTTGGGCTCCTGCTGCTGCTACTGCCAACTTCTGCCAACTCCAGGGTGTGATTCATCCAATTTTTGGGCTCCTGAAGCCAACTCCAGTGTATATTTGGGCTCCTGCTGCTACTACTGTCAACTCCTGCCAACTCCAGGGTGTGATTCATCCAATTTTTGGGCTCCTGAGGCCAACTCCAGTGTATATTTGGGCTCCTGCTGCTGCTACTGTCAACTCCTGCCAACTCCAGGGTGTGATTCATCCAATTTTTGGGCTCCTGAAGCCAACTCCAGTGTATATTTGGGCTCCTGCTGCTACTACTGCCAACTTCTGCCAACTCCAGGGTGTGATTCATCCAATTTTTGGGCTCCTGAAGCCAACTCCAGTGTATATTTGGGCTCCTGCTGCTGCTGCTGCCAACTTCTGCCAACTCCAGGGTGTGATTCATCCAATTTTTGGGCTCCTGAAGCCAACTCCAGTGTATATTTGGGCTCCTGCTGCTGCTGCTGCCAACTTCTGCCAACTCCAGGGTGTGATTCATCAAATTTTTGGGCTCCTGAAGCCAACTCCAGTGTATATTTGGGCTCCTGCTGCTACTACTGTCAACTCCTGCCAACTCCAGGGTGTGATTCATCCAATTTTTGGGCTCCTGAGGCCAACTCCAGTGTATATTTGGGCTCCTGCTGCTGCTGCTTCCAACTTCTGCCAACTCCAGGGTGTGATTCATCCAATTTTTGGGCTCCTGAGGCCAACTCCAGTGTATATTTGGGCTCCTGCTGCTGCTACTGTCAACTCCTGCCAACTCCAGGGTGTGATTCATCCAATTTTTGGGCTCCTGAAGCCAACTCCAGTGTATATTTGGGCTCCTGCTGCTGCTGCTGCTGCCAACTTCTGCCAACTCCAGGGTGTGATTCATCCAATTTTTGGGCTCCTGAAGCCAACTCCAGTGTATATTTGGGCTCCTGCTGCTGCTGCTGCCAACTTCTGCCAACTCCAGGGTGTGATTCATCCAATTTTTGGGCTCCTGAAGCCAACTCCAGTGTATATTTGGGCTCCTGCTGCTGCTGCTGCCAACTTCTGCCAACTCCAGGGTGTGATTCATCCAATTTTTGGGCTCCTGAAGCCAACTCCAGTGTATATTTGGGCTCCTGCTGCTACTACTGTCAACTCCTGCCAACTCCAGGGTGTGATTCATCCAATTTTTGGGCTCCTGAGGCCAACTCCAGTGTATATTTGGGCTCCTGCTGCTGCTGCTGCCAACTTCTGCCAACTCCAGGGTGTGATTCATCCAATTTTTGGGCTCCTGAGGCCAACTCCAGTGTATATTTGGGCTCCTGCTGCTGCTACTGTCAACTCCTGCCAACTCCAGGGTGTGATTCATCCAATTTTTGGGCTCCTGAGGCCAACTCCAGTGTATATTTGGGCTCCTGCTGCTGCTGCTGCCAACTTCTGCCAACTCCAGGGTGTGATTCATCCAATTTTTGGGCTCCTGAAGCCAACTCCAGTGTATATTTGGGCTCCTGCTGCTACTACTGTCAACTCCTGCCAACTCCAGGGTGTGATTCATCCAATTTTTGGGCTTCTGAGGCCAACTCCAGTGTATATTTGGGCTCCTGCTGCTGCTGCTGCCAACTTCTGCCAACTCCAGGGTGTGATTCATCCAATTTTTGGGCTCCTGAGGCCAACTCCAGTGTATATTTGGGCTCCTGCTGCTGCTACTGTCAACTCCTGCCAACTCCAGGGTGTGATTCATCCAATTTTTGGGCTCCTGAGGCCAACTCCAGTGTATATTTGGGCTCCTGCTGCTGCTGCTGCCAACTTCTGCCAACTCCAGGGTGTGATTCATCCAATTTTTGGGCTCCTGAGGCCAACTCCAGTGTATATTTGGGCTCCTGCTGCTGCTACTGTCAACTCCTGCCAACTCCAGGGTGTGATTCATCCAATTTTTGGGCTCCTGAAGCCAACTCCAGTGTATATTTGGGCTCCTGCTGCTGCTGCTGCTGCCAACTTCTGCCAACTCCAGGGTGTGATTCATCCAATTTTTGGGCTCCTGAAGCCAACTCCAGTGTATATTTGGGCTCCTGCTGCTGCTGCTGCCAACTTCTGCCAACTCCAGGGTGTGATTCATCCAATTTTTGGGCTCCTGAGGCCAACTCCAGTGTATATTTGGGCTCCTGCTGCTGCTACTGTCAACTCCTGCCAACTCCAGGGTGTGATTCATCCAATTTTTGGGCTCCTGAAGCCAACTCCAGTGTATATTTGGGCTCCTGCTGCTACTACTGTCAACTCCTGCCAACTCCAGGGTGTGATTCATCCAATTTTTGGGCTCCTGAAGCCAACTCCAGTGTATATTTGGGCTCCTGCTGCTGCTGCTGCCAACTTCTGCCAACTCCAGGGTGTGATTCATCCAATTTTTGGGCTCCTGAGGCCAACTCCAGTGTATATTTGGGCTCCTGCTGCTGCTGCTGCCAACTTCTGCCAACTCCAGGGTGTGATTCATCCAATTTTTGGGCTCCTGAGGCCAACTCCAGTGTATATTTGGGCTCCTGCTGCTACTACTGTCAACTCCTGCCAACTCCAGGGTGTGATTCATCCAATTTTTGGGCTCCTGAGGCCAACTCCAGTGTATATTTGGGCTCCTGCTGCTGCTGCTGCCAACTTCTGCCAACTCCAGGGTGTGATTCATCCAATTTTTGGGCTCCTGAGGCCAACTCCAGTGTATATTTGGGCTCCTGCTCCTGCTGCTGCCAACTTCTGCCAACTCCAGGGTGTGATTCATCCAATTTTTGGGCTCCTGAAGCCAACTCCAGTGTATATTTGGGCTCCTGCTGCTGCTGCCAACTTCTGCCAACTCCAGGGTGTGATTCATCCAATTTTTGGGCTCCTGAGGCCAACTCCAGTGTATATTTGGGCTCCTTCTGCCCCTCATAGTGATGCCACTTCAACTCTCTGCAATTGTGCCGCTCTGCGATTCTATTAGCGATGCCTCTGATCTGCATGTGATATTTCTTCAAAGTATTATTTAACAAACCCAGCACGCATCCTGTGCGTGTTACAGCAAGGCTGAATGGTTTACAACCCTATTGAGGCTGTAGGAGGCTCAGAAATAGCCGTTTTTAATAGCGATTCGTCGCGAATTTATTCGGGTCGAAACGATTTTTGTCGGAAAATTCGGCGAATCAGTCGAATCGAATTTTTCAAAAGTTCGCTCATCTCTAGTGAAGGCCTTTTGGGCTAAGATTTTGATGTCCTTGGTTCAGTGGGAGGTAGGCACATGCAGCCAGACCCCTGGTTGGCGCTTCTTAACAGCCCCGTTAGCCAATGCACCAAGGCTCAAAGGAACCTGATATATCACATCTTGTCTGGGGCAAAATTAGTAATCGCCAACGCCTGGAGGACTCCAGGCCTGAGCTTTGGAGAATTCAAGAACAAGGTAAACTCTATAATGGCGATGGAAAACGAATCTGCATTTCAGGGGGGTAGTCCGGAGGATTTTCGAGAAGTATGGACTCCCTGGGTCCAAAGATTTATGCCAACGGATTTTGATACCTCTCTTTTGTTTATTTAGGAATATAAGTTGGCGATTGGTTCTTTGGTTTCCTTGCTCTTATTCTTTTAGGTATCTGTCTTTCTTTCCCCCCTTCCCTCTTTTTTTCTCCTCTCTCTCTCCCTTTCCCTCTTTCCCTATGCCTAGCCCAGTCCATCTTCCTCAGTTCCCTTTTTCCCTGCATCAGTGACTTCTGGGGCGGGGAATCATATGTTTTGTATACGGGACTATGAGGCATAAGCTCGGCTTAGATGTCCTGGCTATAGATAAGGTATCTAAGTAGAATGGTTTATGCTCTTTTATTTTAGTGCTTTCGTCTTGTCGGATGATTCATTAGCCCACGGTTGGTGGACGAGAGTCAATTTCGATAGAAGTACTGTTGTGTCTTCTTTTTAGGCGACTGTCTATACTGTATTGTATATTACTTGTAATTTTCTTTCAATAAAAATTATTAAACAAGGAACCCTGGATTCAGAATTCCTTCCATGCTCTATTTTCTGCCTACTCTAGGGGGGTCTCAGTGCTGAAAGGGAACCCATTTGTGCTGTATTCTGTGCAGATTGCCCGGGAGGGGTTGCTATGTGATCCTTCATGCCAAATTTATGGATACCGATGTAATTATAGTTGGATTATATATTCCTCCGCCATTTTGTATTCAGGTGCTGCATCGAGTCATGGAGAAAGTGGTGACCTACCCCCCAGCCCTGATATTATTGATGGGGGATTTTAACATGGTGCTGGATTCAGCGCTAGACAGACTAGACAGGAATCCAGGTCCCAAGACGCAATTGGCATCCTGGGCAGAGACATTGGGCATATAGGAGCTCTGGAAGCGGAAACACCCAATCGATAAGGCGTACTCCTGTCATTCTGCTACACATAGGTCCCTGTCCAGGACCAACCTTGCGTTTTCATCACTCAATTTACTGTCTAAGGTGGCAACATGTTGCTATCTCCCGAGAGGTATCTCGGATCACTCACCCTTGTTAACGGTGGTCGGGTTGTCACGGATGTGGGAAAGCCGAGTGGGCTGGACCCTAAATCCCCTGTGGCCGGAGATCCCCGAAGTTAAAAACAGCTTGTTGTCCTCGGCCGAGGTTTTCTGGGAATTTAACACGTCTTTGAGGGTGAGATGGGACGCTTTTAAATCTGTTACTAGGGGGTGTGCCATAAGCGCCATCGCAGTGGTCAGGGAGAAGAAGGGGAAAGAAAGGGCAAATCTGGAAAGCAAATTAGCTGTGACAGAAAATAAATTTGTTGCATCGTCTGATAGTAGGGACCACTCGGCATTGATGAAAACGGGAATACAACCTGTTTCTGACTGATTCCGCTTGGAAGCTACTGCTATATAAGCAAGCAATGATTTTTGATAAGGGGGACAAAAATGGTAAGACCCTGGCCTATTTGGCGAGGCCAAGAGTAAGTCAAATAGCATTGCTGGGATATTAGATGGGGGGGAGATAGTAACTGAGGGAGATAAAATTGCTCAGCAGTTCCTCATGTACTACTCGCCCTGTACTCCTCAAGGACCAATTATGTGGCGGAAGAGCTGGATAATTACCTGAATCAGATTAATTTTCCGGTACTGACCATGGAGGATCGGGAGGCATTAGACTCCCCTATCTCTATTGATGAGGTCATGAATGCAATAAGGGCGCTTCCCATAAGAAAAGCACCAGGACCTGATGGGATGCCGGCTGAGTGGTACAAGCAGGGACTGGAGCAGATAGCTCCTAGGCTATGGGAGGTGCTGAAACAAGCGCTAGAAAGTGAGAGTCTCCCTCCTCCTTTCATGAAGCACATGTGATCTTTATCTACAAGGAGGGGAGGCCTCCTGACTCCTGTGCGTCATATAGACCCATCTCCCTACTAAATCAAGATGCCAAAATATTGGCAAAAATCCTGGCCACTAGGTTGAATAGGGTCATACTGCAACTGATTGCTTCCTGCCTCCCACTTTAAAATACTGGAGGCAATCATACTCAGTTTCATATGGGGACAGTCTCCACCAAGGTTAAATAGGCAAATAATGAGGGTGCAAATAGATGCGGGGGCTTGAGGTGCCACACATGCACATGTACTTTTATACCACGCAGCTCCTGTTTGCACATTGGTGGCTTTGCCAGCTGAGGGATAATCCAGTGGTGTGTCTACAAGCAGCAGTGTTAGGCTCCCTGGGGCGACTGTCCTCCTTGGTGAATAGAGGTATGAGGGGGGTTCGGGAGGCAATTACTTGTATGAGGACAATAGGCAACACTTGAGAAAGGGTGGCCAAATTGTGTGTGAGTCCGGATGAGAGCCAGGCCTGAACCCCCTTCACCCCCTTTGGGATAATCCTAGGCTCCCGGAGCTGGGTGCTATGCAGGACCCGCAGTTTTGGATAAGAAGACGGTGGCTCAGGTATACAAGGAGGGGGTTCTTATGTCTTTTGATCAGAGAGACGTTCCATCTGTCCCATCGGGATTTATTTAGCTACTTACAGCTCAGACACACACTGCATGCCCAGTGCCACAGGGAGGGCCCCAGGATATTGGTGTCCTGTGTGGAGGGTGTAGTTAGAGAAATGGACTTTGCAAAACCCATCTCCATACTGTATAAGTGCCTGCTTGGCGAGTTGGAATCCCCTAGGGGAAAGATTGAAGCCAAATGGCAGACCTTAGACCAAACTTTAGACCAGGACGATTGGGAGGAGAGATTGGATAATTTGCACTCAACGGTTGTAGAGGCCAGAGACAGACTAATCCAGACCAAATGGATCCATCAAGAATATATTACCCCAGTTCGTCTGCACAGAATGAGTTTATTAGATAATGACTTATGTCCTAGGTGTAAAAGGGATAGAGGCATGTGGGTGCATGTGACCTGACCATGTGGATGCACCTCTGACATGTAACAGCACAGAGGCAGCCCAACCGCGTTGATGAGCTTTGCTGCCTATAGCAACCTTGACAAGACTTTTTTTGTAAGAAGGAGTCTACTATAGACATGAACCACTATTATCATGTAGGTACTCCTGAGTTCCTCCAGCATTGGTATGGCTCTGGATAAATGATTGTGCTAGTAGTTCCATGGCTCCTTAGACTCTTGCCAACCAAACATGGCAGCATGGATACACCTGTAACTAGGAAAGGCACCAGAAGCTATGAAAAAAAAACTGGTGCACTTTGCCCTAAAGTTGTCCTAACATAGTAAGGGGGTTATTTAAGAAACACTAATGCCAGTTAGTCTGGTGAGTGCTTGTAAAAGCGCCATGTAGCATCACATGTATTATAAGCGGCAGCTCAGTGTATAGCATCGGCGCTCTAGGTTCAGGAGCGCCATGTAGTACCTTTTGCTCAGTAGCGCTCTCCCATACATTTCAATGGTGTTTCATTTGGTTGTGTATAAATAGCGTCTAGCCCAAGTAAACTGTAACATTTTTGGCTCAAATCATTGTGTGACATATCCTGCCCAGCAAACAAACACTTTTATTGTTTTTTATTTTTTGTATGCAGAATTTATGCAGAATTGTATGTGCAGATCTGGCATTGCAGTGTCATTGTCACAGTGTTAAAACAATGTAATTCCATATGTTTTCGTTCTGGTGCTGGTGTGTATGTGTTGAGAAACAAACTTTTATCACACAGTGTCTGGCTCTAGAGTGCCCAGTTTTAGAGCGCTGGCGCTGCTTGTGTGTGTTTTTTTCTTGAATAGGAGCTTCAGCGCCAAGTGCTGGATGCACTTAACTGGTGTTGTCTATCACTTGCTGCAGCATTGTCCTGTTGTTAGATGTAGCATAGTCTTGGGCGCTCTGACCTCGGGAAACCACCTGGTGTTCGCGATTGGCTCTGCAGTGAATCAGGGAGAGCGCTTCTACAGCCAGACATCACATTTGTCAATGCTTGACAGGATAGTACAGCACCACTGTCCGCCCACTAAGCTAGGTCACAGCACCCGACACCTGCTTGCAGTGTCTACTAGCAGTCGCTCTAAGTGCAGCTTTACAGACGCTCACATGGCAATATGTGGAGATAGTATTAAATCAGCCTTATAATATAGCCTTATAATCAGCTTTATTCTCCCTCTGGTAGTTTAGCAGCCATAGCTGGTAATTACATGCAAGGAAGACATCCAGGCCACGTTTAGTGTATTCTTCACAACTACCTCCTCTGGCAGCGAGTTCCAGAGTCTCACTGCTCTTACAGATACATTTATACATAGTTATTACATCACCCCTCAGGCGTCTCTTTTCCAAACTAATAATTTTTTACAATATTTCAGAGTACTCTAGTCCATCCATTCCTTGCCCACCTTTGAACATGCTTAAAGTGGAACAAAACCCAGGGTGGCCAGCTCTAAAATCAAAAATATTCCAGGGTTGGGCACTGCACCCCCCCCCCAAGGCTCCACAAAACTCACCTGCCTCCTGGCATCCTTGGCAGTATCCCACCGCCAGCCATTCAGATAGGCTGTGGGCAGGAGCGTGTGCTGCTGGGGATGCGGCAGATGGGCTCCTGATTGCCAAAGCACTACATATGCAAAGAAAATGGCTCTGATTGGACAAGAGCCTGCACATGAAAACTAAATCAGAACAGGTAGGTGCCTAATTAATGATAACGGGGAAATGGTCACTGGGGATGAAGATAAGGTAGAGCTGTTAAATGGATTCTTTAGCCCTGTGTACACAAGAGAAGAGCAAGGAGCCAACAGAGGAGATGCCACTGATAGCAATAGCCCAAGTATAATAATTAACAAGCTAAATGTGGATATCATCCAAGAAAAACTAAATAATTTAAATGTGAATAAGACTGGGGGACCAGATGGACTTCACCCAAGAGTTCTCAAAGAACTCAGTTCCGCTATCTCGTCACCTCTGTTGTTGATCTTTAAAGATTTACTAGCAACTGGTATAGTGCCAAGGGACTGGTGCCCATTTTTATAAAGGGCTCTAGGTCTTCTCCGGGCAATTACAGGCCTGTTAGCTTAACATCCATTGTGGGGAAATTGCTTGAGGGACTATTAAGGGACAACATACATGAATATGTAACTATCCATAATATTATAAGTGACAACCAACACGGTTTTACTAAGGACAGAAGCTGCCAGACTAACCTGATTGGCTTCTATGAGGAGGTGAGTAGACGCCTGGACAGAGGGGCGGCTGTGGATATAGTTTTTCTGGATTTTGCAAAAGCATTTGACACTGTCCCCCATAGCTTATTGGGGAAATTGAGATCTTCAGGATTAGAAAATGCAGTTTGTAACTGGATTGAAAACTGGCTGAAGGATCGTGTGCAGAGAGTTGTGGTTAATGATACCTACTCTAAATGGTTACCGGTTGTAAGTGGTGTACCCCAGGGTTCAGTGCTGGGCCCACTATTATTTAACTTGTTTATAAATGACATAGAAGATGGAATTAAAAGCACTGTCTCTATTTTTGCAGATGACACAAAGATATGTAGCACAGTTCAGTCTATTGAAGATGTTCACAAGCTTCAGGTTGACTTGGACACATTGAGTGTCTGGGCATCCACTTAGCAAATGAAGTTCAATGTGGAAAAATGCAAAGTCATGCACTTGGGGTCTAATAACCTGAAGGCCACATATGTCCTCAGGGTAGTAAAACTGGGAGAGTCACTTGTTGAGAAGGATCTGGGGGTACTGGTAGATCACAGACTAAATAACAGCATGCAATGCCAAGCAGCTGCTTCCAAAGCCACCAAGATACTATCATGCATTAAAAGAGGCATGGAATCACGGGATAGAGATGTAATTTTGCCTCTTTACAAGGCACTGGTGCGCCCTCACCTGGAATGTGCCGTCCAGTTCTGGGCACCCATTCATAGAAAGGACGCTCTGACTCTGGAAAGGGTGCAGAGGAGAACCACCAAACTAATAAAGGGAATGAAAGATCTTAGTTATGAGGAAAGATTACGAGAATTAAATCTGTTTAGTCTCAAGAGGAGGCAATTGAGGGGGGACATGATTAACTTGTATAAATATATAAATGGACCATACCAAAAATATGGCGGAACACTGTTTCATGTAAAATCCTCTCTAAGGACAAGGGGGCACTGCCTTCGATTGGAAAAAAAGAAATTTAGTCTCCGGAGGCGACAATCGTTTTTTTACCATAAGAACTATAAATCTATGGAATAGCCTCCCACAGAAGCTTGTTACAGCATCAACCGCTGACAGCTACAAAAAAGGATTAGATGCTTATTTAGAAGAAAATAACATTAACAGTTACTATTAGCGGTTATCAGTAAAAAAATAAAAAATAAAAACAAAAAATAAAATAAATAGCTTCCCCTATAAAATAAAAAATAACTTCCCCGACCCCAACACCCTTGGTTAAACTTGATGGACATATGTCTTTTTTCAACCGTATTAACTATGTAACTACCGGTATGTAACATGTGCCGTACGGCGCCCGGTGAGTATGTACGGGCCATCTGTGTGGTTTCACACAGTGAGGCATCCTGAATTAGGATGGCCCGCTGTGTGAAACCCCCCCCCCCAAAACACCTGTACCTTCTCTTTCATTCTCTTACTTAGGAGTAAAGAAAACCACTGTCCCTCATTTTTGATGCACAGTTTAATAGAATTTGATTATAAAAATGTGAACCACGCATGAACCCTTTGTTAAGGACTTATCTTGTTTTGTGACAATGGGGTCCTGTGTCACTCCTAAATGCTATATTTGTAACATGACAAGATGGATTGAAGTGCACTAAATGTGTAGATAGCCATCAATGAATTTCTTGAATCCTTCTTGGATGGCGGTTTGCCTTCCGACTCCTGCACTCCTGATTTTTTAGCATTATGGTATACACTACCTAACACTACAGTTAAGGATGCTGTGGACTGCAGAGCAGATGAGTTATGTACACCAACTCCTTATTAAATCTCAATGTTTAATTTGCATACTAATTATAGTAGTTTGCCTCTCCTTTCCTTAGTCTTATATGTACTGTATCTCTGGAAGGTGGAACAGAGATTTTGGGATAGGCTGAACACTAACCTATATGTGTATCCATAATCCCCTTATCACTTTGGTTACACCAGGTGTGCTTCAACCACTCCTCTTTGCTTAAAGACTGCAGAGTGGCAAACACAAATTTCTTTGCTTCTATTTGTGCATTGAGGCTTTTAGATCTACCATTTGAGCGTATGTAATCTTGTGAAACTAGTGTGAACTTAAAGGCTTTCCTGATTGATACAAAATAAAAAATGATGCAGCAAAATGTGTATGTACATATGCGCACAGCCTCGGGCTGTAATTGCAGTTCACTTTCTGTCCAACAGATAGAGGTAAAGCAGAAGAATCAACGCAATGTATATTAAAGTGGACAAAAATCCAGAATTTTGACTATCCTGGGTTTTGGTCCTTTCCCTCGGATGAAACCTCCCAGATCAACTCACCTCACCGCGGTCCTACGGCACATGCACGTCCGCTCGTCTAATCAGTGCGCTCGGAGCCGCTGAGCTATGGACGTCTAAACTGACGTCCTAGCAGAGTGGATCAGAGCGTGCTGGCGGCCGCATCACACGCTTCCCTCTAACAGGGAGCATGCCTGTGCCGACCATTCACAAATAGCCGGCGCAGGCACGTGCCCTGCTAGAGGGATAGTGGGGATGCGGCCGCCAGCGCACTCTGAGCCACTGTGCTAGGACGACGTGCATGCGTTGTTGGACTGGGAAGTAAGGTAAGTGTAGCGGGCGACCTGGGGGGTTTCACACAGCGGGGCATCCTGATTTTGGGTGCCCCGGAGGGAGGGAACGGATCTAACTTCCACATTAAGGCCCAGCATTCCTGTATGCCTGGCCATGACACTTGCCTAAGAAAGGGCCACATATGGAACCCTGTGCTACAAGGTGGGATCTGGTGGCATTCAGCCATGTATCCGCATCCAAAATATAAAGCAAACCTTCCTCTTCAGGGGGCTCCATGGCTGTTGGTAGGGAAGCTTGAGAGGAGGAAGCGGATGCTGACAGTGTTCGGGGCCGCCGCCTTACACCCATACTCTGTCTTCTGGACCCACTGGTTGGACTCCTAGCCGCTAACAATTTTGTTAAACATGTAACTCATAACCCTGATAGCTCACCTTCTCTGTTGTACATCCACTTACCTGAGAAGTTCTGGCTGTAGAACCTCCATACTCAGGGCCACATTGGCCATTTGCGGTCTGACCAGTGCTGCATTATTTGGGTGAAGGTGTAAGGCGATGTCCCCTCCCCACTCACATGGGCTGCCGTTTCCTCTGCCAACGTCCTCTTTTCATGTGTGTTCAGCTTGAAGTCGTACCCTTGCTCCATGAGTCTGCAAAGAACAAACACATTTGCATTATTACCTTGCATACCCTTGCACCTTTAGGTGAGTTTCTTTGACAATGCAAGCACCAAAGCCTGCTATACGCTAGTGTATGCCAATGCTACCTAATCTAGCTCTCCCTTCCCACAGTATTGGTGGATGGCAAGCGCAGATCCACTCCGCTACCACTGTCAGATACAAATGTAATACAGAAATCATTTAGGCACTCTAGCTTTGCATACAAACATGCCAGAGTGGTACATGTGACATGGGCGGAAGTACTGTTGGCCTGTAACGTTTGAAGACCAGGCCTCCGCCATTAATGTGGTGCCATGTGCATTTGCTCGCATGCCATGGTCACTCTGTCACCTGTTTGCACCTTGGCAGGAGTGACATAGGCAAATGTAGGCAAATGGCATGAAAGGGTGACTTACCCTCATGATGTACTCTTGCTGCTCACTGGTATACATGGTGGGGGCATGTTGGTCCTTTGGATGTCGACTGTGTGAAGTGCCTACGCACATGTAAGCAAAAAAATACACAAAGCTAATGAGAAAGTCCAATTGAGATTAATCAATAACGTGATCTCAAAGTGCATGCATCTTCACATGAAACCATGTCCTCCACCATTAGAAATGAATTCTTACCAGAATTGGCAAGAGATAATGCCAAAGATTTTAAATGAAACAAAAATTCATAGGGCTATATACAGATCACTATAGAGACTGCTGTCACTTTAAACATCCATAGAACTGTATCCAACTTCCACTCACAAATGCTCAATGCTCAGGATAATCTCTGACCAGGACATGCAAAAACAATTGCTAATAACTTGCAGATCAACTGAAAAAATAAACAGACTTACCCAGAAGCAATCTGCCAGTCCGTTTGCCACTATCAAAATGGGTGTATAAACTGGAAGTGGGAAGAACCAGGGAGGCTGGCCAAAATGCTGAGAAATGGAAGATCCCGTCCCACGACGCATTGGACGTTAAGAGAGCGGCCCATCTTGCTTTTGCTGAAAATAATGGTAAAAAATAAAGTGTCACTAGACTGCCAACACAACATAAACAGGCAAAATAAAACAAAACAAGGGTCAATTGTGACACAGAGAAGCTGGTTTAGGGGAGGTGAAGCAAGAGAGGAGAATGGGCAAGAATGAGAAGCAATGTGGACCTAAACAGACTGAGACACAGGGAAGCTGTTTGGGGGGAGGGGAAGCTAGGCTAGCCTAAAGAGAGGAGAGTGGGCAAGAAGGAGGAGCAATGTGGGCCTAAACATACCAAAACATATACTTCTGAGCAGCTGGGGAAACCAGGGCCACATACGATGGTGCCCATGACACTTGGCATATTCGCTATTCGAAAAATACCCAACCTCACCGCATTCCAGGCTGCCATGCTGTCAGGGAAAGAGATGTATTTCTCCTGCAGAACAGTCATGCCACTGAGAAATTTAGTCAAGGCGCGGCGACGAAGGCTGGGGCATGCCAATTGACAGTGCCCCTAGCCCCAGGAAGGAGCCGTTCACTAAAAATTGGAATAAAGCTTCTCAAGAGAAAGGCAGTTCAGTCAGGTCAATTCGAACACCCGCTGATCTGTTATCTGATTGGTATCCGGCGGACTGCGTGTATGCCTGAGCTCTGGAAGGTACATGGTTAACAGCCCCTGCTGCTGCAGGCGCCCGTACTCTTCACAGAACTCATCAAGGGGTCCATCGTAGGTGCGTTGGATGGTTCCTGCTATCAAAAGGAGGGTGCAATTTTGAACCAAAATCCTACGGATTTTATAGGTCCGAAAATGACCAAATCAGGGCTCAGAATCACACGTGTTTTCCGGTAGTTCGTTCAAATGAACTCCCGGTTCATCGGCCAATTTTGGACCCCAGGAAGTTACCAGGGTGCCAGGAAGTGACCCAGGAGCAAGGCAGAGGAACAATAATGTGATTCAGCCAATCTACTCGTAGCCCCCACAAGCCACCCCCCTTTGATGTCACTCTATGCACTGCCAGTATAAATACCGGGATCCTGGCCAAACCAACTCATTGCTGCACCCTGGTTGCTGACTGGCTCATCTGCAAGGAATTAGTAGGAGAAAGGGAAAGCTGTCATTTGATTGCTAGGGAAAGAGAAGTGTAGGGAGTAAACCAATCTTTGTTTCCACAGGTCAACAGCCTCTGCCAGTGCTACTCTGAGGGGGGGCACTTGGAGATATCTCGGCTGTGTGCTTCCTTTTCAGAGAGTACCCCTGGGTTTTTATAAATTGATCATCTACCTATCTACTGACCTCTCCCTGTCTCTGGGTGGCAAGTTGCCATTTATACGAGACCTGTAAAGTTTTAAAAGTTAAACCACAGGGCCACTACCTTATACTGATGTCAGGGTACTGAACTGGGCACACTTAGATACCTAACTACCTGCCTCTCACCATTTCTGGGGTGGCAAGTTGTCATTCATACAAGACCGAAATAAATATATTAAACAAAACCCTCTGTGTATCCCCATTTTCCTAAAAGGCAATCACAATGTCAAATGTAAGGAGTCTGGCCGTATTTCTACTGGGGGTGGCAGCGGCAGAACTAAAAGCCCAAGGGGAGAAGCAGAGCCAAAATGGCTGGTGGTGTTGTCAGCAGCAGTTGTGGCAACAGGATGCCGTTCCCTTTATCATTCAGTGGTCACGTGTTGACCAACCAGCCAGCAGTCTTGGGCCTCTGACTCCGCAGTCTCCAGAAGCCAATCACGAAGCCAGGCACCACATTCCTCTGGGCCTTCTCCAGTTACGAAAAAGCTCATTTTAGATTTGTACGCTGACAGTGAAACCTGCGTAGCTGATGATGTCGCTGACCGCACGTTGGGTCACAGGCACTCACAGAAACTACTGATGCTATTACCCACCCTCCAATGGCTGTCACAGTCCTTTAGGGACTGCTGATGTCCATGCTACCCACCTCCACTGGCTTTCACAAGCCTTAGGCACTCAGAGAGACTGCTGATGCCCCTGCTACCTACCTCCACTGGCTTTCACACCCCTTAGGCATTTAGAGAGACTGTTGTGCCCCTTCTACACACCTCCACTGGCTTCCACAGGCCTTAGGTATTCAGAGAGACTGCTACTACCCCTGTTACTCATCTCTACTGGCTGTCACAAGCCTTTAAGTGCTTAAAGTGGACCAACACCCAGGATTTTGACTATCCTGGGTATTGGTCCACTTCCCCGGGGCACCCCGATCGGGGGTGCCCCGCTGTGTGAAACCCCCCAGAAAGCCCCCAAAACTCACCTCTCCCCGCTCCCACGTGGCCGCGCCGTCCAATCGGCGCCGACGGACAAGCTGATTGACAGCAACGTACAAGCAGCTTGCCCGTCGGCGCCTCCCGCGCGTCACTCTTGACGTGTGCGCGCCCGCGCCGGCCATTCAGAGGCGGCCGGCGCGGGCACGCGCACGCCTGGAGGGGCACGAGGGAGGAGGCGGCGGCCAGCCGCCGCCGAAGACCAGGTAGGTGGATTTGGGGTGTTCAGGGGGGGTTCACCCCGCGGGACATCCCGATCTCGGATGTCCCGCGGTGTGTGAGGTGATCGGCCCGGGAATCTTATAGATTCCCGGGCCGATCACCTCAGGGTGTTGGTCCACTTTAATGAGGGGCTAGTGCTGCAGTGTATTTGTTCCTGATTGCCTCTCGAATTACATGGGTGAATGCCCTTTCACGGCTAGGGGAGTGACTGGTCGAGGCCCCCTTTGATGTCTATAGGGGACAGGTGGTGGAGGTCCCCAGTGAACCCTAAAAAATGGCCCTATGTAATAAAACCCCAGAAAGAGCTAGATTATGTCCTTGTCGAGGATAAATTCAAAAGGAGGTAAAGACCCAGGGTCATCCATAGCCTCAGGGTCTTCCCTGGGCTGAGGGGTTCCCCGGTTGGTTCCTGTGGAGAACTGTTTGGCTACCATGGTCCCCCGGTTGGTACATTCTGATTGGCATTGTGGGGAAACGAACGAAGGGCTGCTACACATCCTGGAGCCTGGGCCCCAGCCCCTCCCATAGCAGGTCACTTTCTTCTTGAAAAAATGCCCCTAAAACACATCTGTATAGATTTGGCTGTAAACAGTTCAGTTCAGTTTGAATGAAACTTTGCAAAAAAGTTTGGCGAACTGTCTGAACCGAATTTTTGAAAAGTTCTCTCATCTCTAATGTACAGTAGTGTGGGTGTCATTGGGAGGAGAGGGGCATCACCCCTTTTGTCAGTGATCCCCTGCCACTTGACCAGGTTTTCCGAGTTTGGACAGCGCTTAAGGTTTTGGCAAATTTTATGCAAAACAGCGCTGCAAACAGCTTTGAAACTTTTCAATAATATCATGGAAGGAAGGAATTTCAAAACTGATGGCATCCAACAGTTCAAAATTGAATACAGTGAGCTTTTTTAGCTCTATAAAACAGTGTATTCTTTCACAAATGTCTGTTAAACTGCATGATTTTATATGCCAAAAGCGATGAGGCAGAATTCAATGATTAAGGATCAGTTGTGTTCCAACACTTTTGAGCATATGCCAAGTTTTTACAGGTTATAATGGTCATTACACATCATTAATGGTCATTACACGCACCATAAAATTGAACTGAGAAAGCTTTTGATAAAAAAAAAAAGCTGTGAAGAAATGTAACACAATTTTATAACTGTGTCCATTAAAATGAATGACAGCCTGTTGAAATGTCCATAAAGTACATGAAAACAGACATTTAAACACAAAGACCAGTTCACTTAGATCCAATCTATTGACAGATGCGTGGTGGGGTGCTTAGCCACCACAGCCTCAATGTTCCAATGCTGTCAGCACACAGAATTATGGGGGCAGGAAGCAGTCTTCTGTCAAATCATTGAATGCTACTTCTGTCACTTGTAGGCAGCAGAATATAGCAAAAGTGGTCAGATAAATTGATTTATTTGTTCTTTCCATTAGATGACTGTAAAGTTGTACTGATACGATACAATATTGCATTATTCTCAGTTGATTGGACAAGTGAGCAACTCAAAGTTATGTTTATTGCGGATCAAACCTGCTCTCCTGCTCACCTACATACAGGAAGCCCCAGGGAATTCTTTATTTAGTGCTGGGCGACATAGACAGCTGAAGCATAGCCCAGGCTCCTCCATCACCACCTGCTGTCAAGTCCCATTGCTGACCTGTGCCACTTCTGACAAAATCTCTGTATGAAGCCCTGTTGCCAACCCTGGCATGTCTGGCCACGTTTCTGTGCCAAGCCCTGTTCCCGATCTGTCAATGTTGGACCACGTCTCTGTGCCCATCCCTGTTACCAACCCTGCCACATCTTACATTAATGCTATGTCCTGGAGTTCCCATCTAACTGCCTGTCAGATAGTTCCATGTATCGGCACCCCAGGTCACTTTGGGCCAACAGTGCTGGCCCCTTATTCAAAAAAACGGTGGATGTGATTTAATGCTACATCCATTTGTAAATAATTTTTTTTTTGTATAAATGAATTTAGGGAACTGTGGTAATATCTTATTTAATATCCTATCAGTCTTGCTGCCCTCTGTATTCTAAGTATACAGCACGTCCTGTTCAAGAATATTCCTTACACATGGATAATACATCCACAAGATGGTGCTGGACTGCAGAAAACAGCTTGTGGCTCCTCCCGGCCCTATATAAGTCAGGGACCTCCCACAAAATCCCCAGTTTTAATCGAAGATAGAAGATGGCTCTCTATATATGCAGGCGAACGGGGCTTACCAGCCTGCGGCCCTGCAGGACTATTACCACCCGTTCTGGACCCACTGTCTCCCAGCCTCGGCTGACTGGTTCAGGTGAAGGTAGGACAGCACCCGGGTTAGGTGCTTTGGGAGCGCTGCTCCGACCGCAGTCCCTGCTTTGACAGGGTAGGCGGTAAAGGCCTGTGGTGAGCCTTGTGGGATGCCCCCTCCCGCTCCCGGGGTTCCCCTTTAATCCCTACTCCCCTTAGGTATCTGCCCCCTCCTCTCATTTTGTTTCACTGAGTAGCCCCCTTCCTTCGCTCTCCCTGGAGATCTCGGGGGGGGGGGGGGGGGGCGTGTGTGCGGTATGTCAAGCAGCCTGAATGTTCACTTGCTTGTGCCAGAATATATATTTGTTGTATCCGGCATGTCTTGCTTTATGTGTTTTTTACTGGCAGCCGCCGTGTGTTTGTACATCGTTCCGCGGACGGCGGCGACATTACCTCAGGCTCTGCCGTGGCGTCACTGGACGGCGGGATAATGTGGGCGCAATTCGCGCTCTTCGGGGAGAGGCGGGTCCTGCGGATGATGTTTTCCGCATCACTTCTCTAGTGGCCCGCCCCTCGAGGTATATGCAGACGCCATCTTTGCCTCCCTCGTGCTGCGTGTCTGCCGTTCCTACCGCGGTCCGTGAGTGCCCCTGCAGGGTGGATTGTTATGTATATTTATATATATTTTACTGTATTCTTGTCAGGGTGTGTGTACCCTGCGCCCAGCAGGTGCTTGCACTGCAGCCTGGGTTGCCTGTTACTGGTACGGCGCCCCCTCGGGCTTCGCCTACCCCCCACGCTTACATCTGACCCCTTCCGAGGGGCATAAAAGCGGGAAGTCCCAACCTGATTTAGCTGCACGGGTGGCCAGCTTTGAAAAACATCTTGCTGGGTCTGCCCCGCTTAAGGCTTCTGCTAAGAAGCGGCATTTATCACCCGCTGTTTCCCTCTTCCCTGCAGAAGACGAGGGCCCTTACTCACTCTCAGGTCCTTACCCCCTTGAGGAGGGGGAATCATTTTCTGATTCAGAATCCTCTGAGGAACAACCTAAGATTTACAGTAGTACGGGGACTCCTTTTGGGGAAGACCCGTGGTCCCCTGATGACACTGACAGGCTGCTGAGTCATGTTTTTGAAGTGCTTTGTATCTCTCTCCTGGCAGTGGCCCCGCAGCAGCAGGGCGAGCTTTTTCATACGGTTATGCCACGCTGGGAGTTCCCTGAGCAGTCTCACTTTAATAATCTAGTGCTCAAGGAATGGGAATGGCCTAGCAAGCTGCTAGGAGTGCCTAAGAGTTGGGACAAGAGGTATCCCTTTCCTGCTGATGTTTTTAAGCGTTGGTCATGTCCTCCCGAGGTGGATGCGCCCGTTCTCGGGTTGTCCAATACATCTGTCATGCATTCTCCTGATACTACTATCCTGCGGGATGCGGAGGACCGGCGCTTGGACCAACTGGCCTGTCACGCCTTTGCCTGTGTGGGGACGGATCTGCGCCCAATTTGTGCCTCTGCTATTGCCATTAAAGGGGTGCTTAAGTGTCTCTTGGACGGGGCATCTGAGGATGCGGGTAGAGAAGAGTATAGATCTCTACTGCTTTGTGAGGAATTTATTGTATATATTTTGTCTGCTATGGATGATGCCATTAGAATGTGTGGTAGAACTTCTGCCTTGTTGGTGGCTATACGCTGCTCTGTCTGGCTACGTCAATGGGTAGCTGATAATGCTGCTAAGAAAGCCCTCACTGACTTCCCTTTCAAGGGCCTACGTCTGTTTGGGGAGCGTTTGGATTTGTTTGCCAGGGGTGGCAGGTTACCTTAACGTAGGAGGCCGTCCCGGTCCTTTCAGGGGATGGGTACCTTTCTTCCACCCTTCCGTGGTTCCAGAACTGGCCTAGGAGTCTCCTTTACTGGGGTCCGAGGAGATCACTGGGGAAGGGGCAGAGAACGTGGACGTCCTGGCCTCTCCTGGGGTCCCAAGCCAAAATCCTCACCCAAGCCCCCTCAGGCATGAAGGGGCACCCTCACCCATCCAGGTGGGGGGACGGCTCCGGCTCTTTGCTTACGTCTGGAGGCTTCACGTCTCAGACCGGTGGATTCAGAAGGTAGATAGATAGATAGAGTTTGCTGCCTGGCCGCCCCCAAGATTCATCAAATCCCGGATGGCTCAAAACCCCCTGTCAGCTCAGGGTCTGCGCCTTGCTGTCCAAAACCTTCTGGAGTCAGGGGTCATCTGCCAGGTGCCCTTGAGGGAAAGGGGCAGAGGATACTATTCTAATCTTTTCATTGTTCCCAAAAAAGACGGGTCCATCAGACCTATCCTGGTTTTAAGTAAATTTGTCAGATCCAGACACTTTCGCATGGAGACTCTGCGCTCAGCTGTCAATTCCCTATGCCCGGGAGACTTCATGGCCTCTGCGGACATCAAAGACGCTTACCTTCATGTACCAATCTTTCCAGGTCATCAGAGATTCCTCAGGTTCGCTCTGGAGGATCAGCACTATCAATTTGTGGCCTTATCTTTTGGTCTCACCTCGGCTCCAAGAGTATTCACCAAGGTGCTGGCGGGCGTGCTGGCTCTGTTGAGATCTCAGGGCATCCGCATCCTTCCTTACTTAGACGACATTATCATCACTTCTCAGTCCTTCCAGCAGGCCGAGCTGGATATCCAGCTGGTGGTGTCCACACTGGAGTCCTTCGGCTGGGTGATCAACCACCCCAAGTCTTTCCTGTCACCGTCAATGGTGAGGTCCTTTCTGGGCATGACTCTGGATACATATCAGGTCAATATCCTTCTCCCTCAGCAGAAGGTGGAGAATCTTCAGGCCCTAGCCAGGCATCTTCTGTCTTCCCCTCATCCCTCCATCCGGCAGGGGATGCAGTTGGTGCGACTGATGGTGTCCTGTTTCAAGGCAGTTCCATACGCTCAGTTTCACATGAGACCCCTTCAAATTCACCTCTTGTCAGTTTGGGATCGGGACCCTCGGTCCCTGGATCAGGTGCAGGTTCTGTCCCCCCTGGCCAGACGGTCTCTCTCGTGGTGGCTGGACTCAAGAAACCTGTTGGTGGGCAGATCCTTTCTGGCCCCGTGCTGGGAGACAGTCACCACAGATGCCAGCCTGACAGGTTGGGGGGGCTTCTGGAAATCCCTGAAATTCCAGGGTCAGTGGGGCCCTCAGGAGGCCTACACCCCTATCAACATTCTGGAATTGAGGGCGATAAGGTTGGTTCTCGCCCAACTGACTCCACACCTTCGAGGTCGGGCGGTTAAGGTCCGCTTGGACAACCAGATGGCGATTGCCTACATCAATCATCAGGAAGGGACCCGGAGCAAGAGGGCTCTCAAGGAAGTGTCCCTGAAACTGTCTTGGGTGGAGGAGAATGTTCCCTGCATCTCAGCAGTGTACATCCCGGGGGTGGAGAATCTGGAGGCAGACTCCCCCAGCAGGGGGACTTCTCATCTGGGAGAATGGTCCCTCAGCAGCAGGGTGTTTCTCTCCCTTTGCCACTGTTGGGGTCAGCCAGATGTGGATCTGTTTGCGTCCCGACACACTCACAAGCTTCCAGTCTTTGTCTCTCTGTCACAGGACCCTCTGGCCTTGGCCACGGATGCTCTAGCAATGTCTTGGAAGGGTTTTCAGCTTTTCTATGTGTTTCCTCCTTTCCCTCTGCTGGGCAGGGTGTTGCGCAAGATTGCTCAGGAAGGGGTGCCAGCCATTCTGGTGGCCCCCCGTTGGCCAAGAAGGGTGTGGTTCGCAGACGTCGTGCAGTTGGCAGTGGATCAGTATGCTCTGCCCAAAAATCCAGACCTGCTCACTCAGGGACAGCTACGCCATCCCAAATTACAAACGCTGGCTTTGACGGCCTACCTGCTGAAACCTCCATCCTGATGGAGAAGGGGCTGCCTGCCTCTGTAGTTCATACTATGATTCAGGCTAGGAAGCAGTCCTCGTCATCCATCTACTATAGGGTATGGCATGCTTACATTGACTGGTGTGAGTCTAAGTCGCTTCCATGTCGGGTGTTTTCTATCCCCAGGATTCTGGAATTTTTACAACATGGTTTGGATTTGGGTCTTCACCTTAGTACCTTCAAAGGTCATGTTTCTGCTTTGGCCATATTCTTTCAAAGATCCTTTGCTCACCATCATCTGGTCAAGACCTTCTTCCAGGGGGTTACTCACGTGCGTCCGCCACGTAAGCCTATGTTACCAGTCTGGGATTTGAACTTGGTCTTATCTGCATTACAAGGGTCTCCCTTTGAGCCTCTGTGTGAGGCCCCTTTGTCCATATTGACTCTTAAGGTAGCCTTTTTGGTGGCTATCACTTCTGTTAGGCGTGTTTCTGAGTTGGCGGCGCTTTCTATCAAACCTCCTTACTTTGAGAGACACCAGGACAAGGTGGTGTTTCGTTTTAAGCCAGATTTTTCTGCCTAAAGATGTGTCTGCTTTTCATCTCAATCAGGACATTAGGGTTGATTCAAAATCCCAAATGTCATTATTTTCGTATTTGAAAACGAAAGTTTTGTTGGGTGTTTGTCCTTTTTTCCTTTTTTTTTGGGCATTTTCAACTCGCACGAACATTCGAACATAGACGTATATGTTCTTTCGTTTTTCGAAAGGAAATCTTTGGTTTTACGCTAGTTCGGGCCCATTTTCATTCGAAATCGAAAATGTTTCGATCGTTCCAAACATTTACGTGATTGCAATGGGCTTGCGATTAATTCAGAGAGCTGATTGGCAAGTGTTCCGAAGCACATATAATTGTTTCCTTTTCGATTGCCTTACGGCACCTTTTTTACCTCGGGACTAGGCAGCCAAGCGTGATGGAGAGTGACTTTGAAGAGCATCAAGCTCTTCTTCTGTTTGGCATTCATGTGATCCTGAGGTCAGAGTCCAGATTGCACTGGCGGCGACGCATGAACATCAGTGGCATGCATGATGTTGAGTTGTTCGAGCTGACCAGGCTTAATTGCGCTTCCCTCCATAAATTGTATAGTGAGCTGCGGCCATGGTTAGCCCGCACCACAAGGAAGGGGCAAGCTATTTCAGGTATGACCAAGATGCTTGGCTGCCTGCAATTTTTGGCAAACGGCTCGTTCCAGAGGCTGGGTGCCCTCTCCGTGGGGATGTCACAGCCTACGCTGAGCCGCGCGCTATCCCAGTTTTTGGAAGGCATGGCTACCCTAACCAACAAATATATTTTTTTCCCCGATGATATGGTAGCCAGAAACGCCATTAAGCTTGGATTTTATAATATCGTCGACATGCCCAACGTCATGGGTGCCATTGACTGTACCCACGTCGCCCTTGTGCCTCCGTCTGCCGAGTACATCTACAGGTATTTTTTATGTCTTTTGATTAAGTCCTTGTAAAGATCCCTCCTTTTAATGATCCCTCCTTGCATTGATCCCTCCATTTAGAGATCCCTCCTTGTAATGATCCCTCCTTGCATTGATCCCTCCATTTAGAGATCCCTCCTTGTAATGATCCCTCCTTGTAATGATCCCTCATTTTAATGATCCCTCCTTGCATTGATCCCTCCATTTAGACATCCCTCCTTGCATTGATCCCTCCATTTAGACATCCCTCCTTGTAATGATCCCTCCTTGCATTGAGCCCTCCATTTAGAGATCCCTCCTTGCATTGATCCCTCCATTTAGACATCCCTCCTTGTACTGATCCCTCCTTGCTTAGTTCCCTCATTGTAAACATCCATCCTTGGAATGCTCCCTCATACACAATTTTCACTCATTGTATTGTTAACATAAGATTAATTGATCCCTCGTGTTAGAAATGTGTGTTTGCATTTTACACAAAGCCTTAATTTTCTTTTTTTGTTTTTTTTCAACAGGAACCACAAAATGGGCCACTCAATGAATGTTCAGGCAGTGGTGGCCCCGGACATGTGGTTCCTTAGCGTCCTCGCCGGCTACCCAGGCTCATCCCATGATGCCTACATCCTTAGACGATCTGGATTGTACCGTCGGTTTGAGTCTGGGGAATTTTCCGGGGCATGGCTCCTTGGTAAGTTAACTGAAACCACATTGTTTTTTTTGGGGGGATGTTTGTGTGGAATTTGCATTTTGATGTTATGTCTGTACAAAATATAACTTCCACAACCTTCTTGCCATGTGAAAACACACTTGAATTAAGTTATTAAACAAACAAGCGTTGGCCAAGTTTGTCCTGCATTTGCAAACTTCAAACTTGTCAGTTTGTACTCTTTATGAGTCTCTCTTCCCCCACCCTCGTCTGGAATAGTGCACTTAACTTTATCATAGTGTGTGCCCCATCTTTGCTTAGATGGATTTCACTTCCAGAGGAGAGGAGAGTGGGATAAAGTGCATGTGGCGGGTTTCTGCTGTTTTAGGCTCAGACAAAGCATATAAGGGGTCAGCCCAACCTCAATCCTAAAAGCATCTTGCCCAGCACACTTGTAAACCAAGACCTGGGATCCTTATGTCTGATTGGCCATCATCCTCAATATTTGTTTTGGGAACTATTTCCAACATCTATGACATATGTTTATTTTTCGACGGGGACCGTGGCAAATGTCTGCTCAATTGACCAATAGGCTTATATTGATGTTGCTGGTGTGTTTATTGCCTTAAACTGATGTTTTGTTTTTTTTTTATTTTTTGGGGTTTGGTGAAGGTGATTCCGGATACCCGCTGCTGCCGTGGCTCTTGACGCCTGTACTCCGGCCCCAGGATGCATCCCAGGATGCTTACAACCGTGCACACCGCAAGACCAGGGCTGTGGTGGAGAGGGCCTTTGGTCTTTTGAAGACAAGGTTTCAGTGTTTGGATCATACCGGGGGAGCCCTGCAATATGGCCCGAAAAAGGTCATCGACATTATAATGGCCTGTGCGGCTCTGCACAATTTTGCCATTTCAGAACGGGTCCCCCGGTATGTCGATTTGGCTCCCTCTCCACCCAGCGAAGACCAGGATGAAGCATTTGTGGGCACACACAGTGTGTCCGGACAAACTGTTTGTTCTAATTTGATTTACACACATTTTTCATAATTTTCCCTTGATTTTCCTTTGGTTAAAATGGTGTTGTTGTTTGTGTTTTTCGAACCTTTGTGTATGTTTATTATTGTTCACATTTTTAACTTAATTAATGAAGTAATTACTCACCACAGCCATAATGCTTTACGCCTCTATTTTTAGTATGTGGGAACTGTGTGAATGTTCAAGTTAATTATTATTTTGGACACCAAAAAAGGAAGATACAAAATTACTGAGCCACAGGTGTGTTTAACTTTTTAATTTCCAGCAGTAACATCACAAACTTTGAGTTTCTGCTCACTCTATTTTTTGGATCAAACATATGTACATACAAACCAAAAATTGAGAGATCAACCATGCCACATTCCTATTGCACACAGGCATGAGTTTAGAAGGAACTTCCTTCTGGCCGACATTAATGTCAATTACACTTAGAAAGAGATCATACACAAAAAATGAAAATAATGCTCACAAAAAACTATTTACAAGGTAAAACATCACAATACACCCTCTCCTGCTTTGCCACATTTGTCACAGGCACAGGTGTAAAGCAGACATACCTAGGCCACATCTACACCTGGAACTCAGGGCACAGCCAAACCAGAACACCCAGTCCCAAGCTCAGTCCAGTGAAATCTTAGCCAGGAGTAAAGGGATTAGGTTTGCAGGCCAGAATGTCACACAATCATGTCTAGAAACAGGAGGAGCCACAACCAATCTAAGGACGCACAAGGCGTAAGGGCAACAGTTTGAGTGGCACGTTCATTAAGCATTGAGCTATGGCATTGGCTAGTGGGCTACCTCAGCACTCTAATGAGCTATATGTGCGCAAATCCAAACCAGACAAGCAAAGGCATACACAAAGTGTATCTTAGTTAGCCTCACCAGACAAGTCAATACAGTGGGGATTTTGAGCAGAGATGTAGAACAGATTCAGGGAGTTTTGACCTTAATATGGGGGATGCCCATAGAACCCAGGTTGTGACCCTGGCTGGTTGGACCTAACCTGGGCCTGTGTGGCATTCTAAATCTGCAGCTGTGCCAAAATGTTTCTCTGTATAGTTATCATTTCAGACCTGTAGGCACGGTTATCATTGTTTGCATTCTCCAGGTGGCTGTTGAGGGTCCTAAATTCTGTCAGCACGGCCTGTAAGGTACTACTGAGGTTGTCAATCCGGCCATGCAGTTCCTCTCTGTTCCTTTGATTGTGTTGTTGAAACGTAACCCTCTCGTGGTGCCATGCATCCAAAAGCGGCATGGCCCTCCCCTGGGAAAAGGGGCGACGTCGCAGAGTACGCCTCCCAATTCCCCAGGTTCTTGTGCGTGCCGATGATGTTAGATGTCTAGGGCCCTCAACAGCCACAGGCATGCTTCCCAAATCCTCAGCAGCAGAGAGAACACTGGGGACTTGAGGGTCAGTCTCTGCATGCTGCCCACGATGTGCAGGCAGCATGCAGCCAGCTTCACTCTGCTGCTGCGGAGTTTGGGGAGAAACATTTTGGGACAGTTGCAGATTCGGTCCCAGGGGGAGATCTTCAGAAGGGCCCATCAAGGATCCATCCTCCTCCAGCTCTTGGATTTCCTCCATGAGTGTGTGGGTCTGTAGGGACATGTAAAAATTTTTGTTTAGCTTCTGCACTACATATGTCAATATGTTAGTAGTAACATGCAAAGTCACATGGATAACCTACATTTGGGGAAACAACTTACCGAAAATATTGGATCCTGCCTCCTAGGCTGCATGGAAGTTGAAGGCATGTCAAAACTGGCAGAGGATTCCACAGTAGCTGAGGGATGAGGCTGGGCTGCATGAGAAGTAAAGAAACTAGGTAAACACACAACTCTGCATTGTTGCTGGTTAAAAATACATTTGTTTATTTCTTTCACGGGGCAAAGCTGTAATGGGCACTACACCAAGGGTGACACTTGACCTTCACTTCCCATTCCATTATCTGTTAAATGGATAATTTCCTAACTACTGAGCTATTGCAATCATTCAAGTTCTGCTTGTTCTGTGCCTGCCAACATCCCTTATAGGCCATTAAGTGTACACACTCAGCGTGCAACTAGCAGTTACCAGCATTTGAGGCTGACTAGCATTGTATCTAGTCCAATTGTTTAAGAAGCATGTTTGGAGCTTTGGACCCAACCACAGCTCACACACAAGTTGACAACAGATCAAGATTGAAGTGTGGGCTGTGATGAAGTGTAAAGACATAACTGGCAGTTTAAGGATAATCTGAAATCTTGGTTCCTAGGCTTAACTGCTCATTAACGTCATGTATGGGCCCACCAAATATGAATCTAACTGGCCACACACATGCCACACCCTGGTCCAAGACTGAAATCCACTACAAGGCACACCCTAGGGGCATGGCTTAACATATGTGTTACTGGCTAATTGTGCATGGTCACAAATCGAATTTCACATAAAGCTTGGTCACCTGCAGAACGGGTCGGGGAGTCTGTGTCCCTTAGGGCCGCGTGTCCCTCGACCGCGACAGGATGGAGCAGGCCCAAAACCATCTCCTCAGCCGGTGTAAAATTCAATTTGGACGGATATCCTCCTCCAGTTTGCAAGCTGAAACACATAGTTAGGCTAATTAAGACCAATGTGGGCAATACCAGACTAATTAAAATCATAAATCAAACATATTTACCTGTAATTCCGCCTTTTATTTTCTTTCTTTCTTCCGTGCAGCATATTTGAGGTCCGATATCTTCCGCTGAATTTGTTCAACATCTTTTAACTCTTCCCCCGCTGCATTGACTTGTCTGGTTAGGTCGGCCAAGATGTTTGCTCTGCGCTGCTTGGTGGTGTTTTTCGATTTGCGCCCATATAGTTCATCATAAACTAAGGTAAGGCCACTAGCCAAGGCCATAATTTGTGCGTCACCAAAACGGCCACTCAACTGCCCTCTGCGCAATGTGCGCCCACTTGTTTGTGGTTGTGGCTCCTCCGTGGTTCTTGACAAATGGGGTGACATTCTGGCCTGGGTCTGTGTGGGAGAATGCAGGGACTGGTGGCTGCATGGCAATTGGACTGGACTTGGCAAGGGACTGGGTGTTCTGGCCTGGCTGCCCACAGAAGTTCCAGGTGTGGATGTGGCATAGGTACCTTTCCTTCCCACCTGTGCTGGTGGCGAATGTGGACATGCAGGAGAGGGTCTTTCAGAGGATGAACTTGTGCTGCCTTTGGAGGTAGTAGGGCGGACCAAGGGTGAGGGAGACCTTGCCAGGCCGGCCCTCTTCTGCTGGTGTTTTTTGCCCCCTGCGGGTGGGGATGTTGATGGCCCAAATTTGCCTCTTGGGAGGCTGCGGCCCTTGCTTCGCCCTCTTTGTGGGCTGCGGGACCTGCTGCGGGCTCTTTGTGGGCTGCGTGCCCTGCTTCACCGTTTTGGGGGGCTGTGGTCCCTGGTGCGGCCTCTTTGTTGGCTGCGGTCCCTGCTGCGGTCTCTTGGGGGGCTGCGGGACCTGGTTTGTCCTCTTTGGGGGCTGCGGGACCTGCTTCGCCGTTTGTGGGGGCTGCGGGACCTGCTTCCCCTTTGTGGGGGCTGCCAGACCGGCTTCGTCGTTTGGGGGGCTGCGGTCCCTGGTGCGGCCTCTTTGTTGGCTGTGGTCCCTGCTGCGGTCTCTTGGGGGGCTGCGGGACCTGGTTCGTCCTCTTGGGGGGCTGCGGGACCTGCTTCGCCGTTTGTGGGGGCTGCGGGACCTGCTTCGCCGTTTGTGGGGGCTGCCAGACCTGCTTCGCCATTTTGGGGGGCTGCGGTCCCTGGTGCGACCTCTTTGTTGGCTGCGTGCCCTGCTGCGGTATCTTGGGGGGCTGCAGGACCTGGTTCAGCCTCTTGGGGGGCTGTGAGCCCTGCTTCGCCTTTTGGGGGGGCTGCGGTCCCTACTGCAGCCTCTTGGGGGGCTGCGTGACCTGGTTTGGCCTCTTGGGGGGCTGCGTGCCCTGCTTCGCATTTTGGGGGGTCCCTACTGCGGCCTCTTGGGGGGGGATGTGGGGCAGGGTGATGTGGGGCTTCGTAGCCTCTTACCCCTTTTTTTAGCAGCAGAGGTAGTAGGCTTGGGGGCCTGGGTCTTTGCTTTTGCTGCTGACGCCTCCTTTTTTGGCCCATAGCTGGTCGTAGCCTTGTTCGGTGCCTTTGTAGTAGCCCGTAACCGAGCTTTTGGCTGCTGCAACCTGGTTTGGGGCCCTCCTGCATGCTCCTGCTGCTTGTCTTGCTTCTTGGCCGTTGTGTCCTTTGCAGTTTTTGTGGCTGCTTTTTTTTAGGGCCCTTTTCATGGGACTCTCAAAGAGAATGAGCTGTGTGTCCAGGGACCTTTAAATAAGCTGTGACGCCTACGCGTTCGCTTACGCGTACGTCCGGCCGTTCGCACGGCCGTACGGAACCCGGAAACCACTGGGGCATTACTTATCTGCTGCCGAGAAGAAGAAGAAAGATTGCGCCCACTATCTTCACCCGCCAACAAGAAGAGATCATCATGCTCGTAAGTGTATTTTAATGGTTTTATTTGGACTAGTAAATGCTGCTCTACATGTTAAAGAAGCGCAGGAAGAAATGGCTTAAGTTCAACATGTGTGAAAATACATGCACAACCAAAGGCACGGCACACACGTGCCAAACAACCTTTCGCCCAGATTGTCAACTTGCCTTAGCCTAGAAATGTGTGTGTGTTAATGGCGTTTCCAAAAATAATGTATTGTTGCCACATATTGATATGTATTTAGAAGTAAATGCTATGTTTGCTTTCTGTTTTGTACACCATGCTGGAGCACAGGTACGACTACCAGCCCAACTCATTTGAAAAGCGCAACGTCGCCCTGGAGATCATCTCCGAAATACAACATCAGACCAATACCACCTTCACCCACACGTAGATCATGCAGCATTGGTCGGACCTGAAACGACTTCACATGCCCTGGGTGCGGAGGTTTTTTGGAATACATTTCCCAAGTAAGTACATAGCGATTGCATGCTAGATCTAACTAAGACAAAAGGTAGGCCTTTAGTTATAATGCCTTTTCTTTGGTAGTGTTGGAAATGGATTACCGCATTCGCCGCACCCGGAGGCGCACAGGCCGACCAGTGCTGCATGATTCTGCAGCTGGAAGTGAAGGTGGTGGATCTCCAGGGCGACGTTCCTACCCCTCCTCTGTGGGGTCCTCAGAACAGCCCCTGGACCTTTCCACAGAGGAGGGGCTTCACAGCGTGGGCAGGCAGTCGTACCCTGCCACGCATGCGGGAGCCTCTGGTGGCCACTTCCTTAGCTTAATGACTTGCCAGACTGACCTGTGGCCACTTCCTTAGCTTAATGACTTGCAAGAATGACATATGTGGCTTTTAGTTAATTTGTTAACTAAAATACATTAAATCCACAGGTGAAAAACATGTATTGGTCTCCAAATAATATTTTGGTCGAAATTTGTTCCAGGGACCACACGACAAAGACTGGCCGACATGAATCGAAGGGTCCTTGAGTTGGTGGCCGATCTGCAGGTGATGCGTGACACGTTGGGGACAACAGAAGAGGAAGAGTAGTGTCCTGGTTCCTGGCCCTGTATCTTTGTATATAGTTTACCAAGATTTTATTTGTATATAGTTTTTAAAATTTTTAATTTGTAAATAGTTTTTTTAAATTTTGTATTTGTATATAGTTTTTAACAATGAAAACCAAACTTTAGAAAAATTTGAAATTATTTTTAAAAATGCCACACAAACATGGTAGTTGAATATTAAACACATTTAAACTTAAAAAAAAATGGTGTGACATTTATTTGCACAAATACATTTACACAAAACAAAGGGGCAATGACATATTTAGAAATCAAGGCTCAGATGTCCGTGAAGTGGTTTGGGTAAGTTTTAGGGTGCTGAACATGAAGAAGAAACTAACCGGGAAGTGGTTTGGGTAAGTTTTAGGGTGCTGAAAATAAAGAAGAAACTAACCGGGAAGTGGTTTGGGTAAGTTTTAGGGTGCTGAAAATAAAGAAGAAACTAACCGGGAAGTGGTTTGGGTAAGTTTTAGGGTGCTGAAAATAAAGAAGAAACTAACCGGGAAGTGGTTTGGGTAAGTTTTAGGGTGCTGAAAATAAAGAAGAAACTAACCGGGAAGTGGTTTGGGTAAGTTTTAGGGTGCTGAAAATAAAGAAGAAACTAACCGGGAAGTGGTTTGGGTAAGTTTTAGGGTGCTGAAAATAAAGAAGAAACTAACCGGGAAGTGGTTTGGGTAAGTTTTAGGGTGCTGAAAATGAAGAAGAAACTAACCGGGAAGTGGTTTTGGTAAGTTTTAGGGTCCTGAAAATGAAGAAGAAACTAACCGGGAAGTGGTTTGGGTAAGTTTTAGGGTGCTGAAAATGAAGAAGAAACTAACCGGGAAGTGGTCTGGGTAAATTTTAGGGTGCTGAAAATAAAGAAGAAACTAACCGGGAAGTGGTCTGGGTAAGTTTTAGGGTGCTGAAATGTAAGTGTAAGAGTAGCGTGAAGTGGTCTGGGTAAGTTTTAGGGCGCTGAAATGTAAGTGTTAGAGTAGCGTGAAGTAGTTGGGGTGAGCTTTAGGGTGCTGAAATGTAAGTGTAAGAGTAGCGTGAAGTGGTTGGGGTGAGCTTTAGGGTGCTGAAATGTAAGTGTAAGAGTAGCGTGAAGTGGTTGGGGTGAGCTTTAGGGTGCTGAAATGCAAGTGTAAGAGTAGCGTGAAGTGGTTGGGGTGTGCTTTAGGGTGCTGAAATGTAAGTGTAAGAGTAGCGTGAAGTGGTTGGGGTGAGCTTTAGGGTGCTGAAATGTAAGTGTAAGAGTAGCATGAAGTGGTTGGGGTGAGCTTTAGGGTGCTGAAATGCAAGTGTAAGAGTAGCGTGAAGTGGTTGGGGTGTGCTTTAGGGTGCTGAAATGTAAGTGTAAGAGTAGCGTGAAGTGGTTGGGGGGAGCTTGTTAGTGTAATATATGGGGACACATTTGTGGGCGAACAGTTTAATGAGTTAAGTTTGTAGTGCGCAGGCGCAGAATCGTAAAGATTTTCGTTGGGACGATTATTTTAGGTAATATCCAATTAGAATTGATCGGGAAACGTAATGGATTCGTTGAGGTAGACGATGGGAAATGGTTAAAAACGAATGCTGCCGTTGCAACCAGAGAAAAGGAATCAGAAAAGTCACGCGGGGAAATGACATACTCAAACTCGTACTCGAGCATACAAACGGACGGGCACTTTACAGAAGGAAACGAATGAATGCATAGAATCGCTCGCACATTCATACGAGAGCGGGAACGGTCGAAAATAATACCAAGTGCGGCACGAAAACGAATGCTTTATAAAGTCTCTCTGAATCAACCCTTTTGTGCTGCCTTCTCTTTGCCCTAATCCTAGCAGTCCTAAGGAGCGGGTTTTACATTTTCTGGATGTGGTCAGAACTCTGAAGTTCTATTTGGTGGCTACTGAATCCTTCAGGAAGATTGATGCTCTTTTTGTGCTCCCGTCTGGACCTAAGAAAGGTCTGGCTCCAACTAAGTCCACTATCAGCAAGTGGATCCGTCAGGCTGTGGTACAGGCCTACTCTGCTAAGGGGAAGGAGCCTCCCTTCCGCCTTACTGCTCATTCTACTCGTGCTATTGGTGCCTCTTGGGCTTTTCAGCACCAAGCTTCTGTTGAACAAGTTTGCAAGGCCGCCACTTGGTCTTCTGTTCATACTTTTTCTAAGTTTTACAAGGTTGATGTTAAGGCCTCAGCTGATGCTGCTTTTGGTCGCAAAGTTCTGCAGTCGGCAGTGGTTTAAACTGTCTGCTGTTACTTTTGGGGATCCCACCCTCTCTTACGGACACTGCTATTGGATGTCCCATGTGTAAGGAATATTCTGGAACAGGACATGCTGTATACTTAGAATAATACAATTCTGTGATTACTCACCTGTAGAATTGGTATTATACGTATACAGCACATCCTGTTCCACTCCACCCTTGTTGTCATTATTCTTAGTTACCTCTGTATGGTGATTTTTCTTATGTTCAATTTTGAAGTTACTGTTCTCCTGGCTTCTTGTTAACTGCTTGTAAATACTGGGGATTTTGTGGGAGGTCCCTGACTTATATAGGGCCGAGAGGAGCCACAAGCTGTTTTCTGCAGTCCAGCACCATCTTGTGGATGTATTACCCATGTGTAAGGAATATTCTGGAACAGGAAGTGCTGTATACGTATAAAACCAATTTTACAGGTGAGTAATCACAGAATTGTATTTTTATCAATCTCATCTATTGTATTCTGTAGAATCCCTGGATCATACCCTTTTTCCACAAAGCGTTGTTTAATAGTAGATGCTTATTCCAGAAATGCACCACATTTGCTACAATATCCTCTCACTATAACTTGTTCTTTAGTAATGGTTTTTATTTATTTTATTTTTTTTTGACTATCAGCATGCGTGATTAACATGTTTTCTATTTTATTTTGACTGTGAGAACCCGGAGTTTGGCTGATGTTTGTGCCATTTATTACCGGTCTGCAGCTTGGACAGCCACCAGCAGGTGTCAGCAGAGCTCCAGGCTGTTCTATCTTCCCCTCTACTGCTGCACCTGGTGTTAGGCACCTGGTGCAGCAGGATTGTGTTCACTCTGTTCCCTTTGTGTGTGGATGAATCTCATGGACTCTCTTGTGGCAAGCAGGACTCTCTCTGGTTTCCCGGAGGCTGCTTGGCCACTTCATGTTCCCTGTCCTGGGCCCTTGCAGAGTACACCAGCACCTGGGGTCAGTCTGTTTTGTTTATGTTCTCTTTAGCTTATGGTTGTGTCTAGTTAGTTTTGGTTAGTATTATGTACCCTGAACCCAAGGTTTTTTGCTCCTTTGTTTCGTGGTTTGTTTGCTTTTGCTTAATAAAACTTCCTTTAGTGCATTAATCCCTGTGTTGTGTCTTGCTCTGGCCAAACAATCTATCTCCCTGGTGGAGAGTTCCATTAGGAGAACTCGCCAGCCTGAAATTGATACTCTTTATCTGTTCTTTTCTTGAAATGTGGGGTTTATGCATAATAATGTACATGAATATTGATATTTTTTTTAACTAGCACTTTGTGACTACTAGTCACCTATCTCCTCTGATGACGTCAGACCCTGACGAAACGCATGTAAAGCATAGGAGTGTTTTGGTGAAATGACACAATAAAAGTTGAATGCTTTAAAGGAGGATTGATTATATAGATTTACTATTGACAGGGTATTTTCCCACAGGAGCCATGGCTGTTGATGACCTCACAGCGAGACTCTATATGAGGCAAGTTCCTGTTGAGTGGAGATTCAAAGAGGACCTGGATATGTCCCAGTGGTAGGGAATCTGTGTTTTGTCCACGGAGTCATTTAAGGTACTGACTTTCCATTAGAAGAATCCTTGGATAATATTGGAAAAAAAAATCTATCCCAGGTATTCCTATCCAAATGTTTTTAACCCTTTAAACGCCAGCCACGTAAACATTTACGTGGCTGCCTCCCCTGCAGTTAACCGCCAGCTCGTAAATTAAAGGCGTTCCCTTACCTTACGGGCATCGGGGGGCATCAGCGGGCCAGTTGCCGAGGAATCATCCAGAAGGTAGTCCAGGGGTCAGGGGGAGGTGACCTGTTGGTGACCCAAGTCACCCGATCGCCTCCCCGACCAATCAGCAGGGGGCGCACGGCAGCTGTCATCAGCCGGCGTTTTTTCTGTCCAGGGGTCAGGGGGAGGTGACCTGTGGGTGACCCAAGTCACCCGATCACCCCCCGGACCAATCAGCGGGGGGCGCACGGCAGCTGTCATCAGCCGGTGCCCCCTGCTATTTAAACTGCCACCACGCGGGTGCCAGCCTCTTTCTCCGGGATCACAGGTAAGTGAATGTGTGTTTTTGAGGGGTGGGTGGCCGTAGGAGACAATTTCTTTACGTTTGAATCTCATATTAACGCAGTTTTTTGTGAATGGATCTCATTACTATGAGATTCAAATATGAGAGCAACCACCCTTACACCCTCAATTCACAATCCACCTACACCCCCATAGCCACTCTTGCACCCCTGGTCCCCCTAGCCACTTTTTTACCCAGGGGCGTACTGGCCATAGGGCATACCGGGCACAATCCCAGTGGGCCGCACCTGCCCCACACTGCAAAAATGGGGGAGGGGGACCTCACTGCCTGCAATTGAGATGCCCCTCACTGCCTGCAATTGGGATGCCCCTCACTGCCTGCAATTGGGATGCCCCTCACTGCCTGCAATTGGGATGCCTTTCACTGCCTGCAATTGGGATGCCTTTCACTGCCTGCAATTGGGATGCCCCTTACTGCCTGCAATTGGGATGCCCCTCACTACCTGCAATTGGGATGCCCCTCACTGCCTGCAATTGGGATGCCCCTCACTGCCTGAATTGGGATGCCTTTCACCCTGCCTGCAATTGGGATGCCTTTCACCCTGCCTGCAATTGGGATGCCTTTCACCCTGCCTGCAATTGGGATGCCTTTCACTGCCTGCAATTGGGATGCATTTACACTGCCTGCAATTGGGATGCCTTTACACTGCCTGCAATTGGGATGCCTTAACCCTGCCTGCGATTGGGATGCCCCTTACTGCCTGCAATTGGGATGCCTGTACCCTGCCTGCAATTGGGATGCCTGTACCCTGCCTGCAATTGGGATGCCTGTACCCTGCCTGCAGTTGGGATGCCTATACCCTGCCTGCAATTGGGATGCCTGTATCCTGCCTGCAATTGGGATGCCTGTATCCTGCCTGCAATTGGGATGCCTGTACCCTGCCTGCAATTGGGATGCCTGTACCCTGCCTGCAATTGGGATGCCCCTCACTGCCTGCAATTGGGATGCCCCTCACTGCTTGCAATTGGGATGCCCCTCACTGCCTGCAATTGGGATGTGTATGTTTTTGAGGGGTAGGTGGCCGTAGGAGACAATTTTTTTATGTTTGAATCTCATAGTAATGAGATTCATTGACAAAAAACGGCGATCTACCTGAGATCGCCGTTTTTTTTGTGAATGGATCTCATTACTATGAGATGTACTACTGCTGTTCTGTTTTGCAGCCTGCATTTGAAGATTCCAGTTGCTTGATATATATTATATATACTCCTCATTGGTCAAGCAGCTGAAATCTTCTAATGCAGGCTGAGGCACAGTGAACAGTACTAGTAAAAAAAGTAGTAGAAAAAGGTTTTTTTTTCTTGCTATTTTTTTTTTTTTGTCCTTTATTGGTTATGGAGGGGGGGTTGTCGGTGATGCGGGCCATAGCGTCGGATGTCGGCCAATTTTTGCTGTGTGATGGGTGATCACAAGCAACTTGCTGCCTCCATCCCCCCACCCCCCCTCGATCACCAACTGCACCTGGGTGTTCGCTGGGTGAGCCAAACCGGCGGGGTGAGCCAAACCTGCCACCCCCACAATGCAATCTAAACTTTATTTGGTTTTTTTATTTTATGCTGTGTTATAAATGTGTTTTGGGCCTAATGTGTGCTAATCAATAATATAAATTATTATTTATTTGGGTGGGCGATGGCAGGTGTGCGCCGGGCCTAGCTCTCTCCTGGGTGCAGCCGGCGATGGTGGTGGGTGAGGAGGCAGAAATGGGGGGGTGTCGAGCGGAGCTTTGGCTGATTTCTGGTTGCCATATGATTGGTGATCATGAGCCATTTGCTACCTGCACCCCCCCATGGCTGCCTCCACCCCCCCATTAGCGGCTCCCCTATCCCCCCCACCTACACACGGGTGTTCACTGGGCGAGCCAAACCAGCCGTGCACCTGCCACCCCCACAATGCAATCTAAACTGTATTTGGTTTTTATGATTTTATGCTGTGTTATAAATGTGTTTTGGGCCTAATGTGTGCTAATCAATAATATAAATGATTACTTATTGGGGTGGGCGATGGCAGGTGTGCGCCGGGCCCAGCTCTCTCCTGGGTGCAGCCGACGATGGTGGTGGGTGAGGAGGCAGAAATGGGGGGGTGTCGGCGGAGCTCTGGCTGATTTCTGGTTTCCATGTGATTGGTGATCATGAGCCATTTGTTGCCTGCACCCACTCATGGCTGCCCCCACCCCCCCATTAACGGCTTTCCTATCCCCTCCCATCTACACACGGGTGTTCACTGGGTGAGCCAAACCGGCCGCGCACCTGCCACCCCCACAATGCAATCTAAACTGTATTTGGTTTTTTGATTTTATGCTGTGTTATAAATGTGTTTTGGGCCTAATGTGTGCTAATCAATAATATAAATAATTATTTATCGGGGTGGGCGATGACAGGTGTGCGCCGGGCCCAGCTCTCTCCTGGGTGCAGCCGGCGATGGTGGTGGGTGAGGAGGCAGAAATGGGGGGTGTCGAGCGGAACTCTGGCTGATTTCTGGTTGCCATGTGATTGGTGATCATGAGTCTGCACCCCCCCATGGCCACCTCCATTCCCCCTCATTAGCGGCTCCCCTATCCCTCCCCCCGTCTACACACAGGTGTTCACTGGGTGAGCCAGGCCTGGCGCACACCTGCCACCCATGTACCTTACTGCCAATTCAACGGCACATGCATAGTGTGACTGTGACCAGTGCATGCACAGGATCGGGCATAAGGTAGTTGTTAGAGGGGATTCAGGGTTTTTTTTACCTACCCTTCTTAATCTATACTTCTGGTAACCAAACTTTCTTCAGGCGTGTTGGTTGGTTTTCGGCCCGAAGACTTCTTCAGTTGGACCTTCGCTGGACCTTCGTCCTCCCTTTTGGGATTGTCCCTACTAGGACCTCTACTGAAGTCCTGCTGTCCCTGGGACTGCTGTAGCCCCCTAGACTCAAATTAATAGTCCCCGTGTCCTCCTCTCCTTTCCTCGTCTGGAACGGCCCTCCCCCCTCCCATCCCCCCCCCCCCCCAGATTACCATTCGGTTCAACTGCTCCTGCTGAGTTCACCACTTCGGTTCGTAGATATACACATTTTTGATATATTTAAAATTGTTTCTTGACTGTTTATTGTGTAGTTTTATTTTTTGTAGTTTGCTATTTTTAGTTGGCTTTAGTTGTAGGCTTTAGTTAGTACAGTCATCCCCCATAGGGTTTTGATTTTGTAACTTTTTGGATTATCACATTTAAAAATGGCTGGGAGAAGGTACACTGCTCAGGAGGCAGCGGCTTATCTGATGAGTATATGCCCTCAGGTAGCGAGTCCGACAGTGTCTCCTCTAGTGAGGAGGTACAGCCGCGCAGTAGTACCAGTGCTAGGCATCCTAGAAGGGATGGTACTGCACAAGAAGAGGCCATGCTGGAGGAAAGTGTAGGGCGGGAGTGAGTGCTGTAGCTGAAGGAGTGCCTGCGTGGAGGCCTTCTAATAATTATTCCCCCGAAATTCCCCCATTTGATTTGGTCCCCGGGGTCAATGTTGACACCACAAACTTCCGTCTCATTGACTACTTCAATTTATTTGTTTCAGAGGCCATCCCACTGGATATGGTCCATTACACTAATCTCTATGCTGAGCAGGTCCTCACCCAAAATCCCCCACAGAGGCATGCCTGAGCTCATGCATGGCAACCAACAAATTTGAGTGAGATAAAAAAATTTGGGGGGCTCACTCTAGCAATGGGTATCGTAAAAAAAATTAGCATTGAGTCCTACTGGGATACCCAATCCTTATTGGCAACCCCATTGTTTCCGGCCATAATGTCCAGAAATCGTTACGAAATCTTACTGCGGTTTCTGCACTTCAATGATAATTCCACTGATCTTCCCCGTGGTCAGCCCGGTCACGACAGGCTGCATAAATTAAGACCCCTGATTAATAGCCTGTCAGAGCGATTTGCGGAAGTGTACACCCCCTCCCAAAATGTAAGCACTGACGAGTCACTTCTGCCGTTTAAAGGGCGCATTGTATTTCGTCAGTATATCCCTAGCAAGCGTGCCCGCTATGGGATTACATTTTACAAATCATGTGACAGTGTGACCGGCTATACCAAATTTTTCCGGATTTATGAAGGAAGGGATACACATCTGGACCCCCCTGGTTGTCCCCTTAATTTGACCATCAGTGGAAAAATCGTGTGGGAGCTCATGACTCTTCTACTGGGGAGAGGTTACCACTTATATGTGGACAACTTCTACAGCAGCATCCCCTTATTTAGAGCCCTCTACTCATTGGACACACTGGCCTACGGCACCATCAACCGCAATCGAAAAGGCTTGCCCAGGTCAATGCTGCAAAAGAAACTGAATCGTGGAGAGTCCTATGCTTTAAGAAGCGATGAGCTCCTGACCATGAAACATATGGACAAGAAAAATGTAATCATGCTGACGACAATCCACGATGAGTCAGTCATGACTGTACGACAACGTGGTCCCCGACCCCCCTACCAAAAGCCACATTGTATCAAGGATTATAATTAGGGATGAGCGAATCGATCCGGACGAACCCGGATTCGTTCCGAATGAAAAATTCGATTCTGAACGAATCCGAATTTCCCCGCGATTCGATCGATCGAAGTTTTCCTTTAAACTCCATTTATTTCAATTACAGGCATTGTAAAATGGTGGATGGATATCATTATCATGGGAAGGTCACATGCAGCCTATCAGCAGCCAGGAGCCCCGGTGACGTCACAGAGCTATATAAAGCGGCGGCCATCTTGCTTGTGCGCATTTCAGACTTGCATTCATGAGAGAAAGGTGGCTGCTGCAGCTAGGGAGAGAGAGTTAGCGATAGGTAGGGAGATTTACAGATAGGTAAAGAGAGAGACAGATAGTTAGGGAGATTTAGAGTGGTAGACAGAGCTAGGCAAAGATAGTTTTAAAACCGGAACAATCCAGCAGCATACAAGTCACATTGACAGGGTGCCTAGTGCTGGCTATGATTCATATTTCATAATTACTGGGTTACTGTTAATATATTTGGTTTGGTTTAAATACAGCTGCACACTGTTAACCCTATCTGTTAAGCAAAAGCATTTCTCATACTTGGATTAGTGTTAAAATTTTCTGTTCAGCTTAAAATATACCAGGCCACACGGGCATCTCAAGGCACATGCTATTAAACCCTATCTGTTAAGCAAAAGCATTTCTCATACTTGGATTAGTGTTAAAATTTTCTGTTCAGCTTAAAATATACCAGGCCACACGGGCATCTCAAGGCACATGCTATTAAACCCTATCTGTTAAGCAAAAGCATTTCTCATACTTCGATTAGAGTTAACATTTTCTGTTCAGCTTAAAATATACCAGGCCACACGGGCATCTCAAGGCACATGCTATTTAACCCTATCTGTTAAGCAAAAGCATTTCTCATACTTGGATTAGTGTTAAAATTTTCTGTTCAGCTTAAAATATACCAGGCCACACGGGCATCTCAAGGCACATGCTATTTAACCCTATCTGTTAAGCAAAAGCATTTCTCATACTTGGATTATTGTTACTTTTTGTTCAGCTTGAAATATACCAGGCCACACGAGCATCCCAAGGCCCATGCTAATTAACCCTATATGTTAAGCTAAAGCATTTCTCATACTTGGATTATTGTTACTTTTTGTTCAGCTTAAAATATACCAGGCCACACGGGCATCCCAAGGCACATGCTATTTAACCCTATCTGTCAAGCAAAAGCATTTCTCATACTTGGATTAGTGTTACTTTTTGTTCAGCTTGAAATGTACCAGGCCACACGGGCATCCCAAGGCACATGCTAATTAACCCTATCTGTTAAGCAAAAGCATTTCTCATACTTGGATTAGTGTTACTTTTTGTTCAGCTTGAAATATACCAGGCCACACGGGCATCCCAAGGCACATGCTATTTAACCCTATCTGTTAAGCAAAAGCATTTCTCATACTTGGATTAGTGTTAAAATTTTCTGTTCAGCTTAAAATATACCAGGCCACACGGGCATCCCAAGGCACATGCTATTTAACCCTATCTGTTAAACAAAAGCATTTCTCATACTTGGATTATGTTACTTTTTGTTCAGCTTAAAATATACCAGGCCACACGGGCATCCCAAGGCACATGCTATTTAACCCTATCTGTTAAGCAAAAGCATTTCTCATACTTGGATTAGTGTCAAAAGTTTCTGTTCAGCTTAAAATATACCAGGCCACACGGGCATCCCAAGGCACATGCTATTTAACCCTATTTGTAAAGCACACGCATTTCTCATACTTGGATTATTGTTACTTTTTGTTCAGCTTAAAATATACCATGCCACACAGGCATCCCAAGGCACATGCTATTTAACCCTATCTGTTAAGCAAAAGCATTTCTCATACTTGGATTATTGTTACTTTTTGTTCAGCTTAAAATATACCAGGCCACACGGGCATCTCAAGGCACATGCTATTTAACCCTATCTGTTAAGCAAAAGCATTTCTCATACTTGGATTATTGTTACTTTTTGTTCATCTTAAAATATACCAGGCCACACGGCCATCCCAAGGCACATGCTATTTAACCCTATCTGTTAAGCAAAAGCATTTCTCATACTTGGATTAGTGTTAAAATTTTCTGTTCAGCTTAAAATATACCAGGCCACACGGGCATCCCAAGGCACATGCTATTTAACCCTATCTGTTAAACAAAAGCATTTCTCATACTTGGACTAGTGTCAAAAGTTTCTGTTCAGCTTAAAATATACCAGGCCACACGGGCATCCCAAGGCACATGCTATTTAACTCTATCTGTTAAGCAAAAGCATTTCTCATACTTGGATTAGTGTTAAAATTTTCTGTTCAGCTTAAAATATACCAGGCCACACGGGCATCCCAAGGTACATGCTATTTAATCCTATCTGTTAAACAAAAGCATTTCTCATACTTGGATTATGTTACTTTTTGTTCAGCTTAAAATATACCAGGCCACACGGGCATCCCAAGGCACATGCTATTTAACCCTATCTGTTAAGCAAAAGCATTTCTCATACTTGGATTAGTGTCAAAAGTTTCTGGTCAGCTTAAAATATACCAGGCCACACGGGCATCCCAAGGCACATGCTATTTAACCCTATTTGTAAAGCACAAGCATTTCTCATACTTGGATTATTGTTACTTTTTGTTCAGCTTAAAATATACCAGGCCACACGGGCATCTCAAGGCACATGCTATTTAACCCTATCTGTTAAGCAAAAGCATTTCTCATACTTGGATTAGTGTTAAAATTATCTGTTAAGCTTAAAATATACCAGGCCACACGGGCATTCCAAGGCACATGCTATTTAACCCTATCTGTTAAAAAAAAGCCTTTCTCATACTTGGATTATGTTACTTTTTGTTCATCTTAAAATATACCAGGCCACACGGGCATCCCAAGGCACATGCTATTTAACCCTATCTGTTAAGCAAAAGCATTTCTCATACTTGGATTATTGTTACTTTTTGTTCAGCTTAAAATATACCAGGCCACACGGGCATCCCAATGCACATGCTATTTAACCCTATCTGTTAAGCAAAAGCATTTCTCATACTTGGATTAGTGTTAAAATTTTCTGTTCAGCTTAAAATATACCAGGCCACACGGGCATCCCAAGGCACATGCTATTTAACCCTATCTGTTAAACAAAAGCATTTCTCATACTTGGATTAGTGTCAAAAGTTTCTGTTCAGCTTAAAATATACCAGGCCACACGGGCATCCCAAGGCACATGCTATTTAACCCTATCTGTTAAGCAAAAGCATTTCTCATACTTGGATTAGTGTTAACATTTTCTGTTCAGCTTAAAATATACCAGACCACACGGGCATCCCAAGGCACATGCTATTTAACCCTATCTGTTAAGCAAAAGCATTTCTCATACTTGGATTAGTGTTAACATTTTCTGTTCAGCTTAAAATATACCAGGCCACACGGACATCCCAAGGCACATGCTAATTAACCCTTATGTTAAGCTAAAGCATTTCTCATACTTGGATTATTGTTACTTTTTGCTCAGCTTAAAATATACCAGGCCACACGGGCATCCCAAGGCACATGCTATTTTAACCCTATCTGTTATACAACATAAGCGTTGATCAGCATCAGCTGCTTTATTAAGCTACTTCAGTTTGCACTTGTTTTTGACTGCTTTTAATAAACCAGGCCGCAAGGCACCCCAAAGCTGCACCTTGCACCCTATCTGTTATACAACATAAGCGTTGATCAGCATCAGCTGCTTTATTAAGCTACTTCAGTTTGCACTTGTTTTTGACTGCTTTTAATAAACCAGGCCGCAGGGCACCCCAAAGCTGCACCTTGCACCCTATCTGTTATACAACATAAGCGTTGATCAGCATCAGCTGCTTTATTAAGCTACTTACGTTTGCACTTGTTTTTGACTGCTTTTAATAAACCAGGCCGCAGGGCACCCCAAAGCTGCACCTTGCACCCTATCTGTTATACAACATAAGCGTTGATCAGCATCAGCTGCTTTATTAAGCTACTTCAGTTTGCACTTGTTTTTGACTGCTTTTCAAAAACCAGGCCGCAGGGCACCCCAAAGCTGCACCTTGCACCCTATCTGTTATACAACATAAGTGTTGATCAGCATTAGCTGCTTTATTAAGCTACTTCAGTTTGCACTTGTTTTTGACTGCTTTTAATAAACCAGGCCGCAGGGCACCCCAAAGCTGCACCTTGCACCCTATCTGGTATACAACATAAGCGTTTTTCAGCATCAGCTGCTTTATTAAGCTACTTCAGTTTGCACTTCCTTTTTGACTGCTTTCAATTAACCAGGCCGCAGGGCACCCCAAAGCTGCTCCTTGCACCCTATCTGTTATACAACATAAGCGTTGATCAGCATTAGCTGCTTTATTAAGCTACTTCAGTTTGCACTTGTTTTGACTTCTTTCAATAAACCAGGCCGCAGGGCACCCCAAAGCTGCACCTTGCACCCTATCTGGTATACAACATAAGCGTTTTTCAGCATCAGCTGCTTTATTAAGCTACTTCAGTCTGCACTTGTTTTTGACTGCTTTTAATAAACCAGGCCGCAGGGCACCCCAAAGCTGCACCTTGCACCCTATCTGGTATACAACATAAGCGTTGATCAGCATCAGCTGCTTTATTAAGCTACTTCAGTTTGCACTTCCTTTTTGACTGCTTTCAATTACCCAGGCCGCAGGGCACCCCAAAGCTGCACCTTGCACCCTATCTGTTTATACTAAATAAGCAAATACATAAAAATGTCAGGCAGACAAGTGCCAGGATGTTCAAAGAGGAGTGGCAGAGGCCAAGATTCAGCAGGCAGAGGTCGCAGCAGACTAGGGGCGAGTGGCAGCAGGAGTCACGGTGAGAGACCTGATCTGCCAGTATCTGCTAGCGGTCGTGTCTCCACCAGTAACGCATCTGCCATGGTAGATTGGTTAACGCGCTCATCAACATCATCACAAGTTACGTCTGAGACCCCCAGTCCAGGGTCGGTAGGTTCCTCTGACACAACCCTGAGTTGGCATGCCCCGAGAGCAGTCCCTGTCCTCCCATTGCCTCTGTCCTACGCCATTCCCTCCCCCAGCGACGTATCCTATGCTTTGGGTTCAGCTCCACTCTTTAGTGAGGAGGACGATCAGATAGAGGACAGTCAGCAGCTACTGCCCAGCCATGAAATGGAGGTGGCTTCTTTAGCTTGGCAGACAAATAGTGATGTGGACAGTGTCGTGGGTGTTGCGAGATTTCCAGCTTCTACGCCAGACACTGTTGAGGAAACCGAGAACATCAGTGACGTACAGCCACAACTCGGTGATGATGATGATGATGAAGCCGATCGCACTTGGGAGCCGGGTGATGAAGGGGCTTCATCATCATCATCATCAGGAGAAGAGGGGCGCAGGTTGCCCCGGAGTCAGCAGCTCAGGCAGCAAGGTGTTAGCAGCATGGTTGGCAGTCAGCATGGGGGCACAATTGTAAAGCCTGGAGCCAAACGGGGCCGGGGCCGGGGTAGAGCACCTGCTGCGCAGCAGGCTACCTTATCGGGAGGTAGTGGGGCAGGGGTTCCTGGAGTTGGCGACCATAGCAGCGGATCAGTGAGGCCTGTTGGTGGGAAAAGTAGCTACTCGGCAGTGTGGCAGTTTTTCCTGAAGCATCCGCAGGAGGGTAACATGGCCACATGCAAGATATGTAGGCAGAAGGTGAAGCATGGCCAGGGCCCAAATGTTGGCACCACGGCCCTGCGTCAACATATGATGCGTCACCATAAAGCGGCCTGGGAGAATCGAGGCTCCCAAGGGGTGGTCCAGTCTGCTTCCTCACCAAGTGGCACGCCGCTCCCAATTTCTGCCAGCCAAGACTCCAGCACCTCAGCCGAAGGCAGCTGTGCGTCATACCCATCCTCTGTCGCTCCTGCTCCTCCTCCTCCAAGTCATGCATCCCGCCAGCAATCCATCAACGAAGCCATGTCCAAGAGACAGCAGTATGCGCCCACTCATCCTACGGCGCAGAAGCTGAATGTGCTCCTGTCCAAGTTGCTGGTGGTGCAGTCGCTCCCTTTTCAGGTGGTGGACTCTGCACCTTTCAGAGAACTGATGGCTTGTGCCGAGCCGAGGTGGAGAGTCCCAAGCCGTCATTTCTTTGCCAAGAAGGCAGTACCAGCGCTGCACACTTTTGTTGAACAGAAGGTGGGCCAGTCCTTGAGCCTGTCGGTGTGTAGCCAAGTGCATGGCAGCGCCGACGTCTGGAGCTGTAACTACGGTCAGGGACAGTACATGTCGTTTACGGCCCACTGGGTGAATGTGGTCCCTTTGCAGCAGCAACTTGGACAGGTCACGCCGCTTCGGCCTCCGCGTTCCCTGCCCGTTGGGCCTGTGACATCGTGCGACTCGGCCTCCTCATCCTCCGCCATCTCCTCACCCTCCACTGTAGGCTCAAGTCTCAGTGCCCCTCCAGTCTACCATGTGTGCAGGGCACGGAGGTGTCACGCAGTGCTTCACATGGTTTGTCTGGAACTGCTTAAATTTATTCATCAGGAAATCCAAACATGGCTTACTCCAAGAAAACTTAAAATGGGAATCATGGTTACCGACAATGGGAAGAGCATTTTATCTGCGCTGCACCAAGGAAGGCTGACCCATGCCCCCTGCATGGCTCACGTCTTTAATCTGGTTGTCAAGCGGTTTCTGAAGTGTTCCCCCCATCTGCAAGACATCCTAACAACTTCAAGGAAACTTTGCATGCACTTCAGCCACTCATACACCGCCAAACACACCCTTCTTGAGCTACAGCCTCAGAACGGTATCCCCCAACATAGTCTGATTTGCGATGTTTCCACCCGTTGGAATTCTACCCTTCACATGTTGAACCGATTATATGAACAGAGAAAAGCCATCACGGATTTCCTGATGATCCAAGCGGATAGGGGGACTCCCCTGTGTAACTTCAATGTCAACCAGTGGCAGCTCATACGTGACACCTGCTGTTTGCTCAGGCCCTTTGAGGAAGCCACTTTATTTGTCAGTCGGCAGGATTACGCGATGAACGACGTGATTCCACTGCTTCATGTACTACAGAACATGTTGGAAACCATGGCTGGTCAGGGCACTGGAGACATGGCGTCTACATCTTACGGCCACATGTACCCCGTTGGAGCTGAACTGGAGGAGGAGGAGGAGGAAGAGGAGGAGGAGGGGCACAGTGAAGCACAGTTTAGGCTTGGCGAAATGGCAGGTTTATCTAGTCAGCGGACAGGAGAGGAGGAGCAGGAGCAGCCAGAGGGGCTAGAGGGTTTTGTGGAAGGCGAGACAGAGGACCCGGACACACCATGGCAGTATGCAGTGGAGATGGAGACAGGTAGTCCGTCCGAATCACTTGCGCAAATGGCAGGAAGCATGCTCACGTGCTTGCGTAGTGACCCCAGAATTGTTTCCATTTGTCGGCGGGATGACTTCTGGCTGTCCACCTTATTGGACCCTCGCTTCCGGCACAAAATGGGGGCATTTTTTAAACCCGCCGAGAGGGAGGACAAACTGAACTACTACAAAGACATTCTACGTAGTCAGTTGGCCGATGCCTATCTGCGCCATGGTCCATACTCTCGCAGGTCTGACTCGAGGGGACCTGTGCGCTCACCTTCCACTGCCATGGCTGCTGGGGGGGTTGGCAGGAGCAGCAGCAGCAGCTCCATCAGCAGCAGCCTCAGTCTTCAGTCGCTAATGAGTAGCTTTCTACACCCGCATAGTGAGGCTACTCATGAGCAGCAGGAAGACCTGGAGCAGGACCTCAACCAGCAGGTCATGTCATACCTTGAGATGACCATGCCAACACACCTTGAGGATCCGCTGGACTTCTGGACAGCCAAACTTAATTTGTGGCCGCAACTAGCAGAGTTTGCCCTGGAAGAGCTGTCCTGCCCGGCAAGTAGCGTGCCATCTGAGCGGGTGTTTAGTGCGGCGGGGGCCATAGTTACGGCGAGGAGAACTCATCTGTCAACTAAAAATGTGGAGAGACTCACCTTTGTGAAAATGAATCAGGGATGGATCAGCCAGGATTTCCACCCACCAATGCCTGATGCATGCGACTAGATTCAGCATGGTGCCACGTTTTACACTTTCCAAATGGTGCAAAACATATTTATGTCTTTAGGCCAATTTTTGTGCTGCTGCTGATGCCAACTTCAGGGTGTGCCTTCCAACCAATTTTTGGCCTCCTGCTGATGCCAACTTCAGGGTGGGCCTTTCAGCCAATGTTGGGCTGCTGCTGCTGCTGCTTGCAACTCCAGGGTGTGATTCATCCAATTTTTGGGCTCCTGCTGCCAACTCCAGTGTCTCTTTCAGCCAATGTTTGGGCTCCTGCTGCTGCTTGCAACTCCAGGGTGTGATTCATCCAATTTTTGGGCTCCTGCTGCCAACTCCAGTGTCTTTTTAAAGCAATGTTTGGGCTGCTGCTGCTGCTGCTGCTTGCAACTCCAGGGTGTGATTCATCCAATTTTTGGGCTCCTGCTGCCAACTCCAGTGTCTCTTTCAGCCAATGTTTGGGCTCCTGCTGCTGCTTGCAACTCCAGGGTGTGATTCATCCAATTTTTGGGCTCCTGCTGCCAACTCCAGTGTCTCTCTCAGCCAATTTTTGGCCTCCCGCTGCTGCCAACTTCAGGGTGTCTTTCAAGCAATGTTTGGGCTCCTGCTTATGCTGCTGCCAACTCCAGGGTGTGCCTTCCAGCTAATGTATGTGCTCCTGCTGCTGCCAACTTCAGGGTGCCTTCCAGCCAATTTCTAGGTTCCTGCTGCTGCTGCTGCCAACTCCAGGGTGTGTCAGTCAATTTTTGGGCTCCTGCTGCTGCCAACTCCAGTGTCTCTTTCAGCCAATGTTTGGGCTCCTGCTGCTGCTTGCTACTCCCGGGTGTGATTCATCCAATTCTTGGGCTCCTGCTGCCAACTCCAGTGTCTCTTTAAAGCAATGTTTGGGCTCCTGCTGCTGCTTGCAACTCCAGGGAGTGATTCATCCAATTTTTGGGCTCCTGAAGCCAACTCCAGTGTGACTTTCAAGCTATGTTTGGGCTGCTGCTGCTGCTTGCAACTCCAGGGTGTGATTCATCCAATTTTTGGGCTCCTGCTGCCAACTCCAGTGTCTCTTTCAGCCAATGTTTGGGCTCCTGCTGCTGCTTGCAACTTCAGGGTGTGATTCATCCAATTTTTGGGCTCCTGCTGCCAACTCCAGTGTGTCTTTCAAGCTATGCTTGGGCTGCTGCTGCTGCTGCTGCTGCTTGCAACTCCAGGGTGTGATTCATCCAATTTTTGGGCTCCTGAAGCCAACTCCAGTGTCTCTTTCAAGCTATGTTTGGGCTCCTGCTGCTGCTTGCAACTCCAGGGTGTGATTCATCCAATTTTTGGGCTCCTGCTGCCAACTCCAGTGTCTCTTTCAAGCTATGTTTGGGCTCCTGCTACTGCTTGCAACTCCAGGGTGTGATTCATCCAATTTTTGGCCTCCTGCTGCCAACTCCAGCGTCTTTTTCAAGCTATGTTTGGGCTCCTGCTGCTTGCAACTCCAGGGTGTGATTCATCCAATTTTTGGGCTCCTGCTGCCAACTCCAGTGTCTCTCTCAGCCAATTTTTGGCCTCCTGCTGCTGCCAACTCCAGGGTGTCTTTCAAGCAATGTTTGGGCTCCTGCTTATGCTGCTGCCAACTCCAGGGTGTGCCTTCCAGCTAATGTATGTGCTCCTGCTGCTGCCAACTTCAGGGTGCCTTCCAGCCAATTTCTAGGTTCCTGTTGCTGCTGCCAACTCCAGGGTGTCTTTCAAGCTATGTTTGGGCTCCTGCTGCTTGCAACTCCAGGGAGTGATTCATCCAATTTTTGGGCTCCTGAAGCCAACTCCAGTGTGTCTTTCAAGCTATGTTTGGGCTGCTGCTGCTTGCAACTCCAGGGTGTGATTCATCCAATTTTTGGGCTCCTGCTGCCAACTCCATTGTCTCTTTCAGCCAATGTTTGGGCTCCTGCTGCTGCTTGCAACTCCAGGGTTTGATTCATCCAATTTTTGGCCTCCTGAAGCCAACTCCAGTGTCTCTTTCAAGCTATGTTTGGGCTCCTGCTGCTGCTGCTTGCAACTCCAGGGAGTGATTCATCCAATTTTTGGGCTCCTGAAGCCAGCTCCAGTGTCTCTTTCAAGCTATGTTTGGGCTGCTGCTGCTTGCCACTCCAGGGTGTGATCATCCAATTTTTGGGCTCCTGCTGCCAACTCCAGTGTCTCTTTCAGCCAATGTTTGGGCTCCTACTGCTGCTGCTTGCAACTCCAGGGTGTGATTCATCCAATTTTTGGGCTCCTGAAGCCAACTCCAGTGTCTCTTTCAGCCAATGTTGGGCTCCTGCTGCTGCTGCTTGCAACTCCAGGGTGTGATTCATCCAATTTTTGGGCTCCTGCTGCCAACTCCAGTGTCTCTTTCAAGCTATGTTTGGGCTGCTGCTGCTGCTGCTTGCAATTCCAGGGTGTGATTCATCCAATTTTTGGGCTCCTGCTGCCAACTCCAGTGTCTCTTTCAAGCTATGTTTGGGCTGCTTCTGCTGCTGCTTGCAACTCCAGGGTGTGATTCATCCAATTTTTGGGCTCCTGCTGCCAACTCCAATGTCTCTTTCAAGCTATGTTTGGGCTCCTGCTGCTGCTGCTGCTTGCAACTCCAGGGTGTCATTCAGCCAATTTTTGGGCTCCTGCTGCTCCTGCTGCCAACTCCAATGTCTCTTTGAGCCAAATCCAATGTTTGGGCTCCTGCCGCTGCCAGCTCCAGGGTGTGTTTTTCAGGCAATATAGGGGCCCCTCATGGTGATGCCACCTCAACTCTCTGTAATTGTGCCGCTCTGCGATTCTAATAGCGATGCCTCTGATCTGCATTTCCTAATTATTTACAGTATTATTTCAGTAACCCAGCACGCATCCTATGCGTGTTACAGCAAGGCAGAATGGTTTACAACAAGCACTTTATAAAGTGCATTCCCGACATAGGTGGTAAAAGGTATCCTCAGAAGGCTTGTAGGGTATGTAGAAGCCATGGCATTAGAAAGGATGTGCGGTACTACTGCCCGACTTGCCCCAGCCAACCTGGTTTATGCTTCGACCATTGCTCTAAAGCATACCACACCCAGGTAAACTACTAATTAGTACTGGGTTAATTTTTCTTTAAGTTTAGACTGTAGGTGGACCCCTTTTTTGTTGTCAATGTGTTTTCTTTTCCTTTTCATTTCTTTTGATATGTTTACAGATGCGATGGGATGTACTGGAGGAGGAGCAGCCGGTTACTTGTGGCGCATGATGATTAAAACGTGAGCCCCCCTTTTCAGCATTGTAATTAGAGATGAGCGAACTTTTGAAAAATTCGATTCGGCTGATTCGCCAAATTTTCCGACAAAATTTGTTTCGACCCGAATTTATTCGCGATGAATCGCTATTAAAAACGGCTATTTCTGAGCTTCCTAGAGCCTCAATAGGGTTGTAAATCATTCTGCCTTGCTGTTACATGCATAGGATGTGTGCTGGGTTAGTAAAATAATACTGTAAATAATTATGACATGCAGATCAGAGGCATCGCTATTAGAATCGCAGAGCGGCACAATTGCAGAGAGTTGAGGTGACATTACAATGAGGAGCCCCTATATTGCCTGAAAAACACACCCTGGAGCTGGCAGCAGCAGGAGCCCAAATATTGGCTGAAAGACATCCTGGAGTTGGCAGCAGGAGCCCAAAAATTGGCCTGAGGACACACACTGGAGTTGGGAGCAGGAGCCCAAAAATAGGCCGAAAGAGACACTGAAGTTGCCAGCAGCAGCAGGAGCCCAAACATTGGCGGAAAGAGACACTGGAGTTGGCAGCAGGAGCCCAAAAATTGGCCTAAAGACACACTGGAGTTGGCAGCAGCAGGAGCCCAAACATTGGCTGAAAGAGACACTGGAGTTGGCAGCAGCAGCAACAGGAGCCCAAAAATTGCTTGAAAGACACAACCTGGAGTTGCAAGCAGCAGCAGCAGGAGCCCAAACATTGTTTGAAAGAGACACTGGAGTTGGCAGCAGCAGCAGGAGGCCAAAAATTGGCTGAATGACACCCTGGAGTTGCAAGCAGCAGCAGCAGGAGCCCAAACATTGCTTGAAAGACACACTGGAGTTGGCAGCAGCAGCAGCAGCAGGAGCCCAAGCATTGCTTGAAAGAGACACTGCATTTGACAGCAGGAGCCCAAAAATTGGCCTAAAGACATAAATATGTTTTGCACCATTTGGAAAGTGTAAAACGTGGCACCATGCTGAATCTAGTCGCATGCATCAGGCATTGGTGGGTGGAAATCCTGGCTGATCCATCCCTGATTCATTTTGACAAAGGTGAGTCTCTCCACATTTTTAGTTGACAGACGAGTTCTCCTCGCCGTAACAATGGCCCCCCCCACACTAAACACCCGCTCAGATGGCACGCTACTTGCCGGGCAGGACAGCTTTTCCAGGGCAAACTCAGCTAGTTGTGGCCACAAGTCAAGTTTGGCTGTCCAGTCCAGCGGATCCTCAAGGTGTGTTGGCATGGTCATGTCAAGGTATGACAAGACCTGCTGGTTCAGGTCCTGCTCCAGGTCTTCCTGCTGCTCATGAGTAGCCTCACTATGCGGGTGTAGAAAGCTACTCATTAGCGACTGAAGACTGAGGCTGCTGCTGATGGAGCTGCTGCTGCTGCTCCTGCCAACTCCCCCAGCAGCCATGGCAGTGGAAGGTGAGCTCAGAGGTCCCCCCGAGTCAGACCTGCGAGAGTATGGACCATGGCACAGATAGGCATCGGCCAACTGACTACGTAGAATGTCTTTGTAGTAGGTCAGTTTGTCCCCCTCTCTGCGGATTTAAAAAATGCCCCCATTTTGTGCCAGAAGCGAGGGTCCAATAAGGTGGAGAGCCAGAAGTCATCCCGCTGACAAATGGAAACTATTCTGGGGTCACTACGCAAGCACGTGAGCATGCTTCCTGCCATTTGCGCAAGTGACTCGGAGGGACTACCTGTCTCCATCTCCCCTGCATACTGCCACGGTGTGTCTGGGTCCTCTGTCTTGCCTTCCTCACAACCCTCTAGCTCCTCTGGCTGCTCCTGCTCCTCCTCTCCTGTCAGCTGACTAGATAAACCAGCCATTTCTCCAAGCCTAAACTGTGCACTGTGCCACTCCTCCTCCTCTTCCTCCTCCTCCTCCAGTCCAGCTCCAACGGGGCTCATGTGGCCGTAAGATGTAGATGGCATGTCTCCAGTGCCCTGACCAGCCATGGTTTCCAACATGTGCTGTAGTACATGAAGCAGTGGAATCACGTTGTTCATCCCATAATCCTGGCGACTCACAAATAAAGTGGCTTCCTCAAAGGGCCTGAGCAAACGGCAGGTGTCACGTATGAGCTGCCACTGGTTGACATTGAAGTTACACAGGGGAGTTCCCCTATCCGCTTGGATCATCAAGAAATCCGTGATGGCTTTTCTTTGTTCGTATAGTCTGTCCAACATATGCAGGGTGGAATTCCAAAGGGTGGAAACATCGCAAATCAGACTATGTTGGGGGCTACCGTTCTAACGCTGTAGCTCAAGAAGGGTGTGCTTGGCGGTGTATGAGTGGCTGAAGTGCATGCAAAGTTTCCTTGAAGTTGTTAGGATGTCTTGCAGATGGGGGGAAGACTTCAGAAACCGCTTTACAACCAGATTGAAGACGTGAGCCATGCAGGGCGCATGGGTCAGCCTTCCTTGGCGCAGCGCTGACAAAATGTTCTTCCCATTGTCGGTAACCATGGTTCCCATTTTCAGTTTTGGAGAAAGCCATGTTTGGATTTCTTGATAAATAAATTTAAGCAGTTCCTTCCCTGTGTGACTCCGTTCGCCAAGACAAACCATGTGAAGCACAGCGTGACACCTCCGTGCCCTGCAAACATGGTAGACTGGAGGGGCACTGAGACTTGAGCTTACAGTGGAGGGTGATGAGAAGACGGAGGATGAGGAGGCCCAGTCGCACGGTGTCACAGGCACAACGGCCAGGGAGCTTGGAGGCCGAAGCGGCGTGACCTGTCCAAGGTGCTGCAAAGGGACCACATTCACCCAGTGGGCCGTAAACGACATGTACTGTCCCTGACCGAAGTTACAGCTCCAGACGTCGGCGCTGCCATGCACTTTGCTACGTACTGACAGGCTCAAGGGCTGGCCCACCTTCTGTGCAACAAAATTGTGCAGCGCTGGTACTGCCTTCTTGGCAAAGAAATGATTGAATGCTTGGCACTCTCCACCTCGGCTCAGCACAAGCCATCAGTTTTCTGAAAGAGTCCACCAACTGAAAAGGGAGCGACTGCAGCACCAGCAACTTGGACAGGAGCACATTCAGCTTCTGCGCTGTAGGATGAGTGGGCGCATACTGCTGTCTCTTGGACATAGCTTCGCTGATGGATTGCTGGCGGGATGCATGACTTGGAGGAGAAGGAGAAGGAGCCTCAGGAGGAGCGACAGAGGATGGGTATGATGCACAGCTGCCTTCGGCTGAGGTGCTGGAACCTTGGCTGGCAGAAATTGGGAGCGGCATGCCACTCGGTGAGGAAGCCTCGGTTCTACCAGGCCGCTTTATGGTGACGCATCATATGTTGACGCAGGGCCGTGATGCCAACATTTGGGCCCTGGCACGCTTCACCTTCTGCCTACATATCTTGCATGTGGCCATGTTACCCTCCTGCGGATGCT